>OX392498.1:0-647083 GCA_947623375.1 Apotomis capreana | reverse complement strand
ATAAAGTGACACAGTTAATTGGTCTAATTGGTGATTACAATTCAAGCTTAATACAAGTAATGGACATCTACTCATTCCATTCAAAATTCTAATGGAAAAAAGAAATGTTCCGTGGTTTTTTCTTTTTTTTGTAAAGTGACGCTTTAAATGCTTGCATATTTAGCCAACAGATTCAAACTTGAAAACTATTTTATTTAAGACTAATATGGACTTATGGACCATGCATGATAAAATTACATTCGTATTCGTAATAATTTAATCGTGTTTCATTAAATCTTAAATCTTGAATTTTTGAGCGGTTGTAATTTTGAGGTTATTTTCACGCACCAAAAAGTTTGTATACCTATCACTGAAAATGGCTATAAACCTCCATTCACAAACATCGTGGTTGGCTGTTTAGGGGTTTTTCAAAGTAAATTAAAACAATTTTACTTTTTTTTGAGCAGTTGTAATTTTGAGGTTATTTTCACGCACCAAAAAGTTTGTATACCTATCACTGAAAATGGCTATAAACCTCCATTCACAAACGTCGTGATTGGCTGTTTAGGGGTTTTTCAAAGTAAATCAAAACAATTTTACTTTAGTCCCTAGAGATTAATAAGGAGTTTTAGTCCCGATATGCAGAGACTAAAGTAACATTTTAAGAGCATGAGAAGTGAAAAATACTTAACAACTCATAGGGCAAGCGAATGTGACGGGAAAAGTTTTTCAGACTAAATTTGAAATGGAATAACGAAAAATGTACGAAACCTGTCATCGGACAAACGATAAAAATTCTAATATTTTTCGGACTAATGAAATTCGATCAATGGCTTTTAGGGTTCCGTAGCCAAATGGCAAAAAACGGAACCCGGAAAAATAATAAATATTGGGGGCTCCCCATACTTAGAACTGAAACTCAACTTTCATCAAACACATACGTGTGGGGTATCTATGGATAGGTCTTCAAAAATGATATCGAGGTTTGTAAAATATTTTTTTTCTAAACCGAATAGTTTGCGTTGCAGACGCTTCCAAAGTGGAAAAAAGTTGGTCCCCACCCCCTCAAACTTCTAAAATAAGAAAATTAAAAATCTCAAAAAAACATATGATGTACATTACTATAAAAACTACCAACGAAAATTGTTTTGAACGAGATCTAGTAAGTAGTTTTTTTTTAATATTTTAATACCTAACTTTGCACCTAATTTATATGGGGCGCTATACATACCAGGTGCAAACTTAACTTAACCACTTAGGGATGGAAAGTGTTTGTACGGAACCCTCGGTGCGCGAGTCCGACTCGAACTTGGCCGGTTTTAAGTGTTTGAGATAGGTTATCGTTTTATCACACATTCCGTCGGGTATTGTCATATTTACCCGACATTTCTAGTAACAACTCGCTGTTTCCTCAGTACGTCTGAGACTACGGCACGTGCAACCGTGTCGAAACGACAGGCATATGGAGGTTATTAAAAAAACATCGCGATAGTCCCGGTTTTAATAAGTTTTAATGATGAGAACTTCATCAGTGGGCGGCGAGTCACCCCCAGACTCTAGTGTAGTTGTAGCCGAACTCGTCCATTCTCCCAGCAAAGTTGTAAAGGTCTATGTTGAGCTTTTCCCTAATATTGTTGGGAATGTCTGTCGGGATTGTGGGGAGCTCCGCCTTGCAGGGCCCGCGGTACACCGGCAGCCAAGCTGAAACGACACTATTATTTACATACACTATTAAAAAACTTTTCTTTTTGTATGAGACCTCGTTTAATTTCTAGCTTTTTTATTTTCGGTTTGCGTTGTTATAGCATAGCAGCCCATATACATGATGATTTTTCGTCGATGACAAATGTCAAGTCTTCCTATTACGGTGAGAAAGTTACAACCCTGTGACAGACGGACGGACAGACTGGCAGCGGAGGCTTAGTAATATGTTTACTAGTTTAGTAATACATACATTAAGTACTGAACCCTAAAAACTAGCCTTGATACTTTAACGAACTTTAGGTCCAAATTTAGGGTGCCCTTTATTTATCATAATATAACTTGTCATAATTCGAATAGGTACGCATATCAAACTAGGCATAACATAGCGCATAAAATTGAATTGTCGTCGTAGTAAAAAGCACAATTGAACTGAATTGAGCATAACATTAGGTGTACGGTCATGGTGAGGGTACCAGTTTTCCGCAGTAGGTAATACAATCGGTTCCCCTCCGTTAGCCCGAAAAACTTTCATCCTAATTTCATTGGCCCTAATTTTGGTAACCCTAAAATCACTAACCCGAATTTTCATTCATCCTAATTAATGAATAGCCCTAATTTCAGGATTTCGAATTTTCATAATACCTAATTACTTCATACCGAATTCTCACTAGCCCTAATTTGCACCTAGCCGATTTTTTTAGACTACTAATATTATAATACCTAATAATGCTAAAACCTAAATTTTTTTAAACCTATTTATCTATAAACCTAAGGCGAGGGCTGCTGGCAAGACCACGTGGAGTCGGAATTGCCATAGACTCAGGATGTACATGGGAATCTTTTGACGCTCCGCTCGCTTCGCTCGCTCCGCTATACATTGTCACAATAGAAACCTAACCTAACCTACAGTTTTCGGGGTTCAGCCAATTCGATATTTGTCCAAATCCGTATTTTCTGTTTTAACGTAAAAATAGGTTTAATTATCTTTAGTACTCTTGACATTTAGTGTCAGTAATGATTAGGTCTAATAATCATTCGGTGTGGTAATTATTAGGTTATTTCATATTAGTATTGTTGACAATTAGTACAAATCATTATTAGAGTATTGGATTATTAGGTCTAACAACTAATTAGGGTATAAAAATTAGGTGAAATGACATTAGGGCTAATGAAAATTAGAGCTAACGTTGATAGGTGTAATAATATTAGCACTTGCGTTATTAGGTCAAGTAGGGGAGTACCAATACAATCATATACGGTTTTTGAGTTCGCATATAGTTTTAGTGTACTTAGATTTTTTGTAAAGTCCTTATCTTTCACACATATTGTTTCTTCTGACTTTGAATGTCGCAATGTTCTCTGTGTGTGGTCGTTTTGTCACCGACAAGGTGCGGATTGAAAATTAGCGTTGCGGCCCGCGGGCTGCAGCACATGCTGAGCCTGGCCCAAGTACTGTAAACCATATTACGAGGGATATCGATTTCAATACATATTAAAGCACTCACCTCTGGCAAGCCCTGCAAAATACAATTTATTAAAAGTCCAATTGGGTGTGTAATGATCGATGTAAAAATAAATGGTATAAGTATGTTGGATATAACAACATTTGATATAATTTCACAGGGTATAATCACTCATTTTATATAATAAACGTTTGGTATAATTTTAAAATATCTATTTTTATTTGGTATATTTATCATTTGGTAGAACACTTATTTCCTATAACCATCATATGGTATAGTGTTCATTTGGTATACAAATCATATGAAATAAATATGAGGTGGTATATTTTGTATTTTTTTTGGGGGATGCAGCTCAAACCAGGGACCGGAAAACCCCTCTTTAAAGTTAAGCCTATTGATAAGGTAACCCCAACAATTTGGTAACCATAACATAAGGTAACCTTTTCATTTGGTAACCCTATGTTAAGGTTACCATATCATAACAGTTAACTACAACCTTAACACAGTTACACAGTTACGGTTGAAACCCTAACGCGTAAGGGTTTTTTATAGCAGTTAACTCTAAACCCCTACGCGTTAGGGTTTGGAACTGAACCTTGAAGGATCGTTATAGATGAGCGGAGTTGGCAGAATGTTCACGTTTTGCCGTGTTTTTTTTACACTAGTTTTGTTTTGACTTTTTATTTTTTGTTGTTGTTATTAGATAATAAGTCTTCGCTTTTTATATGTTTCTCCTACACTGATGTTGTTAATTAGTTGATAATTTGATGTGATTGTTCTGCTAATAAAAAAGTAATAACATCTAATAATAAATAACTATAATTTTCATACTAAAGTTTTTTCTTATCGAAGAACGATCGGCAACTTTGCTGCGTTACCAGCATTATACCTGATAACAGTAAAAACCATCGTATAAGAACAAAAGAGAGTTTGACTTGCAGCATGGTATTTTTAAGTATGCAACGTGCTGTTTAAAAATGACGGATAAGATAAAAAATGTAAGAAAGAGATGGGATTAGTATTGTTTTGAAGCATCATGGATGCTAAGCGTTGGTTACTCAGTATCCTTTTTAAATGTTGTTCTAAATGTAAATGTATAGTTTTATTTTTATTTTGAAATTTGACATTTGACTCTTTATATTATTATTATTGGATTATTTAATGGACTTTTTAATTTTTTATCAATGTATTATTTATTTGAGTTTGTATTGTTTTTAATTTTTTAATGAATTTATGTACCTAATTCTTTTAATGTGATTTTTTTTTATGAATTGGCAACCATTTATTTATTTCTAAGAGGAACATAAAGGTATGATCAATGTTTTGCCTGTGTTCTTTTGTTGTATTTTTATGTGTTGTTGTTTTAATTATTATTATTTTTGATTTGTATAATGTTAAATTTTTATTACAAATAAGCGATTTGGTGTATACTGTGAGCTTATTTTTGACTTGAATAAATAAATAAAAAAAATAAAAATAAATCCTCCAAATCGTCCAACTGGTCAGTTAAAAACGGGTGCCATAAAATAACGAATATTAAAAAAAACTTTAAAATGGACAACAAAAAGCGCTTGCTGCCACTGCCATGCAACTTTCCCGAGGATTATAGTGACTTTGTAAATAAACTTAACAGGCAAAAGACAGCAGAAACTGGTAAGTTATGCATTCTTATTATGATGATATTTCAATTTTGTTTACTATTAAGTCTGTAAATACTATCGACCTTAAAGGTACTCGAACTGATATAGACTTCAAGAAAGCGTTTGATCGCGTAGATAATGACGTGCTCCTTGGTAAACTTAGTCAAATCGGTTTCTCGACCAAATTACTTAGTTTTTTTGCCAGCTATCTACGCGACAGACAACAATACGTGCAACATGGATGCTTTGTTTCCGAATCCTACCACACTCGTTCTGGAGTCAGCCAGGGTTCTATCTTGGGTCCACTACTTTTTGGTATTATGATAAATGATCTGACTTCAGTCACAAAGTGTGCGAGATGTCTGCTCTATGCGGACGACTTAAAATTAATTTATGGGGTGCAGCAAATGTCAGACGGCGGTTCTCTTCAGAGCGATATCGACCGATTGTATCAGTGGAGCATAGCCAACAAGCTTCACTTCAATATAGAAAAATGTTCTGTAATGACGTTTAGCCGTTCGCTTAATCCCATTCATATCGACTATTTATTGGGATTAGAAGTCATAAGCCGAGTTTACACTGTCAGAGACTTAGGCGTCACTTTTGATCCCCAGCTTAATTTTCATGAACATTTTAAAAGTCTGGCGTCTGACTGTTTTAAAAGGTTAGGGTTTGTTATTCGGAATTCTCGCGATTTTAACAGTTACCAGGCTATAGTACTGATATATAATGCCCTTGTCAGGAGTAAGCTGGAAGCTGCTTCTATAGTTTGGAACCCTCACGAGTCTACTTATGTCTTACTTCTAGAAAAAGTTCAAAAAACATTCCTCAGATTTTTGTACAAAAAAATGTTCGGGTATTACCCGTTTTTATATCCGACTAAATTCCTTCTAGGAGTATTAGGGTTTAACTCTCTGGAAGTAAGGCGTAATTATCAACTTCTGACGTGTGCCTGCAAAATTTTACGAGGAGACTGTGACTGCGTGGAGTTGGTGAATAAGGTGGTGCGCTTGCGAGTTCCTTTGGTTTCAAGAATTTGTTTCCGGCCGCGCCATCGGCATTTACTCGCCGCGCCCGAGACACGCACCGTTTCTCACAGAAGCTCGCCTCTTGTTCGAGCTCTGCACTGTCTTAATGCATGTCTCGCATCTGCACCTGACTGGGATATTTTTGCAAGTAGTTGGTTAAATGTATGTCGTGAATGCTTAAGATTTTGTGAGACGATGGATGAATGTCGTAGTTCTGTTTTTTAGGTGTATTTAAAACCTGTTATGAAATTGACAGTGCTTTAGTTTTTTACTGTCATGCTGTGTATTATTTTGTAAATAAATAAAATAAAATAAAATAAAAAATAAAATTTTCCTTAATAGTATCTGCAATATGTTTGTTTATTTTCAACCATATTCTAATTATATATATACCTATACGTACATATATTTATTTATTTAAAGTTAATTGCACATTGCATTCCACAAAAACGTAGATATAAATGGCGGCCTTTTGCCATGAAATGAGGCGTTCAGACAACTTGTTTAAATGAATGTATATGTAAATATATAATATTTAATTACTATACAAATTCGGAATATCTACTACAATGACATTTCGTAAATGTGTGTTTGTGCATTTTCATTTATTATACATTTTATTCAGAATATGTTGGCACATTTAGCTAAAAATCATAAGTATATACGTATGTATATTGCATTATTCCAATTTACTTTTAATGTTCGGGTATCCTTAGAGCTGCCAGTTTAGCATTCCTAACAAAAAATAGGCATTTAACGTTGTACTTTATTGGACGGCGCTTACATTTCTAATATATAAATGTAATATTAGTGACGTATTACTTACTAAACTTAAAATGAAATGCCAAATTAAGTATATATTTTTTTATTTCAGACTCAAAGTTAAATCAAGAGAGGAAGGAAGGCTATGAAAAACGTACAGAAATTTTAGCGGAATTCAAGGAATTGTTAGAAGATGTACCGAACGATAAATTGAAGGACATGTGGGCACGTGTAAAATTTATGACAGAATTGTATCATACGGCTTTCCAAAATTACGTAAATAATAAGTAATCCATAATTTAGTAATATATTTGATAAGGTCTAATTTTAAAGTGATTTGATTTTTTGATTGCTGATTTTTGTCATTGTTTTTTTTATTATGGTGTTTTTAATGTTGTTATAAGTATTGGTGTTATAAGTATTAATTGTTAAGAATAGGTAGTTATTAAGACTGATTATGCATGTTAAACTGTGATGATGATATTTTTATGGTTTTAGTAGTATAATTAAACTTACTATTTTCGTTATCTGATAAAAAAATGACTATTCTAGTAAATTATTTACACACCCAAATTTTAGTTTATTTTATGAACATAGCATGATTATAATATGGTAAATACTTTTAAAGGTATTATTATAGAAATCGCGTTGATGCTGGCAGAACATATTGACCCTTGTTGAAATTTTAATAAGGTACCTAGGTATATATTTTAATATTTCATATTTATTTATAATATATGTGTTATATATATAGAAATCATATATATATCTTATAATACAATATGTATGGTTTGTGTGCGTAAGCTAGCTTGATTTCAAGTTTTCTTTTGTTTTTTATTTTGACCACTCAGTGAGCCAACTTATTTTATGATAATATGTTAATTTACTTTCTGATTACTGCTGTAACAACTTTTAATGTAAAGATAATTTTTAAATTGGTTGTGTGTTGATAGAACAGTAAACTGGATTTTTGATATATACAAATAAATGCCATTGATTATTAATTTCAATTGTTTAATTTTTTTCTTCCAAATGGATGTGTTTTTTATTTTTCTTAGTTTACAAATCGAAGTCGATAAAATTATTCGAACCAAGTTTCGAATAATTTTATCGACACAAATATTTCATATAATTAACTAACCTAGACCTCACAAAACTTCATAAATCGGTTGAGAAATGTGACCCCTAAGCGAGACCAGCCGGAAATCCGGACAAAAGGACATCTGTCTGTGTGTAAAGAATTTTCTTTCTATAGTTAAAAAAAAAGTTATATAATACATAATATAACAAAATTAACTTTATTTCAAATAACATTTTAATTAATTACTTAAAACTTTTTTAGTGTAAATATTTTTATAATTATTACGTTTTAAACTATTAATAAAAAAAAGGATCATGATTTAATCAAGACAGAGTACAAGAAATATTCTTGTTCAAATCAATTTGAATAATAAGAATATCCACAGAACCATCATTAATATTGCTTATCTTTACAATTTAAGGGTGTAATTTGATTAAAATAGTTTGAAGTTCGTTATTGACACATACACCAACCTAAATATAATTATACTTAGATGAAAAGGGATGAGTGAAATGCTAAGAATTATTTTTAGTTTATTGTTATCGGGGTATTGGCATTTACTGCACACTGAGACGCGGTATTTATTATTGTTTTAAGAATAATCAAAATGCAGTTGTGCCTTAACTGAATGCCGCATTAATTGTTATATTTTTTTTATCGAAACAATACTAATCTGTATTACGGGGTTTGAAGGAAATGATAGTTAATTGTTTTTGCGATAAACCAATATGTGATAACAATGGTGACGGCAAAAATAAACGAATAACTTTTATTTTTTCCGTCTTACAGTTATTTGTCAGCCGCAAAGGCAAAGATGAAATATGAAAAAAAACAAACAACACATTGTTTTCGCCGCTCGAGCTAAGCAACGCTACCATGGTAACATAAGAAGTTTCTACACCAAAGACTTAAAGTTGAATATTGTCTGAATTGTCGCTTTATAGCATATTGTTACAAACCTCGCAAACCAAACACGTTTATGACTTGCAAGAGATAAGAAATTTACTGAGTTACTGTTATTCAAAAACTGACCTAATAAGACATAATTTAGGGATCATATTCGTTAGAACTCGTTCAAAAACCCTTACGTTAAGGTTATTAAGTTAGGGTTAGTAGTTATTATAACTGCTATTCAAAAACTGAACTAATAACACATTACTTAAGGATCACATTCGTTTCAACTCGGTTCAATACCCTAAAGACTCGGTTAGTGGGACGGGGTAGGTTAGTTAAGGTAACCGGTAACCGCGTTAACTGCAACAAAACAGTAACCGTATCATTGAAACAACCACATCATAGGGTTAACAATATGTAAGGGTTTTTAAAAACAACTTCTAAAATAACCTCATCAAAAACCCTTGTTAGGGTAACCGGTTCCGGTCCCTGGCTCAAACCTAACCTAACCTACTTTTATGGTAGCAGTCCATTTTTTCTGCGGTGTTAAAGGGTCCCAAAAATGAAGCACTAAATTCTAAACACAATACTTTATTCAGTAGTCACACTGTATAAGTATAAACACTTGTAGAAGATATAATAGAGGTAACGAAATTACAATATCGTTGAGACCATATGAAACCCGGAAAAATCTTGATAGCGCGTTTTACAGTGGGTTCAACGACATCTCGGGGGTAATTAGGTTACTAGAAATTTGTTGAAACATAACATAAAATAATGAATTTATAAATATACTGATATGTGATTATGAATACGTAGATTTTTTGAAATATAGTAATATTTTTTACAACTCAAAAACTCAAAGGAAAATCACCAAAAACAGTACTACTAACGCCATCTATTGGCGGGTTGTGGTAAACTTTAGTTTAAGTATGAAAAACTTATTTTAACATATTTAGCGCGTGAACATTCCGCCCACCAAGGACAAAATGAGACAATTGTCCTTAAAAATGAATGCAAATAACTCCGCCCACTATGCCAGATAAAACATCAAATTAAAAATAAACATAAACCTTCACATAACATAAAAAACAATATTCTCAATAAAGGCATTGAGGCAAGGGAGAAATCTATTAGTTAACAGGTAGAAAACATAACTTATTAACGGCCCTCTTAATTATGTTATTCTTACATTTCAAACTGACCACTCGTGTGATGTTGTCCGCACCTGCATGTTTTTGTACTATAATGCCATACAACCATCTGGATGGAGGAAGATCATCTTCCTTCACTAAAACTACATCCCCAACAGCTGGTTCAGGAGTTTGATGAGCCCATTTGTATCGGTGGTAGAACTGAGTCAGATACTCACTCGACCAACGACGCCAAAAATCTTGGATGAGCTTCTGAGTCAACTGCCATCTTCTAAGATTACCAGTATTGGTTGCTTCATAATTAAAGTCTGGTACTAACACAAGCGGTTCTGTCACCAGAAAATGACCAGGTGTTAATGGTTCAGGGCCGTCGCCTGTGACATTGCCTTTTTATATTGGCCTAGAATTAAGGCACGCTTCTATCTGAGATAGAACAGTTGACATTTCCTCAAACGTGAGGGTTGAGTTGCCTATAATCCTTTTAAGATGGTGTTTGGTTGATTTTATGCCGGCTTCCCAGAGTCCTCCAAAATTGGGCGCATGAGGTGGAATAAAATGCCATGCCGTGTTGTTAGTTGCTAAGTGGTCGGCTATTTCAGTTGCAATACTTGACCTTTCTTCAGCAAATAGTCGTTTCAATTCACGGGCAGCTCCCACGAAGTTGGTACCATTGTCGCTCCATAAATCTGAACAATGGCCACGTCTTGCCACGAACCGTTTAAATGCTGCTAGAAACCCCTGGGCTGTCATGTCGCTAACTGCTTCTAAATGAATTGCCCGAGTAGACATACAAATAAAAAGGCAAATGTAGCCTTTGTACGATCGGTGACCTCTGCCCTTGGAGGTTCTGATGTTTATAGGACCTGCGTAGTCCACTCCGCTGCAACGAAAGGGTCGATTAATCATACCTCTGGCAGCAGGCAATTGCCCCATTAAAGGATGATTTGATAAAGCTGCATACCGAATGCATGTCACACACCTTCGTACATAATACTTCACTAGATTCTTAACTCCAAGAATGAAGTATTTGGAGCTCAAGTAATTGAGCATTAAATTAGGACCACCATGCAGAGTTCCCTAATGTGCATCTGATATGAGCAGATCAGTGAAGTGAGACTTTTCTGGGATAATAATAGGATGCTTCATCTGTTCACTCATGAGAGCATGCTGCAGGCGTCCACCGACTCTCAAGATTCCTGTGTCATCAACAAAAGGATTCAACGAGGTAAGCTTGCTTGTTTTCTTAATCTCTTTTTCTTTTTTCAGGTTTAGTATCTCCGCTTCAAAACAGCTGCTTTGCACTAAAATAATGCATGTGATTAAGCTTTCTTGTATTTCCTTAGTAGTAAGCCAAGCTTTGATAGCTTCTACTTGCATGCATTTTTTTAATCTTTTGCAGTAGGCGACTACGCGGATAAGACGATTGAGACTGGAGAATCTTCTGATGATGTCAATGCCACCTTGTGGCTCACTGTCACAGGTATTTACAAGGCATATTTTGTTTGGTTTCATTTCTAGATTTGTGTCATGATGCGTATTCTTCCTATATTCTGCCTACTGAGTCGGCGGTCCCGGGTTCGAATCCCGGCCGGGGCAAATATTTGTGCAAAATATTTGTTCTTGGGTCATGGATGTTATCTATATATGTATTTATATATTATGTATATCGTCGTCTAGTACCCATAGTACAAGCTTTGCTTAGTTTGGGACTAGGTCGATTTGTGTATGATTGTCCCTTAATATTTATTTATTTTATTTATTTATATATAATTTGTTTTTCTATCAGCCATGCTGGACCTTTTTTCCAGAGATGTTCATCGTGTATGTTGTGTGTGCCCCTTGAGGCGCAATCAGCTGGATTTTGCTTGGTAGAAACATGTGACCATTGATTTGGATCAAGTGCCGTAAGAATTTCTGCCACTCTGTTGGCCACAAACGTTTTCCACCTATTTGGCCTGCTGTTAAGCCATGCTAACACGATTGTTGAATCAGTCCATGCGTGTATGTTTGACTTCTCTATGTTCATGACTTGTGCTACTTCCACAAGCAATTTAGTTAGCAGCATTGCACCGCATAATTCTAAACGTGGAATACAAACCTGTTTGATCGGTGCAACCTTTGTTTTGGCTGTGATTAATGATATATGTACGACTCCGCCCCCGCTTACGGCACGTAGATAGACTACCGCAGCATATGCTTCATTAGAAGCGTCGCAAAAGCCGTGCAGTTCAAGAACCTTGCTGCTTTTTTCAACGTGAACCCATCTAGGAACATTAAAGGTCTTGATTTGATTTAAGTTTTCCCGGTAGCTTAACCACTCTGATGTCAACTGAGGTGGAACCTTGTCATCCCAGTCAATCCCTGTAAGCCACAGCTTCTGTATAAATATTTTGGCGCGAACAATGATCGGTGCGAGCCAGCCAAGCGGGTCAAATAAACGAGCAATGTCTGAGATCATCTGTGTCTTTGTTATGGGATTTTTAAGTGCAGGTAATTGAACCGCATACTCGAACGTATCTGATTTTCGATTCCAGGAAAGGCCCAATATTTTCATTATAGCATCTTGCTTTAGCTGAACATTGCCTTCATTTTGTCCTATATCCTTGTTGATTATGTTCATGAGCTGTTCGTTGCTGGTACTCCACTTCTGCAATTCAAAACCGCCCTTCCCAAGCATTTCGTTGAGTTCTTTGTAGATTTGCTCGCCTTCGGCTACTGTTTCACACCCAGACAAAAGGTCATCTACATAAAAATCTTTGAGGACCCTGTCTGCTGCCAACGGATAACATTCACGATAGTCGTATGCAACTTGCTGTAGTGTTCTGACAGCTAGATATGGCGCAGCAGCCGTGCCGAAGGTGACTCTGAGTAGCCTTAAATGACTTACAGGTTCGTCATGATTATCTCGCCATAAGATACGCTGGTAATCAGCGTCTTCTTTGTAAACCTTCACTTGTCGGTACATCTTCACTATATCTGACACAAGACTGATTGGAAAACAACGCCAACGAAGTAGAAGATGACGCAAGTCTTGTTGCAGCTGAGGACCGACTAGTAGGTCTTGATTAAGAGACACTCCGTTCGTTCCAGGACAAGAAGCATAAAAAACTACACGCAACTTCGTGGTGCTTCTATCTTCTTTTATAACGGCGTGGTGTGGTAAGTAGACAGCTCCAGGTTTGTTTTGTTCTGCTTTTGGAACTTCTTCCATATGACCAAGATCCTTGTATTCTTTAATCACTCCGGCATATCGCTCTTTTAGCTGAGGATCTTTATGGAGTCGTCGTTCCAACTGGTTGAATCGTTTAGCAGCTACGATGTCAAACTTTCCTTCTTTGCATTTTGGGTTTTCTTCGTGAAAAGGTAGTTTGACGATATATCTGCCACTGCTATCTCGTTTAGTGGTGGCTGCATAGATTTCTTCGCATCTTTGCTCTTCTTCACTATAGTCGTCCTTAGGCGACATTGTGCAACTGTCAGCTTCCAGCTCCCAAAATCGTTTTAGGAGTTCGTTATCATTTATATTAACGTGATTTACTCTGAAATTGCTGGGTGGTGTTGATTCCTCTTTCAGGATAGACCCTGAAAGTATCTAACCCAAGGCAGTTTATTGGGCTGTTGGTGCTCCCGGCGATCCTTTGATGACTCCTTCTTTCTATCTTTCCGTAGATGTCTGCTCCTAGAAGCAAGTCAATCCTGTTAGGCTGATCAAATGAAGGATCTGCTAGATCAATATTTGCGAACTCCGACCAAAACTGTACGGCGATTCTTCTTTCTGGCAGAATCGACGTCAGCTTGCGCAGCACAAAAGCATTGACTTCAAACTCCATCGAGGAATCAAGGCGTGATTGAATCTTAAAGTCTACCACAGACTTAGAGGCTATTGTAGCGCTCTCGTCACACCCTAATCCCGATATTTTGTTTTTGTGCGCTATCTTCTTAAGTCCTAAAAGCTGGACTGCAGACTCCGTGATCAGAGAAGCCTGTGAACCCTGGTCGAGTAAGCATCTGAGAGTTATGATTTTACCCGATTCCGACGTGGCATTGACAAGAGCCGTTGCTAATAAAACCTGGCCACGAGTTGTCGAAACGTGGGTTTTGATGTTACAACCGGACTCATCATTGACCTCCTGAGATGATGAGTGAGATGTGACTGCTGCTACATTTGCAACAACTGAGTGAGTCTTCTTCGAAGACTCAGCCGTTGGTGCATCATTTTTGGGGTGTAATAAGGAATGATGTTTCCTTTGACATATTCGGCATCTATAGGATTGACGACATGTATATACTGAGTGATTGGATCCTAGGCAGTTAAAGCATAGGTTGCGTGACTGGACAAAATCACGACGAGCGTCAATATCAATTTTGGAAAAGTCTTTACAATGACTAATCGTGTGGGCTTCCGAACAATAGGCACAAGATTGGTTCGCTACATAATGAACCTTGGAGTTTACAGGAGCATTGAAATGTTTATGTACGTTGTTGTTGACTCGGGAAACCTAGGGATCTATGAACTCAAGAGCATGAAAACGGGTGTCCAAAAATCCTTTAAACTGTTCATATGTTGGTAACTCAGAACCCGATTCGCTTGATTTGAGCTCCCATTGTTTCTGCGACTCATCATCTAACTTTAAGCACATCAAATAAACAATTATGATGTCCCAACTCTTGATTTCTATGCCCAGATTCTTCAACGCTTGAAGACACTCGTTGGTTGTATCTGACAGTTCTTTGAGTGCACTTGCAGATTCAGTAACTAGATTACGCTGGCTTAGAAGTCTTTTCAGGATGCAGTTCGACAGGTACTTTTTTTTATTGTACCGACACTCTAATTGTTGCCAACTGGTGCTGTAATTCTCCTGGGTTATTGGCACATGTCTTAACAACTGCTCGGCTTCTCCTATTAAGTGACTCTTCAAATAATGAAGTTTCTGTACATCATCCAATGACTTATTCTTGTGAATGAGGGAAACAAAGAGATCTCGGAAACTAACCCATTCCGAATACTGGCCCGAAAACATTGGTATTGAGATCTTGGGCAATCTGACGCGATCATCAACCTTGTTTGAAGATGTACAGGTCTCAGTACAACCACGATTCGGCGTTGTAGGCGAAGGGTTAATTTGGCCTAAAGTCGCATTTATCAAATAATTGCATTCTAAATACAACTCCTCTGTTTCCTCATAGAGATTGTTGGCGGTATAGCTACTGTGGATGAACTCGTCTTGCTTACTTTCTTTCACCATAAGAGTATGGGTCTGTGAGAATTGTGTCCATAAGTCATCTAACAAATTTAATCTAGCCCTGAGATAGTCGACTGAAGTTCGACGTTCCTTAGGAGACTTCTTAAAATTCTCTAAGCTGCGTTTGATTCTAAAACTGAAGTCTTCTTGAATTTTTATAAGTGTATCCATCGTGATTTTTTCTAAGTGTTTGACGTTCTGGGATCAAATGGGCGTGGATTCCCCGTCAGTTCACTTTTCTCGAAACTATTCTAAGTCCTGGCTACTGATCTACCAAAATTTTCTAAGTCCAAATCCTTTCGACGCATAAGACCGCAAACGCGAAATACCAACCCGAGGATTTTTGGCGTTTTGCGGATTTATAAAAATAATAACGCTAAATACCAACTACGTAAAATGCCACAAACGCAAAACACCGACCGGTCGTTTTGTGGTGTTTTGAGCCTTTGTTAATTTTTTGGTGTGGTTGGACCTAGGTATTATTATTTATTTCGTATTTATTCAAAAAGTCTTAATATGGTATTATTATTATTCTTGTTTCTCCTCTCATAGAGTCTCGGGCGCATACGTCCCGGTGTTTTGAAAGGCTTGCTTGGGGATATGGAATTCCAAGTTGGGCAAAATTTATTCGAATGACGATCGAATGACGAATAACGAATAAAAATAACCAATTTATTCGCGAATGACGAATAAAAACCACGAATGATTATTCGTCATTCGAATAAATTATTCGCCGAATAAGTTATCGCGAATAATTTATTCGTCGAATGAATTGTCACGAATAATTCTGTGACCCAAGTAACAAGGAGTATAAGTCAGATTTAAACTAACTTAAGGAGCTTAAGTTTCACAATAGAGTTATTATTATGACCTTTTGTTTATAGTAAATATGGTTTGTTATTTATTGGAATAAATACGTTAGGTAAACATTTTTCTCGAAAAAATAAATACTAAACCTAACTGTTGTTTGTACTAACGGAACGGAATATGATTTTTGCCTTACATTTTCTTTACTGGTGTAACTAAGATAAATGTTTTATGATATACTGCACATCTTAGCCGGGGGAATATCGGAGCGTTTCAAACGCCCAACTTGGTTGGCACTCATTTTCAAAAATATAATACCACGTGGTATATATACCACGACGTGATAGCTTCAGAACTATTAGGGAACTGTGGTATGCACTGCAACTTAATAACTGACAAATATCAATTATGCGTAGTGAATTTCTCTCAGAAGTAAACGACTGATAAGAAAATGAGGTTTTCTCGCTCTTTCATGTAGCTATCTCTTTCTAAGTCAGGCTAGAAAGTTACTATTAGCTTTGTGTGTGACTAATCCATTCCTTACGCTAATCCCTTGTTTATTATTATTATACTACCTGTGCTTATCTTTTAACCCTAAAATATACAGTAAAAACAAGTTATGTTAAATCTTGTTCGTGTTATTTGTTGCAATGTACTCGTAAGTGGAGGTCAACTCACTTGATAGAATTTTTTAATGCTTAAAATGTGGGGTTGTTTTACGTTTTACACTTTCATGTCCCCACAATGTTGAAAAAAAAAAATTAAAACTGATTAGACTGAATAGAGTCGGTTGGGATTGGGATTTCGGAAGACTGATCGAATCAGAAACCCGAAACTACGCTCCAAAACTGGTATAGTAGATGTGGGTCTCATGACCGCAAAACTGAAATGGGACTGGGCTGGACACGTATGCCGCATGCACCCGGAAAAGTGCACCACAAAAGCATTCCACAAAATGGGTACCGGAACAGAGGCAGACCGAAAAGGAGATGGCGGGACGATCTGGACGTGTTCTTCAGAGAATGGCTTAACCGCGCTTGCAATAGGGTCAAGTGAAGAAAAGGGGAGGCCTTTGCTCATAAGCGGGACACCTAACAGGCTATAAAAAAAATCGGTTGAGAAATGCGACTTCTAGGCGACAACGATTTTTTCACCAAGCTGAAACGGAGACGCTTCGCTCGCTCAGTCAATAAATATTTTAGATGTTTAGATACCTAGTTAAGTTCGATTCTTCCTAGTTAGTTCGTGAATTTATTCGAATAAAAATAACGAATAAATCATTCGTCATTTGTAAAGCGGTCGAATGATTTATTCGCGGATAAATCATCCGCGAATAAATCATTCGCGAATGAAATCATCCGCGAATAAATTATTCGCGAATGAAAATATCACGGATTCAAAAAAATCAAAAATCAAAAAATCAAAATAGTTTATTAAACAGTGGAAAGACTTATAGGTACATGGTTTTAACAAATTTAATCGATATCACTGTAATGTAATTGAACATATAAAGTTACCCGTGTCACCTGCACTAGGCTACGCCTGTCTCGCAGGATGGCACTTTGTGATGATTGCCCATCAATTTTATTGCTAGGCGCTAAAGAATTTTATTTATTTATAAGAATTTTACAAATAAGGAAAAAGATAAAATGTGCTACTAGTGTTAGATATCATTAAAAAGAAGAAAAAGCTTAAAATATTACATTTTACATAATTAAAATTAAAACTTTTACAAAAATGCGGTATGTTGGGGTACTTGGTGTGAGAATGCATAATGAGTAAGTGTAAACTTGTGGGAGTGTGTGTGTGAGTCTATTGGAGTGATACTATTGCCTCTGTTTCAGTATAACTTAAGGTGCTCAGCCAGGTTTTCACTTTATATTTAGCCTCTCTAATTAAACATTTTTTGATGTCGCAGCTGTTATTAACTTTTTTGTATACTGACAAGTGCCTGTATAATCCGAACCTTTTAGCAAAGAAGGTCTTGAAGGATGGTAAAGGAAATAAGAATGTTCGCTTTTTAAGCAATGTTTTATAATTTGGCATATTAATAATGTGCTTGTGGGCTATGATAGAGCTCCTAAGGATGAAGAGTTGTCGCACAGTCAGAACTTCACTCTCTTTATATAAACTGCGGGTAGAAAACATTCTTGGTTTTGAAAGCATTACTTTCAGTAATGAGCGCTGGGATCTCTCAAGAAGAATCAGGTGGCTACTGGCAGCGCCCCCCCAGACTGAGATGCAGTAGGAAAGAACAGATTGTGCAAGGGCAATGTAGGTCGCTTTGAGAAGTGGTTTATCCATAACGTGGCGCAACTTTTTGAAAGTGTATATTAGTTTCCTGACTCGATTAGCAGTGGTTCGTATGTGTTCAGTAAATGTGAGCCTCTCATCCAGAACAACACCCAAATGATTATTCGAATAAAATATTATTCGAATAATGCCCATCTCTCGTAGAGGCCCCTTGGAGAAATTGGCTGTGGCTGTAGCCCTGCTGGGACCCATTCCTGATCATATCAATAAGATGATACATCCATGAACAGGTCCCAGCAGGTGATTGAACTACGTATTGCATTGATACGGAAAAGAAAAAACCGGGCTATTAAAATGGAGTATGGGTGGACTCTTTCTTTGGCCTATTGCAATAGTAACATGTCACCCGCCGTAACCATCAGTGCGACTGTTACCTATGGCGGGTGGTGACTCGCCCCTCACTAGGTGGGTCCCGTAATGCCGTCGTAAAGACGGCCGGAAGCAACACGAGCGTGAGGGCTCTGGGGTGCCGAGAGATGTGTTGCGCTTTCTCCGAAGTTACTCGCGGCGTGATGCCCTTTAACACTTCCACCCCTGGAGCAGATAGCTCCAACGCTCCACTCTGGACGGCCAATGAAGGCAAGCCAGAGCTGAGAGTCCTACGGGTCCTCTTGGGTTTCCACTCCGACCGATGAAGGCACACCGGAGACGAGGACCCTGACCAAATCTCTGGAGATCTCGGGTCCGTGGGGTCGTCACCCCCAACAGCTCGCCACAAGCTGCCCTGCGGGCTTATTATTATTATAGTATTATTTTTTATATATATGGTATTTAGCGTGATTGGTATTTTGCTTAAATTCATGTTAGCGTTATGCGTAGTTGGTGTTTTGCGTAGTTGGTATTTTGCTAAAGTGGTTTTTTGCGTAGAGTTGGTATTTCGCGTTTGTGGTCTTATGCGTCGAAAGGGTCCAAATTTTCTTGAAATTTTTCTAAGTCCGAAATTGTTGAAATTTTTCTAAGTCCAATTTTGATCCGAATTTGGCTAAGTCCCTGACAGATATAGATAAAAGTACTCACAATAGTCCACGTCACTCACACTTCACCTTACGTCGCTTGTGACGTCACACTCTGTCGTCACCGCCGTACACGTCGATGACGTCAGACTGATGCTGCTCGATGACGTCGCCGATGACACTCCTCTGCTGCAATCCACAGCAGTGTCGGTGGCGCTCTCTGCCGTCTGATCCCGTTGAAACCGAACTATCCGGTTCGAAGGAACATGTTAAAGGGTCCCAAAAATGAAGCACTAAATTCTAAACACAATACTTTATTCAGTAGTCACACTGTATAAGTATAAACACTTGTAGAAGATATAATAGAGGTAACGAAATTACAATATCGTTGAGACCATATGAAACCCGGAAAAATCTTGATAGCGCGTTTTACAGTGGGTTCAACGACATCTCGGGGGTAATTAGGTTACTAGAAATTTGTTGAAACATAACATAAAATAATGAATTTATAAATATACTGATATGTGATTATGAATACGTAGATTTTTTGAAATATAGTAATATTTTTTACAACTCAAAAACTCAAAGGAAAATCACCAAAAACAGTACTACTAACGCCATCTATTGGCGGGTTGTGGTAAACTTTAGTTTAAGTATGAAAAACTTATTTTAACATATTTAGCGCGTGAACATGCGGGATGCAGTTCAAACCTTTTTTTTTTGTTTTTCTAACCTAACCTACCTTTCTAATTGAACTTTTGGTTTAAGTTTTTTATTAATGCCGGGGGCTTCTCCCCCGGGCCCCCCTGTGGGGGCTCCCCCCCCCCCCCCTACCTATCTCTCTATGCCCTATACGTTATGCCATTTGAACGTTAGATAAAATAAACGTTATACCATAAATTCATTAGAAGAAATATGCATTATACTTAAATAATGTTAAGCTGAGGACCGGGTATGGTGGCGCGAACTGGGGAAGGCCTATGTCCAGCAGTGGACGACTCCGGGCTGATGATGATGAATGTTATATTAAATGTTATTCGATAAAATGATCAGTATATGAAACAATGATTATATCAAAGGTTAATATATTAAGTGTTGTTATAACATTCAATAATTATATCAAATGAGCGTTATAGCGACTGAAGTTATATCAAAAATTGTTATAGCCATTGTTACGCCCCCAGTCCAATAATGTTACATTAAAGCTAAAGTGATAATCGAGTTGAGATTATTTTACTTATATTACCTAACGGTTTGGTTTGTCTAATATGTCACATATGCACACATTTTTTTTCTCATACCCTGTAAATGTTAATTTAAAAAGCGGGTTGAAAATGACCCATTATGATAATTGTGGGGTGAAATAGTAAATTGGTAAACATGGTATGAAAGGCACCCTGTTCACTCGAGATATTTCGGCGCTCAAGCGGAGTGAACAAAATACTCACTAGACTGTACGCGCGTTATCTCGAGTGAGATTGACAGCTTTCAGTTTTTAATGGGTCATCCACAGCCTTTATCAGTTTATTGCTGGACGTAGGCTTCGTCCAAGGCACGCCATTGAGCTCGATCCCAGCTCTCCTTTACTACCCACTGCCCTACAAATGTTGTCACTCCCCCTTATTACAGGGCGCGCTACGCTTAAAATAAGCCCTTTGTACAAATATTATAACCTTGACTCGGACAGACTACGTTTCAGCCTACCCCGTATAAGTCAGAAACTCAAGTAAAATCGTTTCACTTTTGTGACAATCACGTAAACTTGAGAGATTATTGGTAAGGCATGGAAGATATAAAATTGTGTCAGTTAAGTGCATTTGGCACAAGCGACAGAGGATCCTACTGTTGCATTCATGTGGTATTTTTAGGGTTCCGTACCCAAAGGGTAAAAACGGGACCCTATTACTGAGACTTCGCTGTCCGTCCGTCCGTCCGTCCGTCTGTCACCAGGCTGTATCTCAAGAATGGTGATAGGTAGACAGTTGAAATTTTCACAGATGATGTATTTCTATTGCCGCTATAATAACAAATACTAAAAATAAAATAATAGTTATTTGTTATGCAAGGCTGCAAAGTTGTTATTTGGCGCGAGTGTTGAAATTGAAAGATGAGCGTAGCGAGGCTTTCAAGACACGAGAAGCTAAATAATTTTGCAGCCATGCGGAACACACAATTTTTCACCTCACTACAGCGAGGAAAATGCAAGATTCAAGAAAAACAATTAAAACATAAAAATAATCATATTCAATTTTGCCTTCTATTTAACACATCAAATTTAAAACATAACACACTCAAATCCAAACCAAATAAATACGAGAGAAGCACACATATTAAATATTAAAAGTAATTTGTATTATCGTCGTGTATATTTTATCGTTGACTTTTTCTTAAGCACTGTTATATTATATTTGTATTTGAAACTACTTGACACATTCGTTGTGAATGTGGGAGAATGGCATTCTGGGAAGGATTAGTTGGCCACTCGGAAGTATTTTCCATAACACTTGCTTTGGAAGGAAGTTATTGGATGATGGGATCCGAACGAAATTATTTCGGCTTTATCTTCTTTAAAAAATTGGGCAAGTGCGAGTCGGACTCACGCACCGAGGGTTCCGTACAAACACTTTTCATCCTTAAGTGGTTAAGTTAAGTTTGCACCTGGTATGTATAGCGCCCCATAAAAATGAGGTGCAAAGTTAACGCAACCAACCCGTTTGTTGTATGGGAGCCCCCCTTAAATATTTATTTTATTTTATTTTTAGTATTTGTTGTTATAGCGGCAATAGAAATACATCATCTGTGAAAATTTCAACTGTCTAGCTATCACCGTTCTTGAGATACAGCCTGGTGACAGACGGACGGACGGACGGACGGACGGACAGCGAAGTCTCAGTAATAGGGTCCCGTTTTTACCCTTTGGGTACGGAACCCTAAAAACGCCAATAGTTTCGGTAAATTGCTTATCGTCTCCAAATATGTATAACAAATCCTTTTTCGTTTTAATGCAGGCTTTTAGAATTGAATAAATAGGTACTTCAAATTGGGCTTAACTTTCTTGTTTTCGATATTTGTATAATGTAAGACAACAGTATGTATGCTCCATCTCCACAGAACAAATTTACGTTGTTTACGTAAATTGTGAAAACTTCCAACTTTTTAAATATTATTTTTTTCTCGGGTGCGTTCTGAAATTACACTCTTATGTTCCAACTTTTATAACAAATAAATATTAAAATTTGTGTTGTATTTAATATATTTACTAGTCAAAATACGTAAATGAAACTGAAATACTTACTTTTAATATATATAAACATATTCAACATATAATAAAGTGTAGAAAAATAAAAGCTTAAAAATCTGTAACCACAAACCAGGTTTCTGGACGTGATATTATAGGTGTACTTTCTTTTTAAAGAAGTATTCAAACGTACATATGATTTTAGCCGGCCTGACCAGATTGCCGTTTATTAGCGTGCGTTGATTGATTATTCGAAGATTTATCGACTGACGAAATCAGTCACGCGTTGAAGCTGGAGTCTTAAACATAAAAAAGTTACATGCACCACAGAGAATCAAAATCGTCGTTCGAAATTCAAATGACTTTTGCACGCTAGCGGATAAAATAGACTTTTGCACGCAGATTTCGCCCTATAAATGGAGGTTTTCCGAGCGAGTGAGGTGAAAAATAAATATTTAAGGGGGGCTCCCATACAACAAACGGTTTGCAAACAATTGGTTGCGTTAACTTTGCACCTCATTTGTATGGAGCGCTATACATACCAGGTACAAACTTAACTTAACCACTTAAGGATGGAAAGTGTTTGTACGGAACCCTCGGTGCGCGAGTCTGACTCGCACTTGACCGGTTTTTTAGTTGTACCAATTGGGCTTACATGATCTGCTATTCAAGTGTTGAATCTATTTATACAGAGTGCTCGCGAGGAAAGGAGGAAAAGGAGCAAGAGCGCATTCTTTGGGTCATTACTATTATACAATTTTATATAACAAAAATGATACTGCATCATGCAATGCAATGATGCATTGATAACAAAATGAAAGTGCAGATTAGTTTCATGTCTGTCAATTTGAGTTGTTGAGTTGATTTAATTGTTATTATTAATATCTAAGCCCAGAATTTACTACACACTAGCAAAAGTACTACTTATCAAATCACTAAAAATACATTATGAAAAGTGGATTAATTTGGGTGGACCTTCCAGGGCTTCAAAAATAAATGTAAATACCTACATATTATAATAGTACTTATACATCTAAACAAACCTACCAATCAAAACTATATACACCAACCAACACCGTTTACTAAATTTGGTGTTCGAATACAATTAGAAATGCAATCGTGACTATAATAGGTAGAATCTTATTTGGGTACATGTAAAAGGTTCAAAAAGTGACGAAAAAAACAGTAAAAAGTGTAGATTATGACAAATTCGATGATGAATTTACAGATTCGGGCAGTGACGTGAGCCTGATCTCATCGTTGAAATGTGAAGTGATGGTCAAACCTTAAAAAGACATTCAATTGAATATTGTGCCTAAAGATGTTACGCCGTACTCAATTATTATTGGTCAAAACTTGTTACAACACACTGTTATGGTGAAGGATAATAATTGGGTGTTTTCTTTGCCGGCTGGCGAGGAATGATTCCGTAACCTTATGTGTTTGTGTGTGATCTCGACGTTATAGGTCGTGAGGTTAGCTCAGCCGTACAGGAACGTGTGAAAAGGATGATGGCAACAAAATGTGCCAAACGAAGGAGGCGCTAATCCAGCTGCGGATCCGCTTGACAGACGACATCCCGGTGGCACAACATCCCTTTCATCAACATTCCCAAATGGTTGGATGATGATATCATTAGGATAAGTAAAGCCTGGAACTAATTTTTTACACTAGCGATGATTTTGTCAACAATGTTATTGTCATTCGTGGTGTTTTTTTTGAAAGACTAATATTTAAAAATATCCAAAGAAAATGCCGAGAACGTAATATTATAAACAAAGTGTACACGTATCTACTACATGAATTTACATCCAAATATTCTAGCCCTATCGTACTTGTTAGAGTGAAAGATTCAAGTCTGCCTCACAAGCATGCCTCACTTTTCGTACCCACTCACTACCCATGTTCGTAACGTCACTAAGACCCCGTATCAGAGGTTAGGATTCGTGTTACGGAACTCTGCACCCCTGACCGTGGCGGCGACGCGTACATTATATACCGCACTGGTGCGGAGTATCCTAGAAACGATTGCAGTGGTCTGGGCTCCACATGAAGCTTAGTATAATCTTATGTTGGAACAAGTCCAGAAAAGGTTTCTCAGAGATCTTTACAAAAAGATATATAAGTATTATCCTTACCTATATCCGACTTATTACCTGTTAGGGTGTTTGGGTTATGAATCCTTAGAGATGCGCAGGTCTATAAGCCTGCTCGTCGGTTCCGATGACCTAGCGGAGGATGTTGCGCAGCTGATAGACCAGGACATTCCGTTAGAAACGGATGAGGAAGTGAGCAGTCCTCTTCGCTCCTCCTCACCTCATTAGCGTCATCCAAACTAACCTCCAGCACAAACAAGCCGCGGCGGCTACCTTGCGAAGAGTGTTGGAGGTCAACAACAAGACCGTCGCCCTTATCCAGGAGCCGTGGATAAGGAAGGACAGGATCTGCGGTCGTAACAACATCAGAGGTAAGATATTACTTGACACCACCGTAACTAACCCACGCACCTGCATTTATGTACCAACATCTATCAATGCAATTTTGATGAATGAGTTCTGTTCAAGAGACCTGACCACGGTCAGACTCCAAAACAACTGCCCTAGCATCCCGGAGGTCATTATTGCGTCGGCCTACCTGCCGGGCGACGCAGACGTACCGACGGTCGAGCTGGCAAAACTCATCAGACACTGCGAGGAAAAAAGGCTCGAGGATCATCTCGGCGGATGCCAACGCGCACCACACACTGTGGGGCAGTGAATCTACTAACAAACGAGGTGAGGATTTTGTGACCTTTCTATTCTCAACCAATCTCAAGCTTATAAACAGGTTGTCAGAGCCTACTTTTGTTACCTCCAGATTTCAAACTATTATAGACATCACACTCGCTACGGAACGGGTATCGGAGATAATCTCCAACTGGCACGTGTCGAAGGACTTGTCGTGCTCCGACCATAGATGGGTAAGATACAAACTAAACGTGGACTCTAAAAAATAGGAATTATGGCGCAACCCCCGACGGACAGACCGCGCCAGATTCAGTCAATTGTTGTCCGCTAATCTAGCTCCACAAGCGACATTCAAAGAGTATGAAGGACTTTTTGACATAGAGAGACACGTTAATGAACTGACGCAAACTTTAATCAACTCATTTACAAGAACCTGTCCAGAAATTACGCCCCCGACAAAGGTCTCTAACCGCAATAGCTGGTAGGGGCCGGATCTCGACAAAATGCGGCGCAAACTACGCAAACTGTTTAACAGAGCAAGCAACACAAGGAAGGTCTCGGATTGGAATGCCTACAAGCAAACCCAATCTCTGTACAAAAAGCGAATTCGTGAAAGGAAACGCGAGTGCTGGAGAACCTTCTGCACTAACATAGAATCAAACGCTCAGGCAGCCAAGGTTAAAAACATCTTATCCAGCGAACCAAACCGTCACCTAGGCTCTCTGAAAAAACCAGACAACACTTATACTAACACTGATAGTGAAATGTCCGAGTTGTTACTTGATATACACTTTCCAGGCTGCTCCATTACGGAGAACTGTGCATGGGACCAGGCAGGTCAACAGGAATTTGATCAACCACCTGTTGAAGCCGCACACACTGCTCAAAGAATTGTAACACTGGAAAGGGAGTTATGGGCAATAAACAGCTTCTCTGCGTTCAAAGCGGTAGGATTAGATGGTATATTTCCGGGACTTATGCAGTGGTGCAAGAACACCATCGCGCCACACCTAGTCCAAATATACCAGGCCTGCCTAAGACACCGATATATTCCCAAAAAATGGAGAGAAGTTAAGGTGGTTTTTGTACCCAAACCAGGTAAGAGTGATTATACGCAGCCAAAGTCATACAGGCCGATAAGCCTCACATCGTTCCTATTAAAAACTCTGGAACGCCTCTGTGATCGCGACCTCAGAGATGGGACCTTAGCGCTATATCCTCTTCACCCCCAACAACACGCCTACAGTTCAGGCAAATCAACCGAATCAGCACTACACAGCGTTGTTTCACCCGTAGAACACGCATTATCAACACAATCCTCAGCGCTTGTGGCCTTCATCGACATCGAAGGAGCCTTTGACAAGACGCAATTCAACAGCATTAGCCAAGACCTGCTCAGACATGGAGCCGATCAGACCGTAGCAGGTTGGATTGATAACATGCTGAGACAAAGGGCTGTACAGGGTAACAGTGAACGGCACAACTCGAGCTATCGTGTCAAGAGGCTGCCCACAGGGTGGAGTTATATCACCACTCCTGTGGAACCTCGTAGTGGACGGATTAATCCGGAAGCTCAACGAGGCAGGCTTCTATACTGTAGGCTATGCAAACGATGTAGCAATCCTCGTAAGAGGAAAGTTTGAGGCAACCCTCTGTGCCCTTATGCAAGAGGCACTCAAAATCGTCGAACTATGGTGTTCTGACCAAGGCTTGTCAGTCAACCCAGCCAAAACAGAACTAGTCTTGTCCACTAAGAAGCGAAACATGAAGGTCAGTCGCTTGCCAAAACTCCAAAACACAACTCTGACTCTCAGCAAAGAGGTAAAGTATCAGGGCGTCATCCTGGATGACAAATTACTATGGAACAAACACTTAGAAAACAAATTGAACAAAGCCTGCGTCGTATTCTGGCAGTGTAAAAGACTAATTGGTAGAACCTGGGGCCTACACCCCAGGATCACAATGTGGCTTTACACTGCGGTGATAAGACCTATTATCACCTACGGCGCTGTGGTTTGGTGGCCCAGAACCAAACTGACAACAGCCAAACATAAACTGCAGCAATTTCAAAGACTTGCTTGTGTAGCAACGACGGGCTGTATGAGAACAACACCCACAGCGGCAATGGAGATACTGCTAGGACTGCCACCCCTCGAACTGTTCATTCAGCAAGAGGTGGCGTCAGCAGCTATCAGACTGAAGTCACTTAACCTCTGGGGTGTAACACAGGGGGGTCATGCCGAAATACTTGAGGAGGCTATCAGACACGAGCCAATGATAGCTGCTCCCAACGATAAGATACCCAAACAGCATTACTTCAATAAGAGCTACGAAATCGAGCTAATTGAAGAACCTTACGATCGATCCGATATAAATGAAATACGCATATATACGGATGGGTCAAAGACACAAACAGGGACAGGAGCTGGAATATACTCACCTGAAATAAACATAAACATATCAATAGCCTTAGGAAAATATAGCTCCATCTTCCAATGTGAATGTCTTGCCATCACACAGGCTGCCAAGGCAGTTGCTACGCGAGGTATCAAAGACCAAAAGATACGTATTGTTTCCGACAGCGCTGCAGTACGAGTTTCACTACACAATATGAGTTTTAAAACGCACCGGGATCGGGATCTCAATTCGCTCCACGGTGTTCACGGTTTATCTCAATAACTAGTATTTTCTCGATGCGCAGGTTGCAAGCACCCTGCCAGGGGTTTTTTGTTAGTACTTTTGTCATCATAGAGGGGGTTGGCAGGGGAAAATGCTGAAGAAATGGAGTTCGAAGGCGAAAATGACATTTTTGAAAAAAAAAAATACTTTGGGTTTGTCTTGGGGTTCTGTCATCTGAGAGGTTCTGTCATAGCTCGAGTTGTAAATTGCTTAAGAAAGGGGAAGTGAGGATGAAGATGCTTCGACAAGATCTTCGTGGATAGGTAAGTTTTGACCGAAGCGTTATTTAGTAGCCTCTCGGTGCAAGTGTAGTGTATGCCTCAGTTACAGTTTAACAGTAACTTAGATGTTTACAACAACATTAAACATATATTGCTTGAGTAGGCAAATCTTAATAATAAAAATCAATGTAACACTAATAAGGTTCTTTACTTTATAAAAAAAAAATATATATCATAACCAACCTATAACAATGGACTTTTCATGAAGAACCCTATCTCCAGCAATCATCATACTTCACAAGCATCTTTTCCTGCGCAGGTGAGCTGGAGCTATGTTGCTGAGGGCAGGGAGCCAGTGAATGGAAGTAAGCTTAAGGCATCCGGTTATTAATCGCATAGTGTGGTTAGGCTAGGTGTCAACGGTCCCCCCCGAGGGTGTCCACCTTGTCGTGGTGGGGGGGCTCAGTACCTGCGTTGTGCGCGCGGGGAAGCCAAGAGACACCAGGGAGGGGGCCTACGGGCCAAGACAGGCGGGGGAGACAGGTGCTGGTTTGTGGCTTCGGCCTGCGTGGGTCCTGGGGGCTCTGACCTTGTGGTTGTTGGAGGACGTCGGAAGGACTCTCGATGTGTCGTAGCTGTGCGTGGCTGCCTGGCTAGTGAGCCTCCTGCTCCTCTGATACTGCCTACCTGCCAGGAAGGATTGTGCATTTCGATTTCTGAGAAATCGAAAACGCAAATCCATTCCCCAGGCGGGTTGGCTGTATTAGCGAGGCGGGAGGATCACATATCAGGTGTCATGCATGTCTGTGACACATCTGGGGGGTTTTTCGGCTTCTGACGGCATCTGCGGGGGCCGAGTTTCTGGGATTCGCGTGGCACGGGACATCAGTCGGCACCTGGGGAGGGAACCCACGGGGTAGGGGCTTTTGTCCTCCCGTGGTTGGGTGAGGGGTAGGGGCGTTTGTCATCCCGTGGCGGGCCGAGCGGTAGGGGCGTTTGTCCTCCCTTGGCGTGGAGAGGGGGTCGTGGGGTAGGGGCGTTTGTCCTCCCTTGGCGTGGAGAGGGGGTCGTGGGCGTGGGGTAGGGGCGTTTGTCCTCCCACGGCCGGCTGTGGGGTAGGGGCGTTTGTCCTCCCTCAGCCGGGAGGCTGGGACCGAAGCGCCGTGTGTCGGTGGCGGTCCTAGCTTCCAGAGGGTCCCTCAGCGTGTCTCTGCAGCAGCAGAGTTCACGGCTGTATATGGGACGTGGAGAGGTGGTCGTGGGGTAGGGGCGTTTGTCCTCCCATGGCCGGCTGAGGGGTAGGGGCTTTTGTCCTCCCTCAGCAAGGAGGGTGGGACCGAAGCACCGTGTGTCGGTGGCGGTTCCCGCTTCCTGGGGGCTTGGGGAAGTAGGTGAGGGTGAGGCACACTGCTATGCTACAGTGTGTCTTTCGGTGAGGGTTCGCCTTAGGGCGAAAGTGCCGGTGGTGTCGTGGTGACATGTTCGCGATCCCATGGCATCACCGCTACGGCACGGGTTGGCAGCATCCCAGAGTTTTAGTGGGTAGGCTAGTCCTTCGCGGACTAGAGAGCCCCACATAACCAATGCGTAATGTCTGACTCTACCCCCGAGGGTCTCATATTACGTAGTGGTATGCAATTCAATGCATTTCTCTGGGTGAAAAAAAAAAAAAAATGGGTCAACGGTCGGAACATGTGCACTGTTAATCCAAACTGGGACACTACTCAGCCGATGAGTAAACAAGGGCCAGAGCTGTGGTTCGGAGGCATGACGTAGGTGCTCCCCATGTAGTTCCAGTCAGCTCCTGAACCAGGCTGTTTCTGGTTTTTAAGTTTGGCTGCTAGTTTGTGTAGGTGATACTTGCAGGTTAAGCTCCTGTCCAAGGTGACACTGAGCTATTTTGGGCATTTGTTTTGATTTAGGATTGTGCCCTTGAATGCGACGGTCAGAGATTTTTCTGATAATTTGTTGTTGAAGTAAAAGCAAGCATTAGATTTGGACACAAGCGCGAGTGGGTAAAGTAGTCAACCTGCAGAGTCAGGTCGCTCTCAAGGATAGGTTCGGTGGCTTCCATGCTTTTGTGTCGAGTGATAAGGGCCAGGTCATCGGCGAAACCAACTTTGCGCTATGGGGTAGCAGGAAAGTCGTGCACGTAGAGGTTAAACAGTAGGGGAGCCAGGACGGAGCCCCGCGGAAGGCCGTTGTTCAAAACTCTAACACTACTAGTTTCCTCACCAAGGAAGACTTGTACAGGCCGGTAAGTAAGAGTGTTCTTGATGAGTCTATATATCTTCAAACATGTGACTGTTTTTAGGAGCTTAAAAGGCAAACTCTGGCGCCAAAATATGTCGTACGCAGCAGAGAGGTCAATGAAAGCTGCTGAAAATTTCACTCCTTTGTTGAACCCGTTCTCAATGTGTGTTGTTATTGCTAGAACCTGGTCGCAGCTACGGTTGGGTCGAAAACCGGTCTGGTCCTGAGGAATGACGGCGTTAATGGTGCCCTGTAAGCGATTGTACACAAGTCTCTCCATTAATTTATATAAGACGCTCAGGAGAGCTATCGGCCTATAGCTATCTGCACTGTCCTCGGGTTTTTTTTAGTTTGAGGATGGCAATCACTTTCAACCGTTTGAGGAGGCTGGGTATGTTGCCTGATCCAATCACAGCACTGTAGAAACTTGCCAACCAAAGCCCGTGTTCTGGGTCCGCTATGAATTAGAAACTCAGGGAAGATTCCGTCTTCTCCACAGGCTTTATCTGCAGAAATGTGACCCAGTGCCATAGTGATTGCATCGGCAGTGATAGGCTTGCTGTAAGTGTCATTGGGCACGATGCTAGCTTTAAGGAATGTGAGTTCCTTTCGGATCTTCCATGAGTGTTGTTTAAGGATACGTGCCTTTCAAAGCTTGATCATCCTATAGTCCTTTTTACAATCGTGCCTTCTGTTAGCTTTCTTATCAAGTTCCACGCCTTTTTGCTAGAGCGGGTAAAATTCATTTTTTTAACCCTTTTTTCCCACTTGGTTCTACGTGATTAACGTGATTCGTCATGGGACTTAATAATTGCATGGGCCGTATCAGTTGGGATTCAGTTAGTTGGAAGTCTTTCCATAATGCTTCTGTTTCCTTGTTCCAGCATGATGGGATATATCTCCGGCGAAAGCCCCTCGGGATGAAGTATTTGTCTGTAGCTAGGATTAACTTTCGGAAGCGGTCGTAATTTTGTGTGGCACAGGTGGGATCCACCTGGCGCCATCATCCATCATTCGGCTATATTCTTCCCAGTTTGCCTTCTGGAAGTTCCACCGTGGGACCGGGCAGGACAGAACAATAGGGACTTTGAGCGATCACGACTGGTCGGTGTTGGCTGTGGGGGAAGTTTACGAGAACAGTTCTTCGAGTAATAAGGTACAGGTTTATCTTCATCATCCTTTATAGTGAAGGCCAGATCAGGGTTGTATACCTTTCCCCAGCGCACGCATTTGAAAGTACCGCTACTCTTAGCATCGCAGACGAGAAATGAGTGGATAAACTCGGCCCACTCTATGAGTTTATAACCATTGTGGTCAATATTCTTGCAGCCCCAGTTTGTATGGTGTATATTAATGTCCCCAATATAAACTGCTGGATGGGGCAGAATAGGCAGGACTGTGTCCGGCCATTTACTATTTGTAGATGTTGCAGATCTGCATTTACCCAATTTTTTGCATGCATTCTGCCTTGGCATGGCTCATCCCTTCGATATTTAATGAGCAAACTCAGACAGGTCCTATGTCCATTGTCGATAAGCTGAGGAGCTTTAGTTAAGACAGTCCAATGGCGTGCACAGAGTTTTACAACAGGGTAGACACAAAATTTTGAGAACCTAATAACTTACAGAAATAGGTACTGTGGGACAGTTTTTTTCTTCGTCTTCTCAAATATCAAGCAAATCGACCATCACTAAATAATTTCCTCTATTAACTGACGATCGCAAACAATGAACACCACCACAATTATCATAATTAAAATTATCCATTTTCAGACAACTTTTAAGAATACACTAAAAACTTTTATTCGCTTATTTACTAGTCACCACTATCACACGTAGTACTTAATCAAAACAAACAATAATGGCGTCCAAGTATGCAAAACCTATAGGTAACAAAAATACGACAAACTTAAATAGTACTGTTTTTGCGCTAATTAAAGTTACAAAAAAGCGCCTTTTTAAATTCGTTACATAGTCAACATCGGAAGTTCGAATCTACAAATAATAGCTAAGGAGAGAGCTATACAGGCATCAGTTAACATCGGGCGTCGCGGTATTCGCGCCTCGCTCGCACCGAATGTTCTTCGCCTAGTCGAGTCGCGGGTCGGAAACATCCTACTTCCGTAAAGTAGTAAAAGACATGAGACAATGTCTTACTTCTGTATTTGTGTGCGTGAGTTTTGTTATTGTGTGCAATATTTTTTATAAGAACGCACACACACGCGGTCCGTGTTACCACGAGGCACACAAATATAAATTTAGACAGAAAATCGCCTGTCTTTACCGCTTACGGCGCGGAGCGGCGCTAGTGCCCCGGAATGGTTCGTCAATTTTCACGGAATCGACCAATACGTACCTACGTAATTTTGGTGCACTGACTCGATAGATGGCGCGGATCGCAAATTGATTATTTTTGTACATTTGTTTTATATAATTTTATAAAAAGGTAATGTTTGTAACAATAAATAATATATTTCGTTTCTGTAATCAACTAGGGTAGGCAGTGTCTTTTTGTCTTTATAAGGTGCACGCCACTGAGACAGTCTTTGAACACTACCCCAGTATTTAAAATATTTGTCCCGCGCGTGACTGAGATGCATTCAGATTCTTCCTCGATTGCCTTTTCATGTATTGTCATGCAGCAATGCGCAGAATACGGAGAACTGCAGCCTGTGTACTACTTTAGCCGGAAGACAACAGATGTGCATATTCACGCTCAATTTGTGAACCGCGGGTCGCAAATTGGGTGGGCCGGGTGGTCCTGATTATGTAAAATAACACAGTTAACGAAAAACAGAATTAAATAACAAAAACACATACAGATTGCTCCAATGAAAAATACAAACAAATACAACTAATAAAGTGACATATCAAAAATAACATAAATCCTAGCGGCCGCTAGCTTGCACCAAAGAGGCCGTCGTTGAATAACGTTTTCTTTATTTTTCGTTAAGGTTAGATATAAATAAAAATTATAGGGCGAATATTTGAATATTGGCGCCACCAGCGCGCGTCCGTTAGTAATTCGCTGTGCTTCCCACGCGCATCTATAGCACATACATACTTGTAAGAGTTGTAAGTATAACGCTCGGCCGCGACTGGCCCCATCGCGCCGCCCGCGCCACTCGCGCAGACAGTCGCGTGGCGTGATAACTCGTGTCGGACACATATCGTGGGCACCAAATGTCTTCGTGTCCCACGCCTCTTCTTCAAACCTTAATCTGTTTTATGTGATCAATGCAATTATGAGGACACGATTGTAAGATTGTTATGGAATCAACTTATCTTATCTTATAAATATTTTAAACAAAAACCTTTGTGCAGATGTAGGTATTTACATTTGTTACGATTATGTATTTCCATTTGTTACGATAATTTTAAAATATCTTAGTACAGTTAATTACTAACTTTCAGTGGTTTACATAGTATTGAGAGCCTTGCTCAGATAATACATATGGCAAATGACACGAGTATATATTTTTGATTGGTCATGTATTTTTGAGGCCCTGGGAATGCTCATATATTTATGAATTTGACTGTACCTAGCGTGTATCTTTGCTTTACATGTTTCATAGTTGGATATTCAAATTCTTTAAAGACGTCAATTAGCTGAAGCTCCCTAAGTAGATGGAAGGATGGCCTACACCAGGTGAAAAAGTAAACATAAAACCGGTGTCAGCAACGGTCAAGTGGACGGCTGTGCCATAAGGGTTCACGAGTCGTTGAACCGAAAGCCTCCACCCACTCACAAGGTAGACCGACAATATTATGATGGCTAAAAGATAGGCCTTTGTTCTAATGATTACATTAATCGGACAATAAGATGATACACAATGTAAGTGTGTCACAAACTTACCAGTCATGTACCACCAGTTGGGACTGGTGACTGCGCCACCACCAACGCCGACGAAATTAACATCGAAATTCTTATTGACGTTGTCCTGGTAAGCAATATTTCTGTCAACCCATGGTATATCAAGCCGCATCAAGGTAAATCGAATCCAACCGTCCGTTGAGTTGAACTCCACCCGGAACGGCATGACCACGTTGCCCCAGACGCTGAAAATATCTCGCTGATTGTACGAATCGAAGATTACTGTGAATTCAAACACATGGGTTACGAATGTTTTAATTCAAAAATCTGCTATTAAATGTGTTAACTACTTCAGAATTGTCTTTGCCATAACTAATTGTCTTTTGATCTTCACCACTTAGATAGTTGGCAGGCCACCACTGTGCGTTTTTCTAGAAATTCCCTGCCTCGCACGACTGCATTGTGGAATGAATAAAATTGTCGCTTGCGGTATTTCCGGATCGATACGATCTTCAAGAAAAGAGCGTACTCCCACCTGTGCGGCCGGCAACGCACTTGTGACTCCTCTGGTGTCTATGGGAAATGATAATCGCTTTCCATCAAGCGATCCGTTTGATTGTTTGACCCCTATGACATGAAATAGTAGATTGTTAACCAAGGGTAGAAAGTTACCCATTGCACCCGAGATATTTCTGGTGCTCGAACGAAGTGAGAGCGCCAATAGTTCGAGGGTGAAATGGGTAATTTCACCCGAGTTAAACACTCTACTTTTCATTTCGACTGCGAGGAAAATAAAATACTACACTCACATGTCATGAGTGAGTTAAATTAATGTCCATGTTATTTTTAACCAATAATCAATAAAATACATGGTATTTATATTTAATCTCGGGGAACACGGTATTTATATTTAATCTCGGGGAGCTTTTTCTATTGCAAACTTTCATTATAATTATTTTTAATTGAAAGAAAAAGTTAAAATATACATACCGCCAATATTTAAAAAATAAACTTTCATTATTATTATTTTTAATTGAAAGAAAAAGTTAAAATATACGTATTAAAATATATTAAAAAAAAAAAAAAATATTACGCCAATATTAAAAAAAAACAAATTCATCAATTTTGTTTTTTTATATAAATGTATGATTCTATCAATAAAATGAGGGACAGAATTATATGTATGTATTATAAATATAATAAAACATACATATTTATATTTAATAATAATTGGATATAAATAAATATAACCTTTGGAGATTTTTTTTTAATGGCCACTTACCACGGCCGACTAGATTGTACCTAATTAAGTTGGTCACGACGTGCATCTAGATGGCAATGTCTTTGACTCCGTGGCAATTAAAAAAAATTACTTTCCACCCTAGGGATGGAAAAGCTATTTTCCACCCGGCTATCTACTCATGAAAATGACACTTTCCGAACAGGAGAGATGAAAAAAAAATTAAGCATTCTATTAAAGGGCCCCTAAAGTCCATATAACAGAGCGTTTTAAAAGAAGGAAAGAAAGAAGAAGAAATTTATTTATTTCTTTTTTCCTAAACAGAGCGTTTAAAGTTTTGCTAATTTTAAAGTGATTGATGATTTTAAAGTGACTTCAAAAAAAGGAGGAGGTTCTCAATTCGAACTAATTTTTTTTTTTTTTGTGTATGTTACTCGATATCTCCGAGAACCGTGAACCGATTTTCAATTTTTTTTTTTAATCGAAAGGGTATAACTCCGAATTGGTCCCGTTGGCACTAAGTCGGGATCTGATGATGGAATCTTGGAGAAATCGAGGGAACTCTTCAAATGTTATAGGGACATGTACGGCGCTTTCGGTAATTTATTAGTTTTACTGAAGTCGGTTATATTTTTTGTTAAAATTTTACTTGTTTATGTTTTTCCCTTTCTCCGCCAGGCGAGACGGTATATTTTAAATCCGTCTAATAACTCCGAAGGTTCACCTTTGCTGTGTTTCTTTTGTAAAAATATATTAGTAACATACATTGCAATTAACTGCGGTAGGGTTATAATTTTGGTGACTTTTTAATATTTTCGTTTATCTGTTTCTAAATTGCTATTAGTCGTAATTAAATAGTTTTTTCTACTCCAGTACTTTTTATGGTTTCGTAGTCAACTAGGAACCCTTCCAGTTTCGCCATGTTCTCCTGTCCGTCTGTCCGTCCGTCCGTGGCTTAGCTCCGTGACCGTACTAGAAAGCTGAATTTTGCCCTAGCCATGTAAACATTAGCTCATAGATTGTCCGTCGATTTAATTAAATATTAATAGATCTCATAATAATACTATTGAAAGTGCAACAAAAATCATAACCTAGAAACTTACATCCATTTACTACGTCGAATTCATGCAATTGAAGGATATACTGAACACATAGCGAAGAGGTGAGAAATAATTTCGTCGTTACACTTTGAATTCACTTCAGATTTGAAAACAAACGGGAAATAACAGTTTGCTTTTCAAGGAAGATAACTGTATTCACTCGAAAACTAATTGGCCATTACACTGACAGTTGACACTCCTATCTGCTTACCAACAAAGAGGAAAAAATGTTTATACGACTCTACTCAAAGATCGACATCAAGGCAAAATCACTCCCTCAAAAAATATTCGGAACAGTCCAATTTCGCTTTCATCTGGCACTATGAATTCTTTAGAATCTGAAAATAAAATAAAGGAACTAGAAAGTGAGATAAGTAACAAAAAAGTGTGTGTGTCAGCTCCGACGCACGACTGGAGTTTACTCTTCAGGCCAGGCGCGCACCACTTTTTTGTCGCAGAAATAAGCGTACTTATGGGTTTATGAAAATCGTGGTGCGCGCACTGTCATATAAACCCATATCTTGCGACACTTTAAACCACTATATATTGAAAACTAATGAATATATTTTTATAATTATTATTTTTAATAACTAACAATAGTCAATTGTTTACGCACCAATAGTTCGTACAGTGAAAAAGTTTTACGGGGGAGCGGGGGAGCAATCAAAGATGGCGAGTTTCGATATTTCAATATAGGTATTTCTTAAAATTTCGGACTCTCAACAGTTTAATTTTGTTACAAGTTTTTACAATTCTTATTTACACATTTACACAAGGATATACATTTCAGTGCTGCTTTTTTGCAGGTACACGACAACTGTTGAAAGTCCGAAATTTTAAGAAATATATTGAAATATCGAAACTCGCTATCTTTGATTGCTCCCCCCGCTCCCCCGTGCAACTTTTTCACTGTACGAACTATTGGTGCGTAAACAATGGACTATTGTTAATGATTAAAAATAATAATTATAAAAATATATTCATTAGTTTTCAATTTATAGTGGTTTAAAGTTAACTCGAAAATGGAGCATTTTAGTAAAATTTCAAAAAATCTTAGAGAAAGTGTAAGAAATGTTATAGTGTGCTATATATTCGTGATCTACTCAATAAGCCCTTTCATTTAATACCCCACACGGCATGGCTTGATGACTTTTTTTTTTAATTTGTATGGCATTTTTAATTGCCGGGGTGGGGGGAGGGGCACCACAAAACTGGTTGGCAACATTTGTTTGTAGGATGTCTGGGATCTATACAATATATATCAGAAGTCAGATTGAGGTCCGATATTTTTGCAAACGGATATCTCCTTGTAGCCTGCTCTAAGAAAAAAGCCTGATCTGACTTGGTTGTGAATTGTTTGCCTGTAAAGAGGCAGGTGGCGACGTAATTGCGCCAGCACGAATGCCATGGGTTCTACTGATGTGTATATTAAGTCCTTTCTGACCTTTAAAGAAACGAATCTGGGAGCAATGTGGGCACTGTACGGAATTCTCCAGCGACAGCGACACAGACCTGGAAGCGACATTCTGAGAGGAGCCCGTGCTATTAGGATTCATCAAGTAAACTATTAAAAAACGCAATAGATAAAAACTTACGGCTACGATAACAAATAAAGTATTTAAAAAACCGCTCCAATTTTCGGCATACAAATAGCCCCATAAAGTTCCTGGGGGAAGCGGTGGTTTATAATTGCACATATAACTAGATAGTACTCATGCACTGATAGCAATCACACTCGTAACATGATAGAGATTCACGCAAAATATTAGCAAAAACTTGAAAACAAAAACACATTTCTCAGCTGTTGTAGATTGACAACTGTCAGTCAAGCTGCCCGATGCGCACTTGCGCAGCAACGCGCCGTGTAGGCCGCCAGCCGCCGCCGCAGTCTCCGCGGAGAAATTATGAATATGTTTCTTGTCTATGTTATTTGTTAAGCCTCTTGTGGTAATTTAAAATAAAAAATAAATGGCAGAGAACAATTAATATTAATTTTCTCTAACGAAAGCCATGTTTTCCCGTTGCTAAGTACATTTAAAATACATTTCATCAAATAAACATCTCGGTGATGGTCATTTTATATCGGGGTCTTAGTCTATAACGCTTAACGTAACGCATAACCTGCTAATTTAAGAAGTCGTATTTTTACCCCGATCGTATACTGAGATACGACTTTTTAAATTAGCACGGCAGATACGTTCGATTTTACACCCCATATTTTTCATACCCCGGGCTTATATATGAAAATCGATTCTTAAGGAGTAAACTCCAAAAAAATAAGTACTCTTTAAAATACATTGAGCAAGGTCTTATCAACTAACAAATAAATAACACGCAAATCGGATACATTAATAAATAAGGACATTCACTCTCACGCATACAACAGTCGACTAAAACACTACAAAAAACGGTTAAACAGCTAGAACAAAAAATCAGCAATACCTCTGTTTTCGAAAAGTGTTCAGATAAAAACCAGAATACATCTGAGCAAAAGCCACATTATTGTCAGCAGAAAACAGTGGACATCAATAATGTAACACCCAAACCGAAGCTTCTACTTTTGTCAGATTTCCATGGAGCTGACTTACTACTTCCTCTCTCTAAGATAAGAAAAAACGACTACGATTTTTCTGCAGACATACTACACAATGGTACAACAGAAAGAGTGCTACAAAATGTACAACAAAAAATCCTTAACTTTAGGAAAAGCGATTGTCTGGTTATAATATGCGGAGGCAGTGCCTATAACGTCACGCCGTTAAAAAATATTTTAGATTTCTTAGAATATAGGTACTGTTAATTTTTTTTTAACATACTAATGTTATCATCTGTGACATTCCATACTCAATAATTGAACATTCCGACCATTACAGTAACTTTATCAGTAAATGAAGTTCTGCAATTCATAAAAAATTGCGAATTTGCCCCATATGTGGCTACAACTTAGCAGTATTTATCTAGGAATGACGGATTATCAAAATGATGGCAATCGCCTAAATCACAGAGGAAAATATAAATTAGCACAATGTATAAACAAATCACTAAAATATTTACATATTAGGCATTTTATAACAGCAGCCTTTTTTTAGAAATAATAAAATATTAAATAATGTATCCATTGATAGTGTCAATAATGGTCTCATAGTTTATAACAACATATATGTTCTGCATCGAAACATTACTGGCATAATTAATAAGGCAGATATATTATGTGCTCATTTACAGGCCCTAATGGAATCCGGGAAACCCGTTGATGTTGTTTGTATTACAGAACACAATATGAAGAAAGGCGATGGGACACAGTTAATCATGCCTGACTATTCACTAGCTACATTCTTTGCAAGAGATAACAGAAATGGAGGTTCTTGTATTCTGGTACGAAATTGTTACAAGTTAAAGATACTACACGAAGTCACCAACGGTTCTATACCAAATATTATCGAATGTACAGCTGTAGAATTAACTGAGCATAATTTAATTATTATTTGTATGCATAGAATTCCTAAAAATTATTCAGCTTCCGTAATATTGTTTCTAAATAAAGTCAATGAAATTTTAGCTCAAACTTGTTACAATAATAATAAAATTATATTGTGTGGTGATTTCAATATTGATACCCTCAAAACTACGTGACTAATTTCGAAAATCTTCTATATGGATATAATCTTAAATTAGGAATATCTCAACTGACAAGACTGAGCAGTGGTACTTATATCGATAACATTATTCATAATTGTACGCGGTGGTAAGACTGAGGTCTTAGAACTTGCCCTTTCTGATCACACTGCACAATTATTAAAATGTCCTGTGAAGAAAACGTGTTCTATTCCTTACTGGTACATAAATAAAATTGATCTTTGTGAAGAAAACATTGTTAAATTTATAGACTGTCTCCAAATTTGTGTCAAGTTTTAATGATGTATTTTGTGCCAATAGTCCAAATAAAGCCTTTAATAATTTTTGTGAAACTTTTAACCTTTTCTATACATTATGCTTTCCCAAAAAACGTATTCATATTACCAACATTAGCAAACCAAAATCGATATCAAAAGGAATTAAAATTGGTTGTAAGCGGGAACGAGACCTTTTGTGGCAATATGGGCTCTCCTCGGATCCAGGCATCAAAAATAAGTTCAAATATTACCTATTCAAAAAGACTTAAGAAAATTATAAATCTGACACGCAAATCTCAAAATGATAATTTTATAAAACATTCCACAAATAAAAGTAAAGCTACATGGAACATTATAAACAACCCTAAATCTAGATATCCTACAGAAAACATTGACCTAATAGTATCGACCGGCAAAACCATAACACATCCTAAACGTATTGCTGAAGAATTTTAATATCTTTTTTATGGTAACACCCAAATATTCCGAAATATTTTATTACGAATTTATTAATTCCGATTTTTAAAACTCCGAATTTCATAATACCTAGGAAATAAAATTCCGAGTACTAAAAAACACGAAATTTAATTAACCGAATTTCAAAATTCCGATTGTATAATTTTCCGATTTTTATAACTCCGAATAATGAAAAGCCCGAAGTGTCATTGGCCTGAAAAACAGAATTCCGATTATTATCGTCTTTGACAAACTTTTTGCTTACGGAATACGTGGAAACGTTCTTAATCTGATAAAATCCTATATGACTAATCGTAATCAAATAACACAAATTAAAAAACTATCACTCAAAACAAAAACTGAAGAAATATATTCATCCAATTTCAGAGAGGTTAGGTATGGTGTGCCACAAGGAAGTGTATTAGGCCCATTACTCTTTCTTATCTACATTAATGATATTCCTAAAGCCATAGAGCACCCAATGGTTTAATTTGCTGATGACGGAACAAAGAAACATATGAATCAGACATTAACAACACATTAGAATCAATAATAGCATGGTTAACGAATAACAACTTAAAAATAAATTTAGATAAAACTAATATTATGACATTTAGACAAAGACACCTATTAATTTAAGTATATCTTTTAAGGGACATAATATAACTGAAACCGACATAATACATTTTTTAGGGCTTAATTTAGATAACAAATTGACATGGAACAACCAGATTGACCTTATATGTAAGAAGTTAAGTAAATTCTCATATACTCTGTACAATTTGAGAAAGATTGTTAATCAGTCAACTGTATTAACTGCATATCATGCCTATGTTACGTCCACTTTAAGGTATGGAATCATGTTCTGGGGAAATTCACCAAGAAGAGATAACGAATTTATAGCCCAAAAGAAGTGCGTTAGGTCAGTATGACTGTGGTCTTAAACCAACTGATTCATGCAAACCACATTTTATAGAATTAAAAATACTAACACAACCTAGTTTATAAATATATGAAAAAGCTATTTTTAGCTTTATTTAGAAGTCAACGGCTTCAAAATAAAATCAAGGCGCAACCGAGTAACACAGCACTATTGCAAAAAAGTGTACTTGGAATGGCGCATTAGTACATTACATCAGAGGCCGGGAAAATGAGGATCTCCGGCCAAGTAGGTATATACGGATAGTGATACGAGGCCGGGAATCCGTTTTCACGACGAGGTATGTATAGTGCTTTTCTCAAACATACAATGAAATTAAAAAATATACTTCAAAGAACATCATTTTATTAATTGATAAATAGGACATTTTAGTCTAACAACCAACCTTTAAAAACAAAACCTGCTTTTTGTCAAACCAGCCAGCTGTGTGAATGACCTTGTTGTTGAAACCAAAAAAGAGTTACTTTGCAGGCCTAGGCCTGAAAAGCAGTATGAAATCCCTTTACAGTCCTCTCGAGTTGTTGCGCCCTAAAAGCGATACTTCTGAGCCTATTATAAGGAACGTAAAGACAATATTTCATTGCATGTTTGAGAAAAAGATATTTAACAAACTGCCACAATCAATAGTAGCTAAAAAGGAAAATGTTATTGATTTTAAAAGGAATTTGAAATTATTTCTTATAGACAAAGCGTATTTTGTAACGGAGTTTTGACTGATATCATTGACTGATAATTAATTTGACATAAGTACAAATTTTTTCTTGTTATTATATTTTTATTTTCTTTTATCATGATTTCTATATATTAAGTTAATGATTGATTATGACCTAGATAATGTAAACTTTTTATATAATGCACGCTGCATGTACGCCAGGCATGTACCTACATCATATTTTGATTTGTATGCCACATGGCACCACATAGTGGTACAATATATCTCGTAATATCAAATTTCACATACCAAACTAAACATTTTTTATCAGAACCTATGTGGTATCACAAATAAAAAGCTTGAATTAAAATTATTCCTACGCAGTATTCCTGACATCCAACACTATGTTTGTGTAAGTGAGCATTTCCTAAATTCGATATCTGCACCTTTGTTCAGTTTAGCGGAATACTACATGGCATCATATAACATAAGGACTAAAAAGATAAGAGGTGGCACACTAATCTTAAACCATAGTAATAAGAAATTTGAGGAGCTTTTAGTTTGTAAAAAGTTATATAAAGATGAATGTTTTGAAGTATGCGGTGTTAGGGATTGTGAAACAAATGTCAATATTATTTGTTTCTATCGCACTCCAAACGATGCGAACTTAATTATGTTTATCGAAAAACTTGAGCAACTTTTAGAGCACTTCTTTAACAAGAATTGTGTGATTTGTGGAGATTTTAATGTAGACTTACTGAAAGAAGACAAGAAAGCTCAGGAATGTTTGTCAACTCGCATGTGTTATAATTTTAAATGGCTTATAAATTCGCCTACCTTCACGCGAAATAACTCTGAATCGTGCCTAGATAACATCCTAACAAACTTTCCGGAAGATTGTGTCGCTCCCCCCATCGTGGACAATAATGGTTTAGCTGATGGACCTGCAGGCTTACTCACCACACTTACCGTTCTTAATAAAGACAAAGATAGTAGTGCAAAATATTTGTGGAAGATGGTGAGAAGTTTTAATGAAATAGGAAACACAACATTTCGACAATAAATATTAGCAGAAAATTGGGTTGACATAGGTGTGAACAGCTTTATTAACAAGTTTAACCGTATTTTTGGAGAAAGTTTTAAAAAAGAAGAAGAAAAAAATAAAGCCAAAAACGGGGAGTACCATAAAATGGATCACGAAAGGTATAAAGGTCTCTAGTATCATGAAGCGCATTTTAACAACGCACTCAACATCACAGTCAGAATCAATAGCGAACTATAGAAAAAAGTACGTGAACATTTTCAGACGGGTTACCAGAACAGCAAAAAGACTAGCAGTACTGAAGTATGATGATTGCTGGAGATAGGGTTCTTCATGAAAAGTCCATTGTTCAGGTTGGTTATGATATATATTGTCTTATCAAAGATTGTTAAGTAAAGAACCTTAAAATTAGTGTTACATGGGTTTTTATTATTAAGATTTGCCCACTCAAGCAATATATGTTTATGTTGTTGTAAACAACTAAGTTACTGTAAAACTGTAACTGAGGCATACACTACACCTCCTTCCTAAGTATCCTTCACCCCCCCGGTAACAAAGAGGAAAGGAGAGAAAAAAGAAAATAAGAAATAATAACACATATTACTTGAGGGTTCACATTTTAAAAACAGTTAAGTTTTTAACATTTGAAAATATTACTATAATAAATTTATGTGTTAAATAATCTAGTATTATTCTTATAGGTTACATATTCTTTGTTATCTTTTAAAATCCTTACATTAGGTGAATTATCCTCTACAACTTCATATGGTCCTTTAAAAATATTGTCTAACTTATTTCCAACTTGATTTTTTAACAAGACTAAGTCTCCTGGTTTGTATTTAATTGGATTAACATATTTATCATAATAAAATTTCTGTCTATTTTTACATTCTAGCAAATTATTTCTAGCGTCATTAATCGCTTTTTGAAATCTATATTTTAATTCTAGAGGATAGCTTTCATGATTATATAATGGTTCCGTATTCTTATTCAAATTACTCGGTAAATTACATTGTTTCGCAAAAACTAATTCGTATGGACTATATTTTGTCTCAGTGTGTACTGTGTTATTGAATGAAAAACACCAAAATGGTAGCCAAGAACTCCAGTCGGTTGTGTTATTTTCACACTGAATACGGAGATAGGCTCCTAAGCTCTTATGCGTGTTTTCAATTCCTCCTAAAGTTTCATGATGATAGGCAGTTGAATTTAGCTTCTCGATACGTAATAAGGTGCATATTTCTGTCATAATTGATGACATGAATTCTTTACCTTGGTCAGTAATAATTTCTTTCGGAATGCCATAACGTAAAATAAAATTATTAACTAACAACCTAGCAACTAATTCGCTTTCCTTTTTATCGATAGGGTAAGCTTCTACGTACTTTGTTAAATTACACTGAATAGTTAAAATATACTTATTATTAAAGTTATCTACGTCTAAAGGGCCCATTATATCTAAGCTTATTCGTTCAAAAGAAGTACTTGGTGTTGTGGTTATAACCATTGGTTGTCGAACATGTCTGTTTGCATGTTTCTGTATTTGACAACTTTTACACCTTTTAACATAATTATTGACGTCATTACTCATTCCCGGCCAGAAGTAGTACCTTTTGATATTGTTCAACATTCTGTTTACCCCCGCGTGACCACTGGTGGGTAACAAATGGAAGTCATTTAAAATAACTGTCTTTGTATCTTGATCAGTTACTCCAGTTACATCTTTGGTAATAAGAAACCGTGGAATTGTCCCAGATAATTTTTTAACTTCTTTTAATAATTTTTCTATAAACTGTTGGATATCCATTCTTTTAATAATTACGAGCTCGTTGATATCCAATTTGTGGCATAAACTTAGTAATTCTCTCGCTAACACACTTACGGTAGATAACGATCGAGACATTACAACTAGAGCACACTTGTCAGGTACAAATGTACACTGACCATTATAACTGGGAAACTTTTGTAATTTTTCTATATTTTTCAAGTAACTTTCCGTTGGGAATATTACTAATTCTATACAGTCTTTGGGTCGTTTGAGAATTTCCACCACTCTAGGTTGATCAGACCTGGAAGTTGTGGGAATGTTTCTCTGTGTCATGTCCGTTATGTTGTCATCTAATTGATTACGTAATCTTCGACTTTGAGCTCTGGTAATGACTAATATAACGTTTTCTCTCATTTCTTTCAAACTCTGTGACGTAACAGGTATACGACTCAATGCGTCTGCAGCTGCATTGTTTCGTCCTGGTACATAATCAATTTCAAAATCGTATTCTTCTAAATATAGTCTAAATTTCGTAAGTCTACTCGAAGGATCAGTCATTCCAAACAGATATTTCAAAGGGCGGTGGTCACTCAATATTTTGAACTTTTTGCCATACAGATAGGGTCTAAAATGTCTTACAGCCCAAACAATTGATAACAATTCAAGTTCAATGACGGGGTATCGAGTTTCAGCGGGTTTTAAGTTACGACTAGCGTACGCTACTACTTTACCATTGCTGTTAGATAATGTTGCTCCTAATCCTGTTTTTGAAGCGTCTGTATGCAAAATAAATACGTTGTTTTCAGAGAAATCTGGATAATCTAATACAGGTGGGCTGATAAGAGTTTGTTTAAGTCGTTGAAATGCCGATTCGCACTCTGACGTCCAGGCAAAAGTTACGTTTTTCTTACATAGTGCATTTAATGGATAAGCTATCTCGGCGAACTTATTTATAAAACGTCTATAGTAATTGGCGAACGCGACGAATCTTTTGACTTCGTCGACATTGGTGGGCCTGGGGTAATTCTGAAAACTTTCTATTTTAGACGAGTCGGGAAATATTCCCTCTGATGTTATTTTGTGGCCTAGATATATGATTTCCTTCCGCAGAAATTCGCATTTGTTGGGGTTAAGTTTCAAATTCACTTCACGTAATCTTTGCATTATACTAACTAAGTTTTTGTTGTGGGTTTCTAAACAATTTCCTACAACTATGCAGTCATCAAGGTAAATAAAGCATTTTTGGTAATTTAATCCTGACATAGCAATCGTCATAAGTCTGCTAAATGAACTTGGAAACGTTTTTAAACCCATTGGACATCTCTTCATCTGATACATTTTATCAGTAGTGAAACTTGTATATTTCCTGGAGGATTTATCTAAACTCATTTGATAATATGATTGTGACAAGTCTAATTTTGAAAAATAAATATTTCCAGATAGCGAGTCTAAAATTTCTGAAATGTTGGGCAAAGGAAATTTATCGTCCTGTATTTTGTTATTTAATTGACGATAATCAATTACAAGTATCCATTTCTTAGTTCCTGATTTGTCTGACTTTTTGGGTACTAGTAATACTGGGCTGGACCATTCGGAAGTACATTCTTCAATAATGTCGTTATCTAACATATCCTGAACTTGTTTTTGAACTTCCCCTTTTAATGAGTTTGGTATCCTATAAGGTTTAACGTATACTGGGTTTATATCTTGTTTCAATTTAATGGAATGTTTCAACAAATTTGTTGTAGTTAGTTTGTCACTCGGCATGTGGAAAATATCTGCATATTTTGCACAAATATTTTCTATACTAATTTGTTCCTCTAGGTTTAGGTAAGAATGCAAATCAAGTAATTGAAAAAGTTTTTTGATTCTTTCGGGAGAAATTTTTTGTTCATCAAATGTACAAACTTCAAAATTATTCAAACTTAATATCTCTAATTCGGAAAATTTTACGTTTATCGTAGTGTCTGTTGTATTTAATATTCTTACTGGTATCTGACCGTTTTTTGGTGTTGAAAAAACACCTGCGACATAAACACCTTTTTTAATTTCACTTGCTAAAATTACGCAATCCTCATTATGTGCCGTTGGGATATTTTTGACGACTTCGCATCGTGGCTGAATGTCATACGAGTAATTGTTAGGTTCATTGACTCTAACTTGTATTCTCCGATTATTATTTTCTAGGGTAAGGGTTCCGTGTTTGTAATCAAGTATAGCACTATAACGTTTAAAAAAATTCTGACCGATAATACCTTCGGCAGCACAGCATAGGTTCTTAAAGACATAAAACTTCTCGTTAAATACTACATTATTAATCGTTAGATTTATGTAAATATACCCTTCCGATTCTAAATTACCGCTTATACCCTTAATCACTAATCTATCTTCGATTAACTGAGAAAGTAAATTTGGATTATTTTGTATATATTCGTATTTCATAACGCATATGCTAGCGCCACTGTCAACGAGTAATTCTAGTTGTCTGTTTCCCTCGATAAAGCATTCTATTATGCAAAAATTGTTATAACTGAATATCGAGTTATTAATTACTTTGGGGACGAAAAAACTGGGTTTCCGTATCATTACTACGCATCCCTAATTCGCTTGTTGTTTGTTCAGTACTAGTGGCGTGCTGAATGTGCTGATTCGGCGCGTGCGGCGTGCGCCCGCGTGGTCCGGTCGATGACCGTGAATAGGTATTACGATTCTTTGAATACGCATTTTTGTGACCTGAATTTACAAAGGAAGTGCTCGGATTCCGATTGTAATTATTAGGAAATTGGTTTTGAAATGAACCATTATTTTTGTACTGTCTGTGAGAATTTCGTTTATGGTAATTATTTTGCCTATAAGAGGGTCTATAATGCATAACATGGTCACTGCTGGACATAGTATGCTCGTCGACTGCAGCTCTAATAGCTTCGGGCAGTGATGAGAATTGGCGTGATGCTATAATTGTGCTGAGACGCTGGTCCATCAATCCGTCAGCAAAGCGTTTGATCGCCGTTTTCTCGTTGAGAGGACGTAAAACTTCAAACTTTTGGCTATCGTTATCGGACTGTGCTATAGTCAAATTTACAAAAAGTTCCTCCAATTCGGTTCCAAAAGATTCTATGGATCTATGTCCCTGTTTAGCTCTAAACAATTGCGATTGAATTGCATCTGCCGATTTTTTCGGTAACAGATACTTCTGTATATCATTAACTAAGTCTTGAGCTGAGCTATAAGTGGATTTTAACCTTAATTTGGCATTGGCTGAAAGTCTCGTTTTCAGGACAAATTCGATTAACTGAGGCTTGGTATCATCAGATATCATAGAATTGTATAACACGATTCCGTCTATTAGCTGCTTAGTAACTTGTTCTTGCCCTGTCATGACAGGCAATAAGGCTATGGCGGTCCTAATATCAAAGGCGGCCATCTTTTTAGAATTATTATTTTCTAGACTGGTTTGGCAACTACTATCTACGTAAGTAACTAAGGCTTGAATTTTCTTAAATACGCACTCTATATATCCTTAATTATTTTTTGCAATGAATCTACCGTTTTACTATCTAATTTAAAGTGTATCTATCTCATTATTCACTTGAGGCACAATATAGTCCAATTGCTTATATAACAAATTCGCTTCTTCTAATTTCTTAGATGCGATTTCCTTTTGACGCCTCTGAGGGCCAAGTTTAACTAAATATTCTCTTATATATTCCAACTTAGTATATAAATCTTGCAAATCAGTAGACATAATAAAATTAAATCGTGCGTAAATGTAAAATAATTATAACCGAAAACATAAGTTATACAATAAAATATTCACTTACTTAATTCAACGCTTACGTAGGAGTAATGCCTAACGATATTGAGGTCATCATGAGTCGTCACGTTGCGCGATGCATGGCGGGACGTTGATGCGCTGGCGGCTGGCAGGCACGTGGGGCACGATGCCGTTGCTGATGCGCGATGCGATGACGGGCCGGGCTAACCCTGGACACCCTCGAGCATGGGCCGGGATTTCCCTGGACACCTCTTGAGATGGGCCGGGATAACCCTGGACACCTCTTGATTTGCGAGCCGGGATAACCCTGGACAACGCTCTTCTTTTCTTGATACTTGTTTCTTCTTATGGGCTTCTTTCATAATTGTCTTCCTTTTTTTTTAAGTTACTTCATATCTTCATTCTTGATTTATATTTGATTTGTCTTGTTATGTATATACATTTTATTCTTCTTTCTTGACAAAAAAATTCAATCTTCTTTCTTGATCATCTTCACTATTATTCTTATCTTCTTTTCCGCTCTAGCTCCATAAATTCGTAGTTTTGGTATGCAGGTTCTTGAAAAGGCAGGGTCGCCATGAAGTATGATGATTGCTGGAGATAGGGTTCTTCATGAAAAGTCCATTGTTCAGGTTGGTTATGATATATTGTCTTATCAAAGATTGTTAAGTAAAGAACCTTAAAATTAGTGTTACATGGGTTTTTATTATTAAGATTTGCCCACTCAAGCAATATATGTTTATGTTGTTGTAAACAACTAAGTTACTGTAAAACTGTAACTGAGGCATACACTACAGTACAATCACAAATAATAGATGCGAAAGACTCGTCAAAGGAAATATGGAAAGTGATTAATAAACATAGAAATAAGATAGTAAGAGCGGAAGAAAATATGCTTCTAAAAATAGAAACCTCGGAAGGGCTTTCAAACATAAAAAATAACCCAAAAGGTGTATGTGACACTTTAATCGATATATTTAATCACGGGAAGGTGGCGGACCACACTACCGATGCCGAACCAGCACTCTCGCTATTACGTACGTTTGTAGAAAGAGTCGAAAACGATATGGTGTTTGAGCAGGTAAATCCACTAGAAGTCATAAATTTGGTAAAACAGATAAAACCCAAAAAGTCGTGCGGGTATTATGACATTCCAATCACAGTTATCAAAGATAACATTGATATACTGCCGTTACTATTGACCTGTTTCCTCAATCAATGTATTCAAAATAGCATTTTTCCGGATCAACTTAAGGTGGCCAAGGTCCTCCCGATACACAAAAAGGGTTCAAAATCAGATCCCAAAAATTACAGACCCATATCTCTCCTGCCAACGCTATCTAAGCTGCTTGAAAGAGTAATTAAAGATAGACTCACAAGACATTTGTACTTAAATAAAATTATATGTGAAAGACAGTTTGGATACCAAAAAAGCAAGAGTACAGTAGAGGCTATCAGTACGCTAATTATAGACTTAGTAAGTCAACTAAACCAAAAGAAAAAATTAGCGACAGTCTTACTGGATCTGAGTTCGGCTTTTGACACTGTGAACCACAATATCTTGTTAGCAAAATTAGAGCACTACGGGGTTAGAGGAAAATCATTAAATCTAATTCGCTCATACTTAACGAATAGAAAGCAGTTTGTAGAAATTAAATGGAAACAAGACAACCTTGAAAAAATTTACAAGTCGAAGATAATAAGCGTGAAGAAAGGAGTCCCACAGGGATCCATATTAGGTCCAATTTTCTTCATTCTATTCACCAATGACATATTCAATTTTGTTCATAATCAGGTACCTAATGCAAAATTAGTTGCTTTTGCAGATGACACCAATGCTGTGATATCGGAGGGTACCATCTCGGAACTAAATGCCACAGTAAATAATACTCTTGGAATCTTCTTGGATTGGTTCAATACAAATAACCTGACGTTGAACCGTAATAAGACCAATGTGATTCTATTTAAAACCACGGCACATCATAAAGAGAAGCTGCAAGTTAATGTTGGAGGTTCTGCAATACAGCAGGTGGAGTCAGCAAAATTTCTAGGCGTATACATTGATGCTGCGTTGAATTGGAAACCAGAATTTTCTGCTTTGGTAAACTCGCTCAGCTCCGCATGTTATGCTCTCAGGAGTCTACGAGACGAGTTGCAACTGAATCAATTAAAAATGGTTTATTATGCGTTGTTGGAATCCAAACTACGGTACAGTATTAAATTCTGGGGACAAAGTTACAAGTACAATGTCCAGGCTGCATTCGTTGCGCAAAAAAGAATAATGGCTAAAGTACCTCAGCAGACGTCTAGTAGAGAGTACTTTAAAAAGTTTCAAATTCTTACTGTTCCTAGCCTAAGCATTCTGGTAGTTCTAACGGATCTGATAAAGCATATGAACGACATAGAAACACCAGAACAGAAAGATAAACGGCTAGCTACAAGAAGAAAAGATCTGCTACAGCCGACCAACACCCGACTCAAAGTAGTAAAGCACGCTTCGGGTTATCAAGCAATAAGGTTATTCAATGAATTGCCAGTGGAATTAAAATCAATAAACAACAGTTCTATTTTTGGAAATAAATTGAAAGCTTTCTTGTTAGAGAAGTGTTATTATTCGGTTGTAGATTTTTACGCTCATACTTAATGCTTATTTATTTTGTCAATTTGATAATTTTACTTATAATGTTTGGTGAATGAACTTATAATTTTACTCTATTTATTGGTTGACATGATTGTACATACAGTCTGTATCAGAACGAAAAGCAAAGCTGAAAGCTGGTTGATGGTTAAGTGGAGTTTGTTGTAATAGCATACTCATAGTATTAAATTTCAGTAGTTTTTAGGGTTCCGTACCCAAAGGGTAAAAACGGGACCCTATTACTGAGACTTCGCCGTCCGTCCGTCCGTCCGTCCGTCTGTCACCAGGCTGTATCTCAACAACGGTGATAGCTAGACAGTTGTAATTTTCACAGATGATGTATTTCTATTGCCGCTATAACAACAAATACTAAAAATAAAATAAAATAAATATTTAAGGGGGGCTGCCATACAACAAACTTGTTATAGATTATATATATGTATAGGTACGGAACCCTTCATGCGCGAGTCGGGCTCGCACTTGCCCAATTTTTGTGAATTTGCTCAATCTCAACATGACTTTAGGTCCTCTTATTTGCAGTCGGTTAAAGATTCTCATAACATCCTGCAGAAACTAAGACGTCAGTTTATTACGGTAAACAAACTAATCATCATATCAGATTACTGCAATTTCAACTATGACCGCACTACCACGTATGCCTTGTAAGAAACACTAACCACTTACTGTAATAATCATTTAGAACATAAATTATTTAGGTATTACAGGGAATTCGCATAACATTGTAGTTCACTTCAGTTCACTTTGACATTTTAGATTTGTCACCTTGTAATTATTATTTTGAAAGAGTTTAGGTTAAATCACTTTTTGGACTTTTTTCTTTAAATTTAAACTTCAAGTCGAGGTTTGACGTTCGTGTGTCAGATAAAATCTAGGCAGAAATTTAACTGAGAAATACTGATAATGCCTTTTAACTTTTCTGTGGAGGAATTTGTGGATATGATCCTTGTTTACGAAGAAAGTAGGAGTAACGGGAATGCCGCTCATCGTCTGTGCGCGGAGAGGTTTCCCGCACGAAGGCAACCCAACAACGCCCGTGTGATCGTCAATACGATTATCTGTTTACGAAATAACAACGCGCCGGTACCAATTACTTAATCGAGAAGGGCGTCAACGACTTTACGTGAGAGAGGAAGAGCAGGTATTGGATATTGGTTATTGGTATTATCAGCTGGCATTTATGGCACTTATGTCATTTTATTAGTTGTGATTGATAAGATTGTAAATAACTAATACAGGATGTTATAAAATAATGGTTTATTTTTCACTCCTGCAGTACTACTGCTGTAAAAATATGCTAATTTTCCATAAGCCAGGCACCATAGTCATATTTATGGTCTAAACATTGGTGGGTCTCTTTCTTTGCCTTTCGTTCTGTTACAACTGTATAATTGTTTCTTCTGATATTGACATATTACATTAATTATTAAAATTGTATAGTATATTATAAATAATAATTTAGCATAGCTGTATAGTTGATAATATTATTTTTATTATTTTAAATTATTGTATTTCAACACGACTGGTTGTTGTTATGAATAAATTACTTACTTACTTATTCATTTTAAGTCGTTTACACTAACGTGAAATTGTCAGGAACGGCCCGACATGGATTGACAAAACCAAACAACCAATCCTAGGATTTGTCAATGTGATGACGTCACATGTCTGGCCTCTCATTCCGGAAAGCCATACCTGGAACCTTTATACCATGAAAAAACCTGACGTTCTTCAATGAAACTTTTAGCTTCCACTTAATCCGTTTACGGGATGAATTTCTAAATACCTTTTTTATAATTTACTTATTAATTTTAGCACATACTTTACAATGTATTTAAAGTGCGTCACACTGTGAAACAGTTCGTTGGCGTCAGTTTTCTTACTTATTAATAAACAACCAATTTCACCCCCTTAGGTGATGAAATTTGAAATATCCCTTCTTATTCCTTGCCTGCGCCATATATTTGGTCTATCCTAGAAATTCGATATTCCTAGGTTCAGTAGTTTCGATGGTGAGTGAGTTAGTTAGTCAGGACATATATACGAGTATATCGTTGTCTAGTACCCATATCGGCCAGTACACGGACCGTGATTTATAATAGAAAGTACTTAAAAAAACTTCTTTCAGCCAAGTCACTGATAGTTGAAAGATATTTTTCTATTTGAGTACGAAAAAATTATACATGCAATACAACAACATTTTTTACAATAGCATCTTTTACAGGGTTCTCGACGTTAGAGACTACTTCCTAAATAGGTGAGACCTGAGTTTGTGGCTAAGCAGTGCTCCTTCCCATATAGTCATTATATTTTATCATCTAGTAGCTATTGCCCGCGGCTTCGCTCGCGTTGAAACATATACACTGCTCTACTCGAACCATGTTTTAACTATAAATGGACTAGCTATGTTGCCCGCGACTTCCTCCGCGTGGAATCTTATCTGGAACATTATACATCTTTGTTATTTTCAGATCTAAGCAATGTTGAATATACTTTTTTCTACTCCAGTAGTTTTTTCTGTCATTCATATAGTTACTTACTCTAATATAAAGACATAAATTATGAAAGTCTGTAAAAGTCTATACACTATTGCCCAAAAAAACACTGCTAAACGATGTTATAATGTCGCCAAAAAAGCATCACTTAGTACCACAGATTACAAGATAAACAGCTGCATTCACACAATCTGCAATTTAAAAAAACCGGCCAAGAGCATGTCAGGCCACGCTCAGTGTAGGGTTCCGTAGTTGCCCATCCTTCACAATAGATAGGCTTAAATTAGGTACGAGCAAGATTTCAAGCTCGTTAAAAAAGGTTGTAAACGCCAAAGTAACTGTTATTACTTATTACCTTCTGGAAGTTATCGATTATACGTGCCAGATTGAGCGGAATCTTTTAATGCAATATGGCAGTTAACTAATATGTGTAACGTTCGAAGTATAAGGACACCGCGCGGCACTTACGTTATTTTAAAGAAAATTATGAAATTTCGCGATAACTCAAAAACGGCTCAACCGATTTTATTCAATATAGTTTTCATTGAAAGTACTTATAAGGTTTCATTTTCATGAATTTTTCCATATTTTTTTGACCCGTGGTTTAAAAGTTAGAGGGGGGGACGCTATTCTTTTATTTTCGGAGCGAATATTTACAAAACTGCTGACTTTATCAAAAAATTATTTAAAAAGGCCCCTATTATTTTTAAAATTCCTATTCAACGACACCCCACACACTAGTGTTGAAACGAAAAAGAATTCACCCCCAGTTTAGGTGTTCCAGAGGTACCCGAAAAAAAGTTTTTCTTTTAGTTTTTATTTTACCGTTTTGACGGCGTCATACATAAACATACTCATACCAAATTTCAGCTTTCTAGTACTACCTAATGGTCACGGAGCTAAGCCGCGGACGGACGGACGGACAGACGTACAGACGGACAGACGGACAGGGCGTAACTATAAGGGTTCCTAGTTGACTACGGAACCCTAAAAAAGCTTATTGTACTAAGCCATTGTTGCCAACTTAAAAAAAAGTTTTATCTTCACTGAAGAGAGATTTTTCAGTGCTTGGATGTATAGTATAGTGAAAGTACGTATATACCTACCTTTATGTATAAGTTCATATTTTTTTGACAGTTGGACGTCAATAAAAAAAAAGTTTATCAGACAATTATTTATTTATTTTGTTGATTCCGAGCGGGAATATGTAATTATTTTCTTTGTTGTTTATTTGCATTTTATTTATGAAATGTCGAGTCGTAGAAAAAGTATTGTATGCAACGTTGTATAAGTAGGTAAAAAAACGCTCGCCGCTCGTAATAGCTCGCTCGTTCTGTAATAGCCCATCCTTCACAAGAGACCGCTGTTTTAAGCCCGAGGTTTAAATTACGAGAAAGATTTCAAACTCTATTGAAAAGGTCGTAAGCGCCAAGAAACTGTAATTACTTATTACCTTCTGGAAGTTATCGATTATACGCGCCAGATTAAGCGAAATGTTTTAATGCAGTATGGCACTTACCCAAGTAACAAAAAGTTCTATAACGAGGGCGTTTTGTCACCAAACAGTGATATAGTCGGCCTATACTGGTATCCATTGTGACTGCTTGCACTATAAAGGTGTTTAACGGAGCGTTTTAATTCTATAAATTAAAGAGCAATTAAGTTCTATATTTTAGGTCTTAGAACGCTTACAGGACCATACAAAAGAATCTTTAAAGTGTTGCACCTTACTAGATATTTAAAAAGCTGCTATGGTACTATTTAGTACTGTAGATGAACTTACTGACACTTTTATGTATCCATTTAGCACTAAAACTGCGTCAAGATGACTTTTACATTACTGGCACTGTAGCAGTGTTGAAAACATTGTTATAGGATCAATTTGCACTATAAAAGTACTCTGTACAAACATTACGTAACGTTATGGCTTCTTAAAAGCTTCCTCAACATCGCTATGGGGCTAGTTCTGTAAAAGTGATGAACACTTTTCTATAGCACTAATTAGTACTATAGCGACTCCTAGTGCAGTTGCTAAATAACTTAAATTCTAAATAGCCCTTTAAGTGAATTTGTGTTACTGCTACGGGACTAAAACGTGACATAAAAGCGTTAAAATGATGAGTTAATGGACAAATTAGATCTATAGCAGTTCTTTATTATCAATTATATCACTAATAAAAATATGGCCGCTATTTACGCCATGATAGCACATATTAGGAGACGGCTGGAGCCAATGTGTACTATAGCAGCCATAGTCTTAATTATATTGATTTTAATTTAATTAAAACAAGATTATTATGAGGGCGCATTGTCAAATTTGAAATCAGCATAATGGATTTATCAATACATTTTTTTTCGCAAGTGCTCATATCCTTCTGATTACACGTTACGTTACGTAAAAAGGCAGCATTAATAACTTATCGATATTTATTTCTTTCAATACCACGATGGCATGACACATCAAAAGAATAAAATGGCAAACAGTTTTGACGACTAAAAACACTGGAATCGATTAAAGTGCAGAGCAGCACTATAAACATGTTTTGGTTACTTTTATGGTGCAAATTCGTGACATAATAGTTCCTGACAGCACTATGTTAGTACTAAAAAGTGCACGACACTTTTATACCTCTACAACAGAGCTGATTTATCACCGCGCGAGTCTTTATGCAATGTTTATAGAATTAATCAGTGATACAACTAGGGCCTCTTTGGGGTTCTGTAAACATTTACAACACCATTATAGTGCTAATCATGAACACTATTTGGCACATCCTAAAACGTTCCCAGGACTTTTATAGTACCAAATTTTGTTACTCGGGTAACTAATACGTGTAACGTTCGAAGTATAAGGACACCGCACGGCACTTACGTCATTTTAAAGGAAATTATGAAATTTTGTGATACCTAACTCAAAAACGGCTCAACCGATTTTATTCAATATAGTCCTCATTTTCATGAATTTTTCATAATTTTTTGCCCCTAGGTTGAAAAGTTTGATGGTGTGGGGCGCAATTTTTTTAAATTTTGGAGCGTATAGGTATTTACAAAACTGCTGACTACCAAAAAATAATGTTTAGAACCCCTATTATTTTTAAAAGACCTATTCAACGACATCGCACACACTAGTGTTAAAGCGAAAAAAAAATTCACCCCCACTTTAGGTGTTTGAGAGGTACCCGAAATAAAGTTTTTTTTTTTCAGTTTTTTTTTTACCGTTTTGTCGACGTGATACATACACAAACTCATCCCAAATTTCAGCTTTCGAGTACTAATGATCACGGAGCTAAGCCGCGGACGGACGGACGGATAGACGGACATGGCGAAACTATAAGGGTTCCTAGTTGACTACGGAACCCTAATAAAAGGTTCCCCCCTGTGTTTAGTTACGATATAAACTATCTATGTTCCGCCGTTTCGGTGTGAAAAAATAACAGATATACAAACTGAAACACGAACTTTAGCTTTATCACTATCATACGTACAAACAGACAGAAAGGTTTGCCAATTGTCTAGACTCTTTCGCAACAATATCGACTGTTTGGTGTTGGCATGCGGCTCCGTCGCTCCGATAGTAATCTGTAAAATAAAAATAAACACTTACGTATCAACAATGGACGCATTTCGTGTACTATATTTGGTTACGTACTGTAGTGTGCGTATATGTAACACACACACTCTCTTCATGTAGATCCATACTAATATTATAAATGCGAAAGTGTGTCTGTCTGTCTGTCTGTCTGTCTGTCTGTCTGTCTGTTACCTCTTCACGCTTAAACCGCTGAACCGATTTAGATGAAATTTGGTATATAGATAGTTTCAGTCCCGGGGAAGGACATAGGATACTTTTCATCCCGAATAAATGTAGTAATCCCGTGGGATGAGCGGGTAACACCGCGGGGCACAGCTAGTACTATATAAATGCATTGTATGTTAATTAGAGACACAATAAACCTTATACTCAAGCAACGAACACATCTTTTACTCTCCACATCACAGTACGTTTCACAAATGATTTTGAGACTTACGATGTAGTTCTGGGTACCAATTATCCCATTAGTGGGAGATAACACGATATTGCCGACGTTAAACATCATCGCATAGATGAAGATGGGGCTCTTAGACACGCGGAACCACTGGATCCCTTCCACGGTCTGCCAGTTATTTGTCCACACGGCTGAAATCATTTTACACGTGATCTACATATTATTAATAGTACATTGTTGTAGAGGCTGCAAAGTAAGCAATAGATGAACAAGTAAATTTTGAAGGCCGACCCGCAGGGGAGGCCTTCGATAATGAGAGTTTATCTATTGCACTTTCAGCCGAGACTGGACAGAGTGCTTTTCACGACTATTGCGAGTAAATACATTAAAATGAAAATATTATGACTAGCGTTACGCCGGTAGGTTAGGTCAAAAACTTTGAACGTCATTTTTAGTGCTTTAGAAGAGTTTTCAGCAGGCTGAAAAGTCATTTCAGGCCGTTTCAGAAGTTGCTCTATCACATATCAAAAGATCAAAATTTCACTCAAGTTGCCGTCGTTTTCAGGCGCCTGATACATGTTTTCAGTCCGCTTCAGGGCACCCTCTATCAGATGACGCCATAACCTGAAAACCCGTTTTCAGGCGTTTTCAGGACCCCTTATGGGCCTCTGAAGCACAAATCATTATAATTATGGCGAAATTTCCAGTGGGAGTGACAGAGATAGCACTAGTAGAAAGAGATAGCTATGCTCAGAACATTCAAGAAGTGTGTGACAGAGATAGCACTACTAGAAAGAGATAGCTATACTCGGAACATTCGCGAAGGGAGTGACAGAGAGTGCACCATTAGAGAGAGACATCTAGACGCCTCGAATGTTCTCGGCGCTCATGCTGGGCCTTACTGGACTATTCGCGTTATGTGTGGACTATGCGTCCAGAGTTTGACACCGCGAGATATAAAAGGCGCCAGCAGCCGGCGCGAGTTCGTTTCATTTTAACTGCGATACAGTGCAGGTAAGAGGATAATCGGAGAGAAAGCCTCTTAAGTGATTAGTGTGCTTTAAGTACAGTTCGTGTGAATAGTGAGTGCGTAGTTTGTGTAGTAGTGTGTTTGTGTTAATTTGTGGATTTTAAGTACAGTTCGTGTGAATTGTAAGTGCGTAATTTTGGTAATAAAGTGTGTTTTCATTTGTAGATTGAAATAATAAATAATAATGAAATAATGAACTTTATTCTGCAAGTAGGCCACAAGGACACTTTTACATGTCTGAGTCTACCGGTTAATTTATGCTTTTCTATCAAATACGAACCCCACGCTCGTAACACTATTATATACATAAAGATGATCGTGCCCCCAGATTCAAACGACGCAACGACGATTTTCAGCCCATTTATGAAGAAATAACAAAAATATTCAAACTGACCTCACTTTCAACTAAATTTAGTCATTTAAACATTTATTCTAAGTTAGTCTCTCTCTAGTAAACAACTCTACGATACATTCTACACTGAAAAATCATTGTAACGTTATGTCAATATTAAGAGGCCTTATTCCTTTTAAAATGCTGATTGCTTTAGACCATTTTCTCTATGATCAAACATGTTTCTTAACATATTATTGATGTTACTACCTAGAACGGGGCTATTGAGATTTATTGGTTTATATGTTTGGATTTCAACAAGCTCAAAATTTACCTAATCTTGGTGGCTTTTTTATTTTTGATGTTAGAGTCAAAATTATATATCAGTAATACGAATAGTATATAGTATGTATAAGTCATAACCAATATTGTGTTAATGGCCCTTTGTTATACATAATAGTTTTAAAGATATTATGATTTTAGTAATTTGCCTACCACCAAAATTGCTTGTGCCCCCAAAAAATTGATTTTTTGGCCATCATTATTGTACATCTACACCAAAATTAGTTACGTGTGCTAAAAATTAATATTTGTCGATGAAATTGCTTGCTTGAAATGAAAAGAAAGTAAATGTTTTATTAATCATGATAATTATACCAAAATATCTATGAAAATACAATCACTAACTTGTTTGTAACAACAATACGAGTATTTCTTCTCTTGATTGATTTTTCTTGCGATTAGCCATCCTAAAAAAAAACAATTATGAATAGCAAAAGTAATAATTTAGATTAATTGTATGCATGTAATGTATCTAAACACTTTATTGTACACAATAACAAGAATACATTTCAAAAAAATAAGCATGTACAAAAGCGAACTTATCCCTTTAAGGGATTTCTTCCAATTAACTTTCGAGTAAATGAGTGTTAAACACAAGTAAATGGTAGACAAACCAAGCAACATGTACAATACGATAACTTTACAATAGTACAAAAGAAAATGCAAAAACCAATGAGAGAGAGATAGGCAAACAGCCAATGTAATACATATTACGTTATATCTATATAAATACATATAACATAAATATAATCATAATTATAACAAAAACAGCAACCTTATCAAATAATCATTCGTTCGACAGCCACAATTTCTTTAACTTCCCCTTGAGCGATGCTACGGACTGCGTCTGCCTTAGGTCGGGAGACAATTTATTCCATCATTTCACGGCGCGCACAGCAAATGACACATCGTAAACATGAAAAATATGCAGTGGAATAGATAGAGCCAGATTCGTACTTGACCGCAGGCGATGGCCACTACCATCCGCCATGTAAAAGAACTTCTCTGCAAGGTTAGGAGGAGAAGAAGGAATGAAAAGGACATTATACAAAAGACAAAGAACATGTAAGTCTCTGCGCTGACGGATCGGAAGCCATTTAAGTTGAGCGCGGTATTGAGACATATGATCAAACTTGCGGAGACCAAAGCAAAAGAGAGCGGGCAAGTATGATCGTATGAAGAGGAAGGAAATTCTGCAGACACCTCAATGAATGAAGGGACGCGAAAAGTTTCCTAATATTGATCTCAGAAATATGAGGTGCCCATGGCAAAGATTGATCCATGGTAACGCCATTTTTTTTACAGTAGACGAGAAAGGTATAGGCGTACCATCAAAGAAAATAACTTGGCTGGCTTAGCTTGAGATTTGCGAAACCAAGGAGCCAAAATCATCAATGCTGGCCGCCGCATAAAGCTGCAAATCGTCTGCATAGAGATGGAACGAGGAGGAGAGTGACTTGGTGATTCCGTTAATGAAGACAGACAAGTGTAATGGAGAGAGTATGCCCCTTTGAGGGACACCAGCAGACAGTTCACACCAGCTAGAAAATCAGTCATCAACTCGAACCCGCTTTTGCCTCCCTTCTTTGGGAGATCACGAAACCAGGACAGTGAAGTTGGAGATATATTTAAAGTACTAAGTAAACTGAGAAGGATATCAAAATCAACAGTGTTAATGTTATATTTTCAGTTAAATATCAATCCCACCAAAAACATTTCATGTAAAATTGACGGCCAAGACTCACATTCTCATAACGCTTTCGCTGTAAAAAAGTTATCAGATCCCAGGAAAAGCCAAGCCCCTAAGCCCCGACTTTACTAACCCCACCACCTTGGTTAAAAAAGTATGGCATCAACTGGCTTCAAGCCCCTAAACCCGGAGTTTACTAACCCTACACCTTTGTTTCAAAAGTATGGCTTGGCCGTTTCATAGAGTACCGTAAATAAGTCCAACGGACCGTCTGGCCCATATGGTATCAAGAAACAAAGTTTATGTCTTTGATAATATATACTTATAAACTTAATTCCTTACGATATAGGCCGGACAGTCCGCTAGACTTATTTACGGTAGTCTATGAAACGGCCAAGCCATACTTTTGAAACAAAGGTGTAGGGTTAGTAAATTCCGGGTTTAGGGGCTTGAAGCCAGTTGATGCCATACTTTTTAAACCAAGGTGGTGGGGTTAGTAAAGTCGGGGCTTAGGGGCTTGGCTTTTCCTGGGATCTGATAACTTTTTTTACAGCGAAAGCGTTATGAGAATGTGAGTCTTGGCCGTCAATTTTACATGAAATGTTTTTGGTGGGATCTCATTTCTTTTTGTAAGGTGCTTTAGTTTTATTAATTTTTTTGGGCTGTAGGGTTTCTTGAGCGTCAACTGAAGTAGACAATTGTGTATTTAAGAAATACTTAAGTTTAGCCCCATATATATATACACTTTTATCCCCTATTATGGGAAACCCATACAAACTTCCATCCCCTTATTTAAAGGGTGGGGGCTGATTTTTTAAAAGTCCTACAATATGTATTTGATTTATAACAATGAGTCCCTATAGGTTTAAATTTTCAGACCTCTAGTATCAAAATTTGCGGAAGTTTCATACAAACTTCGATCCCCTAGTTTAAGGGGTTGGGGGGTAAAAGTTCCAAGTTTTAGAATTATTTTGTTGTTTGTGTACTAATACTAGCTTACATACCAAATTTCAGCTTTCTAGGTCATCGGGAAGTACCCCAGAGGTTTTGATACGTCAGTGAGTGAGTGGCAAAATCGGTGTATTTTAGGTGTATAAAAGCTAGATCAATTAAATTTTGTACATTTTATATGTTTGCTAACTGCATCTTGACCTGAGAATTTGGGCGCTCTAGTGTTAACTGGGACTGAGTAAATTAATAACGTCGCATCTAAAGGAAAATAATAAAACGATCATATCCGAACTTCAAAATACTATACAAACAGAAATTAATAAGGCATTACCAACTTAAGAAAAGAAGTGAAGATCGAAACTACAGCTCTTTCCGTGCAGAACGAATTAAGAAAAGAGGAACTAAGAGGCATAAACTGTAAAATGACAGAGCTGGAAAGAGAAAATGAAAAATTAAAAATGGAGATCAAAATATTAGAAAAAAAAAATTACAAGCGGCGATGGAGGACAACATATAACCGAAAGCGAGAAGAAAAAAATCGTTGTCTATGGCTTAACGGAATACTTCAGGGAATCTGAAAATAATCTTCACGGCAGAATCATAGAAATGTTCAGAACGCTTTTGAATACTGACTTGACGGGATATATCGAGGACACATATAGAGTCGGTCGACGAAATACAAATAACCGGCCACTAGTGGTTGAACTGATCAGTAAGAGGATGGTTAAATACCTATTAGAAAACAGCCGCTGTTTACAAGGAACTGGGATTTCCATCTCGGAGTATCTAAATAAAAACGCACAGGAAGAAAGGAAGAATATGTTAAAGGAGATGTTTCTGGCGCGGAAAAAAGGCTTGCATGCAGTAATACGCAACAACCAATTAGTGATAGACGGGAAACTGGTTGGCAGAAAAGAAAAAAATCACAGTGTCCACCGATATTCAAACGAGAGTGCAACATTACAAAATGAGCAGTCCGGCAATTATGAAGACCCACTAAGTAACTCTAAAAACAACGCTAGTCACACATTTCGAAACTAAAGATCAAAATTTCACGGTATTATTTCAAAACTTTCAGAGTCTATACAATAAGCAACACCTGGTAGAAGCATTTCTTGACCAAAATGAGAAATATCAAGCAATATGTATCTCGGAATCCTGGCTATCACAAGAAAAAATGAAAATGATACATTTTAATGGATACAAGTTTGCAGCATCATTCTGCAGAGAAGAGCGCGGTGGAGGAGGAGTTGCCATCCTGCTGCAGGACCGCGTCGAGTTCATAGAAAAAACTGATATTTCGGGCATGTCGATAGAATATGTTATAGAAATTTGTGCTACAGAGTTACCTCAACAAAATATTATACTAATTGTAATGTACTGGAATAGAAGAGAGGAAGACTTATTCTACAAACAGCTACGTAACATTTTAAAATACATTAACATTAAATACCAAAAATATAAGATAATAATAGGTGGAGATTTCAACGTAGACGTTCTTATCAGTAATATAAAAACAAGCAACTTATTGAACCTTATGTTACAATATAATTTTACACAAAATATAAAACACGCTACTCATATCACTCAAAAATCATCAACATGTTTAGACCTCCTATTTACAAATTTTAATAACCAGCAAAAACACACAGACATAATAGAATTAGGATTTTCAGACCACGCTGGTACACTTATAACATTAAAATTACCACAATTAGAGCAAAAAAAACACACACATTGGCATACTGAGAAACGGATCTTTAACTCTACTAACATTGAAAAATTCAAATCCAAATTGAATAACATAAATTGGCAAAGCATCATTTCCCTAGATAGAAGTATAAATGAAAATTATAAATCATTTAGTGAGATACTAAATAACACACTAAATCAATGTATACCAAAGAAAAAATTTCAACTAAAAACGAAAAATAAGAAAAAATGGCTAACACCTGGAATTAAAATCTCATGTAAAAACAAACGACTGTTAAAAATATTATCAATAAAATCAAAAAACCCTACACTCAGTGAATATTACAAAAAATATGAAAAAATACTAAAAAAAACTATAGTCACCTCAAAAAAGATACAGTTCATCAACAAAATTAAAAAATCTGACAACAAAATAAAAGCTATGTGGAATGTTATTAGAGAACGTAGTAACAAAAAACAAAAAAGGGAGAAAAATAACATAGTACTGAAAATAAACAACTCGCTCACTTCTGATCCGAAAAAAGTAGCAAATTACTTTAATGACTTCTTCGCTTCTGTAGGTGAAAAGACCGGATGTACGGGCAACGGGCAGGGCAACGTACCCGTGCTGAACCCTGTACCAAATTCCATATTTCTCATCCCCGTAAACTACAGGGAAATACATAAATATATAAAAAAATTCAAGAATAAAAATAGTTATGGATTTGACGAACTTCCCCCATCCCTGTTAAGACAATGTGCGGACCAGCTAGCATTACCTTTTACTATCTTAGTAAATCAATCATTTAACGAAGGAATATTCCCAGACTTATTGAAAAAAGCAATAGTTAAACCAATACACAAAAAAGGCCCTAAAATCGACCCGAACAATTACCGCCCCATAGCTTTGCTTCCCACTGCTTCAAAAATTTTTGAAAAAGCCATGTGCGACCGAATTTATGCTTTCTGTGAAAAGTTTAAAATCCTAGATGATAGCCAACATGGCTTTCGAAAAAAATGGTCCACGACTCTTGCGGTCTACAAATACATCCAAGAAGTCCTGAACACTCTCGATAAAAAAAAGTACGCCATCGGAATATTACTAGATATGTCAAAGGCTTACGACAAAGTCCAATACGATATCCTACTAAATAAACTGTATAAATTAGGAATCCGCGGGATAGCACATAAATGGTTCGCGTCATATCTAAAGGATCGGCACCAGTGCATAGAAATGGAATATTTTGATAACGTTACTGGCCAAATAATGAGAATTCGTTCAGATAGCAGGACAACAGGTGCTTCCATCCCACAGGGAAGCGTTATCGGATGTCTTTTATTTATTTTATACATAAATGACCTCCCCAAAACAATGGATGAACCATGTGTCCTGTTCGCGGACGATATCTCTATACTAACAACATGTAAAAACAATATAAACCTAAATAACACACTAGAATCAATACTTGATAAAACTAACAACTGGCTTAGCGAACAAAACCTAGAAATAAACTTCACAAAAACTAAAATAATAGTATTCCACCCATACCAAAAAAAAACCTTGGAAATAGACTTTTGCTATAAAAATAAAAAGTTAGAGGTAGTTAATACATTTTCACTACTCGGCTTGATCATAGATACGCATGTCAACTGGAAAAAACATATTGAAAACATAAAAACAAAAATATCATCATATGTATATGCACTCCGAGAGATAAAAAAATCTACTGACATGAAAACTGCACTCGCCACCTATTATGCTTATGCTAATGCATGGTTCAGTTACGGTATAATCCTTTGGGGCAATAGCACAGACGTACTATCTCTATTTACTCTACAGAAAAAACTTATTCGCATATTAGTAAATATTGATAACACAGACAGTTGCAAACCCCATTTCCAGGAACAGAAAATATTAACAATTACTGGGTTATACATTCTGGAAATATGTAAGTTCGTACGAAATTATCCCGAATACTACAAAAAACGCGATGATATACCCACATCTTATCAGCTCCGATATAGGGAAAAACTTATATTACCTTCGTCTAAACTTAAAATGCAATCTAATGCAACCTACACTATGTCAATAAAAGTATATAATAAACTGCCAGAGATAATAAAATCCGAGAAAAAATATTATGCATTCATTAAATTATTAAAAGAATTTCTTATTAACAAAAGCTATTATACACTAACAGAATACTTAGAGGAAAAACTACAATAAAAACATAAAAGTACATATATTTCACCAGTTACATATTCTATTACATTATATAATAATATATATAAACAAAATAGATTTAATTAAAAAATAAATAATATAGAAACGAATTTAGAAATACTAAGTAATTAAAGCTTAACATAGAATACGTAAGTTTAACAACACATAAGTCGTCTTCTCGTCACGATTTTGCTGTGCCCAACAGGGTCCACAATTAAGTTCACCGTCATGTACAACTAGAACTTAAGTTTATTTAGTATCCTGTAAACTAACATTGTGGAATGCAATAAATGATTGAGTATTGAGTATTGAAACTATGAGGGTTTGAATATGAGACGAAACGGTTCGAGAAAAGGTAGGTAGTGCCCCCTTCTGTTTTGTTCGTCTTGGCGGGGGCACTACCGTGCCCCCAGATATTTAAAATACGAAGTCGAAGTGTAGATATGGAAGTAGTAATAATTGTGTATAAGAAATACTTACGTTTAGCCCGATATATACTACTTAGGTCTAGAATCACCGATAGGAATTCGCATCGCGGAGGTCTTCCGTGGTCGCTAGCGCAAAGCAGTCACGTTATTCTATACCTTAGCCCTTTTAATTTGTATTTGTGTAAAAAAATAGTCTTTCACAGTTAAATGTTATATTGTTGTGAAGCCAGTGAGTTAAGGATTGCAGTGAAAAAAACTATTTTAAAAACAATAAACGCGCTTAAAAGTTATGACAATATACATTTTAAATTTCATAACTCCGTCTTTTATTTATTTATTTATTTATTTATTTTATAAAAAGATATGCATGACATTACAGTACAACCAATGCGTCACGAAACTTAGATTAAAATTAAAGGAACATACAAAATTATATAGGAACAGTTGAGCACCTAGCATCCATCGCCTCACAGAATCTCAAGCATTCACTGCGCACAGCCACCCATCGCCACGCAAACAAGTCGCACTCAGGTGTCGATGCTAGGAGCGCATTGAGAAGTGAGAGGGCTCGGGGCAGCGGCGAGTTCCTGAGCGACACGGTGGAACAACGGCGGCACAGCCAACAGGTCGCGCTGGCGAGGTCTGAGGGCTATCCTTGGGACGTCCGGGACAGACAGTCGCACCAGACGCTCTACAAGTTCGGGACAGTCCGACGTTTATATCAGTGCGCGCGCTCGTGAGCGAGCGGTGAGTCATTCCAAACCGGTGTCGCTCGCGCGTTGTTGTGCGATGTGCGGGCGCTGACATACGAGCAAAGTGGACGTAAACAAACACTCGAGCAGGCGGACTTTAGTTTTCTATTTCTTTGATTATTTTTGGGTTCATTTTCTCACTTTCTAATTCGCAATGTCACCCAAACCTGTTTGTGCAAAGTGCAATAAACAAATAATCGAAAAACAATACTTGATTTGTGTAACATGTAAAGACGCTTTTGATCTGCCATGTATAAATTACAGAAAACTTTACGATTTAATGGACAGTGATCGTAAAGCAGCATGGACATGCAAAAAATGCCGACAGACCAAAATCCAGCAAAAAAAAACCAGCACTCCAATTCTAACAAAATTCAATATTGCCGCTGCCTCTACTTCCAACAAGATTTCTGCAAAGAAAAATGAAGAAAACATAAGTGCGGCTCCTACTTCTGAACATACTATGCAGAAATCCTTGTGTGATGCAATTTTTCCAGAGCAAGAAAATATCACGGTGAGGAGACCTAAAAAAAGATAACAAATCTTGACTGAGACTTTATCCGATCAAGAATCAGATATAGAATTACCAGGAGATACCGAACTAAGTATTAGTTCCCGAAGCCTTCCTAACATTTCAATCACCGATGATCCACAGGTCCATGAATTAAAAACTGAGGTTAGTGCTTTATTAATAAAATTAGCAAGTGCCCACGAGGAAATCGACCGACTAAATACAGAAATTGCAGGCTTAAACAGGAAACTGATCGAACATCAGAAAAAGGGAGAAGTTTACAAAAAACTCCTAACAGACAAAGGGCCGTTGAAGAAACTAACTCCCCTAAAAAAGGTCCAACTTCTAATAAAAAACAACAATATGGATATCATCGATAGTGATGATGATACTCCGCAATGTCTTTCACCAGCACCTGCCCCGTTTGACGATCAAATAAACTCCACTGATCAGAACACAAACGTTATTGAAACATTAGAATCTAAATCGTCACTCCACGAAAAAAACATAACAAACAGCCATACTGAAGGAATCATAAGAATTGACACAGACAACAAAACCAATGCTTCTGAAATACATAAAAAGAAGTTGTGTATTTTAAGCAGTAACAATGCTAACAAATTTCTAGAAACTGCGCTCACACTATTTGAAAACTACAAAATTTGTCACTACATCAAAATGAATGCTGGCATATATCAGCTACTGAAGGACGTTGAAATAAAAACGCAAGACTTATCGATGGAAGACTTCTGCGTCGTACTTATTGGTGATGCCGATTTTGAAAACACGAGGGACTACTATGCAGCCGTTAGTTATATAAGATCCAAACTAGGTAAAATTCAACATACAAATGTTATCATTTGCTTACCGAATTTCCGATTGCATAATGCCGGAATATTCAACAAACGAATAGAGTTATTCAACAAGATTTTGTTTAAAGATAATTGTAACTATGAATATGCTTACTTGCTAGATAGCAATAAAAATCTAGATTATACCTACAAAATGTTCAACAGATATACAGGTGCAATAAATAACACGGCAACAAAAGTTATTTTTAAGGAGTTGAAGGAAAAACTTTTAGAAATAAATTGTAATTATGAAATGCATACTCATAACAATGCCCACGCAACTGCTAGTACTCAAACTGAGAATGATTTTTTCTTCGCTCAAGGTCTAGACTCGAAGATACTCGATTATAAGTTTAATACCGTTCTGATACTTCACCAAAACATTGCAGGCTTATTAGGCAAAAAAGATTTGCTTGAAGTAACTTTAAAAGATCTGTTTGACAGTGATGGTAAATATGTAGACGTAATATGTTTATCTGAGACATTTGTTCACATCGGGCATGAGGTTAATATTGCAATTAACGGTTTCAAACTGGCAGCATGTTTTTCAAGATCAAAAAAAAGAGGAGGAACATGTATTTTATGTCGAGATCATTTGGAAACAAAGCCTCTTAATTTTCTTGATGAATTAAAAACAGAATTCAACTTTGAAATTTGTGGTATAGAAATAAAACATTTAAATTGCATAGTTCTTTGTATATATAGAATTCCGAACCACAGTTATGGTATATTTTTAAATAAATTAGAAAAACTGTTAATAATTGTTAAAGCAAAAACAAAAAAACATGTCGTTGTGGCAGGTGATTTTAATATTGATTTACTGAAACCGTCCCATCAATTAGATGAATTTTAAAAAATTGTTCAGAATCAAAATTTCCAAGTGCACATCACTGAACCGACAAGATTAAATGCCTGTATCGATCAGATATTATCAAATGTCCCAGATGCAGTTGGTGAAGTGCTTCCATTAGGTCTCTCTGATCATGAAACAGGGCAAACGCTTCGAATAACGAAGCCTGGAAAATATATTCCCTCCCCATATCAATATCTTAAGAGGAGAGACTTTAGCAAAAAACTTGTCGAAAAGTTTCGTGACGCCCTAACATGCCTATCGTGGAATGAAGTATACTCGGAGCTAGACGCAAATATTGCTTTTAATAATTTCCATGATTTGTACACGCTGTTCTTTAATTTGTGTTTTCCTATTAATAAAGTAAGAGTAAAAAAAACACGAAACTGTAACAAATGGATAACTAAGGGTTTGAGAAATGCCTTAAAAACTAAACGACAATTGAGATATATTTACTATAGAAATAAGACATCTGAGAGTAAACAAAATTATAATAGGTACAATAAGTTATTAAGAAAATGTATGCTGACATCTAGAAAATTGGACAATAAAGTTAGGTTACACAATGCAACAAATATCTCGAAAACTAGTCGGGATATAATAAATAAAAATATAGGCAAGAAGAATAGCAAAAATAATTTGATTGATAAAATTATTTGTAACGATCACATTGTAGACAAACCAGGAGATATTGCAAATGTGTTTAATGACTTCTTCATCAATACAACTCATAATAATTTTAATAATAATGTAAACCAATATGACCATTCCCTAAAACTAAATTATTTAAACATGTTCATTTTGCCTACTGACCCAATTGAAGTACATAAAATAATAGAAAGCCTTAGTAAAACTCAGTCAGTTGGTTATGACGATATCCCCACACATATAGTTAAGTCTACAAGTGATATTATTGCCCCAGTACTTTCGCACTTAATAAACTTGAGCTTTCAACAAGGCGTGTTTCCTGAAAAGTTAAAAGTGTCAATTGTTAAACCTATTTTTAAATCGGGGGACAAAAACTCTCCTGGAAACTATAGACCCATTACACTCATACCAATATTTGCTAAAATCTTAGAAAAAGCAATGCACTCAAGGTTGATGTCTTTTATTAATAAATGTGGAATAATAAGTGACCACCAGAATGGCTTTCAGAAAGGTAAATCCACCACATTAGCAACATTCAACTTAATTAAAAAAATTGTCGAAAATGTAGATGAAGGACATAAGACTGTTGCAATTTTTTTCGATATGAGCAAGGCGTTTGACCATGTCTCTCATAGCTTATTACTCAATAAATGCGAAACTTATGGAATGAGAGGACTGGTACATTTGTGGCTAGAGAGCTACCTCAGCGATCGACGCCAAATAGTAGAAGTGGTAGGTTCAGGAATTGACAAAATACAACAGAATTACAAATCAAATATGCTATGTAATAAAGTTGGAGTACCACAAGGGACCATCCTTGGCCCTTTATTATTCTTGTTGTATAATAATGACTTACCATTAAACATAAATCACAGTTGTACCTTATTTGCAGACGATATATCAATTATTGTTTCTGACATGAACAATCAAAATTATGAAAATATTATTAATAATGCTATTGCGGACATAATTAAATGGTTAAATGATAATAATTTACAAGTCAATCTAGCGAAAACTAAATACATTCAGTTTATTAATAGAAGAGGAAAGAAAGAGGAACTACAAATTGCTCATAATGGTCAGACTTTAGTAGAATGTGATACTTCCACATTTTTGGGGTTTGTGCTTGATGACCGGTGTACTTGGAAGATACATGTGGACAAAGTTTGCTCTAAAATTAATAGGTATGCTTATGTTTTATGGCGATTGACACGAATAACTGATTTGGAAACTGCTCTCAAAGCATATCATGCCTTTGTTGTGTCTAACTTAAGGTACGGTATCTTGATATGGGGAAATTCTTCACATGTAAACCGCACATTTATAGCGCAGAAACAATGTATTCGAGCAATGTTAAACATATCTAGAAGAACTTCATGTAAAAATTATTTCATTGAAATGAGGTTACTGACGGTGCACTCAATTTACGAGTATATCTATGAAGTGTGTATATTTGTTAAACAGCACCCCGATAGGTTTTTGACAAAAAGGGATACAACACGCTTTAACACTAGATACCCAGATAGATTGGTACTCCCTAAGATGCATACCGTCATGAAAAGCAAAAGTTGTTACGCAATGTGCATCAAAATATTTAACTGTTTACCTGACGACCTTAAAAAACTGCCGCTCAATAGATTTAAAAACAAGCTATATGCTTTTCTTGTAGAAAAGTGTTACTACAATCTAAATGAATTTTTAAATGGTAATTAATTAACTTGACTTTTTAATATAATTTTAAATTTATAATTGTAATCAATTTCGTAATCGCCAGTAATCATAATTTGTAATTTAAGTGACTATCTTATAATTGTAGATCTGTAATCTATTGTGTAACACCACTTTTGTACCACATTTATGGCAAATAAATATATTTCTATTTCTATTTCTTCTATTTCATCCGCTTTCGCACCGACGGTAACCTCTTCAACCTAGCTAGGTTCAAGGCACGCACTAAAGTGTCGTACGCAGTGGTCTCCGAGATCATTGATCATTGTATGCGGACGACCTATGTTTTCTCTCGGAATCCCCAGGTGACCTTCAACGGCTTGTCACCGACTTCCACAGGTCTTGCTGCAAGTTTGGCCTAAAGGTCAGTGTGAAGAAGACAGAAGTCATGTCTCTGGACACACACGGTCGGCAAACACTGACAGTCAAGCTTGGCGAAGATTTGTTGAGGCAAGTCGACAAGTTTCGTTACCTGGGTAGCACGGTAACATCTTCGTGTGACCTTGATGCGGAGATCAACAGCAGGATCGGTGCTGCTGCTGCAGCATTCGGTAAGCTGGATGCCAAGGTCTTCCGATCGCATGACCTGAAGCTGGCTACAAAGATCTCCATATACATGGCGGTGGTTTTACCCAACATATTGTACTCTTCTGAAACGTGGACCGTATATCGTCGTCATATTCGCACACTAGACCGATTCCACCTTAAGTGCCTCCGTAAGATCTTAAAGATCAGCTGGTCCGACCGAGTACGGAACACCGAAGTTTTGCGGAGAGCCAACGTGGGTGGAATCGAAGTCTACCTCATGCGACGACAGTTGCGCTGGAGCGGTCACGTTTCGAGGATGGTGAAGGGTCGGGTGGCTAAACACATCTTTTACTCTGAGTTGAAGGAAGGCAAGCGAAAGCAAGGCGGGCAACTTCTCAGGTATAAGGATGTGCTTAAGCGCCACATGAAGAGTTGCGATATTGAGCCACTACAGTGGGAGATGCAGGCCGCTAACCGCCCTGAGTGGAGATCTTTGGTCAAGAAACACACCAGTGTTTTTGAATCCCGTCGACGTACTGAACTCGACGACAAGAGGGATGAGCTGAAAGCCCGACCACCAGCGGTGATCAGCTATAATTATAATTATGGTGTTCTCTCGTGCCCGTTGTGCTCACGGGGCTTTAAAAACAAGATCGGCTACGTTAGCCACATGAGAGCACACGAACGCCAATAGAGGAGTTGAAGCAGTCGCCGTGGCCGGAAACGGTCAGGATATATATATCGCCCATTATGGAAAACCCATAAAAACTTTCATCCCCTTATTTAAAGGGTGGGGGGTGATTTTTTTAAAATCCTAGAATATGTATTTTATTATTTATAAATAATAAAGGAGTCCCTATATCAATTTTCAGACCTCTAGTATCAAAATTTGCAGAAGTCTCATACAAACTTCCATCCCCTAGTTTAAGGGGTTGGGGGGTAAAAGTTCCAAGTTTCAGAATTATTCTATTGTTTGTGTACTAAACCTAGCTTACATACCAAATTTCAGCTTTCTAGGTCATCGGGAAGTACCCCAGAGGTTTTGATACATAAGTGAGTGAGTGGCAAAATCGGGTATTTTAGGTACCAATAAAACCTAAAGTATAAAAGCTAGATCAATGAAATTTAGTATATTTCATATGTTCCCTAACTGCATCTTAACCTGTGAATTTGGGCGCTCTGGACGGGACTGGGACGAAACTATGAGGGTTTGAAAATTAGACGAAACGGTTCGAGAAAAGGTAGGTAGTGCCCCGCCTCTTTTTTTTTCGTCTTGGCGGGGGCACTACCGTGCCCCCAGATACTATTATTTATGGTATAGCAGTATAGTGCTGCGATCTGTTAATCTGTTGCATGTTGTATCGTATCTGTGTCCTTTTCGAATAAAGTCAGTACGTTTCTTGTCACCGTATCTGCTGTTTTATTAAAAGGTTATGGGCCCAGCATATTAAGAATCGCGAGTTTTTCGAGTGTTTTAGCAAGAATTTCGGACTTCGTAATAGTAACGAGTGTTAAAAAGACTATTTCGAAACGCGATTGAACTGTGGTGACGGATTGTCATATTTATTCGCGTAGTAAAGTTGAAGTGTAAGACTGTTACAATGGCGGCCAATTACCTCATCAACGTACCTAAGTTAAAAGGACGCGAAAATTATAGCGAATGGTGTTTTGCGGCAGAGAATTTCCTAATCCTCGAAGGCATGGAACATTGTGTGAAGCCAGAACCGACGGTTGCAGTAGGAGCTGCTGATGATGCAAAAACAAAAGCTAAATTGATCATGACAATCGACTCGTCTTTGTTCGTACATATAAAGACAGTACAATCTTCGAAGGAATTGTGGGACAAATTGAAACAATTTTTCGACGACAACGGTTTTTCACGAAGAATAAGTCTACTTCGCAATTTAATTTCGATTCGCCGTGAAAATTGCAGCTCGATGACGTGTTATGTGACACAAATTATCGATACGGCACAAAAACTAAGCGGAACGGACTTCGAAATTAACGATCAGTGGACAGGATCGTTGCTGTTGGCGGGATTGCCGGATCGTTTTTCCCCTATGATCATGGCCATCGAGCATTCCGGGATTCCAATAACGGCTGATTCAATCAAAACAAAGTTATTAGACATGGAGGAGTCTTCAACGGAAGAAGATATGAACGAAGTTAGCGGCGCATTTGCCATTCGTTCAAAATTCACTGGAAAGAAAAATATGAATTTGTCTATGGCACGAAAGAATGTTGGCAGCAATTATCAGTCAAAGTCAAACGTCAAATCAGTGAAATGTTACCGATGTAAACAATTTGGCCATTACCGAAACCAATGTCCAAATACCGAAGCGATTTCGTCGAATTCTAACAATAAAACTCGAATGCAGTCTAATGCGTTTAGCGCAGTGTTCCTGAGTGGTAATTTTAACCGAAATGAATGGTATATCGACTCCGGCGCAAGCACACATTTAACAGCAAATGAGAGTTGGGTCAGGAATGCTTCTTATGGACAACAAAAAGAAATTGTGGTTGCAAATAGTGAAAAGGTGTCAGTATTACGAGTATGTACCGGCGATGTGGAAATTACGACGACGACAGAGAACGTTGATTACGATATTGTGGTAGAAGATGTGTTCTGCGTTCCGAGCTTGACGACGAATCTACTATCTGTCAGTCAGCTGATTAAAAAAGGGAACAGAGTATCATTTACCGACACTGATTGTTCAGTATATAACAAGAATAACGAGTTGGTGGCTACGGCATCGTTGGTTAACGGCGTGTACAAGATTAACCTGTCCAATCAGGTACATTTTGCGGCAACAGTCGTATCAGGACATACATGGCATCGCAGATTGGGACATATCAATAAAGAATACCTATACCAAATGAAGAATGCCGTGCAGGGCATGTCCTTTGATGACAAAGTGGATGTAAGCAAGTCCTCATGTATTACTTGTTGTGAAGGTAAGCAGTGCCGCTTACCATTTAAAAATATTGGACAGAGAAGTAGTAACTTGCTTGACATAGTGCATACAGATTTATGTGGACCTATGGAGGTTGCTTCTCTAGGCGGTTCGAGATATTTCTTGTTGTTTGTCGACGATTATAGCCGTATGGCATTTGTTTATTTTCTGAAAAACAAGAATGAAGCATTGAGGTGTTTCAAAGATTTCAAAGCTCTTGTTGAAAATCAAACAAAGAAGACAATCAAAGTATTAAGAAGTGATAATGGACTGGAATTTTGCAGCAAGGAGTTTGATAATTATTTAAATAGTAATGGAATAATACATCAAAAGACAAATCCCTATACGCCACAGCAAAATGGATTATGTGAGCGATTTAATCGCACAATCATTGAGAAATCTAAATGTCTGCTCTTCGATGCAGGTTTAGGCACCGAGTTTTGGAGTGAAGCCACACATACGGCAGTGTATCTGCAGAATCGGATTGTGGCAGCATCACTGGAATACAAAACGCCCTATGAGATCTGGACAGGTGATAAACCAGACTTAAGTCATATTAGAGTATTTGGCAGTCCAGTCATGGTACATGTAGCTAAAGAAAAACGGCGCAAATGGGACAGAAAGGCTGTAAAGCATATTCTCATAGGTTATCCTGATGGCATCAAGGGATATAGAGTATATAATCCTGAAACAAAAACTATTACAACCAGTCGGGATGTGATAATAATGGAAAGTGTAATGAAGAGCGAAGTCACTATACCTGTAGTCGAAGCTACTGATACAGGCCCGGTCCCTCATAAAGCTGAAGTCCAAGAAGAGAGTCCAGCTTCAGTGGGGGAATCCTCAGAAGATGAAAGTTTGTCAGACAAAACTATCACTGAAGCTGACGATGAGTCCTATATTCCTAGCGAATATGAAGATGCAGATGAACCAGATGCAGAGCCGAAAAGACCAGCAAGGGTGAGGAAAGCTCCAGATTGGTATGGTTTCTTGAGTAAGTGCCAAGATGGTGAGACCATTGATGATGCAAGTGGATTGACTCTTAAGGAAGCCTTAAGTGGACCTGAGAAGGATCAGTGGCTCAAAGCTGTCAATGAAGAACTACAGTGCTTTGAGGAAAATAGTGCGTGGCAACTAGTGGACACTCCAAAAAGTGGGACAATAGTGAAGTGCAAGTGGGTTCTAAAGAAAAAATATGACAGTGAAAATAATGTTCGATTTCGAGCAAGGTTAGTGGCGAAAGGCTTCATGCAAAAACAAGGTATGGACTACACCGATACGTATTCGCCAGTAGTAAAACATACCACACTGCGGATATTGTTTGCCCTGTCTGTTAAACTGGGTTAAGATATTACACATCTTGATGTTGTAACAGCCTTCTTAAATGGGGATCTCGAGGAAACAATTTATATGCATCAACCAGAAGGTCTTCCTGTGCAAGATGGTAAAGTATGAAAATTGAATAGGGCCATTTATGGGCTGAAACAGTCCTCGAGAGCCTGGTATAAAAAGGTTGATGAATGTCTTATTAACATTGGTTATAAGAGGTTAAAATTAGAGTCATGTTTGTATATAAAGAACAATAATCATTTAAAAACAATTGTCACATTATATGTTGATGATTTCTTTATTTTTTCTAATGATTGTTAAGAAACAGAACACTTAAAAAGTATTTTAGCCTCACAATTTAGAATTAAAGATTTGGGAGAAATAAAACAATGTTTGGGGATGACTGTGAATGTGGATAAAGTTAATGGGGTAATTACTTTAAGCCAACAAAATTATATAGATCAATTAATAAATAAATTCCACATGACAAATTGTAAAACAGCTGATACCCCTTTAGAGGCTAAGTTAAATGTAAATACTGAAAATAATTGTTCTGAGCAGGTTCCTTATCAACAGCTTGTTGGTAGCCTGATGTACTTGGCTGTCTTAACCAGACCAGCATTTGCGGTTGGATACCTAAGTCAATTTAATAATTGTTTCAGTCATGAAACTTGGTCATATGCAAAGAGAGTTGTAAGATACTTAAAGAGAACCAGAAATATTGGTCTGAAGTTTTGTCAAACTGGAAATTCTCAATTAATAGGTTTTGTAGATGCAGACTGGGGAAATAATGGCATAGAAAGACGATCATACACTGGGCTGTGCTTTGTATTGTCGGGATGTGCTGTCTCATGGGAAACAAAGAAACAACGTACAGTTGCCTTATCCAGCACTGAGGCAGAATACATGGGTTATTCAGAAGCATGTCGAGAGGCAATATATCTGCGCAACTTATTGTATGAAATTACTAATACATTATAACGACTGTTCCTGTATTTAATGACAATCAGGGTGCGCTCAAGTTATCAGTTAATAATGTTTTTCACAAGCGCACAAAACATATAGATATCCGCTATCATTTCTGTCGAGAATGTGTAAGCAATAAGATTGTTGATTTTAAATATTTAGAGACAACAGAGATGCTTGCAGATATCTTAACTAAGAGCCTAAGCAGCAATAAACATCACTATTTGATGCAAAAATTAGGCATAGTTAATGTAAATAACTAGTTATGTAAGTTTTTAAGTATTGATATTAGTGGGGGTGTTATATTTTCAGTTAAATATCAATACTATTATTTATGGTATAGCAGTATAGTGCTGCCATCTGTTAATCTGTTGCGTGTTGTATCGTATCTGTGTCCTTTTCGAATAAAGTCAGTACGTTTCTTGTCACCGTATCTGATGTTTTATTAAAAGTTAAAAGCACTACTAAAATCAAGGAGCATCAATATAGTCACTTTTCTATATTCTATATTAAGACGAATGTCGTCGGTGATCTTAACCAGAGCGGTGGTTGTGCTAAAGAATTTAACAAGTTAAGTCTAGTTAGATGTGATGAGAGACGTCGATTTACAATGATTTTGGATAAGATGGGAAGAATGGACATAGGACGATACTGCCAATAGTACGACGGATTAGGGGTTTTAGGGAGAGGAATCACATGGGCGCACTTCCAAATTGTAGGAAACGTGCCAGAAGAGAAAGAAAAAATAGTAATATAGGAAAGGATAGGAGCTATAGAATCCGCCACCAGCATAGGCATATCTGAGCTCAGATTACCCTCACCGACAGCTTGTAATATTAGATGTAGTGTGTTTATAATTTCTGATGACTTCAAATAAATTCACCGAGTCAAAAGTGTTGGAAATGCGAAAAAGACGATTACAAATGTGAAATTATATACAGAATTAACAATTCTGGTGGCATCAAGCAATTTTGGTGACTTTCAAATTACCACCAAAACCACCAAAATTGCTCCACCACAATTCCAAACAGTGATTAAAAAAATATTTAAAAAAATATCCGTATTATTTACTTCCAATTTAACTTTATATTTTGAAAAGGAAACCTTTAACACGTCTTGCACACAATTCACACACAATCAATTATTGCTAAGTCACTAGAAACATATACCACAAAAATTGTGTCAAAAAGTATTAAGAACACACCAAAATTAGGTACTTACGTGCTGGCTGCTGAGTGGACAGATCCAGCAAGGTGATGAGATGTGTGTCATCGCTCAATGCCGGAGCGGAACTAAACGAACAGGTTAACACACATTTGTTGGTCTTGTTGCGTTTCGTTCAACCATAAATACATTTTCAATATCTACCACCAAGATTGTCAATTTCACCCGGACAACTTTTAGTGCTCAATTTTGAGTATCAATTTATGTATTAATCTTTATTTATCTATCCTTTAATAGGTACTTAAACTAATAAAGATTATAAATAAATCCAATTTTAGTTTGAAACATTGATGTTATGGTTCTATCAAAGACATTTATGAGGAACAACGAATACTGGACGCCGCACCAAAATTATCACTTTACCGCAAAAAAAAAAATTATTAAACATAAGTGACTTTTACAATACTTTGCGATTTGGCTTAAGATAATAATTTGTGTCTTCTTTTCAGAGAAAATAGAATAGAATAGAATACTCTTTATTGCACACCTCAAGAAGGAACAAATACAAATCTGGGGGCACGGCAGTGCCCCCGCCAAGTCGAGCAAACGCGCTTGCCGGCACGCCGTAACATCCTTTTCTCGAAGCCATTCAGACCATTTTCAAACTCCCAGTATTTCATAACGGACAAAGCTAGAAGCCTGAATTTTTAATGACCAGGAGAGCATGATATAACCTATGCATATTCCAAATTGCATTCAATTTGAACCAGTAGTTTAGAAATTATTGCCAGTCAAAGTTCCTTAATTTTGTCACTGATTCACTGACTCACTTATATATGATCATACGAATTCTAAGTTACTTCTAGCAGACACACAAGCTTGAAATTTCGTGCTCTATTACGGTTTGGTGTACAAATCATTAAAAAACCTAAACATTACAAAATTTACGTGTAGTTTTCCAGTTATGCGAGCTGCATAGATAAATTTGTATTTCCTTATGAACCCTATAAAAATACACGATTACAAAGTTAACTTTGCGGTTCATATAACTTTCGGTGTTCTCAGGCACAGAATACTTATTACTTAATACATACAGAATGGACACGCTCATCGCCGTACCGAATTGAGTTACCTCACCCCGCAGGGGCAGTGAGTTGGAATCGTGATGGTAGCGATGATGATGATGGTAACTGGTGGCGGTGGTGGTGATGGGGGTGCTGGTGATGATGATGATGATGATGAAGCTGGGGACTGGTGTTGGTAATGAGGGTGTTGCATTGTTCAGATAATGATGGTGACTGGTGGTGGCGATGGGCGGGTTGGTGATGATAATTATGATGGTGGTGGTGGTGACTGATTCTGATGAAGGTGGTATTGGTGATGATGATGATTATGATGACGACGATGGTGGTGACTGTTGGTGATGATGATTATGGTGGAGTGGAGGTGACCGGTGGTGATGATGGGGGTATTGATGGTAATGAAGATGGTGGTGACTGGTGGTGGTGAGGGAGGTGTTGGTAATGATGATGATGATGATGATGATGATGATGATGATGATGATGATGATGGTGGTGGTGATTGGTGATGATGATGATGGTGTTGTTGTAGATGATTAATGGTGATAATGATGATGAAGATGACGATGACGATGATGATGCCAATGATGGTGATTAGGTATGATGATGGGGGTTTTGATTCAGATGGTGATGGTCATAGTGGTGATGGATGATGACGATTGTGATGGTAATGCTTGTGGTGATGGTGATGACGATGGTTGTAAAATCAACATCCTCACCACATTACCACCACGACCATTACCACAACCACATCCCCAACACAATAACCACTACCATTACCACTAACACCATCATCGCCGCCATCATCACCACCCTCATCATCACCATCGTCATGAGAGGAATCATGAGAAGGATCATTATCTATAATGAGAGGGGTCATTATGGATCATGAGAGGGAGTGACAAGTCTGTGTGGTTTACATTTAGTTAATGTCAACTTCGGTAGTGTTAAAGTGCAAAACTCCGCAATTTCGGAGTATAATAGACTAAGAAGTAATTACCGTCCTGGCTTGTCAAAAATCGCTTCATCAAAACTTTCGAGAAAAGCCCACAGAGACAGAGAGTGGGCTTTAAGAAAGACAGTTGCGGATACACAGCTAGTAGTCCTTAAAGGAAAAATAAGGAGGACCACTTACAAAAAGAAATGAGATCCCATCAAAAACATTACATGTAAATAATTGCAAGTCTCGCAACCTTCTACCGAAAAAAGTTGTGAGATACAATATAAAACCAAGTCGGTTAATTTATTCAGTACCTATCAAAGTGACCCTTCGCCTATATGACAACTTTGACATACATTTTCACCGTGACCGTGTTAGTACCCGCATTAATATTAAACATATTTATCTTTATCATAAATGTAATGACTTGGCCATCGCACACGATAATACATTCTACATTATAATGATAATAAAATCTACCAAATTTTATTAACGCTTTGAACGTCACGCATACAAACGTAAATTCCTACTCATTGTTTCATCTTGGCCGTCCTTAAATAAAAGATGGATCTGGCCCGACCCGCAAAAGAGGACGGCAGAAGAAAATATGAGCAGACGAGATAGTAAAAACAGCTGAAAAGAATTGGATAAGCACCGCTCCATACCGATCTATTGGTATGGATAAATAAAGCAAAAAATATAATAATCACTTTAATAAAAGGAGATTTATTCGTATTCTTATATACTTATGTTGTCGTGCGATGGCCAAGTCATTACATTTATGACAAAGATAAATATGTTTAATATTAATGCGGGTACTAACACGGTCACGGTGAAAATGTATGTCAAAGTTGTCATATAGGCGAAGGGTCACTTTGATAGGTACTGAATAAATTAACCGACTTGGTTTTATATTGTATCTCACAACTTTTTTCGGTAGAAGGTTGCGAGACTTGCAATTTTTTTACATGTAATGTTTTTGATGGGATACAGATGACACTTAACATTACAATAGAGGCAAACAATAGGCGATCTTATCGCTAAAAAGCGATCTCTTCCAGACCTTTTGGTAGCGGATTAATATTTATTTATTTATTGAAACTTTATTGCACACAATACACAAGTAAAAGTACAAATGGCGGATTTAATGCCATAAAGCATTCTCTACCAGTCAACCATAGGACTATAAACAGAAACATTGGTATGGTGCAGGGTCTTTTATGTAATCTGTTACATGAAACAATTAAATAACACATAAGTTATATACCTCATATGCAAATATATATACATATTTAACATAAACGTACATACATATGACATACAATATACTTACTTATATAATAAATGTACCTTGTGTGAATCATTATGCCGACAGTTCGTCACATAGCTTATCGGAATAATAATATTATATTAATATAAATGAAATGAGATGAGTAGGCGATGCAAAAAGAAAAAAAAATTGAACTTTTAAAACAATTGTTTCACACTACAGTTATCAATTCAGCCACATTTTTTTTTGCTGAGATAATCACCCATATTTGAAACCTACAGTTTGAATTTTCATTGATAATTTTTGTTTCAAAAACTACTCGAAATTAAGAAAATTCACGCGGAAAATTAGTTTTTTTCAACTTATTTTCGACTGCACGCAATAAAAGCATGAAATGGCTATGTTACTACCTAGAACTCGGGGAAAAGTATTATTCACTTCAAAAAGTTGGTTGAAATTATCAGTATATTTGTCATAATATGAAAAAAATAAATTTTAAAAGGAATAAGGCCTCTTAAGACTTTAAATTTTTTAAATTTGTAACCCTTTTTCTAGTCAATAAAAAGCATTTTAATTTATTTCATTCAATATTTATTTTATTAACCCCCGACGAAAAAAGAGGGGTGTTATAAGTTTAACATTGTGCATCTGTGTGTCTGTCTGTGGCATCGTAGCGCCCAAGCGGATGGACCAATTTAAGTGCGTTTTTTTTTAATCGAAAGACTTTTCCGTCGAGATGCTTCTTAGCTATGTTTGGTGGAAATAGGACCAGTAGTTTCCAAGATATTCAGCTTTAATTGGAACAAGTGACGAGATCTCAGCCAATAATGAAGTCAATCATTCGAAATATTGGCTAAATGTTGAGTTTAATTAGCATTTTCTATATGACTCACTAATTGAGGGTCTCATGATGACCAGGTAGTTGTTAATGGATCTCAGCCAATATTGAAGCTAAGGATTCCAAATTTTGGTTAAATGTTTAGTTGTATTAGCATTTTCTATATCACTCAATAAATGAAGGTCTCATTATGACCAGCTAGTTGTTAATGGATTTCAATTAATATTTATTTTCTTTAATTTTATTTTATTTACTTATTTTAGGGATAACAAACAACCATACAATATGTATTACAATAAGAGTTACATTCAGTAAGTATTACAATATGCATAGCCAACAGCATTATCCACGGGTTACTTTTAAATAGGTTAGGTTGTCAAAAGTGGAACAGTTGTACAAACTTAAGGATTAGAATATTATTAAAGTTGCTTTACTGAAAGGAGAAAAACAAGTACAAAATGTGAACCTGGTTATCTGATGTGAACTCTGTGTGGTACTCACTCCACCAAGACGCACTCCTCTTTTATGTTATGTCGAGTGGGGCAATCGTTAAAAGTGAACAGGTCGGCACGTCTTCGCGTAGTGATCACTAACAGCAGGTTATTAAACGTGATTGTCTTATTGGGTGAACGGATATTACATACGTGATTAAAATATAAACCTATGGCGTAAAATGAAGTTAGGTTTGATGTATCAAACAATTCTTCTTAGTTAAGAGCTTGTATGATGGCGTGTCTATAAGTAGTAGTCGATAGGTGAAAAATGTCTATTTCGGTGAAATATTGGTTGTATGAGGCGAGAAGCCGGCGGAGAGGAGCTCGCGCGCCGGCGTTCGTGCGGCACGGGGCCGTCGCGAACTGCCGGTAGGCGCGAGTCCCCCGTCGTCGGTTAACGCTCCTGGGTACCACATAGCATATTTTGTTTACAAGTTGTGCGCAATCGATTTGGTTATGACAGAGTCCGTGGAGAAACATAGCTTGCAGGAACAGACGTCTATTCTTTAGAGTGGATAACTTGTATTTATTTAGTAGTTGTGCATATGGTAATCGACAATTTTTATTAATTTTGTAGTTTACAGATTTCAAAAATTTATATTGGATTTTTTCAATAGCATCTGTGTATTTATTGTAAAAAGGATCCCAGATGATACTCGCGTATTCGAGCTGAGGTCGAACCAGGCTGTTGTATAGATAAATGTAAGTGGAACTTCTTTTAAAATCGGCTGCAGCTCTGGTAACAAAATTGTACATCTGGTAACCCTTTGCAACAATCTTGTTGATATGTTGGTCTAAATAAATGTAGCTTAGAATCCAGGAGTACTCCGAGGTCCCGCACGAGATCTACTCGTTTGAGCTGTTCATTACATAGAACATAATTATGATAAAATTTATTTTTGTTTTTAGTAAAGGTAATAATGTTACATTTTGATAAACTTAATTCCAATTTATTTACTGTGCAATAATCGCTTAATCGGTTAAGATCGTCTTGGAGGTGAATGCAATCAGTTAGACTAGTAATTTTTCTAAAAATTTTTAGGTCATCTGCGTATAAGAGTATATTGGCATTTTTAAAGCAAGTTTTTATGTCATTTATAAAGATATTAAATAGCAGAGGGCCTAGAATCGATCCCTGGGGTACCCCGGAGGTGACCTCTATAACATCTGACTGGAATCCATTTATCACAATTCTCTGGTTCTTCTGGTGACATACGACTGAAACCATCGAAGCAAATTTCCGCGAATACCATTGTAGACGTCTGTGATCGACCCTGTCGAATGCCTTACGAAATATTGAAGCCAAGGATTCCAAATTTTGGTTAAATCTTAAGTATTATTAGCATTTTCTATATGACTTACTAAATGAAGGTCTCATGATGACCAGGTAGTTGTTAATGGATCTCAGCCCATATTGAAACTAAGGATTCCAAATTTTCGTTAAATGTTAAGTATTATTAGCATTTTCTATATCACTCAATAAATGAAGGTCTCATGATGACGCTAGTTGTGAACGGATCTAAGCCAAGAATTTCTAATGTTGGTTAAATGTTAAGTTTTATTAGCGTAATCAACAGATTAATAAATTTTTGACAGTACAATAATTTGGTACCTTGGAGCTGAAGATGGCCGTAAAAACTCCTAAACGGCACAAGATAAACCCATGGTGTTTGGGCTCGTCTGATTGTTCTTGATGAGCAATTAACATTTGTGTAAGAAAGAACAGTCAATAATAAAACCGAGTCTCAAAAAACTTTTTGACAAAAAAACATTATAATTTCTGTCACAGTACCTAATGGGTCAGTGTTTTTAACTTTCGGAATTCTGCTAAAACTGAATTGTTATTAGGACTATTGAACAGGTTCCTTTGATTGAGGTCACAAATAAGAACACCCTGCAAGATTTTAACGCGACTAAATGACGCGTAAGCTTTAGCAAAAGTACTCTTGCCTAAGTGAATAACAGCTTTTTAGGATTTTGTAGTTTGTGTCAGTCTGTCCACAGCTTAGCTCAGAGACATAGTGGTTGAATACATTTTTAAAAACAATTTTGTGTACCTTCCCTACACGTAACAAAAGTGGGGATGTTTATCCCATGGTGTGGGGTATCGATGATTAGGTCTCTCAAAACTAAGTCAAGTTACCTAGCACCAACTGCAATTTTTATGGAGCTAAGTAAGCCACCCGTACGTACTATTTGGATCATGTAGAATAGAAACCTGGTTCTGTTTTAGGCCATAAGAAGCAGGTTCTTGTGACTCATGCAGTGCATTTAAAGTATATATTTTGATTGTCTTGGCTAATAACTTCTCCATTTTGCCATTATAAGCATTAACTAGTCTGACTTTAACGATTTTTTTCCAGAATGTTGCTTAAGGCTATTGAAATCAAAATATATCCTAACTTCAATCTTAGAGAAGACGGCATTCATTACCACTGGCTTGGGATCCTGTTGTACTTACATAAAGTCAAGGATCAAGCTCGACGAAAGATTGGAAACCCTGACCTTAAACGATGTAAAACAAAAATAGTGTCAAAAGAAGAAAATTCCGGGACGAAAGTGACGAAACTTCTGTTTTTTTAAAAATATGAAATAAAAATTAAATTAAAAATTTAAAAAGCCCCCGACATGACAACCAGTAAAAAGAAAGAAATAAAATCTACGAAATGTGCCAATACAATGAACAGTAGAAAAAGAATCCAAGCTTCGTTGCGTCGGGGGACCGCTAAGTAAATGAAATGCAATGTACTGAAAATCGTAAAGTCGGAAGCCCAAATGCATACATGTAATTCTGCCTTGAAATAGTAGATTGTACAACAAGTGCATAAAACGCACCATTTTACACGAGACGTTTATCCATCCGAGCGAGCTTGCGAGCGAGGATGAATATAAAGTCGAGTGTAAAATGCGTTTTATGGACGAATTGCACATTCTACTTTTCACTTCGATTGCGAGAAAAAGAAACTGCATGATGTAAATATTATACTTAAAAACAAATTTAATTAAAATTTAAAGTTACATTAGAGCAATGAGAAACATTTAAAGTAATAGTTTTTATTAAAATAAAAAAAAAATTAAAAAGTAATAAATGATAGTAAGTTTCTGTCAAAAATGACTTTTTAGTGGCAAGCTTTTATAGCCGACTGTACTTTTCTTTGGATATCCATCAAATACTCACTGAGACGATTCTAAAGAGCCCAAGCTCGGTAGGATTGCTTTTTCTATTGTTACGCCGGTAGGTTAGATCAAAAACTTTGAACGTCAATTTCAGTGCTTTAGAGGCGTTTTCAGCAGGCTGAAAAGTCATTTCAGGCCGTTTCAGGAGTTGCTCTATCACATATCTAAAGATCGAAATTTCACCCAAGTTGCCGTCGTTTTCAGGCGCCTGAAACATGTTTTCAGTCCGTTTCAGGGCACCCTCTATCAGATGACGCCATAACCTGAAAACCCGTTTTCAGGCGTTTTCAGGACCCCTTATGGGCCTCTGAAGCACAAATCATTATATGGCGAAATTTCCAGTAGGAGTGACGGAGATAGCACTAGTAGAAAGAGATAGCTATGCTCAGAACATTCGAGAAGTGTGTAACAAGGATGGGACTACTAGAAAGAGATAGCTATACTCGGAACATTCGAGAAGGGAGTGACAGAGAGTGCACCTTTAGAGAGAGACATATATGGCCTCGAATGTTCTCGGCCCTCACACTGGACCTTACTAGAATATTCGCGATATGTGTGGACAATGCCTCCAGAACGGTTCCGCGGGATATAAAAAGGCACCGGCGGCCGGCGTGAGTTAGTTACATTTTAACTGCGATCGAATGCTAGTACAAGGATAATCGGAGAGAAAGACTCTTGAGTGGTTAGTGCGCTTTAAGTACAGTTCGTAGCGAGTGCGTTATTTGTGTAATGGTGTTTGTGTTAATTAGTGGATTTTAAGTACAGTTCGTGTGATTTGTAAGTGCGTAATTTCGGTAATAAAGTGTGTGTTTTCATTTATGGATTAATTTGTGCTTTTCTATCAAATACGAACCCCACGCTCGTAACATTTGGTGTCAGAAGTGGGACCTTCAAGTCGATTTTACAGTCATATCTCCTCATAAAATCCAATCCAATAATGCTGTCGTCCACGATGTTAGCAACGATCACTTTATGCCAGTATTCTCTTTCACCTATTTTCTCGGCCAACCCTCGCTCCCTTGGACGGAAATGTACTGGCCGGTAGCGGTCTGCAGCTGGAGATGCCTAGGTCGGACTAGATGATCTCCGGTCAGGTGTTTCAGTAGCCGTGAGCTGATCACCGTCCGAGAAGGATTGGCCGACGCCAAAAGACAAGACTGCAGTACGTGCCTTTTTGGGGCTTTGCTCATACTACAGACGTTTTGTAAAGAACTTCTCGGATATAGCAAAGCCTTTGCATCAACTAACGGAAGAAAAACGATCATTTGACTGGAACGAACAATGTGAGTCAAGTTTCAACGAGCTTATAGTAGAGTTGCTAAGCCGCGAAATTGTGCGCATCGGGTTACAAGCATGAAATTTCTACCACACATAGAACGTTCCACGGTGATTATTTTCAGATGTGGAGGGAAGTCAGATTCGTGCTTTGAGTATTTATAATGACAGGAGATGCCATGGACGGGCGACCCCCTCCGGCAAAATAACTGGTCAACTGGTCAAGCACGTTATATAAAACTACTTGAAGTCGCTTCACCGCCATTTTGCATTGATCTGTGTCGCGTGACACTTCCCTCTAAAAATGGTGAATTGTGCAGATATTTTCTTGTAAAAGGCGATCTGACAGCTCAAATACGTAACAAGATCGCGTTTCCTATCACAGGTAAGTATTTTTACGAAGTATTAAATGTGTATTAAAGTACAATCTCCATTTAAAGAAAAAAACCGTTGCGATACGTAAACGACAGAAAAATGTAGATATAAAACGGTGGTACAGGGGCGAGGGATGTGACAAAGTCAAAACCGCGACTCAACATTTGAATGAATCATTCATTCATTCGATCACTGCAGTTCGTTTAATAGTTAGTGTACTAATAGATACTTGCGACCCTCCCGGCTTCGCACGGGTGCAAAACTGATAAATTATGCATATTATAAACCTTCCACTTGAATCACTCTATCTATTAAGAAAAACTGCATCAAAGTCCGTTGCGTAGTTCTAAAGATCTAAGCATACATAGGGACAGACAGACAAACAGGCAGACAGCAAGAAGCGACTTTGTTTTATACTATGTAGTGATTGAATTTAATAATAGGTATATATGTATGTTATTTTTAAATCTTGTAAGGTGAATTAGAAATATTACCTTTCTCTAAACATACGATGTTGAAATTTAATATGAAAATGAAAATAATTGTTTGCTAAAAGTATATCCAGGTAAAAGGGACATTTAATGCTGGGCTATGAGTATATGCGTTATACATATACTATTATTTATAGACTTTATTTCATATTCTTTCCATCTTCCCTGCTGCCTCCTTATTTCCGTATTCTTCTTTTCTTTTATAGAATGCGAAATGAGGATATGCCGCAGAAGACCCAAGGTAACCGGCATAGCTCACAGGACTGCACGATTGAAGTGGCAATGAGCAAGCCATCTAGCCCGGAGAATCGATGGCTGTTAGGTTAGCAAAGTGCTAGAGTGGCGACCACGTATAGGAAAGCGCAGCGTAGCGAGGGTTGTGACGATTCTTGGGGAGGCCTATGTTCAGCAGTGGACGTCTGTGGCTGATAGATAGATGAATATATTTACTTAATTATAACTTTTTTATTTTATTTTATATGTGGTAATTCTAATTAAATTAATAACAATTTGTTTTATTGTTTTCTCTTTACTCATTATTTACTCATATCTTTAAATCACTTTATATTATGTGGTTTCATATAATCACCTTTATTTTTAGATGGGCGTACGTTCTTTTCCTGAAGGTTATATTCACTGACCTCTAAACTACAAGCACGTTGGACTAAATATTCCATAGGGAATGACAGTTGTTTTTAGTGCCCATTCAAAGCATCCTGCGTGAACGTCTACTAAAATTGTCATTTCAGGCAAACGGTCCTTTGATCTGTGGCGATCTGTGAATCTCTAATATTAGATCCATGGACGCTCACACAACTTGCACATAGCTATCAGCTCCAAAATGGCGAAAATTAAGTGGTTTCATTTTAGCAACGACAATATGAAGTCGAGTGTACTTGTTTTAGAAGTCCGTGGTTGTTTAAGCCCGAAACAACCGCAGGCGACAGTTTTATTTCACAGTTAAGTTATGCGAAAGTGATAAGGACACAATAAATATAGACAGATATACATAGAAACAAATATATTTATTGGATAACATCTTCAATGTACAGAATTTACAGTTTTCAAATTTCACAATAAATAGTACCTATAAGACAATTCAGTTCATTCATTAAAATGATTTGACTCATTCTTCATATGTGTCCCATCACTATGTTTTTCTTATGTATGCTGCACAGTTACGTGAAAACAGTATCTGTGTGCATGTCATTTTTGATGTGTTGAATTTTGCTGTAGTGTGCGTTTATCGCAACAGCAAAATTTGTGTCTGTTGAGTTATTCGTCTTTTGGTGGTGTGCTGTACGTGTTTACCTCACCCCCCGCTAAAATTGGCGAAAAAATTTGTTCGAAGAGTTTACGTTATGACATCTCCATTTGTCTATGCTCTAAGGATTCGTGCCCTGTGTGGTGGGAGAGCGGGGTGAAGAGGAGCTTTTTCTTTTTTTTATTACTGATCAGTTAAGGCTATTAGGGCTTGCGCGACATCGTTTTCGTGTAAAATAGATATCAGCTATTAATTTTTCGTGTTATTTAAGAATAGTTTCATATAAAAATTTGGGTTTATTGCCGAAAAGGTAAAAATCACAACAAGTTTTTTTTATTCAGAACGATAAATTAGTTATCTATTCTGAATATTTACAATTTAAAAAATTATAACTAAACAGCAAATTTATTGTTGTTTTTAAAAATTTATACATATTGGGCACATCTGATACAAAAAGTACCTTGAAAAAAATGTTGATGTTAAGCCTAGCTTGCGTGTTCTAGTACATTTTGCTAAGTCGCGAAATTGTGTACATCGGAATACAACCACCAAATTTCTACCACAGATAGAGTATTCTGCGGTGATTATTTTCAGATGTAGAAAGAAGTCAGATTTGTCCCCTGTGCGGCGGGAAAGCGGGGTGAATAGGACAAAGGAGTCCTCTTTTTCTTTTTATATTACTGATCAGGTGACGCTAGTAGGACTTGTGTCGTATCGTTTTCGTGTAAAACTGTTATCAATAATTCATTTTTCATGTTTTTAATCATAGTACCATATAAAAATATGGTTGTATTTCCGAAATTGTAAAAATCACAACAAGTTTTTTTTATTCAGGGAGATAAACTAGTTATATTTCCTGAATATTTACAACTAAAAAAAATATTGCAAAATAGCAAATTTAATCTTGTTTCTAAAAATATAAAAATAAATAACTTAAATAAATTGTTGATGTTGAGATTAGCCCGCGTGCTCGTGATACATTTGCAAAAAAAAAAATTGTTTTAATTACATTAATTTGTTTTTCTAGGACGTATATAGTAAATATTATATGTAAAAGCATGTTAATAATCATTATTTAATGTATTTAATGAAGCGAAATAGGATGCGTTCGGAGATTTACGTTGGTTACGCCGACGTAAAGATATATTTTCAGCTACTGTTTGTATGAGAAGTGCCCAACATTAATATATTTTTTGAAACCAGATTAAATTAACTTTTTGAAATAATATTAATAATTTGAAAATGTTCACGAAATTGAACTAATTTACCTCACTGAATAAAAAAACTTGCTGTGATTTTTACCTGTTCGGCCATTACACCCATATTTATATATAGAACTATACAAAAATAACATAAAAAAATAATTTCTGATATTTGTTTTACACGGAAACGATACCAAACACGTCCTGGTAGACTTAACTGACCAGCAATAAAGAAAGAAAAGAGGGATACTTGGCCGTATTCACTCCGCTCTCCCTCCTCACAGGGGACGAATCTGACTTCCCTCCACATCTGAAAATAATCACCGAGGAACACTCTATCTGTGGTAGAAATTTCATGCTTGTAACCCGATTATGTTAGAACACAATTATGTTAGAAAACAGCGGACTAACAACTCTACTACAAATGCTTTTACAGTGTTAAGGATTACTTGAATTATAAAAATGTTTGACATGTGCAATTATTGTAATATTAATTAATAATACCAAATTGAAATGTTATTTTAGCCTATTTACACAAAAATATTTGTACGCATGCTTGCATGCTGAATACGAGGACTTTTATATTATACCTTAAGAACATGTATATAACTGTATTCTGACAAATAAATAATTTTGAATTTGAATTTTTAATTTTTTTTAAGTATGCAAAATTTGAGCTCAATCGGTTGACGATATCTGCTTCAAAATTAAGTTGCTAGATTTCACCCGAACAAACATACTTAGATACATACATTGCAAGTTAAATAATAGTAGTTTATGCAACTGATACATAATGAGAGGCATCAAAACAAGAGTGTGGTTTTATGAAACGAGCGTCAGCGAGTTTCATAATAGGATCACACGAGTGTTTTAAGGCCTAATTATGTACAGTTGTATACACTACTTTATTATTAATTAATTAAAAGCTTTTTTCTACTCTAGTACTTTTTTCTGTCATTTATATAGTTACTAACTCAAATATAAAGACATAAATTATGAAAATCTGTAAAAGTCTATACTCTACTGCCCAAAAACACACTGCTAACCGATGTTATAATGTCGCCAAAAAAGCATCACTTAGTACCACAGATTACAAGATGAACAGGTGCATTCACACAATTTGCAAATTAAAAAAAAAAACTTATTGTACTAAGGCATTGCTGCCAACTTAAAAAAAAAGTTTTATCTTCAGTGCATGGATGTTTAGTATAGTGAACGTATACCTTTATGTATAAGTTTAATTTTTTTGACAGATGCTTAGTATGGTGAACGTATACCTTTATGTATAAGTTAATATTTTTTTGACAGATGGATGTCAATAAAAAAAAGTTTGTCAGAGACAATTTTTCTTTTTAATTTTGTTGATTCCGAGCGGGAACATGTAATTATTTTCTTTGTTGTTTATTTGCATTTTATTTATGAAACGTCGAGTCGTAGAAAAAGTATTGTATGCAACGTTGTATAAGTAGGTCAAAAAACGCTCGTGGCATCTTTCTTACGATGTTCGCTACGCTCACATCGTAACCCATGCCACTCGCGTTTTTTGCCCCCTCTTATACAACGGTTGCATAAAATACTATTATTTAACTTGCAATGTAAGTATGTATGTATGTATGTATGTATGTATCTAAGTATGTTTGTTCGGGTGAAATCTTGCAACTCAATTTTGAAGCAGATATCGTCAACCGATTGTGCTGAAATTTTGCATACTTACTTGACTTTGATGACAATACAATAATATGTTACCATGGGGCTGATCTGATGATGGAGCCGGAAGGTGGCCATAGGAAATCTATAATAGAAAAAGCAATCCTGCCGAGCTTGGGCTCTTTAGAATCGTCTCAGTGAGCATTTGATGGATATCCAAAGAAAAGTACAGTCGGCTATAAAAGCTTGCCACTAAAATGTCATTTTTGACAGAAACTTATCTACACACATATCATAAGTACTCTAAGATGGGTTCAGAAGCCATAAGGAAATGACCGGCACCACTAGTGCTACCTGTAATAGTATATTACTGCCGAAGCCGGGAAAAGTCAGTTCGTGGATGAGTATGATTTTGAAGGACGAGGCGTAGCAGAGTCCTTCAATAATACGAATCTGCGAACTGACATTCCCGCCGAGGCTTGTATAGTGCTTTTCTCCAAATATGCTTGGAAATAATCACCAATCTACATTTTAATTTAATATATCAGTACCATGAAGTTCATTTGGTACTTATTTTTTTTAGGAATAGGAATAAAATTTCGGGTCGGAATCATATGTTTGATTTAAAACAAAATATATGAATAAGAATTAAATATATATGAAAACACAATAACAAAAAATATGCACATAGGTAATTATAAATTTTAGTTAAATTAACAACTTCTAAACAGACTGTTTTTTTTAGAAACCATACCATATTTATCATTCGGAGAAGATCATAAGTTCAAAATAACTTTTATATTGATTTGGACACAATCATTTCTGTTTTATTTTTTATTTGTTTACGTTTGGTACACTTATGAATTTTCAACTCACTCATTAAATATCATCATATTATTAAAATTAAAACTTTCGTGAGAAATCTCTAATAAATAACTAAGAATCATGAAAATAAATTAACCGCATATAAGATTATTATTTAAATTGTTTGTCCGTTATTCGAAATTTGTCGACATTTCAAATACATTGACAGTAGCAGAGCAAAAAAATGTTCAGTGCAAGAACTAAACGCAGAGAACAATTAAAAAGTTTATAATAGTTTTTATTTTTTTAATTAAGTGGACAATTGGCTGTATGGTGAATTATCAAAGTCTTTGAAAAAATTAAAAGTAAAAATGCAGTAACCGGCCAAATTAAGATTACCCTCATTTGTATGAGACGTTATAAACGGAAGGTGTGTTTTTTACTTAATCGTCTTATTTAAATAATATTGATTTCCCGGCTAAGGCCAATAATATATCTTTTTTTTAATTTTCATTAACGCCTAAATATAACTAACGATTTCGCGGTCCAGTTTTACTACATTAATGGGAACATTTCCAAGCAAGTTGGAGAAAAATATCTAAAAACGACATATACTGATGCAGTAAGAAATAAATCTGAACAAATACACAGATTATTTATTGTAATAGTTGTAATTTACATTTACATTGAAACAATATTTTCAACTAAAATGTGAATTACAATAATCTTATCACCATTATACTTTCGTAACAGCAAAGAAAATGACAACAATAATGGCGGCAATTCGAACCTCCGTCAAGACGAATGTTTTTTTTTCTAAATCATATACAAACGAATGTATCCATATTCTCATGTCACTCGAGATCAAATGTCGTGCGGTTTTTATAAAAAAACATACTGAATTGACGTTTTGTATCGAAAACAATATTAATATCTATGGATACTAGAATAGAGACCTACTTTAGTTTTGACAGCTGTTCCAAATTTAAACTCATAACCTTACAAAAATTGATACTGTTATAACATTATTGAGGGAGGCGATGGCTGAGATATGCGTCATACTCGTGAACGGGTGCCGTTTGTGGGGTCCGGTCTGTTCATGCTAGCAAGGGCCAAATTAAATATGTAGCAACCGCATACTAGTGTTAAATTAAGCAAACGTGAGAAACTTCACCTGTACTCGATTGAAGTTATTCAATGTTGATTTTATCTTTTTGAACTCTTAGAGACTGTATACATCTCTAAGAAACAGCTTAGTGTAGTATGACACTCAGAGACTTTATACATCTCTGAGGAAATTAAATCATTTTAAAATATTTTATTGCATGTTATGACGCCTAGAGACCATATACATCTCTAAGAATTTTAGGCTTAATAACTATTTTCTAAATTATTCACGTTGACGCCTAGAGACCTTATACATCTCTATGGAATTAAATTAATTAAGTAATTATTATTTTATTGCATGTTGTGACACCCAGAGACTTTATACATCTCTGGGTATATTTAATATTTTAAATTTATTAAATTTTTATTTTATTTGGAGTATCTATACATCTCCTTTACGTGTACCCAGTGTAATTAGTTATAACACAACTGTATCATGTAATTGTTTTAAGTATTATTTACGAAAAAATGACTTACTGTTGAGTTTCTTTCGGCTTTCTTCTCAACAGCGGTCTCCTCTTGCGAAATGCCGGTAGATTCACAATCTGACTTGTAAAAGTGCCCCTGTGGCCTACTTACTGAATAAATTATTTCATTTCATTTCATTACAGTACAGATTTTACCTACTGCCACAGATAAGAAAGTTCTCATAGTAAAATTGGTTGTAGTAATGCTGGTCATTTCCTACGGTTTCTGAACGCATTTTAGAGCACTAATGATATGTGCGTAGATAAAAGCTTTTAAAATTACAAAATATCAAAAAGTTTTATTGTGTACTTTGGCTGTTGGTATCTTTGCCTTGGTCTTAGAATACTAACGAAACGAAATAAAATAAAGAGTTTATTCTATGAAGTTTTAAGTTGTTCGTGTGCTGTTGGACCGATCGCCTTGGTCTTCGACGACGATTTTACTTTATGCTCTAGAGCATAAAAAGCGACTTTATGTCACCTACGCACAGCATAAAATCGAACTTTTAGAGCATGAGAAGTGAAATAGTTATTTGTTATACAAGGGGGGAAAGTTGTATTTTACCCGCGAGTGTTAATTTGAAACACGAGCTAGCGAAAGGATTCTATGATTGACCACTAGCGAAGCGAGTGGTTCAAAATAGAATCCTGAGCGTAGCAAGTGTTTCAATACACGAGACGTAAAATAACTTTTCTCAAACATGCAATGAAATATTGTCTTTGCGTTCCTTATAATAGGCTCGGAAGTATCGGTTTTTGGGCGCAACAACTCGAAAGGACTGTAAAGGGATTTCATACTGCTTTTCAGGCCTAGGCCTGCAAAGTAACTTTTTTTTGGTTTCAACAACAAGGTCATTCACACAGCTGGCTGGTTTGACAAAAAGCAGGTTTTGTTTTTAAAGGTTGGTTGTTAGACACTTGTGGAAAAAAAAAATCAAGATGGCGACTTTTTTTTTCAAAATGTCAAATTGGTGCTAGGCGGCTAAATCTCGGTATCGGGGGGCTCTCGGGGCTCAAAAATATGAATCTGAAATCTTGTCCGAAAATTCGGTCAAATTCGGAAAATATCGAAAAGAAAAACGATTTGTATGGAGAAAATTTCAAATTGGTCCTAGGAAGCTGAAATTCTGCATCCGGGAGTTTTTGGGGCTCCTGAGTCAGAATCTGAAATCGGATTTTTAAAATTCGGTCAAATTCGGAAAATATCGGACAAACAATATTAAGTGTTATTCTTTGAAGTATATTTTTTTATTTCATTGTATGTTCGAGAAAAGCACTATACATGCCTCGTCGTGAAAACGGATTCCCGGCCTCGTATCACTATCCGGCCTCGCTCGCACGCTCGCTCGGCCGTATATACCTACTTGGCCGGAAATCCTCATTTTCCCGGCCTCTGATGTAATGTACTATTTCACCCGTGTATAACACAAGACTTTTCGCCTCACTACAGCGAGGAAAAAAAGAAAAAGGGTTTAGACTATCTTTGAACTTGGCTCTCCTTTTTTACATTTATGTTTTTGGGGGGATATCATTACTTTTTGTAAAGAAAACTAGGCAGGTATTGAGATTTAATGGTTTTCTTTTTTATGCTACTGTCTACATTCTCTTGAATGTTAGAGATAAAGTGCGCATTGCCCATTCGTTATCTGATACCTTTGTAATACGCTTCCTGTTTATGCTTAAAATTATTAGCCAAGTCCGGGCGATATAACGGGCCCGGACAACCGCGGTACAGGCACGTTTTTCGAAGCCATGTTTGCTCGGCCACGTTTTGTACAGCCACGTTTTCCGAATCCAAAAAAGTGGACGCGAAAAACGTGGCTTTACAAAACGAGGCCGAACAAAACCCCTACTCCTGCACTGCACCGGCCGCGATGAATGCAAGTACCTACTTATGCTACTTGTTTACAAATTAACTGCGCGTTCTACGACAAGCTTTTGTAGGGGGCTTCCGGTTCGTGACTTAAGATGGCCGCATGCGTTTAAGTTTCGTTGTTCATTATTTATTCATTTTCGTTGTTCAATGTGTAGTATTGATAGCGTATTGTGCAGGGATCTAACGTAGGAGTGAATAGCTAATGAAGAATTCAACTTGAAGCGTTCATAGCCCTTCCGGGGTCAAGGCCCGATAGTCCGCGTGGTTTTTTGTAAATCGCTATCACTTTACAAAAAGCACGATTTTTTCAACTCACCGTACAACGTGGTATCAATCCTCTATCTAGTCGCCGAGTCGATTGGCAACGAGACATTGGCAGTAATGGTCGCATAACTGTGACCGGTTGCCATTTAAAAAAAAATAGAAAAAAATAGAATAAAAATTGCTTGATATTAATGAATGTACAGAGTAATAGTGGTATAAATAGGCTAGTGAAATGAATTATGAGTGATTGGATTTTTGGATAATGTAGGTTATACGCTTGATAACTAATATGAATTATTGTAATGAATACGAATATCTCGCTACTGACCAGTTTATGGCAATGAATGAAATTATGAAATGAAATTGTATTATAAACAAATAAATATATGGAATGAATTTTAGGCTGTCATATAATGCCTAAATAATGAATTTGTGATGAACCACTGGATGAAATGAATGGAAATGGATGAGAAGCAACAAAAACTACAGTGAATTGTGATGTGAATGAATAGGAATAGGAACGATCTCACTAATTTGTAGCCCTTGTCCTTCTGTATAGTGTCTTCTTTGTTGCCGCTTGAATGCTCAAAATGGTTCTGTTGTTGAATGTGTTGACCCGTTGAATGTTAGCTGCCTGGTTCAATTGATCTGGATGGGCTAACGTAACTGACTGCTGGCCACGTATGTAGACTCCCGATGAATTGGGACGCTCCGCAAGTCCTGGCTTTGTTCACCCGCCGTTGAATGTCCTGGCTGATGGGACACGACGAATGTCAGCACGGTAACTTCCTCGAAGCTGGATATGCCCGACGCCAATTTGAATAACCAGGGCTGCTTGTCGACTCTGTTCGTTCTCACTGTCCAGTCCTCCTTTCCTTCGAAGGCTTCGTAAGGACCATGAAAAGTATCCGTAACTGGCTTCAGTTCTTCAGGACTACTATCTTGGTGGTAAAATAATAAGCGGACGGTAAAACTTAAACTGGTACTATTTCGAAGTCAAAAAGAACAAAGAGAGCAAGTCCGTTACAAGTCGAGAAAGTGAGTCAGTGGATTTTCGAAAGATCTGTTACACAGGTAAGACTGAATGAACAATTTTTGTATACAATGTTACCATATAAGAAATTAATACATTTGTGAATTTGATTTTGCTTTAATACATTTTTATTGAATATTTTATTTAAAAAATATACAATTTGATTAATTATTATTAGAAAATTATTTGATTATTAAATTAATGAAATAAATTAAATAAAAAATTAAAAAAACCCCCGACATGACAACCAGTAAAAAGAAAGAAATAAAATCTACGAAATGTGCCAATACAATGAACAGTAGAAAAAGAATCCAACCTTCGTTGCCGTTGTACAAAGATTTATGCTTAATGACGGTACCATGTATGTACATATATGAAATATGTGTATTTGTAAAAGCGAACCCAGAACTCTTCAAGACATATCGAGACGTATCAAATTTCAATACAAGGTACCCTGATAGGCTAGTAATGCCTTACAAAAGAACAGCTTTGTATGGCAAGAACACTTTATGTATGAGTATTAAAATATATAATAGGCTTGATCAGGAAATAAAAGAATTACCTTTGAAAACTTTTAAAATAAAACTAAAAGCATGGCTTGTGGAAAAGACTTTTTACTCCGTAGCTGAATATTTTACCTCCTTTGATAGGCGTTGATTGTTAGTTATAAGTTATAAAATTTTGCATGCCAGATGCTGGTGAAATATGTATTGTGCTATATTATTGTCTGACCAACTTATGTACCATATTTCAAGCAAAATAAAGACATTTGTATTTGTATTTGCGTTTGGGGGACCGCTAAGTACCTACTCGTAAATGAAATGAAATATATTTTTCACCTCACTAGCTCGGAAAGCCCAGTTTGTTTGTTTGATATCTATTGAGAAAATCGCTTTTTATCCACATGTGGAGAAAGAGTTTTGATATTTGAACGCAGCTGAAGTGAAATTTGACATTTAACAAAACGTAAAACGTTAAAAGTGCTGCATTTTGAACATCACAATGACTGACTTGCAATGACTAAATGCAGTCTTACAATTTGATTTTAATTAATAAATATCAACATTCATCTTCCTTTTTTTAAACGGTTTTATTTTTTTGTTGTAAACACGGATAAAATGTTCTGACAGTCCAAGTAAGTCAATGTGCGAACAAAACGCATCCGAAATAATTAAGAAAAAAAACTTAAGTCAAAACTTTAAAATATTCGTAAGTTCTTCTAGTTTGTTTTGTTATTAAAAAGTGATTTAAAATGAGTGATTCGAGTGACGAAGACGTATTAAGACTACAGTATAGCTTCGCGATCCTAACGAAATAGGTATTTACGAAAACGCATGCTGTCGCTCGAGAGCGCTCACCCCCCGGCATCGCGCACAACACATACAAATCGCCTCACGCACACATCGAAGCATGACACAGCGCTCTGCCTGTGGCTCTGCTACCTGCTGCTAGGCTAGTTTGACGATCGGATTGACAAGCGATTGCGATAAATAAAGGTGGACTGTTTTGTTTTCTTGCGTACCTACGGATAGTGAATTGTTGTGGTGTGACTGAAATTCCGATATTATAAAGAAGTATTTTATTTATTTATGTAATTGTTAGTAACGAGTATGTACCTACAAGCTAAATTAATTTTTGATAAATCAGTTTGTTCCCGATGTACCGGTGGGATGTAAATGACTGACATTTTTTATTGTAATATTATTTAGGTATTTCAAAGGTATAATGTAATATAATGAGTTACTGATATTTACGAAACAAAACATTTTTTATTTGACTTTGTTATTGTGTACGAAAGTACATAATTATTATACTTACTTATAATGTGTACATGATATCGGAGTAACTATGTCTTTCTAGGGTTCCGTAGTCAACTAGGAATACTTTTTGACACAATTTTTGTGGTATATGTTTCTAGTGCCTTAGCAATAATTGATTGTGTGGGAATTGTGTGCAAGACGTGTTAAAGGTTTCCTTTAAAATATAAAGTTAAATTGGAAGTAAATAATACGGATATTTTTAAAATATTTTTTTTTTGTGTTTTTTTTGGTACTTAATTTGAAAGTCACCAAAATTGCTTGATGCCACCAGAATTGTTAATTTTGTATATCATTTCACATTTTTTATCGTCTTTTTCGCATTTCCAAAACTTTTGACTCGGTGAATTTATTTGAAGTCAAGAATAAACAAAATACATCTAAATAAAACAATTTAAACGGATTATATCGCGTATATTAATTATTTGAGCCTCCCTGACGTTTCAGTACCTTTACAGATACCGTTGTCAAAGGTTGACTGAGAAAAACACAATTTTTCTCTGTCAAAGTTACATTTGTGCAAACTACCCATTTTGTAAATATTAATTTAAAATAAAGGTGTTCATACATGCCAGATGGGCCTAATGTGTAAAGACAGTTACACATGTGCCAGAAGGGCATTTATTATTTATTTAAAATATCTACCAGCGGTTCACTAAAGGCTTACTGAGGAGAAAGAACCGCCAAAGAAAACTCCCAGATTGCCTCATTTATTACTATAAAATACTTTTAAACAAAAACTCTACATATACTACTTTTAACACTAATTTGTTTTACACCGTTCGAGGCCCAAGGTTTTCAGTCTTGTGTCTTGCTTGATCCTTGATAAGATGTACAACAGGATCCCAAGCCGGTGGTAATGACAAACCACCTTCTCTATTAAATTGGGATATTTTTTGATTTCAATAGCCTCGCGCAACATTCTGGGAAAATATCGTTTCTCTCTGGCAAGGATTGCAGTGTTATCAAACTTAATTGAATGGTTTGGTTTGTCCATGACATGCTCGCAGACTGCAGACCTGTTGCAACGACGGTGCTTGACAATCGGCTACATGCTCCTTAACCCGTGTAGCTATACTACGTTTCGTTTGGCCAATGTATGACAGACCACACTCGCAGTCCAGCTTGTAAACACCAGCACTCTGCAGAGGGATGCTACACTTCACGGGCCTCAGGTATTGAGACATCTTCTTCATCGGCTTGAAATATGTTTTAATGGAAGCCCGTTTCAAGATGTTTCCAATCCTATCCGTGACCCCTTTCACATATGGCAGGACCGCAGGTTTACGCTCGACTGTAGGAGTCTTCACACGGGGTTTCTGGTTGAGGCGTGGTATCTTGAGCCCATTGGCCCAAAGTCAGGGAGGCTCAAATAATTAATATACGCGATATAATCCGTTTAAATTGTTTTATTTAAATGTGTGACAGTCGCGGAAACCGAAGAAAATATTAAAATACATCTAATATAACAAGCTGTCGGTGAGGGTAATCTTAGCTTAGATATTATGCTGGTAGCGGATTTTATAGCTCCTATCCTTTCCTATATTACTATTTTTCTTTCTCCTCTGGCACGTTTCCTACAATTTGGAAATGCGCCCATGTGATTCCTCTCCCTAAAACCCCTAATCCTAAGCCACCAAAATTAGGTAATTTTTAAGCTTGTTGCAATTCACCCTGAAACTATACATTTGTAATATAATCATAAAAAATATAGTCCTTTTCAAATATCATGTTTGGTGAACCTGGTTATATTAAGTTTGCACCTAATTTGTATACGGCGCCATACGCATCAGGTGCAAACTTAACCAGGCCAGTTAAGATGGCATAAGTGAAAATTTGTACGGAACCCTCGGTGCGTAGGTGGCTCACACTTGGCCGATTTTTTTAATTAAATTGTAACATAATGATAATCAACCGATCGATCTTTTTCTTGAAACCCAACTAGTGTTAGTAGAAGTTCCTACTCTACTCCCATCATTTTTGAATCAGCTTTAGATATCGATTACGCGGGCTAGGATCCTTTTTAATTTTTCATTAACATCCTTGTAAATACGTGGTACTTTACTTCCTCCCCCGACCCGCAATCGTGCGATAGAGAGCGTTGCAGCTTGCGACTGACAATAGGTACTTTTTTGATGAAATTTGCGTTACGGGAGAAAACGTTTTCCACTAACTAAATCTTAGCAAATCACTTCGATTTTGATGTCGATCGCTTCAGCATAATATAATCTAGGTTTATAGGTTTCGCTTTTTTTTTAAAAGTGCATTGTTTTAATAATACAAACGGTTTCATTCAACAACGTTTTAATCACAAAAGTTAGGTTTTTCAACTACCTTTAAATTAGAATCTATAGCAAATTTTGAAAAAAGGAAACCTATAAACCTAGTTTGTCACTGTGTCAATAACATACTAAAAAATGATGGAGATTGGAAAATAATTTAAAGTGGAAAAACGTTTTCTCTTTTTGTATGGACGAGTGCGTACTATGGGAAGTATAGTTATACTTAAGTATAGGAAGTATACTTAAGTAGCATTCACACATTCGCAAACTTTGCCGAGCTGATCAGATTGGCCTTCGTTTCTAATTGACGCCCGACAACATCCAACGCCATTCGAGCGGGCGAATAGTCAGCTGATGGAATCGGTAACGTGTAAAGTATGTTTAACAGTTCGTGCAAGTTTTGTTTTTTTTTTAGATATCAGAAGAAAAAAGTAAGTTTAGGCGGTAAAATTACAATTTTATTTAATTGCTATTGAGTGTATGCGCGTAAATGATTTTCGAGTAAATAAATAATATAATGCTACCTACTAAATTAAGAGATAAATATAATCAAGTGTACGACCAATTTATGTTATGGAAAGAAAGCAAACATGCAAATTCGTTTTCTACACGAACCTGACAACATTTTAAAAAAGACAATCCGATGGTTATAAAAGCAAGAAATTTAAGGTTTAGACTGGAGAAAATGTTGTCAATTTTTTAAAGGAAGCACTACCAGACGCTGCTTGGCTGTTAAGGTAAAAGTTTGATCATAAAATGTACCTATTTTGAACGGGTTATTTTTGTTTTAGTTAAGTTTGTGCTTAACTGTAATCTAAATATATAAAAGAAGAAACTGACTGACTGACTGACTGACTGACTGACATATCAACGCACAGCCCAAACCGCTGGTTCTAGAGAGTCCAAATTTGGCACGTAGGTTCCTTATAAGGTGTAGGGGTGCACTAAGAAAGGATTTTTCAAAATTCACCCCCTAAAGGGGTGAAATGGGGGTCCAAAGTTTGTATGGGGAAACAAGATTAGTTAGACTATTTTATTTGAAACTTCACAGGAGTATTTCTAACGATAAATGAGTAAACACGTGATTCAGGTTTTTTTGAAAATTCAACCCCTAAAAGGGAGAAATGTGGTGACAAAGTCTGAAAATCAACATGGGTATTGTTTTTACGGTTTATCGGGTCGCTGATTGCGAAAACCGCAACGATTTTAAAATCCAACGTGGCGGACGTGAATTATCATCTCCCCTGTAGGGGTGAAATGGGGTTGAAATGTCTAAATACTATGCCCTACTTTCCGGGCCTCGGCAATAATGTACTATTTCACTTCTCATGCTCTAAAAGTTCGATTTTATGCTGTGCGTAGGTGACATAAAGTCGCTTTTTATGCTCTAGAGCATATGGGTTCAGAAGCCATAAGGAAATGACCGGCACCACTAGTGCTACCTGTAAAATATCTAATCCCATCAAAAACATTACATGTAAAAAAATTGCAAGTCTCGCAACCTTCTACCGAAAAAAGTTGTGAGATACAATATAAAACCAAATCGGTTAATTTATTCAGTACCTACCAAAGTGACCCTTCGCCTATATGACAACTTTGACATACATTTTCACCGGATTACATAACTAAAAACATATTACCATGACCGTGTTAGTACCCGCATTAATATTAAACATATTTATCTTTATCATAAATGTAATGACTTGGCCATCGCACGACAACATAAATATATAAGAATACGAATAAATCTCCTTTTATTAAAGTGATTATTATATTTTTTGCTTTATTCATCCATACCAATAGATCGGTATGGAGCGGTGCGTATCCAGTTCTTTTCAGCTGTTTTTACTATCTCGTCTGCCTATATTTTCTTCTGCCGTCCTCTTTTGCCGGTCGGGCCAGATCCATCTTTTATTTAAGGACGGCCAAGATGAAACAATGAGTAGGAATTTATGTTTGTATTGCGTGACATTCAAAGCGTTAATCTAAATATATAAAAGAAGAAACTGACTGACTGACTGATTGACTGACTGACATATCAACGCACAGCCCAAACCGCTGGTTCTAGAGAGTTCAAATTTGGCACGTAGGTTCCTTATAAGGTGTAGGGGTGCACTAAGAAAGGATTTTTCAAAACTCACCCCCTAAAGGGGTGAAATGGGGTTCCAAAGTTTGTATGGGGAAACAAGATTAGTTAGACCATTTTATTCGAAACTTTACAGGAGTATTTCTAACGATAAATGAGTAAACACGTGTTTCAGGTTTTTTGAAAATTCAACCCCTAAAATGGAGAAATGTGGTGACAAAGTCTGAAAATCAACATGGGTATCGTTTTTATGGTTTATCGGGTCGCTGATTACGAAAACCGCGACGATTTTAAATTCCGACGTGGCGGACGTGAGTTACCATCTCCCCTGTTTGGGTGAAATGGGGTTGAAATGTCTAAATACTCAACCGCTGGTTCTAAAGAGTTCCATTTTGGCACGTAGATTTCTTATAAGGTGTAAGGGTGCACTGAGAAATGATTTTTCAAAACTCACCCCCTAAAGGGTGAAATGGGGTTCCAAAGTTTGTATGGGGAAATTAAGATTAGTTTGACCATTTTATTCGAAACTTCACAGGAGTATTTCTAACGATAAATAAGTAAATACGTGTTTCAGGTTTTTTGAAAATTCAACCCCTATAAGGGAGAAATGTAACAAAGTCTGAAAATCAGCATGGGTATTGTTTTTATGGTTTATCGGGTCGCTGATTACGAAAACCGCAACGATTTTAAATTCCGACGTGGCGGACGTGAGTTACCATCTCCCCTGTTGGGGTGAAATGGGGTTGAAATGTCTAAATACTCAACCGCTGGTTCTAAAGAGTTCAAATTTGGCACGTAGGTTCCTTATAAGGTGTAGGGGTGTACTAAGAAAGGATTCTTCAAAAATCACCCCCTGAAGGGGTGAAATGGGGTTCCAAAGTTTGTATGGGGAAACAAGATTAGTTAGACTACTTTATTCGAAACTTCACAGGAGTAATTCTAACGATAAATTAGTAAATACGTGTTTCCGGTTTTTTAAAAATTCGACATCTATAAGGGAGAAATGTGGTGACAAAGTCTGAAAATCAACATGGGTATTGTTTTTATGGTTTATCGGGTCGCTGATTACGAAAACCGCAACGATTTTAAAATCCAACGTGGCGGATGTGAATTAAAATCTCCCCTGTTGGGGTTGAAATGTCTAAATGCTAAACCGCTGGTCTAGAGACTTCAATTTGGCACGTAGGTTCCTTATAAGGTGTAGGGGTGCACTAAGAGAGAATTTTTCAAAAGTCGTCCCCCAAAGGGGTGAAATGGGGGTCCAAAGTTTGTATGGGGAAACAAGATCAGTTAAACTAGAGGAAATGGAGTTGAAATGTCTAAATACTAAACCGCTGGTTCTAGAGTCCAATTTGGCACGTAGGTTCCTCATAAGGTGTAGGGGTGCACTAAAAGAGAATTTTTCAAAAGTCACCCCCGAAAGGAGTGAAATGGGGGTCCAAAGTTTGTATGGGGAAACAAGATTAGTTAAACTATTTTATTCGAAACTTCACAGGAGTAGTTTTAACGATAAATGAAAAAACACGTGTTTCAGTTTTTTTTTAAAATCAACCTCTAAAAGGGAGAAATGTGGTGACAAATTCTGAAAATCAACATTGGTAATGCTTTTATGGTTTAACGGATCGCTGATTACGAAAACCGCAACGATTTTAAAATCCAACGTGGCGGACGTGAATTAACATCCCTGTTGGGGTGAAATGGGGTTGAAATGTCTAAATATGAGTATGGGTGTAATTTTTTGGTTTCTTGGGACGTTAATTACGAAAATACCACCGATTTTGAAATTTTATATTGTGGACATGAAAATTCTTGAAAGCATTTGCGCCAAATTGCAGCATTTGACCGATTAAATGGTCCAGTAGTTTTGCAGCAAATCGGTTGTAACAGACGGACTGACAGACAGCTACACGTGATCCTATAAGGGGGTTCTATTTTTGCTTTTGAGGTATGGATAGAGACCCGCGGTATCCTAATAGATTAAAAAAATAGTATTTGGTGGCATCTCGATCGTCAATCGGTACCTAGGCGGGCGGCGCGTTGGGACGGGAGGAGTTATGATCGGGAAACTTCCTGCATCCGTAATAAATACATTCAAGCTTTTCAATAGTTATGTTAAGTCATTTCAGAATTTGGAATTACGTTTATCTGGCTCGGAGTAATACATTTTTCATTCATCAACATAGAACATGACGTAACTTAGAACATGGCTTAGAATCATTAAACTAATCTCGAATATCCCAAGTCGATAAGCGGAGGCTCGGGACATTATAAAAGCTTTATACAAATAAAATGCACACATATCCCGGTGTCATAGCTTCAGTTCGAGTTATGAATTTCGAAGTGAACTTTATTTGGATACAGTAAAAGCTGAGATCGCTTGATTTGAGTGCTTGAGTTTTCGGTTTGATTTGTTAAAGTGGAGTTGTGATAACATAAAAAGTATTTCCCAGTAATATTAGAAAAGCGAAAGTCTGTGTATGTTTGTTACTTCTTCACTCTAAAACGGCTGGACGGATATGCATGAGAGAAATGCAGATTGCAGATTATACCCCAACTTAACAAATAAGCCTACTTTCAATCCTGAAAAAAAAAGAGCATTGTTCCCGTAGGATGATGTGTATTATATAGGCACGCGAGCGAAGCCGCGGGTTAATGCTAGTATAGCATAAAATTTGGTAGATTTTATTATCATTATAATGTAGAATGTATTATCGTGTGCGATGGCCAAGTCATTACATTTATGATAAAGATAAATATGTTTGATATTAATGCGGGTACTAACTACTAACACGGTCATGGTAATATGTTTTTAGTTATGTAATCCGGTGAAAATGTATGCCAAGTTGTCATATAGGCGAAGGGTCACTTTGGTAGGTACTGAATAAATTAACCGAATTGGTTTTATATTGTATTATCACAACTTTTTTCGGTAGAAGGTTGCGAGACTTGCAATTTTTTTACATGTAATGTTTTTGATGGGATCTCATTTCTTTTTGTAAGTGGTCCTCCTTATTTTTCCTTTAAGGACTACTAGCTGTGTATCCGCAACTGTCTTTCTTAAAGCCCACTCTCTGTCTCTGTGGGTTTTTCTCGAAAGTTTTGATGAAGCGATTTTTGACAAGCCAGGACGGTAATTACTTCTTAGTCTATTATACTCCGAAATTGCGGAGTTTTGCACTTTAACACTACCGAAGTTGACATTAACTAAATGTAAAGCACACAGACTTGTCACTCCCTCTCATGATCCATAATGATCTCATTATAGATAATGATCCTTCTCATGATTCCTCTCATGACGATGGTGATGATGAGGGTGGTGATGATGGCGGCGATGATGGTGGTAGTGGTAGTGGTTATTGTGTTGGGGATGTGGTTGTGGTAATGGTCGTGGTGGTAATGTGGTGAGGATGTTGATTTTACAACCATCGTCATCACCATCACCACAAGCATTACCATCACAATCGTCATCATCCATCACCACTATGACCATCACCATCTGAATCTAAACCCCCATCATCATACCTAATCACCATCATTGGCATCATCATCGTCATCGTCATCATCATTATCATCATTAATCATCTACAACAACACCATCATCATCATCACCAATCACCACCATCATCATCATCATCATCATCATCATCATCGTCTTCTTCATTACCATCAATACCCCCATCAATCCCATCATCACCACCGGTCACCTCCACTCCACCATCATCACCAACAGTCACCACCATCGTCGTCATCATAATTATCATCATCACCAATCACCACCATCATCATCATCATCATTACCAACACCTCCCTCACCACCACCAGTCACCACCATCTTCATTACCATCAATACCCCCATCATCACCACCGGTCACCTCCACTCCACCACCATCATCATCACCAACAGTCACCACCATCGTCGTCATCATAATCATCATCATCACCAATACCACCTTCATCAGAATCAGTCACCACCACCACCATCATAATTATCATCACCAACACGCCCATCGCCACCACCAGTCACCATCATCATCTGAACAATCCAACACCCTCATTACCAACACCAGTCCCCAGCTTCATCATCATCATCATCACCAGCACCCCCATCACCACCACCGCCACCAGTTACCATCATCATCATCATCATCGCTACCATCACGATTCCAACTCACTGCCCCTGCGGGGTGAGGTAACTCAATTCGGTACGGCGATGAGCGTGTCCATTTTGTATGTATTAGGTAATAAGTATTCTGTGCCTGAGGTCTTTATCTAAACCGAAGGTTATATGAACCGCAAAGTTAACTTTGTAATCGTGTATTTTTTATAGGGTTCATAAGGAAATACAAATTTATCTATGCAGCTCGCATAACTGGAAAACTACACGGAAATTTTGTAATGTTTAGGTTTTTTAATGATTTGTACACCAAACCGTAATAAAGCACGAAATTTCAAGCTTGTGTGTCTGCTAGAAATAACTTAGAATTCGTATGATCATATATAAGTGAGTCAGTGAATCAGTGACAAAATTAAGGAACTTTGACTGGCCATAATTTCTAAACTACTAGTTCAAATTGAATGCAATTTGGAATATGCCTAGGTTATATCATGCTCTCCTGGTCATTAAAAATTCAGGCTTCTAGCTTTGTCCTTAATGAAATACTGGGAGTTTGAAAATGGTCTGAATGGCTTCGAGAAAAGGATGTTACGGCGTGCCGGCAAGCGCGTTTGCTCGACTTGGCGGGGGCACTGCCGTGCCCCCAGAAAACGACATATACTGATGCAGTAAGAAATAAATCTGAACAAATACATAAACAGATAACGCAACGTACCTATTAGAAGCCGAAAATCTAATAGTTCGAGAAGTGCAACGCGCTGCATTCGCCGAGGAGGTCGTCGCCCTACGACGGGGCCGCCCACCTACCCCGCACAGCCGACTCCGCACACTGGCCGTTGAACTCGTCAATGACGTCATCATCGTGAAGACACGCATCGACGAAGCAGCGGGAATAGCGGAACGAACAAAGAAACCGGCGGCGGTACTCGTTTCATGTGTCGACGTTTCATCGCGCGACGAGGCTGCCCGACGGAGATATGGTCGGATCACGGGACAAACTTCCACGCCGCCGACAACGAGATACGACGAGCCGCCGCCGACGCAGCTGCAGCGTGTGAAGAGGAGGCGTCGCAACGACAAATACGCTGGCGCTACATTCCCCCGGGCGCCCCGTTCATGGGCGGGGGGTGGGAGCGCATGGTGCGCGCCGCCAAGGACAGCCTCTACGTCGTGCTCAAGGACAAGGCCCCCAGTGAAGAAGTGCTGACCACGCTGCTCGCCGAGGTGGAGTTCACGGTGAACAACAGGCCGCTGACACACGTATCAGTCGACCCAGAAGAGCCTGAAGCCCTGACCCCGAACCACTTCCTCATCGGAGGCGCCGGGCGCACGCCGCTGCCAGGGACCTACACCGACGCCGACGTCGCCGGGCGCGCCACGTGGCGAACCAGCCAACGCCTTGCCGACCACTTCTGGACGAGATGGATCCGAGAGTACCTGCCCAGCCTTCAAAACCGGCGGGAGCCCTACGGACACGGTCGGCCCATCGAGGTTGGCGACATCGTCATGGTGGCTGATGGTAACCTGCCCCGCAACACTTGGCCGCTCGGCCGAGTCACCGCTGCGTACCCGGGCCCCGACGGCGTCACGAGAGTAGTCGACGTGCTGACCAAAGGGAAGGTGATGCGACGAGCAACGAAGAAGCTGGTGATCCTGCCCACGAGCTCAGCCGACCTGCACCAAGAAGATACGCAACACTCCGGAGAGTGATGCGCGGCGGGAGAGATGTGCAACCCGGCCACACCAGCGACGACAATCTGATTAAGAATTTATGTTTTGTTTGATTAACTAGAGATATCTTTATGTTTAATAAATATTACGTTGTGTTGTTTATTAGCTATAAGAAATATGACGCTTTAGTAGTATAATAAGTAAATAAACGTGTAGGTTAAGTAGGATAAGTACCTAAGGAAATAAATATTCACCCTGACTACATTTCATTTCCCCATAGTATAACCTAGTACTTGGATAAGTACTAAGTTATAACGATTAGACCCTAACAGCACGACGACATTCCGTAGACTGACAGGCGTCAGACGGGAGGTAGCGCGGAAGGTATATCAAAAACCGGCCAAGTGCGAGGCGGACTCGCGCACCGAGGGTTCCGTACAAACACTTTCCATCCCTAAGTGGTTAAGTTAAGTTTGCACCTGGTATGTATGGCGCCCCATATAAATTAGGTGCAAAGTTAGGTATTAATAGGTATTAAAAAAAAACTACTTACTAGATCTCGTTCAAAACAATTTTCGTTGGTAGTTTTTATAGTAATGTACATCATATGTTTTTTTTTGATTTTTCATTTTCTTATTTTAGAAGTTAGAGGGGGGGGGACCAACTTTTTTCCACTTTGGAAGCGTCTGTCACGCAAACTATTCGGTTTAGAAAAAAAATATTTTAGAAACCTCGATATCATTTTTGAAGACCTATCCATAGATACCCCACACGTATGTGTTTGATGAAAAAAAAAATTTTGAGTTTCTGTTCTAAGTATGGGGAGCCCCCAATATTTATTACCTATTATTTTTTTTATTTTTGCACCAAAATCTTAATGCGGTTCACAGAATACAGATGTATTACAGAAATAGATACCTACCAAGTTTCAACAGTATAGCTCTTATAGTTTCGGAAAAAATGGCTGTGACATACGGACGGACAGACAGACGGACATACGGACAGACGGACAGACAGACATGACGAATCTATAAGGGTTTCGTTTTTTGCTATTTGGCTACGGAACCCTAAAAAAAGGTTGGGAGGCGAGGAAGCCACGCCCCGCTCCCACCCGCGCCCCGCTGACGCCCGCGCAGGTAGTTTCCTAGTCGAATTTAAGGTCTAATCTAGTGTTTATTTGATAGTTACCAATTGGAATCTTGTTAGATTATAGTTAGGTATAAGGTACGATTGTTATTATATAAGATTTATTAGTGTTCTTTAGTGTTTAAGTCTTAATTGTGTAATGTAAACAAAATTAATAATAATAAAGTGATGCGGTAGGAGTGGGGTGGGCACGGATCGAAATATAAGGCGATACATTGCGCCGTATTGGCATTATTCGATCCAGCAAGCTACAAGTGCTAAGAAGAAATCCCTGCCCGTCTCTCTCCCCGACTTTGAAGACTCAAGAAGTGTTTCATTACTAGAAGAAACCCCTGCCCGTCAGTACAGCGTTGCTCGTCAATCCAACGCTTGTACCAGTCAATCCAACGTAAACAAACCAGTCATAGGTGCGTCAGGCACACCTCAATTCCCGACCCCTCACTCCTTACTCGTCGGACCCGAATGATCTTTCACCTCTAACTACAGGGCACTTGCTGGTGGGGCAGCCCATGGACTCACTGCCGTCACCCCCATTGTTCTTAAAAACCCTGACAGATATCAGAGGATCGAGCAGCTGAGAAAGCATTTCTGGCAGAGATGGCGTAACGAATACCTGGCAGAGTTACAACAACGCGCCAAGTGGCGCCAGAGGCAGAAGGAGCTGAAGATTGGAGACTTGGTGGTGTTGAAAGATGAGAACACACCACCACTTAAATGGAGGCTTGGGAGAGTCCTTCAACTACATCCTGGGGATGATGGAGTCTGTAGGCTGGCGGATTGTTCCACGCAGAGAGGTGCAGTCAGGAGAGCACTCAACCGAGTGTGTCCTCTACCCTGCACAGAGGAGCTTGAAAGCCGGAGCTTTCAAGGGGGGCAGGATGTTGGCGCTGCCCCTGCTTCAACCAGTTCTAACGGAGAGAGGGCTGCGGAAAGCCGATGACGTCGCAGTGGTCATCGCGGCGCGCCTACTCACCGCCATCAACCACCGCGCCGTACTTACATACATTCATTACTATTGTAAAGAGTTGGCATTAAAACATAAGTATCTTGAAGCAGGAGTTTACTTTATAAAGAACCCCTCAGCTGAGCTGTACCTGAACATCATCGGCTCCGACAACCTACCTTGAATCTCCACGGTTGAGGTCATCCTCGCTCCACGTCGCTGGTTACCTTGACAGAAGACAGAAGTAGTGGGGGAGCCATAGACCTCGGCGCAGTCGTCGACTGCGCAGAAGAGAGGCCTCCCCTAGGAGAAGCAACGCGAAACGGCCATAGGGCCAACAGTCGCATTTCTCGAACGTGTCGTGCTTGTGCACAAAGTCGTTAGACGGGGATTCAATACTTACTGGCGGTGCCGTCGCGGCAGTTGTTGTCATGTAGCTCACACCACGTGTTGAACGTTGAGTGCTTGTCCATCATGTCGCTGGCGCACACCTTCCCATACCTAGGAATATATTCACAATATTCAGCTATTCCAATTCTTCTACGATTTCCTGTACGTCTTTCACTTTTTTTCTCTGTTGCTACTGTTTATTAAAGATTGAAAAATTATTTCTGAAAAAGTATTCGAAAGCGACGGCAAGGCCTTGAAGTATTGCGCTGTTATTAGAAAAAATACAGTCTGCCTTGTGGGGAAATAGAAGTAATGTAGTAATGCTATTCTTTGAATAGTTCTCTACAATAAATATCTAGAACGATATTACTACGACGAGGATTACGACTAGGTTTATTTTTAAAATATAAATTTTAAAAATAAACCTAGTCTTACGAGTAATTTAAACTATACCCATAGGCTGGAATCCTGGCAAGAAATAAAGACAAGTGGATGTTGGTCGACAACACATCAATATTTTTTTGTCTTGGCAGATGACCTGCTCCTATTTAGGTAGTATAATTAAGGAAAAGTATATGAACGGTAAAATTTGCTAAATATTAATTGCAATTCCCCTCGTTTTCATGCGCCTGAAACATGTTTTCAGCCCGTTTCAGGGCACCCTCTATCAGATGACGCCATAACCTGAAAACCCGTTTTCAGGACGGAGACGGACCATTAGAGAGGGACATCAATGACTGAGCATGTTCCTGACGCTCAGGCTCAACCTTATTAGAATATTCGCGCTTTATGGGGACAACGCATGAAGTGTTCGAGAGTGTGATTCCGCGAGGCATAAAAGGCCGCCGACGGCCGGCAAGTGAGCAGTTAAGTTTTAATTACGATACGGTGCGAACAGAGTGATGTCGTAGTAAAGAATCTTAAGAAATTAGCGTATTAAGTATAGTTTGTCTGAATTGTGAGACTGAATTTAGTAAAGTGTATATTTGAGAGTGGATTAATTCGTGCTTTTTAGGGTTCCGTAGCCAAATGGCAAAAAACGGAACCCTTATAGATTCGTCATGTCTGTCTGTCCGTCTGTCCGTCTGTCCGTCTGTCTGTCCGTCCGTATGTCACAGCCATTTTTTTCCGAAACTATAAGAGCTATACTGTTGAAACTTGGTAGGTAGATGTATTCTGTGAACCGCATTAAGATTTTGATGCAAAATTAAGATAATAATAATAAATATTGGGGGCTCCCCATACTTAGAACAGAAACTCAAAAAATTTTTTTTCATCAAACACATACGTGTGGGGTATCTATAGGTCTTCAAAAATGATATCGAGGTTTCTAAAACATTTTTTTTCTAAACCGAATAGTTTGCGTGACAGACGCCTCCAAAGTGGAAAAAAGTTGGTCCCCCCCCCCTCTAACTTCTAAAATAAGAAAATTAAAAATCTAAAAAAAACATATGATGTACATTACTATAAAAACTACCAACGAAAATTGTTTTGAACGAGATCTAGTAGGTAGTTTTTTTAATACCTAACTTTGCACCTAATTTATATGGGGCGCTATACATACCAGGTGCAAACTTAACTTAACCACTTAGGGATGGAAAGTGTTTGTACGGAACCCTCGGTGCGCGAGTCCGACTCGCACTTGGCCGGTTTTTGTTCTATCAAATGCGAACCCCACGCTCGTAACAATATTATGCACGGCAGCACTCCTGCCAACTCGAAACAATTATCAACTCGGTTTGGTTACCGTACGATGCCTGTACAAGGCAGGAACTATTTTTATTCTACCTAATCTACAGAAAAATTCTAGGGAGTCGGGGATCTTCTTACATATGTCGAATTGTGAGGGCGGCACCACCAGTCGGCAACGATTCAATACTTGGATTATTCTTTTTTGACGTGACAACGTCTAATAAATTGATGAACGCCGGCCGCGCATACGAAAAAAGATGACGTCATTGTAGCAATACTTTGTAGCGCCGTGGACATGACGTCATTGTAGCAATACTTTGTAGCGCCGTGGAAGGGAAGGGGAACCACGTGACTGACACAAGCCTACGTCATCATGCTGTTCACAAATTCTCAAACTTTAAAATGTGGGAAGAGGGAAGAGGGAAGAGGGAAGAGGGAAGAGGGAAGAGGGAAGAGGGAAGAGGGAAGAGGGAAGAGGGAAGAGGGAAGAGGGAAGAGGGAAGAGGGAAGAGGGAAGAGGGAAGAGGGAAGAGGGAAGAGGGAAGAGGGAAGAGGGAAGAGGGAAGAGGGAAGAGGGAAGAGGGAAGAGGGAAGAGGGAAGAGGGAAGAGGGAAGAGGGAAGAGGGAAGAGGGAAGAGGGAAGAGGGAAGAGGGAAGAGGGAAGAGGGAAGAGGGAAGAGGGAAGAGGGAAGAGGGAAGAGGGAAGAGGGAAGAGGGAAGAGGGAAGAGGGAAGAGGGAAGAGGGAAGAGGGAAGAGGGAAGAGGGAAGAGGGAAGAGGGAAGAGGGAAGAGGGAAGAGGGAAGAGGGAAGAGGGAAGAGGGAAGAGGGAAGAGGGAAGAGCGAAGAGCGAAGAGCGAAGAGCGAAGAGCGAAGAGCGAAGAGCGAAGAGGGAAGAGGGAAGAGGGATTCATATCAATAAATATTCTACCGAGAATAAGACGTTGTCACGTAAAATCTTCCTTCGCCCGTAAAACCGACTTTACAGGCAACCATTTTTAATGCGAATTCTCTTTCTTACTTGTTAAAGCTGCCAACAGATGGCGACACCATATGACACTTAATGAAATTGATGCGATTGTTATTCCTGGTAACATTTAATTGATTATGTTGGCCAACCTGTATGATTTCCGTTCATTCTAATTTTGTGATTAGTTGTAATCTAATTTGTTAGGTTGGTAGACTGAAAACGCAAGCGATTGGCGATTGACAGCTTTTCCCCCTCGCTTGGACATGGCCCTTGGCGGGAATTGTACTCCACGTCGTTGGGTTGGATTTAGTTTTTGGACACACTTTACTTTGGTTCGTGATCAAGTAAACATCTCCGCCAAGAGACTTGTCTGTTTCCGTGCTGCCATAAGTTATTTTTAGCTTACAATTATTAAGTAGGCCGTTACGCTAATTAAGTTTAAATTTAAACTTTATTGTGCTTATCGTGAATTACAATTATGTACAGTGATGGTTGTAAATAAAAGACAGGGATTGTGCGAATAGTGTTTCTTTCCTCTCGTAGTCAATAATAGTTATTTGTTATGCAAGGCTGCAAAGTTGTTATTTGGCGCGTGTTGAAATTGAAATTTTTTCAATAACTTTACAAAATGTATGGAACAGACGCGTTCAGATTTTAAGACCGTTAATGTTGGAGTTCCACAAGGAAGTGTGTTAGGACCACTTATTTTTCTAATCTACATTAATGAATTGCCTAAAATCGTCGATGAGTTATGTGTATTATTTGCTGATGATGCTACGCTTCTGTTTTCGGGATCTTTGTCAAATGAAGAACTTGAACAGAATATTAATAGTACCCTAAGCGTTGTAATTAAATGGCTAAAGACCATAAACTTAAATGTCAACTTACAGAAAACCAAACTCCTGGAATTACGAAATTATAAAACAGTACCCAGGTCTGTTGCCGTAACAGCGGGGTCGACAGTTATTGAACAAGTCGATAATGCTAACTTTTTAGGTATTAAAATAGATACACATCTTAACTGGAAGTCTCACATAGCAGATTTGAACAATAAAATTGCAAAAGCATGTTATGCTTTATCCGTACTGTCCGAAACTTGTTCTGAGAATGTCATCAAAAGTGCCTACTACGGTAATGTATATTCGTTACTTGCATATGGTATAATTTACTGGGGCGATTCCACTGACGTTGAAACCACGTTTAGGTTGCAAAAAAGATGCTTACGCACCATGTATCATTTGCACAGTCGACATTCACTCAGAAATGTTTTCAAGGAAAATAAATTACTTACGTTAACTGGGATTTACATACTGGAGCTCTGCCTCTTTGTCAAACACAATGGAGAATACTTCACTAAAAAGTCATCACTTAACAACAATTTGCGCACCCAGTACAAATATAGCTATCAGATTCCGAAGGTAAACAATAAACTTATGTATAAAAGCACATTCATTGCCGCAATGCGTGTCTTCAATAATCTTCCAGTTGAATTAAAGTCACTTGAAAGTAAACAATTTAAAACCAGCTTAAAAAACTGGCTCATCGATAGGGTCTTCTATAATATGAATGAGTTTTATAGTTATAAGTAATTCATGCATGTAATAACGTGTAATATGAAATGTTAATTATTGTACGTCCGTGACGGATAAACTGTTGTAACTAAATACATTTTGTTACCATCTCTGTACACAGTTATACAATAAACAATAAAATATATTCTATTCTATTCTGTTCTATTCTATTCTAGAAAGCTGAGCGAGCGAAGGAATCTAAGATTGAACCATGAGCGGAGCGAATGGTTCAAAAATAGATTCCTGAGCGTAGCGAGGCTTTCAAGACACGAGAAGATAAATAATTTTGCAGCCATGCGGAACACACAACTTTTCACCTCACTACAGCGAGGAAAGTGCAAGATTCAAGAAAAACAATTAAAACATAAAAATAATCATATTTAATTTTGCCTTCTACTTAACACATCAAAGGGTATAGCAGGATAGCCTAAGAAAAAGTGCCCCCAGCGTCTTTGGGTCAAAACTATAATCAAACGATGCCTTTTAAGGAGGTAATACCCTGCACAAAGTTTCATCCCTCTGTTACCCCCTGGGGGTGAAAAACACCCGATTAACCCCAAAACTGTTTTATTTATTTTTTCCTAAACTATGAAAGTGACGAATTTCAAATTTTGTACAAACATTAATGACACTAAAAGCTATATTTAAAAAAAATATGACCTTCCTAACCATTTAAATTCTTGTAAAAAAAAAAGTAAAAAAAAAATATTCTACATGTTAGCGATGCGCTCATTAGGATTTTAGTTTTGTATTTAAATTTATTTGTCACTGGATTTTATTCCTTATTGTATTAGCATTAAGGTGTAATTATAATGGTTAACGTTTTATGTAAACCCGTTACCATCCAAACGCGGGCAGTCCGCTGCTGTCCGCGAGCCTATTCACGCGACCTCTGTGTGACATATTTTGTATCTTGTGCCTTTTGGAAAATTATACCGTCTTCGTGTCAGTACTCCGGCCTTTTCTTAGCGCTGAACCCCTACTACAACTAACAAAGTGGTCTTCGAACCAGATCATGTACCATACGCCCAGAATGGAAACGCGCAACGCGAAAATGCGTCGAGAACCCGCCGAACACGAGGCGCGCGAGCAAGAACAAAGGAATTCGCAGAGTGAGGTTATCCCACCAGGTAAACAACCTTCCGACATGAAAGTCGACGACCAAGTGGTAAAGAAAGTGCCTACGTTGTTGTTAAACGCCACGAGAAATGTGACCGGCAGTATAAAGTCGGAACCTATACCGCCACGTGTTCACGGCCATGGCCGTGATACAAAGTCAGTCGTTTCTCGTGTCAGCGCACCTTCAAGCAGCAAAGGCTCACGAATATCGTCGGCATCGAAGGAAGCGAAGCGAAAACAGTTGTTGTTAGAGGCCGCGAAACAGAAGGCCGCGATAAAAATGGACCTTATCGACAAAACTTTGGATGCCCAACTCGCAGCACTCAGCGACGAGGAGGAACAAGAGGTGTGGAGTAGTATGTAAGTTCTTATTGGAGCGGAGCGAGCGAAGCGAGCGAAGCTCCCATGGATCGACTCGAATGGACTTTGTAACAATGCGCAGATCTCAGCGAGTTCTCAACCGATTTTGGAAATTTTTGTTTTAAAATGCACAAATTAAATTTCGCTAGGTCGTGACGAAGAGAAAATTTTGAAATTGTTCTTAATTAAAAAGTTATCATAAAAAAACAAAAAGCTCCCATGGATCGACTCGAATGGACTTTGTAACAATGCGCAGATCTCAGCGAGTTCTCAACCGATTTTAGAAATTTTTGTTTTAAAATGCACAAATTAAATTTCGCTAGGTCGTGACGAAGAGAAAATTTTGAAATTGTTCTTAATTAAAAAGTTATGATAAAAAACAAAAAGCTCCCATGGATCGACTCGAATGGACTTTGTAAGTGAAAAGCGCGCGCAACTTTTTCATAGACAAGCTTCAATATCAAAGGTGACAATTAGTGTAACATGTAAGTTTTGACTATTCCGAAAGCGAATATTTACGTATGTATTTGACTGATTCTTATTTTCCTCATGAATTAACATACCTAGACCACTAGACTACACACTGACGAAAAGAGAATTAAGTTAACTTAAAGCCAAAAGCCGGCAAACGAGTACAAAGGCAAATATATTTTATCGGTTGCGGCAAGCAAGACCATGGGTGGATACATTGTTGTTTTCTTTGGCGATTTCAATCAACTTCAAAATTTGCTTCTGGCTGTCCCCTCTTCCTCCTCTGAATTCTACAACAGCTCTTTTACTTTCCAGGCTACTTTGTTGTATAACTCTCTGCCTGTAGACTTAAAACGTAGCCAATCCGTTGCCAGTTTTAAAACACTCCTTAAAGAACATTATTTGTCCCTTCTTTAATTTTTTGGTATTGTGACCGACATGAAGTGTGGTTCGTTACTAATATTATTTTATATGTATATGCCTATGTAATGTATGTTTAAGTAGGTTTATTTGTGCATATATTTTTTTTTTGGTATTTTATGTACGTTTATTTATGTATTATTTTAGTAGTTTTTTTTTCCACAGAATCCATGATTACTTTTGCATCGCCTACTCATTTCTGACGTTTTTATTTAATTTCGCTACCCAAAGGTTGTCTGGAAGAGATCGCTCTTTAGCGATAAGGCCGCCTGTTGTTTACCTCTATTGAATGTTATTGTAATCTGATTTTGTTTGTATTTATTTCCTGTTGAGGTGTGCAATAAAGAATATTCTATTCCATTCTATTCTATTCAACCTGTCGGTGACGTTCCCCTATATGGCACTCCTCGGAGCTCAAACACAGTCGCAGTACAAGGCCAAATTGCTTATCGTAACATCAAAAAAGTTTTTGTGTTGAAACAAATCATGAGGCAAGTGGGTGAAGATCAGAAGCAATTCAGGGATTGTTTGCAGAGATTGGCGGTAGGTGAGGTCACAGTTGCTGACTACAAGTTGATCGAAACCAGATTCATCTCAAAGCATCAAGCTTCAGTATCCTCAACACGAGATGTAATTCGATTGATTTCAACAAACAAAGAAATCGAGTCGTTCAATCTTGATAAGTTGAGGAACGTCGGCCACCCTGTTGTTCGAATCAACGCCATCCACAACGACCCAAGGGCTGCAACAGCATCTTCTGATGACGCTAGAGGATTAGCATCTGAGCTGTATTTGTGTGAAGGGGCCCAAGTCATACTAAGGCAAAATTTATTCACTGCTGCGGGTTTGTGCAATGGAACAATTGGTAAAGTTGTAGACATTGTGTACAATCACCGCGAAGACAACCGTTTCAGTGACGATTTTCCAATTCGCATTATGGTGGAATTTGCATGATATTCAGGTCCGCAACTCCAGAACTGCAACATATCCAATACCACCAGTGACAGTTTCATTCAGGAAAGGCTCAACAACGTTCTCAAAGAAGCAATTTCCCATACAGATTGCATATGCAATAAGCATTCACCGTTCTCAAGGCTTAACTCTAGATCAAGCAGTTGTAAACATTGGAGACACTGAATTTGCATTAGGCATGTCTTATGTTGCGCTTTCCAGAGTCCGAAACATCAATGGTTTATTCTTCGAGCCTGGATTTCCTTTCGCACGAGTCAAAAAAATCAACGAAAAGAAGAAATTGGCTGAAAATCGCACAGAGCTGAATCGTTTGGTAGAGCTATCTGAACGCCAGTCAATTTAAATCATCATCAAAAATTAATTTCTATATTAATATTTTCCATAAACTTTTCTAAATACCTAAATTATTATTTCTTTCAACTTTCTGTTGTAGTTTATTTTGTAGTTACTGCGTTATACAAATCGAAGATAGCACAACTCCGCTCCAATCTATGGTGCAAGCTTAGCCGGTGGCTGACTCTGCATCGACCTAGTATATATATATAAACCCTGTACTTAGGCTAGTGAGTTAGAATTAAATCAATATTCGATCTATGAACACGTTTCATTACATCCTCCGCGCCCGTCCCTACATGGCGATCCTGCCAGCTCGGGAAGCGGTGTCGCGTTCGCGAGTGGAATTCTCGGACTTGTGATTGTTCAACAAGTGAAAGATAGACTCTAAAAATGGTTGCAATTCATAGTCAGGTCTTGCTGAGACTTGAAGAGGACCTCTGGGATTGCGTTTACCTAATTTTGGCCGTGTTGCTGATATTTGTCGTGGTTGTACTAACCCTTGTTCGGTGCTGCCATTAAAATGGGTTCAGGTACGTCTCAACCGCCCCAACCACAAGAGGTCATCATCGCTCAGACAGCGTCAGGTGGAAATAATGACGCAAATGCGAAAGAAATCGCATTTCACGTAAGCAACACAAATATTATCCTGCTCACCATCTTAGCGATTTTGGGGGTGATCCTCATATATGGATTGTACAAATTCTACGTGACATGGCACAAGCAGATGATTCGCCGGGAAATCAACGGTCTCGTAACTTTTAGACGTTCATTTGGAGCTGGGAGGAAAATGCCTGCGGAGGAGGCATCCGCTTAAGGAAAACAGCGTCGACGATCTGTCCCAGGGAAGGAGTTGAGTGTTGTGTTGTGTTTTCGGAAAATGAGTGAGTACTTTTAGTGACGTAGAATAATAAATATATTAATCATTCATATATGTAATCATAGATGTTAATATAAGTCTATTCATGCCTAGTTTAAAAATATTATCTTTATGATAAATTAAATCAGTTAAAGAGTAACATTACTAAACTAAGCTTGCCAAAAAGGACTGAAAAAACTTTAAATGAAAAATTGGCTATAGCAAACCAGTTATATAACCAGTACTTAGATTTTACAAAAGTTATTAGCAAAAATATTATAGAAGGCAATATTTCTGCCGAAACAGTTAAAGATATAAGTGAGTTAAGCGAACGAATTGTAGGCGTATATAATAACATACACGAATTTTGTAAGAACAGTTGTATTGAAAAAGCAGACATGGAAAAGTTTGATCTTAAAACGGCGGTGTCTCTTCTACCCGTTATGACAGGAGAAGAGGACACAACTAAAAAATTGATAGATGCTATTGATCTCTATAAAAGTATGCTCGATAAAGACAGTATTCCAACACTTATTAAATTTGTACTAAAAACGCGGTTGTCAGAAAGCGCGAAATTGCGAATGTCTCAGTCCTATGACAATTGCGAATCATTAATTTCGGACCTACAAAACAATTTCATAACTAAAAAGTCTAGTACAGCTATTCACAGTAGCTTGATGTATGCTAAACAGGGTTCACTCTCCATAGACGAGTACGGTACTCAGATAGAAAAGTTGTTTGTTGACCTAACCATAAGCCAGGCTGATGGTGCTCAGGAGGCATATAGCATCTTAAGACCAGTCAACGAGAAGTTAGCAATAAAGAGCTTCACGCAAGGGCTGCGCGACGTTACTTTAGGCGTAATAATTTCAGCCAGGAATCATTCGACCCTTAAGGATGCCATCCAAGCGGCTAAGGACGAAGAAATCTCGTCAACAAATCGGAATGGTGAGACATCAGTATTCTTCGGACGCAGAGGAATTTCAGGTAGGTACAATCAGCGTGTACCTTATTATACAAATCAGGGTTATGGTCACCAACCGCGAGGAGCATATGATTCAAGATCGCGTGGATTTCCACATGACGGGCGGCAGACTAATCTCCGTGGAAATTACAGTCAAGGACAACCTCGCGTTTGGAGTAGTCAAAACCGCGGGTTCAATCGGCGCGGTTACGGAGCCAGCGGCCCCGCAAACTCACGTCGGGGTGCGAGAGGACCACAAAATGTGTATACAATGGCCGAGCAAGAATCTCAGCCGACAACGAGCAGGAATGAGGTAAGCCAGGACTTAACGTTAAACCCGGATGACGAATTTTTTCGTCCCTAACTCAATATACGCAGCTAAATATGCCAACTCTATAGAATTAGCGATTGGCAACGATACATTCCAATGGTTAGTAGATACCGGCGCCAATTTGTCGATCGTGAAACATGAAACAGTCTTACGACAGAACATTCCAATCGTTACTAGTGAAGTCATTTCCATAAACGGCATCGGAGGTACACTTTGCACCGAAGGTGTTGTTTACATTTAGCTTTCTTTAAATGGGTACAGCTTATATCATAAATTCCACGTAGTTCGGAAAAAGAATTGTTAGCCATAGTATGGTCCATAAAATATTTTCGACCTTATCTCTACGGACGAAAGTTTATAGTAGAGACAGACCATCGACCTTTGGTTTACTTATTCGGTATGAATAATCCGTCAAGCAGATTGATGAAATTTAGACTATTAGGTACTCGAGGAGTACGATTTTACAGTCAAATATATAAAAGGAACCGAAAATGTATCCGCGGACGCATTATCACGTATAGAGAAAACAAGTGACGACTTAAAGGAACTTAGCAATAACGTCGTATCAGTAGTAACTAGAGCGCAGGCAAGACGAATAACACAACAGAGTAACATCAGTAACACTAAGCCATTAGATGATAATAGGACTGATCACCCTAGAGTCGTCGAAGTTCTTAAACCCCCAAAGGAGTATGTAGAATTGCGATTTTTAAACCCGCAGGAATGGGAAAAAATCTACAACAACAACAACGGCCACATACATGATAGCGCCTTTGAGATTATTTCGCATTTAAATGTATCTTAGAAAACAAATAATGATATTAATTGGATTTTCTTTACCTCAGAAGCACATTTGAATAGATCATTGAGTATCTTGATAATTTAGTTATAAGTTATTAGTCCATGTGAAGTGCATGAGTTATATTGTAATTAATAATAGCAATTTAAGAAATATTAGATTCAACATTAGTATTGTTAAATTATTTACACAGTGTGTCAATTGACTAAAAATGTTACTAACACCTGGTTACTTGACGACTACCACTTACTTGTTTCTCCCCTCCATTTAATGGTACTTTGATAGTCTTTAAATACCAGGTGCAGTGACGTCTCTGCTCATTCTTTTGTGAACTTTTACGAGAAATACAACACCAAGAAGTTATCATAAACGTTTATTCATTCACACTCCTCATCACCACCTCACTGCCGTGCCGTCACCAGTTCATATGTAGCTTTCAATAGTATTCTCAAAGAATCATTGTAGCGCTGCAGTATGGAGTATGACACCGCTCCAACATCAGAAGCCGGAGCTTAACCATACGCCCCACAATATCAGGACAACGAGGACAACGACGTTGATCCTGCACCCTCATATTCTTCTGTTCTCGGCAGCCACCGAAATAATGAGTGAAGAAAATAAATTAACCCTTCCACGTCGACCAATTAAATTATTGGAAAGAATGGAATATATCGAAGTCCATTGTTTGCTTCAAGTAAGGAACAGTGGGACACATCGTCAGCCATTGCACCAGTAAAGGCAACACAAGATCGGCGATCAGCCAGGAACACGTGTGCGCCGTGACCCCATCGACAGAGATTTTAAAACACAAAGGTGAGTCGTTCACTTTTCACTGCGATTTTAGTACAGTGTTTAATAATAAATGAAACTGTAGGTAGATTCTGGGGTAGATACGATAAAAAAAAAAAAAACCTATTCAGTTGAGGGTATGTGTCAATAAAGTGTTACTAGTTAAAATAATTTACTAATGCGTAGTAGAAATTAATAATATGCTCGAAATTTTAGTGTATAGAGATAATATTTCGATTACAACAAAGTTTTACAACGAAATTTTACAACAAAGATTCCGAATTACTATAACCGTTACATAATTAAATATTCTATGTCAATAATGTAAACATTGCTGTTTTAATGTAGCCTTGTTAGAATCAAGTAGTAACGGCAGCCGTAATAATCTACCCTCCATTTTATGATTTTGCAATCGTTGTTACTGACATTCCTCGGGAACGAAAATTTATATTTGTTGATGTTTTGGATAGTTATACTTTATACACCAAAGACTCGCTTCAGAATTGATAAGCTTGAGATTCGATAATAATGACCGCTATACATAGATTGATGTCAGAGGATTAGAGCTTGATTGATTTAGTTTCATTTCATTTATTCATTCTAAGCAATAATTATGGTGTTAAATATTAAATCAATACACATTATAGATTACAATAATAATTATACATTACTACTATAATTATAATCAATGCATTACCATCCAAGTTTAAAACAACACTACCAAAAAAAAAAACGTATCATAAAAAGCAAAATTCCAAATGATAAAAAAAAACGCATAAGTAATTAATAATTCTTATTATTCCTATAATACTTATAATATTATAACCCATGTTTAAGTAATTATTTAGACATAAAATATAGTTAAAGTTCCATTTAAACGTCATTAAGAGGCCGTATACATTTAAAAATGTATTTTTTTTTCATAATTATGACAATTACATTGATAATTTCAACCAATTTTTTTAAGTGAATGAACTCTTGCCTGAGTTTTTGATTGTAACATAGTAATTTCATACCTTCATTTCGTGCAGCCGAAAATAAGTAAAAAAAAAAGAAGAAAACAGCTTCTTGCGTGCATTTTGTCAATTTAGAGTAGTGTTTACATATTAATATATCGAAATAGCCCTTTTCTAACTAGCGACATTGATATGTTAAGAAACACATTTGATCAATTATCACAGAGAAAAATATCTAAAACCATCAGCAGTTTTGGACGGATAAGGAACCTTAAAATATCCTATAAAAAAGACAATGAAATCTAAATAATGGATAGTTATTACAAATATCAGCAATGTTTAAAAGTCAAGATATAAATTTAATACTTAATAAAACATTAGCGGCTACAGAGTAATAAGGATTTTGTCAAAAAAAATACTGTTTGCATTTTGCTATTAGTCATGGATTTGATTTGTACTCCATTGGCAGTTTGTTAAACAGGAATTTGACCTGATAACTCGAGGCGTGTCATTTAAAGTGAAACACTGAAAAAGTGCGTTTATAAGTACATGGTTGTTTCATAATTCTTGTTTTGTTCAATTATGAGGATTTTGAATATAATGTCAAATTTGCAATTGAGTTAAAAAAAAATGCTTCAAATTTGTTTACGTACTACCTACATTCGAAATATCATATTTCATAATTCCCTTAATGTATCGGTTCTTATAACTACTCTTTTCTTTATTTCATAAAATTTTGAACTTCTTCATATAACTACGGTAAATTATAGAATTGAACATCAATCATCAACTCTATTGTTGTTTTTGTTTTAAATTTGCTTAATCTTATTATAGTTTAAATTAAATTATCAGTCTGTGTTCAATTTGAGACTTGATCTTTAAGGACATTATTAGGAATAGCTTAGTTTTGACCATATTTCTTTATTTTTTCTTTATTTAGTTTACTACTTTCGTATAGAAATCGAAGTCAATTCTACAGTAATAAATAATAATATTAATAATGGAGTCTGAAGCTGAAGTAATAGAAACTTTGTAAATACAACTAAGTTGGGATTCTTTATAATCATCTCAGTGAGTAGCACAAATAAATGTACAGTACGTGCCTACGTTTGTCACAAAGAGATTCCTTCGAAGCTTACTGTATATTTTTTTTCATTCTTTCTGTCTAGAATATTCTTTTATCAAACATTTTGATTATTTCGTATTTAAGTAAAGCGATATACGAAGGTTCAATTTCGAGAATCGTTTCGTGCATAAACTAACTAAATTACAATCAGAATTATTTAAGTGTACCTTAATTTTGACGTTATTTCATTTTTGAGAATTATTCATAATAAAGGCATGCTTTTGTTAGTTTTATTTGTACTACAAAGTGCCCATTATGATCTAGGTCAGGAGTGACCGAGCTTTGTGATACTGTGCTTGGAGTTTTTGTTTCAGTTGATCATCGGGACAAGTGCTCCATCGGAAGATTACAGGAGCGCCTCCTTGAACCAGTATTAGCGCGCTTGACAGTCGTGGCGGTCACTCAGGGAAAACGACCACTCTCTTCACTGACGATCACCATCGAGTGCATTTTTTTTGCAATACCTACAGTGTGTATGATTTTTAAACACACTATGACAGTTCTCTGTTGATGTTTGTAGTGATGTAGCAAAGACATATTGTTTGCCAAATCTAACGATTATGAATGGTTGATCAAATCGATTTTATCGATGAACTTTTTTTTTTTTCAAAATGTGTAAATCAATTTTTTTTTGGGCTCACTGGAGATTTCTATGGAAAATAATAGTTTGTTTCAGTTTTCTTTCTTTAGGTTATAAATTTATCAATTTAATCGATTTCTACCAATTTACAGAAATAGTACTTACATGAATCGAAAAGCAAGATTTAGTCACAACACAGCTTTTATTACAAAAAAAAAAGACGTAGTACGTAACTGTTCGAGTAATGATTTATTCTCGTTAAATACTTCAATTCCGTGATAAAAAAAAATATAGGTAAATGATCTCAATTGTATCAAATAGAAAGTGAAAAACGTTTATAGATACTTGAAAAACCACTACGTCATTGTTTTTTTTTTTTTATGAAATTCTATAGGTTGCGCAGATTTACGTTATATGGGTTCTGTGATGTGACAAATGTTTGTTTAAATAATATCCAAACTATAATTGATTATAGACAGTAAAATATAACTGTGTAAAATGTTGTTAGTGTGCCTGTCCCAACCCTCGAATGACCGTGATAGCGAATATGATGAGTTTTAGTTTTCAGACTGATTTAGTCGAGCAACTGGGCAATATTAAAATAAGATAAAAAGGGAAAATAGTTTTTGGTCACTTGCGTGGATGGATCAGAAAGATTTAGTCCCGCAACTGGACCGTCAATCAAAGCATTGCTAACATGCCACTTGTTGTGATGGATCAGAAGGGTTTAGTCCAACAACTGGGCAATATGATAAAGAGAATAGTTTTTGGTTACTTGCGTGGATGGATCAGATAGATTTAGTCCCGCAACTGGACCGTCAACCAAAGCATTACTAACATGCCACTTGTTGTGATGGATCAGAAGGGTTTAGTCCAACAACTGGGCAATATGATAAAGAGTATAGTTTTGTCAGTCACTTGCGTGGATGGATCAGAAGGATTTAGTCCCGTAACTGGGCTGACAAGCCGATCATTGTTAAAGTGCCACAGTTGTTTAACCAACTTGAGTTTTCTTTTCAAACCGTTCGCTCTGAGCACGAGCTTCGGGTCAGTATGGCCGTGATAGCGCCTTTGAGATTATTTCGCATTTAAATGTATCTTAGAAAACAAATAATGATATTAATTGGATTTTCTTTACCTCAGAAGCACATTTGAATAGATCATTGAGTATCTTGATAATTTAGTTATAAGTTATTAGTCCATGTGAAGTGCATGAGTTATATTGTAATTAATAATAGCAATTTAAGAAATATTAGATTCAACATTAGTATTGTTAAATTATTTACACAGTGTGTCAATTGACTAAAAATGTTACTAACACCTGGTTACTTGACGACTACCACTTACTTGTTTCTCCCCTCCATTTAATGGTACTTTGATAGTCTTTAAATACCAGGTGCAGTGACGTCTCTGCTCATTCTTTTGTGAACTTTTACGAGAAATACAACACCAAGAAGTTATCATAAACGTTTATTCATTCACACTCCTCATCACCACCTCACTGCCGTGCCGTCACCAGTTCATATGTAGCTTTCAATAGTATTCTCAAAGAATCATTGTAGCTCTGCAGTATGGAGTATGACACCGCTCCAACATACATGATAAGTTTATATTCGATAAGACAAAGTCTATTATTTATATCAATCGGGTAACCCGATCGCATCGCGCACGAGCTGCCCTTGCGAGGGACCTGAGCGATTATTGTGAAAAGTTATCAGTCGACTGTTTATACATTTTTAGAGATGAGGATAATATAACATTAATTAAAGAGCTAGCACAAGATATAAGCGAATTAAATCAGGGAACCGGTCCCAGATTATGTATATTGAAACGAGCTATCAGGATAAACGATAGCGACACGTGACGTGTAATACTAAATGACTACCACATGTTACCGACGAGCGGGCATGCGGGAATCCGACGTATGACGAATAATATTCGACAACGTTACTTTTGGCCAGGATTAGACAAAGACGTGGCAGAATTCGTCAAAAGGTGTGATAAATGCCAGCGCCAAAAATATTTTAAAAATACTAAAGAGCCGATGGTCGTAACGACCACGGGTGACTATGCTTTTGATAGGATATTCTTAGATTTAATAGGACCGTTAATTAAGGACGATAATAGTTTTATGTACGTACTTACAATACAGTGCGATTTAACTAAATATGTGGTAGCGTATCCGCTCACATCAAAAGATACCGTAACAGTAGCATCCTCATTTGTCAACAATTTTATATTGAGACAAGGAATACCCAGACACATCATTACTGATCGGGGCACCGAATTCTTGTCTTCAACAATGAAAGAAGTGTGTAAATTATTAAAAATCACTCACTTAACGTCAACATCCTACCATCACCAAACAATAGGTTCGTTAGAAAACAGCCATAAACATTTAATTTCATACTTGCGCATACAAACTAACAATGAGACCAATAATTGGAGTTCATGGTTACCCTATTGGTGTTTTGCTTACAATACAACTGTTCATTCTGAAACAAGATATACTCCGTACGAGCTCGTGTTTGGCAAGCGTTGCAATATACCGAGTAATCTGTGTGATTCGTTAGATCCTATGTACAACTTTAATGATTATGCTTTAGAATTAAAATACAGATTGCAAAAATCTCAGTACGATGCTAAATGTAACCTAGAAAAAAGCAAGGAATCTAGAAAAATTACATATGACAGCTATGTTAACCCAGTAAACTATAAAAAAGGAGATTTGATTTTAGTTAAAAACGAATCGCTTAGTAATAAGTTAGACCCGTTATATAAAGGGCCTTTTATTTTTGTAAGAGAACAGAACCCAAATGTTGTTATTTTAGATAAGGGCAAAGAAATCACGGTTCATAAAAACCGTACGAAATTGTATTTTATATAATAACCAAATATTGAGAATATAATCTAGTGTAGTATCCATTAAGAGAAAAAAATGAATTAGGCCTATTCATTTTTTTTTCTTTTTTGGTTGAGCGTGTGGAGTAGTATGTAAGTTCTTATATATAAACCCTGTACTTAGGCTAGTGAGTTAGAATTAAATCAATATTCGATCTATGAACACGTTTCATTACATCCTCCGCGCCCGTCCCTACAGAGGAATACAGTTCACAAATCGATGGAAATAAGCCTCCTCGCAGCGACGTAGCGGAATGGGTCGAGGCCCAAAGTAACCACAGGGAATCACCTCATCAAGAGCAGCAATCCTACAATAATGGTATCATCCTGCATATACCAGTCCTACCGCCGACGACACCCTTGCCGGTGTCCGCCGAGCCCACCGTGCGCCCTGTGCCCTCTGCGCCCGGCCCGGCGCCACGCGTTGCTGGCCTCGCGCCACACGCGCCCGACGGTACAGTAACGGCGCTCAACCACACAGTGCAACTACTAGCTGGCGCTCTAAAGGATCTCTCCACCGCAAATAACCAGGCGCCTACAAGTTTGCTCAGCCGCATCAGCACGCCCAGGGATCTTCCCGAGTTTTCAGGTGACCAAATTTAGTGATAAAGAGAATTTATGGCGGCTACGTAAATGTCTTCGTGGAGCCGCGAGAGATGCCGTTTCGGCTTTGTTTATCAGCGCCACGTCGCCCGACAGGGTAATGTCGACCTTGGAGCTACGTTTCGGAAACCCGGATGGCATTATTTCTCGCATTCTACACGATATTAAAAAACTACAGCCGTTACAGCAAGATTATCACAAAGAAATCGTCACGTTTGCAGTAAAAGTTCAAAACTTTGTGGAAGCAGTGCGAGCAGTTGGACGCGAGGAGTACCTGCACGGCATGAACATCGTCTCCACCATCCTGTCCAAGCTGCCCACTGTGCTTATCTCAAAATGGTCAGACTATAGTTTCGCACTCCTCAAGGACGCGCAGAAATCAAGGTTAGTCATTCTATCGAATTTCCTTAATGACGAGGCTTTAAAGATTTCGACGACTACTAGTTTCCTGACTACTACACGCAACGATCAGCACAGAAACAAATATAGCGATCATTCGTCATCACGCCATCATACTGTTTTGCTACAAGCCGAAGAAGGCGTTACAAAGTGTTTATTTTGCCGAACAACAGTTCATAAGTTAGCAGATTGCAAACCGTTTAAACGAGCGCTGCGCAAAGTACGATGGCAATTTGTTAAAAAGAATGGTTTATGTTATAAATGCCTGTTATCAAGGCACGAGCGAGAAACCTGCCGCGCCCCTGCGTGTGATAAGGATGGATGCGGCGAGGCGCATCACCGTCTCCTGCACTACATACTCTACATAGTAAACAAAACCGAAGTACCGCGTGCGTTGTCATCGGAAACGGAATCTACAAAATCCAATTCTACGAGTGGGCCTACTACAAGTGCATCGGTGTCGCATGAACTTGAGTCTAATAGTATTTCCGAGACTTTGACACATATTAACGCGAGTGATCACAAAGTGCTCTTAAAAGTTGTGCCGGTGCGCGTTCAGGGACCTAACGGCATCTTCGACAGTACTGCGTTACTCGACGGCGGTTCATCGGTCTCACTAATAAGTGCCGAACTCGCTCAGCGAGCCGGCCTGCGCGGCCCCCGTTCAGGGTGCCTTTGCTAATAATGAACTTGTGTGTATGTCGTCAATTGTGAATGTGGACCTTACAGGTATGGACAATAAGGTTTATAATATTAAAATGCGCTGTGTTGATGAGTTAAGTTTACCATTACAAACTTTGTCAGTTTTAAAACTTGTTAATTATTCTCATCTGGCAGATATAAAGCATAATTTTTGTGTTACCGATTCCAAACCTGAGTTGTTAATTGGTCAAGATAACCATCATCTTTTGTTACCTATACAACTAAAAGTAGGAAAACCGAATGAGCCATCCGCTACTCTCTCCGCCCTGGGGTGGTCCGTGAGTGGGAAAATATGCGTGCCGCGAAGCGTCCGGTCTGCCGGACGTCCATACGACCATGCTGACGCCGCCCATATTAACCTGTTTCTTTCAGCGCAACGGACCATAGGAATTCTTCGGACGAGAGCCTGCTGAAAGAGATCCACGAGGATGTTAGACGCTCATTTCTTATAGATTCTATGGGTGTGTCGGCAAGCGCGCGCCAAAACGCCGAGGACGTCCGTGCCGTGGCGCAGCTGGAGGGCTCCGCGATACTCATCGACGGCCGCTGGTACGTCGGCCTGCCGTGGAGAGATGAGCACTGCAGCATGCCCGACTCGTATCCCAGTGCTCTAAACCGGATGAAAGGTATGGAACGAAAGATGACTAAAGACGCCGGTTTCGCAGAACGGTACCAGGAGCGCGTTCATCATTTATTGGAAAATGATTACGCTATGGAGCTGCCAGATACTCAGGTGAGGCCAAGAACTTGGTACCTGGCTCACTTTGGGGTTGACAATCCCAACAAAAAGCGTCTCCGTTTGGTATTCGACGCCGCTAATAAGGTAAATAATCTTTGTTTAAATGATTACCTACTCACAGGGCCGGACCTTCTGTCATCGCTTTTTGGAATTATGCTCCGCTTTAGGGAAAATAAAATTGGTGTGACCGGTGACATTAAGGACATGTTCTTAAGGGTTAAAATACGCGCCGAAGACCAACACGCCTTTCGGTTTTTATGGAGGGACAACCCTACTGATGATTTAAAAACATACATTGTCTCTTATTTTTGGAGCCAATTGTGCTCCATTTATCGCGCAATTTGTAAAAAACTTAAATGCGCGGCGATTCGAGTCATCCATGCCGGGCGCTGTTGACGCAATAATTAACTCCCATTATGTTGATGATTACATTGACAGTTTTCCTGACGAGAAAACTGCAATTAAAATGGTTAAAAATATTAGCGCCATACACAGTGCCGGCAATTTCGAGATAAGGAATTGGACAAGCAATAGTATGGCTGTTTTGGATAGCTTGCCAAAAGGGACCTTAGGGACCGCCGCCGTTAGGTTTAAAGTCGGCCAGCAGCACGAAGGTGAACGCACTCTCGGACTTATATGGTTCCCAGCTGATGATATGTTAGGATTTGACGTATCATTGAAACGGATTCCCGAGAGTATTATAAATGGAAAGGAACGTCCCACAAAACGTCTAATGCTAAAGGTAATCATGTCTATCTTTGATGTTTTAGGATTCCTAGCCCATCCAAGGACGTATTATGCTGCAACAAACTTGGCGGTCTCATACGGGATGGGATGATTATATCCCTGATGACATTCATAACAAGTGGCGCAAATGGATAGATTTACTTAAGGTAATAAACAACATACGTATACCTAGCTGCTACAGTGCAGCTGTCGCGCGCAAGGGCGAAAGCGATAGCGAGCCAAAGGACACGCGTGCGAGCGAGATGCATGTCGACTCCGTAGTAAAGTCGCCTTATGTGCTTACGCAACATGCTACGAGCTACGACGGCGTAGCGGCCTCTACGAGTGCTACGTCTGGGACTAGTCATTATAATAATGTTTATAATAACCTAGAAATTCATTTATTTAGTGACGCGTCTTCCCAAGCTATGTCGGCGGTGGCCTATTGGCGTTGGAGCAATAAAGGTATTATTTAAGTTGCATTTATCGCCAGTAAGTGCAGAGTTATGCCGGTCAAACCGCTGACGATCCCGAAGGCTGAGTTACGGGCCGCTCTGTTAGCTGCGAGCTAGCTAACACAATTAAAAAGGAGCACAAACTCGCGCCGCTACGCCGATACTTCTGGTGCGACTCCACTACGGTCATTCAATGGATTCGCAACAATACACGAACGTATAAGACGTTCGAAGCAAATCGGTTAGGTGAGATCGACGAATTATCCCGCGTGGACGAATGGCGGTACATTCCTACGAAGTTGAATGTTGCCGACTTAGCTACGCGGGAAACATTCGATTTAACCCTACAAGGTGAGTGGTTTACAGGTCCATCTTTTTTATACAACGACGAAAGTTCGTGGCCCAAAGACATCATTCCCACAGGCAGTAACGATGATGAGTCATCAATGGAATGCGTAGCTGTCGTGCAGATGTGCGAGGAACCTCTGTCCCCGCCCGTGCCGGATCCGCAGCGCTTTTCTAGCTGGCTGCGCCTCACGCGCGCCACTGCCGGGGTTTTAAAATTTATTGCCAGGTGCAAAGGTCAAACGAGCGAGATTGACTGCAGTATGATGGAGCGCGCGGAGATATTGTTGCTGCGCCACGCTCAGCTCGAGTCATTTGGAGAAGATTTGGCCAGAATTAAGAAGAATCTGGCTCTGCACCGTAGCAGTCGGTTGTTAAAATTAACACCGATATTAGATGCAGATGGCCTACTGCGCGTGGGCGGGCGCATTGACGCCGCATCAGACGTGGGCACGGACATTTAAAGACCAGTTATTCTAGATGGCCGACATCACATATCAAGACTCATTGTTCGGCATTACCATGTGAAGGTAGCCCATGGTTACCACGAAACCGTAGTTAACGAAGTCCGACAAAGATTTTGGATACTTCGCCTTAGACCTACTGTTAAATTCGTTTCGTCGAGGTGTATGCTGTGCCGAATTTTAAAATGTAAGCCTGAGGTACCACGCATGGGAGATTTACCCAAGGCTCGCGTGGCACATCATCAGAAACCCTTTTATTACTGCGGTCTGGATTTATTCGGGCCAATGGAGGTTACGGTGGGTCGACGGCGCGAAAAAAGGTACGGTGTATTGTTTACATGCTTAACTGTGCGGGCGATCCATATTGAGCTGGTTGTCTCTCTCACTACCGACTCCCTGATTATGGCGATAAGGCGAATGGCAGCTCGGCGTGGGTGGCCGCGCCATCTACAATCAGACAATGGAACTAACCTGAGGAGCGCAGACACGGAGCTGCAGCGATCGATGCAGGCGCTGGATACCGATGTGCTGCAAGCTGAAGGTGTCAACAACAACATGGAGTGGACCTTTAACCCTCCCGCTAGCCCCCATTGGGGTGGGGCGTGGGAACGGCTTATCCGCTCAGTTAAGTCAGCTCTTAAGGTAATTCTTAAGGAGCGTGCACCACGGGACGAGGTGTTGAGTACGTTAATGACTGAAATTGAGAATATGGTTAACAGTCGTCCCCTGATGCACGTTTCAGTCGAACCTGATGATAGGGAGGCTTTGACCCCTAACCATTTCCTCTTGGGATCATTGTCAAACCTTCCTATTATAGGAGAATTCGACGACGCAGATTTAAACCTACGCAAGCAGTGGCGAAAGGCGCAGCGGCTTGCAGACATGTATTGGCAAAGGTGGGTAAGAGAGATTTTACCCGACCTCTTGCCCAGGACAAAGTGGCAGCAGGAGCGGAAGCCGCTCCAAGTCGGAGACCTGGTACTGGTAGTTGACCCCAACTCCCCGCGCAACGTCTGGCCTAAAGGGCTCATCACACAGGTGATCCCCGGAAGAGACGGCCGCATCCGTGTGGTGGAGGTGAGGACGGCGTCCGGGACATTGCGGCGTTCCGCGGCTCGCATCGCTCCTATGGGTGGGGAGTGTTAGCGATGCGCTCATTAGGATTTTAGTTTTGTATTTAAATTTATTTGTCACTGGATTTTATTCCTTATTGTATTAGCATTAAGGTGTAATTATAATGGTTAACGTTTTATGTAAACCCGTTACCATCCAAACGCGGGCAGTCCGCTGCTGTCCGCGAGCCTATTCACGCGACCTCTGTGTGACATATTTTGTATCTTGTGCCTTTTGGAAAATTATACCGTCTTCGTGTCAGTACTCCGGCCTTTTCTAAGCGCTGAACCCCTACTACAACTAACACTACATCATACAAAAGTTTCATCGACCTAGCCCAGAAGGAACATTACGAAATTAATATGAATCGGCTCTTTGGTGCCTACTATTCATTTAACTCCTACTAAGAGCCTTGCATTATTTTTTATTATTTTAAACAATGGCCTGCGATGAGACCGCTGTTTGAGTCCGATTAAAAAAATAGAAAATCGAACGCAGGCCGTAACGCGGCCGCGGGCAGTGTTTTTTAGGGTTCCGTAGTCAACTAGGAACCCTTATAGTTTCGCCATGTCCGTCTGTCTGTCTATCTGTCCGCGGCTTAGCTCCGTTATCATTACATTAAAGTACTAGAAAGCTCTAATTTGGTATGAGTATGTGTATGTAAAACGCCGACAAACGCCGATAAAATAAAAATAAAAACTTTTTTCGGGTACCGCTTTTACCCCTAAAGTGGGGGTGTTTTTTTTTTCGTTTCAACTATGGGGTTTCGTTGAATAGGTATTTTAAAAATAATAGGGGTCTTTGAACATCATTTTTTTATAAAGTCAGAAGTTTTGTAAATATTCGCTATAGAAATCCAAAAAATAGCGTCCGCCCTGTAACTTTTCAACCACGTTTCAAAAATTATGGAAAAATTCCTAAAAATTTGACCTCATAAGCACCTCCAATGAAAACTATACTTATTGAATAAAATCGGTCGAGCTGTTTTTGAGTTATCGCAGAATATCATAATTTTCTTTAAAATGTCGTAAGTGCCGCGCGGTGTCCTTATACTTCGAACGTTACACATGTTAGTTAAGTGCCATACTGTATTAAAATATTCGCTCAATCTGGCGCGTATAACCGATAACTTCAAGAAGGTAATAAGTAATTACAGTTGCTTTGGCGTTTACGACCTTTCTATAGAGCTTGAAATCTTTCTCGTAATTTAAACCTCGAGCTTAAAACCGCTATCTTAAGCCCGTCTATTATGAAAGATGGGCAACTACGGAACCCTACTCTGAGCCGGCCCCGACATGGTCTTGGCCGGTTTTGTTTTTAATTATATGGTTGCAGGACCGAGACGTTGCGCATTAAGCATAATAATATAATGAGTAGTGCCTACTAAATAGTACATTCATTTTATTTTCGCAATGTTCCTTGTGGGCTAGGTCGATGAAACTTTTGTATGATGTAGAATATAAACTGGTTCATACTTGGAAAAAACATGGTGTGTGTACCAAGAGCCGGACTTGTTATACAGGTTGATTATTATTTTTTTTTACTTTTTTTTCAATAATTTAAATGGTTAGGAGGGTCAAAAGAGGGAGTTTGTTCAAAAATGCAAATGGGTTTGACCACTTTGTAGTTTAGTCTTTACCATACAAACAAAGGTTAACATATTAGGTAATGTATGCGTTGGTATTATAAGATTCACGTAAAAGAGTTGCTTTCAATTTCGTAGCGAAGTGGTAATTTATACCGCGCAGAAATAGACAGACAGACAGACGGACATGGCGAAACTATAAGGGTTCCTAGTTGACTACGGAACCCTAAAAAACACTGCACACGGCCGCGTCACTGCCCGCGTTCGATTTTCAAATTTTTTAATCGGACACAAACAGCGGTCCGATCGCAGGCCATTGTTTATAAATAAAAAATAATGCAAGGCTCTCAGTAGGAGTTAAATGAATAGTATAGGCACCAAAGAGCCGATTCATATTAATTTCGTAATGTTCCTTCTGGGCTAGGTCAATGAAACTTTTGTATGATGTAGAATATAAATTGATTCATATTTGGAAAAAAAATGGTGTGTGTACCAAGAGCCGAACTTGTTATACAGGGTGATTATTTTTTATTTTTACTTTTTTTTACAAGAATTTAAATGGTTAGGAAGGTCATATTTTTTTAAATTTAGCTTTTAGCGTCATTAATATTTGTACAAAATTTGAAATTTGTCACTTTCATAGTTTAGGAAAAAATAAATAAAACAGTTTTGGGGTTAATCGGGTGTTTTTCACCCCCAGGGGGTAACTGAGGGATAAAACTTTGTGCAAGGTATTACCTCCTTAAAAGGCATCGTTTGATTAAAGTTTTGACCTAAAAACGCTGGGGGCACTTTTTCTTAGGCTAACCTGCACCCTTTAAAACATACCTAACACACTCAAATCCAAACCAAATAAATACAAGAGAAGCACACATATTAAAAAATTAAAAGTAATATGGCCGTAAATGCCGTAATTTGTATTATCGTCGTGTATATTTTATCGTTGAGTTTTTCTTAAGCACTGTTATATTATATTTGTGTTTGAAACTACTTGACCGTGGGAGAATGGCATTCTGGGAAGGATTAGTTGGCCACTCGGAAGTATTTTCCATAACTTCCATAGCTTTGGAAGTTATTGGACGATGGGATCCGAATAAGATTATTTCGGCTTTATCTTCTTTAAAAACGCCAATAGTTTCGGTAAATTATTTTTTTTTTTTTTTTATTCAAAATAGCCATGCATTTAACCTCGATTGCACCTGATGTTAAGTGACAATAAGGCCTAAGATGGAGCATGCTTGGCTAGAAGATGCCTATTCACTCTCGACTTGAAGAGATCCAAGTTATATTTTTCAGGAAACAGGTACGCAGGAAGAGAGTTCCATTCCTTAGCTGTCCTCATAAGGAAAGTAGACGCAAAGCGTTTCGTACGAATCGTCAAAATCATCGTGTTCGAAATTCAAATGAATTTTCACCTCACTCGCTCGGATTACCTCCGTTTATAGGGCGAAATCTGCGTGCAAAAGTCTATTTTATCCGCTAGCGTGCAAAAGTCATTTGAATTTCGAACACGACGATTTTGATTATCTGTGGTGCATGTAACTTTTTTTATATTTAAGACTCCTTCAACGCGTGACTGATTTCATCAGTTGATAAATCTTCGAATAACCAATCAACGCACGCTAATAAAGGGCGACCTGATCAGGCCGGCTAAAATCATATGTACGTTACTTCTTTTTTAAAAAAATACATCTACAATATCACGTCCAGAAACCTGGTTTGTGGTTAAAGATTTTTAAGTTTTTATTTTTCTACACTATTTTATGTTGAATATGTTTATATATATTAATAGTAAGTATTTCAGTTTTATTTACATATTTTGACTAGTAAATATATTAAATACAACACAAATTTTAATATTTATTTGTTATAAAAGTTGGAACATAAGAGTAATTTCTAAACGCACACGAAAAAAATAATAATAATTAAAAAGTTGGAAGTTTTCACAATTCACGTAAACAACGTAATTTTTTGTTCTGTGGAGAATACATACTGTTGTCTTACTTTATAGAAATATCAAAAACAAGAAAGTTAAGCCCAATTTGGAGTATTTATTAAATGCTAAAAGCCTGCATTACAACGAAATAGGATTTGTTATAAATATTTGGAGACGATAAGTAATTTACCGAAACTATTGGCGTTTTTAAAGAAGATGACGCCGAAATAATCTTGTGCGGATCCTATATATATCGTCCAATAACTTCTAAAGCAAGTGTTATGGAAAATACTTCCGAGTGGCCAACTAATCCTCCCCAGAATGCAATTCTCCCACATTTACAACGAATGTGTCAAGTAGCTTCAAATTGAAATATAATATAACAGTGCTTAAGAAAAACTCGACGATAAAAATATACACGACGATAATAAAAATTACGGCCATATTACTTTAAATTTTTAATATGTGTGCTTCTCTCGTATTTATTTGGTTTGGATTTGAGTGTGTTATGTTTTAAATTTGATGTGTTAAATAGAAGGCAAAATTAAATATGTTTATTTTTATGTTTTAATTGTTTTTCTTGAATCTTACGTTTTCCTCGCTATAGTGAGGTGAAAAATTGTGTGTTCCGCATGGCTGCAAAATTATTTAGCTTCTCGTGTCTTGAAAGCCGCGCTAGACCTCTGCGAAAGCTTGTTACCATATATGTCATCTCTGAATTTAGTTTTAGCGTCGTATAGTATTTCCTTATCTAGTTTAGTTTTTATGCATGTTTTTCTTTCTCTGTAATTTGACTTGCTAAATGTAAAGTTTATTGTTGCTTGGCCAAATAAATGAAACTCGAACAGACAAACGAGTGATCCTATAGTGGTTCCGTATTTACATTCAGAGATGCGGAACCCTAAACCTAACAGAGGGGAACTACTTTTAAAGATATTTAATAATGGTATAAAAGGGTGTTCTCACTTGATGTAGAGATCGCTGCAGGCGTCGGCGGAAGTGTTGCAGAATTGCTTTTGGTCCTGGGTGACGGCCCACTCGCCTTGCGGCCAGTACTGCTGGAAGCCCGGGTTGTTGGCGGTCAAGTTCGCTGGCCGCAGTTTTTCGCCGCTGTCCAGCATCTCGTCCGCATCTCCCCTGCGCGTGAAAATACTTACTGACTACTTCTGTCGCTACTATTGTATGATAATGTAACCGTACGTCTTCAGCCAGCTGGCAGTCAGAAAAATATTGTCATAAGCAACTTACAATTTTTTTTTTACAAAATAGAACCGACTTCAGTAAAACTAAAAAGCCAAAAACAACCCGTTCAAGTACAGATTACATTTGACTCACCCTTTGAAGTCAATCCCAAACCACTCAGTTATTATATTTATATAATATTATAGTTTACGTGAGGTTTGGTCCCAACTTCCAAGGGTGAGTCAAATGTGATGATGATGAGTGATTCATTTAAAATACTTATGGCGGGGTGATTGGGGAGGTCTTGAAGGCATGCATCTCGTTTGAATTATCTCCTAACTCCTAACCTTCAGGAGTTGTACCTTCAGTCATCAGCTCAGCATTGGAAGATGATGACTACCATATGCAAATACTTAAATAGTTTTATAAAATATATGAAAAATATTATAAGTGCCTATAAAATTTCAGGAATTCCTTCGATTCCTCATGGATCTCGTCATCCGATCTTCATTAAAATTTTATGGGACCAACCTTGAGATGTCTATTCATGAACCTAAAAAGAATTTTCCAAATCGACTCATAAATGACTGAGTTCTGAGGTAACAAACATTAAAAAAAAAAAAAAAAAAAACACAACCGAACTGAGAACCCCTTCTTTTTTTGAAGTCGGTTAAAAATGATGCCGCGACGAGACCATATGACCCGCACTGTCATAAAACTATCAGATCTCATGTAGAGACAAGCTTCCGACTCTACTCGCCCTAACTCTACAAGGCTTTACTTCACAAACTGTACACCTTAGTCAAAATATCTGGTTTGGCTGTTTCGTTATAAATAAAACGTTTTTATTTCAGACCTTATCGATCCATTGAGTCACAATTTGAGCTTAGTTAAATACTATGTTACTATCTATATCATAAAATCAAAAATACCAGAACGGGGTAACACACTAGGGAGGAAGCTAGATGGCGCCCTACAAAATTCCACGATCTTTTAGACCACGTTTCTCCTATACGACGCACGTATCATCAGAAAAAACGATGCAAACCTGTTGTCTAAATATGAGAATAGAACAAGATCGTAAAAACTACCGTTTGCACTACGTATTTCCTTCACAATCGGCTAAAGAAATCCTTATAAAATCTGAGGGCACGGCACTGGCCCCCGCCAAGACGAACAAAAAAGAAGGGAGTGACCTACCTGTTCTCGAACCGTTTCGTCTCATTTTCAAACCCTCATAGTTTCGTCCCAGTTAACACTAGAGCGCTCAAATTCACAGGTTAAGATGCAGTTAGGAAACATATGAAATGTACTAAATTTAATTGATCTCGCTTTTAAACTTTAGGTTTTATTGGTACCTAAAATACGCCGATTTTGCCACTCACTTATATACACTGACGTATCAAAATCTCTGGGGTACTTCCCGATGACCTAGAAAGCTTAAATTTGGTATGTAAGCTAGTATTAGTACACAAACAATGAATAATTCTAAAACTTGGAACTTTTACCCCCAACCCCTTAAACTAGGGGATGGAAGTTTGTATGAGACTGAGAACCGCAAATGATACTAGAGGTCTGAAAATGTAGGTATACCTATAGGGACCTGTTGTTATAAATAAAATACTTATTGTAGGACTTTTAAAAAATTGGGCAAGTGCGAGTCGGACTCGCGCACCGAGGGTTCCGTACAAACACTTTTCATCCTTAAGTGGTTAAGTTAAGTTTGCACCTGGTATGTATAGCGCCCCATACAAATGAGTTGCAAAGTTAACGCAACCAACCCGTTTGTTGTATGGGAGCCCCCCTTTAATATTTATTTTATTTTATTTTTAGTATTTGTTGTTATAGCGGCAATAGAAATACATCATCTGTGAAAATTTCAACTGTATAGCTATCACCTTTTTTGAGATACAGCCTGGTGACAGACGGACGGATGGACGGACGGACGGACGGACGGACGGGCAGCGAAGTCTCAGTAATAGGGTCCCGTTTTTACCCTTTGGGTACGGAACCCTAAAAATCACCCCCCACCCTTTAAATAAGGGGATGGAATTTTGTATGGGTTTCCCATAATAGGGGATAAAAGTGTATATATATGGGGCTAAACTTAAGTATTTCTTAAATACACAATTATTACTACTACTTCAATTGACGCTCAAGAAACCCTACAGCCCAAAAAAAATAAAAAAACCGGCCAAAAGCGAGTAGGACTCGCGCACCAATGGTTCCGTACCATTATCTGTAAGTTTGTTGTGTGGGAGCCCCCTTAAATATTTATTTTATTTTATTTTTAGTATTTGCTGTTAAAGCGGCAATAGAAATACATCATCTGTGAAAATTTCAACTGTCTAGCTATCACCGTTCTTGAGATACAGCCTGGTGACAGACGGACGGACGGACGGACGGACAGCGAAGTCTCAGTAATAGGGTCCCGTTTTTACCCTTTGGGTACGGAACCCTAAAAACTAGGGCACCTTACAAAAAGAGATGAGATGAGAAATGAGACGGTCCGTTGGACTTATTTACGGTACTCTATGAAACGGCCAAGCCATACTTTTGGAACCAAGGTGTAGGGTTAGCAAACTCCAGGCTTAGGGGCTTGAAGCCAGTTGATGCCATACTTTTTAAACCAAGGTGGTGGGGTTAGTAAAGTCAGGGCTTAAGAGCTTGGCTTTTCCTGGGATCTGATAACTTTTGTACAGCGAAAGCGTTATGAGAATGTGAGTCTTGGCCTCCAATTTTACATGAAATGTTTTTGGTGGGATTCTTTATTTCGCGACCGTCTTTATGTTCGGCAATCCTCGGTTCTTTTCGCTATTATGACTTAAGTTTAAGTAGCCAATATTTTTTGATGTCATGTTGGTACAGTTGAGTTCATTTACATCTACACACTTACGAGAACAAAAATATCTGAACATGACTTTATGCTCCTGACAATAGGGTCGTGTTCAGATATTCTTATTCTCGTAAGTGTGTAGATGTAAATGAACTCGACTTTACGCCGTTATATGATGTTTTTTACTCGAAATGTAATGAATACGCTCTTTGCTCATACGATAGAGCAATAGTAATTACTAGGTCCATGCGATAGAGTAACGTATGTTGTTTTCTCTATGGAACAAAATGTCATCAGCATTGTCAGTGACTTTTCTGTGCTATTACGCAATAAGCAAAAAGTGATATTGAAATGCCGAGAATTGTGAGTGATCATGTTGTTAATTTGTATTTTGATTGATTGACCATCACGGTTTTATTCAGATTGACCACCACTTCTTCGACAGACACTGTCACTGGTGTGCGGAGTGGATGTCGCGGAGGGCCAATACAATACCTCCTGAGATGCTGCGTACCATTATTGTACCAATTGTAAAAAATCGAACAGGCAACGTCTCGGACGGGTCCAACTATAGACCTATATCATTGGCTACTATCCTGGCTAAAGTATTTGACAGTGTGCTTAACTCTCAGTTAGATAAATATATAAACTTGCACGATGCCCAATTCGGTTTCCGAGCGGGACTTTCTACAGAAAGCGCTATCCTGAGTCTTAAGCACACGGTCAGGTACTACACGGATAGAAGGACGCCGGTGTATGCATGCTTTTTGGATCTGTCCAAGGCTTTTGACCTTGACTCGTACGACATCTTATGGAGTAAGTTGGAAGATACTGGTATGCCGCCTGATCTGATAAACTTCCTCAGGGTCTGGTATGGCAATCAGGTGAATGTAGTTAAATGGGGTGGGGAGTTGTCTGAGCCATACAGTTTAGAGTGTGGAGTGAGGCAGGGAGGATTAACTTCGCCCAGCCTCTTTAACCTATACATAAATGCACTCATAGAGGAGCTCAGGTAGCACACATGCCGATTGTCACGTTGGCGGTATCAGCGTCAACAACATAAGCTACGCGGACGACATGGTGCTGCTGTCTCCATCTGTAGGCGCACTCAGACAGCTTCTTTCGATATGCGAATCTTACGCGAGTGCGCATGGATTAGAGTATAATTGTAATAAAAGTGGTGTGCGTGTGAATTGAGTGAGCACCCTTCAAAAATGAAAAAAAATGTGCTGATCATTTAGTAAAAGTTCTAAAACAATTGTAAAACTAATTGATGAATTTGTAAAACGATAAATAAAAAGAATACATTCATTAACGTATGCTCACTCAGTTCTCACAAGCAACCAACGAAATCTGTGAATGTGTTTATTTAACATATAATATTTATATCCTAATTTTTAGTAAAAATTATGCTTAAGGTAGGTAATAATTTGTAGATCACCTGGTTACGTATTTAAAGTTTTACAAAGTATTTCGTATGCTCACTCAATCCGCACACTTTTGAAAACCCAATTTCTGATAGAAAAACTGCAGATTGAAACTTCTATATATGTTTATAATTTAGTAAAACTCATAAGGGAATTTGTAAAATACAAAACAAACCGCTAACGTGACAGATTTTTGGATAATAAATGTTTGTAAGTGCTCACTCAGTCCACACATTATTCGTAAGTTAAAAATGTAAATATCTTAAGATTTTTAGTATCTAGGAAACTACAAAGTAGTTCAACATTTAGTAAAAAAATTTACTAAATATCCACCATCTAAAATGTCATATTCGTTGTCTGCTTTTAAAGATATTCAAATTTCATTTTAAAGTACGATCTAAGATACAGTCCACATTTTAGATCACACTCCACTTCTTAAAATACAATCTAAAATGTGGATTGTATTTTAAAATGAAATTTGAATATCTTTAAAAGCAGACAACGAATATGACATTTTAGATGGTGGATATTTAGTAAAAAAAATTACTAAAAGTTGAACTACTTTGTACTTTCCTAGATACTAAAAATCTTAAGATATTTACATTTTTAACTTACGAATAATGTGTGGACTGAGTGAGCACTTACAAACATTTATTATCCAAAAATCTGTCATGTTAGCGGTTTGTTTTGTATTTTACAAATTCCCTTATGAGTTTTACTAAATTATACACATATATAGAAGTTTCAATCTGCAGTTTTTCTATCAGAAATTGGGTTTTCAAAAGTGTGCGGATTGAGTGAGCATACGAAATACTTTGTAAAACTTTAAATACGTAACCAGGTGATCTACAAATTATTACCTACCTTAAGCATAATTTTTACTAAAAATTAGGATATAAATATTATATGTTAAATAAACACATTCACAGATTTCGTTGGTTGCTTGTGAGAACTGAGTGAGCATACGTTAATGAATGTATTCTTTTTATTTATCGTTTTACAAATTCATCAATTAGTTTTACAATTGTTTTAGAACTTTTACTAAATGATCAGCACATTTTTTTTCATTTTTGAAGGGTGCTCACTCAATCCACACGCACACATAAAAGTGAGCTCCTTATCATTAGAGCCGGCCGCATGCAATGTCCATATGAAGTCCCGCCCGTGACTTTGAACGGGACTGTAATAAGGAGAGTGAAGCAGTTCAAGTACCTGGGGCACTATGTTATGTAGCCTCACTGCTAAAGCGGATGCGAAGCAGCAGCAACAGCATGCTGAGGGTGTTGTCAGAGCGCCTCGACTGCCCGCTCACTAAGTATTGGGTTGAAGTGGTCACTGGTAGGGTCAAGTAGTGAATAAAACGTTCGCTACTTGCTCCTACCAGTCGGCCATATTTTTCGTTTAAGCGGTTCTCTGAACATGTTTTGTTTCTTTTTATACTCGCAGACTTTAATCTGTCAATTATAATTTCACAGGCAAAATCACAATAACGCACTTTTTAATCCTGTAACAAAATTCTATACTCTATGGTACCCGCTACAGAACTTTAATATTCATAAGACATCTCTCTACACAACTCTAATAATTTCAAAAAGAGAACATAAACTTATTTGATGCTCACTGATTGGTTGAAATTACTTGTCAAAAAAACTCACCAATCACGAGGCACCCGACATGGCCATCGCGATCATGTTTTTTTTAATAGGTCAGTTTTATTTGAACGAAAATGGTTACATCAAAAATAAAAAATCATATTGGAGAATGACGATTAAAGTAAAAAATGTTTTTCTGAGTTTTGCTCGTATAAAAAGTATTGTATGCAATAGTTACACAATTAGGTCTTAAAGTCTCGTACCTTACATAGGCCACTCGGTAAGCCTCGTGACCTAAACGCGGTACTCGACTTTAAGAACCTCCATTGTGCAACGATTGCATAAAATACTATTTTTCTAACATAGTTTTGTAAGTCACAATTGTTACTAACACTATTATGGATCTATGGTCTGAAATAAACAATTTTTATTTTATTTTTATTTTTTTTACTGAGGACCTTAAAGATGATGTGGACATCGAGAGGGAACGCAGAGCATTGTCGATTTAAGGCTAATATGGTGGCTCGTAGGTTTGCTAAGTGCTCAGACGCGGTAGAGATAACACTTTTTAAAGCGTATTGTACATCGATGTACGCAAGCAGTCTATGGGTGAAGTGTATACTAAAAATCTTACAATGCTCTGCGGGTGCAATTTAATAATGGGTTCAGGGCGCTGATGGGGTTGCCTCGCTACTGCAGCGCCTCGACTATGCTCGCAAAAGCTCGCACGGATGATTTCCATGCCATTCGGCGGAAAAAAGTAGCATTACTTTTGGGAAGAGTGCGAGGCAGCTCCAACAACGTCCTAAAAATGATAAGTAACAAATTTGACTGCCCTATAATTGATGATTAAACGAACTTACCTTACGTGAAGTTCTATCACAATTATCTGAGCTGCTTCGTCGAATAGATTAGAAATAAACACATGTAGTAACACGTACCGTGTCGCCAATACACACTGAAATTTGAGAGAATTAAAAAAAAACAAAAACTAAAAATAATAATAAAGAGGGTGGTATGATATCTTATACCACCGCCCTGGTAACATCATTTAGTTCAGAGATATAATATATATTGTACATATGTTCATATCTATGCACATTATGTACTAATACACCAATATTTTATTTGATGAAGATATTTCACTCAAGGGACAAGTGTAACAGGGAGGGCAGGGTTCTAATCTATTCGACGAAGCAGCTCAGATAATTGTGATAGAACTTCACGTAAGGTAAGTTCGTTTAATCATCAATTATCTTCGCTGCTTCGTCTTCTAGATTAGAAATAAACACATGTAGATCTTGAGAGGTCTCGTGAAATATCCAATAAAATTCAATAATAAACGCCCACACTTTTAATATAGTAATGGTACAAAAATAATCAATATTTAAATTGTGTAAATAGGTAACACATAACACTCGTGAGATTGAATTACTAATTATATTGCTTATTTAATTAATGTTTAAGTTATTTAACATAACGCTTTTTCCGAAAACTGAATCATCCATATTCGTGATACATCTGTTATAAAATTTGCCGAATGTGCTAGACGACCCGCTCCACCCAGCGGTCTTTCTAATTAGGTCTAGGTTTACTCCTAGGCTATGTGCCTTAGAAGTTGCTGCATGCCGTGTGCTATGAGCGGTAAACATTTTGATGTCTATACCGCATTCGCCTAAAGTCAATCGAATCCAGCGGCTTATCGTCTGAGAAGTCACTGATTTATGAGGTTTCTTTAGGCCTATGAAAAGAGACTGATGATTGTTACGTAACAATTTTGTTTTATCTATGTATTCGCACAAAATTTTAGCGGGACAGATTTCTGGTCGTTCTTGAAAGTATGGCAAGGTAAGTATAGGTTGCAGTGTACCCGCCCTCGAGGTCTTTATAAGGTCAGGGATTTTCACTATCCTGTCAGTTTGGAATTCGATATTGTTTACTAGAATTTTTGCCAATGTCTGGGCCCTATGTGCAGTTACAAGAGCAAGAAGGGTAACTAATTTCCTAGTAATTTTTTCTAGATTAAGTTCATGATTAGGAAACCAAGATGATAATCGATCTAGCACTATTGAGGTATTCCAGGTTTGATTATATTTGGGTAATGGTGGACGCATTCTAAAGACCCCTTTGAAAAAACGTCTGATGCGATCATCGTTGCCCAAATGCGAGCCTATAACAAGTGATAGGGCTGACCTACAGCTATTTAAAGTACCATATTGTGCACCAGCTTCAACAAGCTGTGTAAGGAAAGTAATCACCTGAGAAATTGTAGCTTCATATAAATCAATATTATTTACAACACAAAAATGGTGCCATTTCTTTAAGCATGAATCGTATTGTTTTAAAGAATTATCTGAGAGAGATGCTATCATTATGTTAATAGATCCAGCAGGGGTATCCTTTCTCAGTAGCGACTCGCGGACAAGACTCCGGCAACCAGGGTAAGTCGGTGGTGAACGCGGCGATCGCTGGAATTAGATAAAATCAAGTCGCTACTGGGTTCGAGAAAAAGGGGCTTAGAGGAAAGTAGCTTCTTAAACAATGGATACCAAGGCTGAGTTGGCCAGAAAGGAACAACTATTATTCCTACAGCATTGTCTCTTATGATTTTTCTCAAGGTTTTTAAAATCATTGTAAAAGGAGGAAATGCATAGAAGTAATAACTGCACCATGATATAGTAAAGGCATTTATGGCAAAAGCATCGGCGTCCTTCTACCAAGACACATAGTTTTTACATTTTTTATTAAATCGACTGGCAAAGAGGTCTAAATCGGGTGTGCCGAATCTTTCGACAATTTCATGAAAAGCAGTATCATTCAACTCTCACTCCACATCCGGGTGTGAACGTCGCGATTCCGCATCTGCCACATTATTGTCAGCCGATTTAATATACGACGCATAAACAATAACATTTCGGGATTCGCACCATTGCCATAAATCCTTTGCAGCACGGGTAAGGTGAGGAAACTGCACACCACCCATTCGGTTTATATAAGAAATTGCTGTCGTGTTATCGACCCGAAGAAGAATTTGACAATTTGTCATTGATTTTGCGAAGGTCTTTAGGCCAAAAAATGCTGCCAAAATTTCGAGGTAATTAATATGTCTACGACTTTCTTCTACAGACCAAGGACCATTTGCAGTCTCCCCACCACACGCTGCCCCCCACCCCGTAGTAGAAGCATCACTAAAGATTTCCAAACAGTATTCATCGTACTTAATTTTGTTAGCAGGACGATTGATAGCTTTGCACCACCAATCGAACTCTGATGTAAGAGATTGGGGTAAGTTCATGTACCTATCGTAATTCTCTGGATCATCAACTAAATTAAGGAACTTCTGTCTTTCAAACTCCTTGGTATACAGCCAGCCATATTCTATGGCAGGGCAAGCAGAGTTAAGTAGCCCTAATAGGCGTGCGAAGTCTCTTATTTTACAACGGCTTTTAACCTTGAAATGGTCAAGTTCTTTCTTAATCTTATCTATTTTGTCAGCTGGCAAGGTGACTTGAAATTTTTTAGTGTCGATTATATAACCTAAAAACTTACATTTATTGTTAGGTACAAAGTTACTTTTTTCTTCGTTTATTATGAAACCGAAGGCAGTTAATAATTGTTTCGTCGCTATAATATTATCCAAGCACAATTTGAATGTATCTCCTATTAAGAAAATGTCATCTAAATATACAGTCGATAGATAACCACATGATCGGAGCAATTTCATGACAGGTTTCATTACTTTCGTGAAAACAAATGGACTAGTGCTAAGACCAAACGGTAATACATTAAATTCGTACAATTTATCATTGAATTCGAACCGTAGGTATTTTCGCGAATTTTCATGGATGCTTATTAGAAAATAAGCATCCTTTAAATCTATTGTACTCATAAAAGACCCTTCTGAAACTAGTTTCAGGGCTGTGCGTAAATCCTCAAGTTTAAAATGTTCGGTGTCAAGAAATTTATTGAAATTTTTAAGGTTAAGGATAAATCTATGTTTACCGTTTGGCTTTGGCACTAAAAATATAGGTGACAAAAATTGTCCTTCACAAGGCTCACACTCCGATATGGCACCAGATCTTAATAAATCATGTATAGATTTCAAAATCTGTAACTTTTCCTTATTAGAGTAATTTTTATTTCTAGGGGGTTGATTCTGTAGAACAGGACGAGACGGCATAATTTCGTATCCAATTATCCATGATAATACAGTCGGATCTGTAGTTAACAATGACCATTGATGACAAAACTGGGAAAGCCTGCCAGCATAACTCACCAATCGGTCGTCTAGCGGCGGTTGCTGTATCTCTGGTGGTGCCCTCGATACGATGTCCTCGAACTGCTGGCGTGCAGACTTTTCGAAGCAGGCTCCTTGGTCCTCTGATTCCCCTGGGGCCTGCGCTTCAGAGGGGGAGCCTTCCAGTTTAAATTATTTCTTTTTTGCGGCGCCGGTAATTGCTGTGCGGCAGCAGGATTTTTATTAGCAGTGACTTTATTAGACGACGCTGGTTGTTTTAAATCCGCTCCTGATTTAGAAATTGACTTAGCAGTTTTTAATGTTTCCGCAAGATCAGCACCAAATAATAGCTTATCTATCTTGGTCTTTGACATTTGGTCTTTCATCTCCTTTTTTAGATTAAACAGGACAAAGTTTCGCCGCGTAACGGAGTCTAGATTTTGGTTGTCACATAATAAACGGCTGGCATCCATTAGTAGTTTTATAATTGAAGTGTCCTTATCCTCCTTGGTCATTAGGATACTAAGAGCTTCGCTGATACAGGATATGGCTCGACCTAGTTGCATTTGTTTCAACTCAATACCCTTATCTCGCTTTATTACCGCCTCTGAAACTGCGGCTTTTATTTCCGGATTGAGTTCCGGAGCGTCAATCAGGGTACAGTTTTTGGGAGGTAAATACTTTTCGCATAGTTCTTTGCGAATTTCTTTGTTTAATCCAGAAGTAGCAATGTGCTGTAATCTTACTGCAAGATCAGTCTGTATTTCTTTTCCGTATTGTTTGACTACTGAAGGATCATCCCCCAGTATTTCTAGAATAACGCTATCCAGAGCGGCGGCTGGAGTTGAAGGTTCGTCATCTTCAGGCTTTGATGATGTTTGTGGCTGCGCCATCGGAGGCGACGAGGGCCTTGGGACCGTCGGAGGCGATGGAGACGTTGGCGGTGGCCGAGGCTGTGGGGGTGTTGAAGCCAGTGCAGGTGTCGGACACGGTTGAGGAACCGTGACCTGCGTGGGGGCGATTGGTGGATTGGGTACATTAACGGTAGACCGAATTGTCATTGATTCGCTTTCTGCCATCAAACAATCATCTTCTGCTTCCGAATAATAAACATCATCTTCTAATAGCGCGTCGTCTGCAATCGACGAAAAAAATATAGCTAATTTATGTACGTATAAAATTTAGATATACAATTAGTTGCATAGATTGTGTGTTAATAATAATAACGTAACTCGTTGGGTATTACACAAAACAATAACGTTTTATTACGCATAACACAAAGAAAAAAAAAAAAAAAGAAGTAAACAACAAGCGGTCGTGTCACTAAACTACGATAACAACGTATATTGTGGAGAGAAGATGATTGTAAAATAATAAATGTATGGCCCAATAATAGCATGGTAATCCAATAAGTTCGTCATTAATCATTATAATTATTCAGTTGTATCGAAAAAAACAGCCTCATAATATGGTATTTAGTAAGTACCGAACTATATATATTACGTTCATCGACGTTCTAGTTGGGTACAAGTGACTACGTCACAATAACAGCGAAGTGACAACCCCACAAGTTGCCCGCATCACCGTATGGATTCACGTCAATAAGTAAAGTGACAGTCCCAAAAACTGCCCGCAGTACAAATCATACACGTGATAACAAGTTAATTGATACTCGCCAACAAGTATAGTTGGTATTAAAATCCATGTAAGAAAACTAACCTTCCGTGTTTGTCGGGAATTGGTTCGATGACGTAGATTCTCCATCTGTAGAATCATAACGGTCATAACGGCGTCGGCTATGTCCAGACTTAACTTCTTTTTCCAGCTTTTTTATTTTACGCAATAGGTGTCCGTAATCTTCGCGGTCGCGATCACGCTTTCTTTTACCCATAGTACCTAAAATAAAACTAACTCCGAAACGATACTATTCAATTTAAAGTGATTTAAATATGCGAGTACGTGTGAACTGGCGGAGCACTGTAACTGTGAATGATGTTACCAGGGCGGTGGTATAAGATATCATACCACCCTCTTTATTATTATTTTTAGTTTTTGTTTTTTTTTAATTCTCTCAAATTTCAGTGTGTATTGGCGACACGGTACGTGTTACTACATGTGTTTATTTCTAATCTAGAAGACGAAGCAGCGAAGATAATTATAAGTTTATATGGACTTGTCAAGTCAAATTTAGAGTACAAGTTTTAAGTCTCCTTACCGTTAGAACCTACTAACATTAGAAAATAAGTCAATTATTGTATACTTACAAATATGGGTCAAGGTTACCCGAAATAAATAATTTGAATTTGAATTTGAAGAGAACAGAATCCATGATCAGCGACCTAGATGCAATTTGCGCAGATCAAGAATTGAGATCAAGCTTAACTAGCAGTTTACACGTACAGTATACAAAGAAAATGTGTAGTAGTGTGCTGTACGTGATATTTGTATATATAGCGTTAGGAAGTAACATAAATTAGATACCAATTGTCCGTTGGTGTACCCCACCTCTACCTCTACTCCTACTACCTCTCATACCCAACCCCATGCGTGTTCAGGGCTACTCTCTGAGCGTATGGTCCTGTCCAACCCCTTAGACTAAGCTCCTCTTACTGTGGCGAAGACACCCTCGAGCCCTTAATCGGTCAACTGAGCCTGGTTGACTGGCAGTTGTTAAGAACAGCGCCATCTACAAAGCCTTCATCGAACTCTGTAGATGGCTTAGTTACTGAAGTAAATATGTATTGAGTAAGCTATCGATTATTATAGGCCCTAAGTATGTAGTTCCCAGCCAACCCAATAGAGGGCGCTGAAACTAATTGTACCTGTCTTAGATTAATATAGAATTAAGATTTAGTTAGTTCACTTTCAAATATACACCATCGGAAGCACACGTTGTCTCTCTTCATCCCCCCGGTCCATCCACAAGAAGACATTGGTGACCCCGCCGAGAAGATTCTCTCATCTGAAGACGCATACTACTGTGACTGCTAGGCGAAGTGCGCTTGGTAAACAACACGTAAAATCGACGAGAGAAGCGGTAAGCAGCCATTTTTCGCTATTCCGTTCCGACGTCGTCGACACGTGGTGGATCGGGGATTTAGACCAGCAACGAGGATAACTGTGGTGCTACAACTATTAACATCTTCACACTCACGGAGATTTCAACCAAAACATCAGGAAAGTCCTCGTACGACGGCAATCGAGCACGTTACGAGATCAATACCAACCTATTGTTCCATTTACCAAGGAAGAGTCGAGGAGAAAAGAAGAAAGGCTACGACCAGGTCTCTATTACCAAGTAAGTGGCTGGCAAATTACATAACGGGCTAGGCAATTCGAAATTCCTTCATCTTACGCACTTAAAATTTATAACCTAACTGTACTTACACGTGGCATACCTACTTGAGTTCATTGTATTTCTACTATATTTCAATATGTCTACATCCGAATCTGATAGTGAATCAACCACCATTGTAGGTAACGTTAAACTAAAGGATTTAATTAAAAAAAGGGGAGTAGTTAAGACAAAATTAACCTTGTTCAAAAAATATTTGTCGAAAATTAAAGCTGATTCCTTGACTGCCGAACATTTAATCGATTTAGAATTGCGTACCGCAAGAATAACAAGTGTTTTTAAAGATTTCGAATCCATTCAAGACAAAATTGAAACTCTAAGCGAAGAGCTCGAAGGCCATTTAGAGGAAAGAGAGACCTTTGAAAACACTTATTTTAATTGTGTATCCTTAAGCAAAAGCTATTTAGCACAGGTAGTCAGTCCAGGAAGCCCTGGGAATTCCGACGGCAACGCCCACCAGTTCTGCGCGCCACGTGAGCATGAGTCAATTAAATACCCAGATATATCTTTGCCTTCCTTTAATGGGAACTTAACCGACTGGATTGAATTCCGGGACACTTTCGATGCACTCGTAAATCAAACCAGTCTACCACCAATTCAAAAATTTAAATACTTAAAAAGTTGTTTGACGAGTAGTGCATTGGAGGTTCTCAGTTCATTGGAGTATGCAGAGGAAAGTCACGCCATAGCTTGGCAATTATTGTGCGAGAGATATAATAGCCCTAAGACGCTCGTTTACACCCATTTAAGAGCATTGTTAAATATCGATACCGTACCTTCCACCGCCACAGCCCTTAGATCATTAAATGATAATATTTCTAATAAACACTTGCGAATACTTAGATCACTAAAAGTCTCAACTGAGGACTGGGATATGCTAATTATATTTTTTCTCAGCTCCAAACTAGAAAAACCTTTACAAAACAGGTGGGAGGAAAAAATTAATTCCCGTGAATTGCCTACGTTACAGGAGTTCAAGTCGTTCTTGCGATCTCAAGCCGACCTCAAGGAGGCAGTGAGTCCCGCCGAGCCCTCGAAGCCCGCATGCCGCGAGCTCCCGCCGAGGAAGGCGATGGTGACCACGTGCCCTCCGTCCCATACCAACAGTAAGGTAACACCCAAATATAGTACCTATCGTAACCAATGTCCGAACTGTAAGGAGGTTCATTTTATAAACCAATGTCCTAAGTTTATGGCTCTGAATGCAACGTCGCGCATTCGTGTCGTGAAAAGATTAGGCCTTTGCCTAAACTGCTTAGGCTCGAATCATATTCTACCTAATTGCCGCGCGAGTAACTGCAGAACATGCAAAGGTAAGCATCACACGCTCTTACACATTACAAATACCGACACAACCGAATCAAACCCAACTCGACAATCAACACTTTATAGTACTAACGAACAGACTACCTCTGTAGAATCACAGTCAGTCAATTTAATAACTAACCAACGACCATCGAATTCATCACATGATAGCAATACCTATTCACAAGCTCAAAACAAATGTGTAATTTTATCCACAGCTCGAGTTAAGGTGTTAGATAAACACAATCAGACCGTTATTTTACGAGCCCTACTTGACTCTGGATCCCAATCGAATTTTATAACCGAAAATGCATACAATAAATTAAAATTACCTATTCAAAAAACAAACCTAGAAGTCTTAGGATTTAACGAAAACGTAACCAATGTTAATCAGTTATGCAATTTAACTATCCAGTCAAACGATGACTCATTCTCAACCAACTTATCTTGTTTTATTGTACCTAACATCTGTCACTTACCAACATTCGCGAGAGATGCAAAAACCTTTAATATACCTAAACGATTCCATTTAGCAGACGAATTATTTTACCAAGGTGGGGAAATTGACTTGTTACTAGGAGCTGAACAATTTTATCAGCTGCTTTGTATAGGGCAGCACCGATTAGGTGATGGCTTGCCAATACTTCAAAGGACCCGACTAGGTTATGTAATATCCGGCCCGTACTCAACCAACCTGCCCCAAAAAGTTAGATGTAACCTAATACAAACAAAAATGCTTCAGACCTTCTGGAATTCGGACGAATTACATCCCGTAACCACTATACCAGATGATGAGTACATAAAGTGCGAGAAAATATTCAATGAGCACTCCAGAACTTCTGATGGTAACTTTGTGGTAACTATTCCCTTTAAGGAGCCGCCAACATCTTTGGGCAAGTCGCGATCCATAGTTTATAAAAGATTTAAAACATTAGAATCTAAATTTTCCCGGGCCCCCGAATATAAACAAAAATATGTTCAATTCATGAAAGATTTTGAAATGGCAGGTCACATGGTTCAGGTAAAAAACACGGAGCAATGTAATTATTTACCTCATTATGCAGTCTTAACACCCCACAAGCTCTCGACACCAATTAGAGTCGTTATTGACGCGTCATTTAAAACTGATAATAAAAGGTCACTTAACGATATTCAATACAAAGGTACAATAAACCAAGATGACATAGTAAACATATTGCTAAGATTCCGGAAAAATAAATACGTGATAAGCGCAGATATCGAACGTATGTATAGAATGATATATATCAACCCAAACCAACGACATTTACAATGCATTTTATGGCGCGAAAACCCTACGGAACCTTTACGTACATACATACTCACTACACTCAGCTTCGGCTTAAAAAGTGCGCCCCACCTAGCTACTCGCTGCCTACAACAGCTCGCGCAAGAAAACCAACACCAGTACCCAGAAGCAGCTGCGGCGATCTGCGGCAGCTTCTATATGGATGACCTTCTCCATGGAGGCGACGACGAGCAACAACTAGGAGAAACAGCTGTTCGCATCCAGCAAATCCTGTCTGGAGCGAATTTTTACCTACGAAAATGGAAATCGAACTCCGAGAATATATTAAAAACAGTGAGTAATACCGAACACACACACACTACCACATCACTTTCCCCACTCGCGCATGATACGCATAAAGTGCTAGGACTAGCGTGGTGTAGCGATAGTGATTACTTAACGTACCAATTCAAACATGAGCCAGTGCCAGAGCCTTTAACTAAGCGCAAGATTTTATCCTTAGCCTCAGCTGTTTATGACCCAATCGGTCTATTAAATCCGACATTAATTATCGCTAAATGCATTATCCAGCGATTATGGAAAGAAAACAAAATCGACTGGGATGTTCCTTTACCAATAAGCATTATAAACGAATGGGAAACATTTTATACAAAGTTGTTTACTCTAAACTCACTTCGTGTACCTAGACACGCGCTTATCAACGATTACGTAACATTGCAGCTGCATGGGTTCTCGGACAGCTCATTAACTGCATTCGGATGCGCTATCTATATTCGCACTATAGATAAATACGGAAATATTTTAACTCGATTATTGTGTTCTAAGACAAGGGTGGCGCGCAATGAAACAATCCCTAAGCTTGAGTTGAGAGCCGCATTGTTGCTTGCGCAGTTATATAAAAAAGTAAACAATGCACTTAAGTGTACCTTTACAAAAACATATTTTTGGTGCGATTCGAATGTAGCATTGGCTTGGATAAAATCACAACAACCAAATAACCTTACTTGTTTTGTCAAAAACCGCGTAATTGAAATACAAAGTTTGACCGACAACGGCGATTGGCACTGGGTCTCGTCGAGCGACAATTCCGCTGATCTTTTAACCAGGGGGGTACAAGCGGATAAACTGGCCGACTGCGCCCTCTGGTGGGAAGGACCTTCGTGGTTAAAGAAACATAGTGACGAATGGCCTACTTATAAAACGTCTAATACACATTTACCAAACTCCGAATCGACCGAAACGCATTGTATCGTAAGTACAAATTTGCAACCAAACTCATTCATAGACCGGTTATGTCAAAGATGGTCAGATGTAAACAAACTAATTAATTGTATCGCATTTATATTCCGATTCACGAATAATTGTTTAAACAAAAATAATAAACTTTCAGGTCCATTTTCCGTTGACGAGTTAAAATTTGCATTAAATAAGTTAATCGAAATCTCACAAATCGAAATGTTTCCAACCGAATATAATTTACTTAAAAGCGATAAACCGTTACTAAAATCATCTAGTTTATTGTCCCTAAATCCGTTTATGGATAATAGGCTTATAAGAGTAGGAGGTCGTTTAGGTCTGTCCGATTACAGTTACGATAAAAAACATCCTATTATTTTATCACACAAACACATTTTAACCAAGCTCATCATGAGTGACCAGCATGTGAGACTGCTGCACGCCGGACCCCAGCTGCTACTATCATCGATACGAGAGCGATTCTGGCCGATTAATGGTAAGCGACTAGCCAATAAAATAGTTGAAAAATGCGTGACTTGCTTCAGAGCCAAACCTAGGTCACAAATTCCGATCATGGGTAACCTACCACCAACTAGAGTAACCCCTGCACCCCCTTTTTGTTTACGACATTGGACTACGGAGGCCCGTATACTGTCAGGGACAGGAGGGGACGTGGCTACAAAACCTATAAATGTTACATAGCTATTTTTAATTGCATGGCAACGAAGGCTGTTCACATCGAATTAATTTCAGGTTTGCAAACGGAAGCATTTCTTTCGGCATTTAAAAGATTTACAAGTAGAAGAGGCGTCCCGAAAGAAATGCTATCGGATAATGCTTCGACGTTTCATGGAGCCTGTAACGAGTTGACAGAACTGTAGGTATAATTTTCTTAACAATTACTCTAATGAACTGATAGCTTCCTGTGCAAAGGAGAGAATCCAATGGAAATTCCTTCCTCCATACACCCCCCACATGGGAGGTCTCCACGAATCTTCTATTAGACGATGTAAATTCCATTTAAAACGTGTACTAGGTCAGGCACTTTTAACTTACGAGGAATTCTCTACTATACTTGTACAAGTTGAAGGAATTTTAAATTCTCGTCCGTTATGCCCTATTCCAAATTCAAATACCGATGAAATTACATGTTTAACGCCAGCCCACTTCTTGATTAGTAGAACACCTAATTCAATGCCCGATTACGACTATAAAGATGTACCTACGAACCGACTCACTCTTCACCAACAATTGCAACAACTGCAGCAGGATTTCTGGAACCGATGGTCACGGGACTACTTAGGACTGTTGCAGGAACGTACAAAATGGAGATGCTCCAAAGGCGGCACTCTTCGCGTGGGCGCCGTGGTGCTGGTGCGGGAGGAGCGCCTGCCGCCCTGCCTGTGGAGGCTGGGCCGCATCGTCAGCTGCTGCGCGGGCCGCGACGGCGTCACGAGGGTAGCCGAGATCCAAACAGCGAGAGGCATCATCAAACGGTCGTTTAATAATATCTGCCCGTTACCGATCGACGCGATAGACACATAAGCCTACATATAAGTTACCTATGTATAGTATAGTCATATTATTAAATAAGAATTAAGTCCCTTATAGTATGATTAGCAAATAATTACCTAAATGTTATTTAAGTTTCATTCTTATTTGAATAAAATATCACCCTTGGTTGTTTTTATAAACCCCTTACAGAACAAATTGCCTGGTACTAACTTACTATCAAATAATTAACCTTTTAATCTCATACCTAAATGTAATATTAAATTAATATTTCCCTAATTATAACGAAGTTTAAGTACCAAGCAGTTTGTGTTGTGCTCCTTTCGACGTAACACATGATTAAGTACTTTGATTACCTATCTCAATATTTACATTACTATCCAATTAGCAAATATGTACCTAATCATGAGATTCGTTGAAAGAGGCATAACAATGGATCTGCCGTGCAAGCGGAGGGGACGCATGTGCAGTTAAACACGTACTCACTTGCGACCTTTCCAAACTTCATGACAGACCGGTTGTTGTTCGTAACAACTCCCTTGCCCCGGAGCATGTTAAGAACAGCGCCATCTACAAAGCCTTCATCGAACTCTGTAGATGGCTTAGTTACTGAAGTAAATATGTATTGAGTAAGCTATCGATTATTATAGGCCCTAAGTATGTAGTTCCCAGCCAACCCAATAGAGGGCGCTGAAACTAATTGTACCTGTCTTAGATTAATATAGAATTAAGATTTAGTTAGTTCACTTTCAAATATACACCATCGGAAGCACACGTTGTCTCTCTTCATCCCCCCGGTCCATCCACAAGAAGACAGCAGTAAGAAAACCACCACTCCCAGACACCCCGTTCCTCCCCGTAGGAATCCATCTGTTACCTAAGGTCTCCTGGTAACAGATTTCCCGCTACAAGTCGTAGGTTAAAGTGTTAGGTTAGGGACTTAGGGCAGTAGGCTCCCTTGTCATAGTCAACCCTTAGCTGTACGCGTCTGTGCACACACACGCTGGATAGTTAACTTACTTAATGAAATAATGAACTTTATTCTGCAAGTAGGCCACAAGGGCACTTTTACATGTCTGAGTCTACCGGAATTTCACAAGAGGAGACCACTGTTGAAAAGAAACGCCGAAAGAAACTCAACAGTCAGTCATTTTTTCATAAACGATAAGTACTTAACTATTACAGTAATATGAACTTAACTATACGTAGTTCTCGAAGAAAACATATTAAAAGTGTATTCTAAGATATAAATGAGGACTAGTGTAAGAATAAAATATAGAAACTACAAGAAAGTATGACGGTTACACGGACTACAAGAAAGCTTTATGAGCATATGAGTCTTGCCCGCCAATTTTACATGAAATGTTTTTGGTGGGATCTCATTTCTTTTTGTAAGGTATTTCCTCTTATGCATTCATCTTACGCTTAAATCTGCTTAAGATGGATAGAAAAGATTAAAATACAAAATTCCGCGTGTTAATTGCGCTGCATTTATTATTGCATGTTGGTAGTTATATAAAGATATATTCAAAATACGAAGTCAAAGTGTAAAATATGGAAGTAGTAATGACTGTGTAAGTATTTAAGAAAACTTACAATTAGCCCCATATATATACACTTTTATCCCCTATTATGGGAAACCTATACAAACTTCCATCCCCTTATTTAAAGGGTGTGGAGGGTGATCTTTTTAAAATCCTAGAATATGTATTTTATTTAGAACAATGAGTCCCTATAGGTATCAATTTTCAGACCTCTAGTATCAAAATTTGCAGAAGTCTCAAGTCATCCCCTAGTTTCAGGGATTGGGGGGTAAAAGTTCCAAGTTTTAGAATCATTTTATTGTTTGTGTACTAATAAGGTTAACTGTAAGAGATCCCTTATAGGGATAAATTTGCCTTTGTACCTATATGTTATTTGTAATAGATGTATTTTAACTGTTTTTGTATACAATAAAGTTTTTACTTACTTACTTACTTAATACTAGCTCACATACCAAATTTCAGATTTCTAGGTCATCGGGAAGTACCCCAGAGGTTTTGATAAGTCAGTGTATATATATCTCATCAAAAACATAAATATTAAATGACAGCCAAGTTCAATATCGCGTGCAACGTTGTCGACTTCGCCGACAAAAGAATTGAGATATAGGGCTTCAAGTTCTTTGCCCTAAATTTTTTACATACAAGTACATGTGACATACTCAATGCATTTATTTTACTTGGGGTTGTATTCAATATCAAGATGTGACTTTGCTAGTTTTTACGTATAATTCTTTATTACATTTGTCTCATCATTAACCTACTTTCGTAATAGTACATTACGGCAGAGACCAGTAAGTAAGCCATACTGGCCGAGTAGGAATTAGACGGACCGAGCCGTAGGCGAGGTCCGGATATAATACGAGGCCAGGATGGCTCTTACGGTCGAAGCAAGTATAGTGCTTTTCTCAAAAATTAAACAAGAAAATTAGATTAAAATTATATTTTATAGGTGACATTCATATTCGGCCATTTTCCAATGAATGTTTTTGTTATATCCCATTTTTATTATTACACATTGTGATATTCGTCGTCGCAGGCACCATTAACTCCCATGATAACAACCTATAACAAAAATAATTATGAGTTTATACTTGGATAAAAGATATAGTTATATCGTTATCAAATAGTGGCAGCATTTATTTACCTTCATCGCCAAAATGGTTATCATCTAGAGCTTGATTTAAGAACTTTTCTATATTTTGCTGCTGAATATTTGTGATTTCTTTCCTTTGTAGCCATTCGATTGTCTCAGAAAGATTGTTGAAATATTCTGACCTTATCACACATTATCTGACCAATTATTAACTTGATTTTCTTCCTTCCATTTAATGAATCTCTTGTATTTTTTTTATCTCCTTGGATTTAGTCGGAAGTAAATTATTTTAGCTAACTCTGCCTCCGCTTTTAGTATGGAGGAGTGCCGTCTATTTATTCGGAATCAGACTCGTCTGAACTCATTTTTGCTGAATTATTGTAATATATCACACAAACAAATTTGAAATGTTTGTCCTTTAATTTAAATCCCGCCTGAATTTGTTTTTTTTTTATAAATACTTTTTTTAATTATTTGCACTGTCTTACAAATCTAAGTCTTAAAGATATAATTTAATTATTGTTATACATTGTTGTATTTTCAAAATAAATTTCCTTTCATAAAGCTTACCTTCAATTTTAACTCCGAGGTTTTTTCTAAACGACACAAAAAAGGAAGGGATCCCGAAATATCATTGTCATTTTACACAGCACAATTATGAACTAAACGCTGCATACAAACTTCCGCACTAAACCTTGTCGCTACTTTTTTTTTTATTATGCATCTTGAGTTACGTTTATACTGCCAATAGTGCTAACCTCTTTTTATTTTACATTTCTCTTAGTGTAAATTGCAAGTGTACTCGTATACTGCAATGTTGTCTCTTTCTATTTATTCTATGAAAAAGGGACGCCACTTTTTAATTTTTACAATTTGCTGTTGCAATTTGTGGAATGCATCCGTTTTACTTTTATATACGACCTCATCGCCTTCACATCCTTAGTTTTTTTATAGGTCGGTGACGATGTAAATCGTGTTTCGATATTCAAATATCTTGATACGTAATAGGAATTACATACGTACTTACTGGACAAATATTGATTCCAAATTTAAAATCTCGCTGTTTACTGGACACTTCTAAAAAGTCTTCGGTATGTTCCACTTACTGTAGTCTATCTAGCGATGGTAAGGCAACATTACATGCAATTTTTGAGAAAAGGTAATTACGCAAGTAAGTTAGTTAGTGTGTTCCTTATACAACAGTATAATACTATGCTTACAAGCTTGATAATAATACTATGTTACTTTTATCAATTTAGTTAGTTTGTGAAAACTAGCCAAGTCAAATCTTGATATTGAATTACACCCCAAGTAAAATAAATGCATTGAGTATGTGAATGAATGAATGATAATAACACGCACGAGAGATAACACGCACGTATACGACGGTCGCTAGATAATATTAAATTGCACAAGAAATAGTGAAAAGTGCCCCATTATTGACTCATAAAGTAAAAGTGTAGCTTCGAAATATTAATCTAAGTGCTTTGGATTTAAAAAAACTGTGCTCTTTGTGCCTAAAATTAGTGCTAAAAGTGACCAACGGCTGTGATCTTCGAAAAGCAAGAACGAAATTCAACATCGCTGCTGTTATTGGTCAACGCAGACTGCTATCCCGCTCTAACAACAACAAGACGTATAGGCTGACTCACTCCTTCGCTTCGCTACTATTGGCCGATCACAAACGGTACCAATCGATATTGAATTGTATTATAAATCTAAATAAAACTAGAAAATGGACTCCATAGAGTGCCCAGCATGCAACAACACCATCAAATACATAAGCGAACTGATTAAATGTACAGCATGCTCAGAGAGATGATAAATCAATCTTTCTCCGAAGGCGTGTTTCCTGATCGTTTGAAAACATGAAATAATGAAATAATGAACTTTATTCTGCAAGTAGGCCACAAGGGCACTTTTACATGTCTGAGTCTACCGGCATTTCACAAGAGGAGACCACTGTTGAGAAGAAACGCCGAAAGAAACTCAACAGTCAGTCATTTTTTCATAAAGGATAAGTACTTAACTATTACAGTAATATGAACTTAACTATACGTAGTTCTCGAAGAAAACATATTAAAAGTGTATTCTAAGATATAAATAAGCAAACGTTTAAGAATGAAATATAGAAACTACAAGAAAGTATGACGGTTTATCACAATTTATGTACGTTTGATATGCTTTCTTATTAGAACTGTGTCCCTTAAACTAGTCAGGTACAATCTAAGAAGGAGTCAGTTACTCGGTTTCTGGTTCAGGCCATGCATTTTTGTCTGTCAGATAGTCCTCTACTGTATAATATGCTTTTGACATTAGAGATTTTTTTAAATAATTTTTGAGAGATGGAAAGGCTAATTTTAAAACATGATCAGGTAACTTGTTATAAAAATGAATACATTGGCCTAAAAATGATTTATATACTTTACGAACACGAAACTTTCTAATAGCAATTTTATTTTTATTTCTAGTGTTAAAATTGTGGACATCGGAATTTTTTGTAAATGAATCTAGGTTTTTAATAACATACATAATACTCTCATAAATATATTGGGACGCTACAGTTAAGATGTTTATATCTTTGAAAATGTCTCTTAAGAAGTCACGAGAATTCAGGTTATATATAGAACGAATCGCTCTTTTTTGTAGCACAAATATAGTCTGAATGTCAGCTGCTTTGCCCCAAACCAGAATACCATATGACATGACACTATGAAAATAACTATGATAAACTAAGCGAGCTGTATCTACATCACTCAATTGTCTAATTTTCCTAACAGCGTACGCCGCTGAACTTAATTTACCTGCAAGCACTGCTATATGTGGACTCCATTGCAAATGACTGTCCAATGTTATACCTAAGAATAATGCCTTATTCACCATTTCTAAACATTCACCATTTAGTAATATAGTAGAATCTACCGCCGTAACATTCGGTAAAGCAAATCTAACACATTTCGTTTTCTTGGCATTTAATAGAAGATTATTAGTAGTAAACCAGTTAAGCACTTTATCTAGTGTGCAATTAATTTCTGCATAGTCGGTTGATTTCCGGTTAACCTTGAAAATTAATGATGTATCGTCAGCAAATAGTACTATATTACAAAGATTATCTACTACAGATGGTAAGTCATTTATATAAACCAAAAATAGAAATGGACCTAAAATAGAGCCCTGTGGCACTCCTAGCTTAACTATAGCTCCATTGGACTGGGTTCCATTTACATCCACTATTTGCATTCTATCACTGAGATATGACGACATAAGGCTTAAAGCATTTGAAGACAGACCATAATGTTCTAATTTCAAAATGAGTGTTCCAGGATGAACGCAGTCGAATGCCTTAGAAAGATCGCAGAAGATCCCAATCGCATCACAAGATTCCTCCCAGCTATCATAAATGTGTTTAATAAGTACAGATGCTGCATCAGTCGTGGAACGTCCCCTTGTGAAACCGAACTGTTTACTAGAGAGTAATTTATTTCTATTGAAGTGTCCTAGTAGATCTTTCAACATTAATTTTTCGAAAACTTTACTTAAAACAGGTAGTATAGATATCGGACGGAAATTAGTCAGATCACTCAAATCACCCGATTTAAAAAGAGGTATGACTTTACTAATTTTCATAAGATTTGGGAAAACTCCCTCTTCTATGCAACTATTGTAAATCAAAGCTAGGTAAGGCGCAATTGAATCTATAATATGATTAATTATTTTTACTGATGCTCCCCATAAATCCTCTGTTTTCTTTAAATTGAGTGATTTAAATGTTTTAATAACATCTACTGTATTTACTTGACTAAATTGAAACTCAACATCACATTTCTTACAATTAGCACAAAGTAAGTTATGGGCTTCGGATGCAGATGATTGTAAACATTGTGTGGTATTAACTGCAATGTTGGAAAAATAATCCTCGAATGCCAAGGCAACATCAGGATTTGACATAGTCTGCCCGTTTTCTCTGACAATGTTGACTTGGCAATTGCGAGTTTTGGATTTACCAGTTTCTCTGTTAATAACATTCCAAATAGTTTTCACTTTGTTGTCCGACATTTTGACTTTAGAACTAATATAATTTGCTTTGGCAGCTATGCACACTTGCTTAAACAATTTTGAATAGTTCTTAACATAGTTTAAAAAAACTGCGTCCTTGTTCACTTCCTTCTCTCCATACAGTTCATAAAGCCTGGTTCTGCTTCTATGAATACCTACAGTAGCCCATTCACTAAACTTTGTTTTTGTAGTTGACCCAGAAATAGTTTTCTTTTTGAAATGTGTATTGAACTGATCCATTATTATGCCAAATAAATCTTTGTAAGTACTATTTAAGTCGTTACATGAAAGAGGTAACATGCAAAGATCATTATGAATTTCATTTTTGAATGATGAATCATTTTGAATTTCATCGATAATAAAACCGATTTACAAAAAAGGCGGAAAAGAAAATCCGAGTAATTATCGACCTATCGCACTACTGCCGACTTCTTCTAACATATTTGAATCCGCAATGTGTAAGCGCTTATACTCGTTTTGCGAGAAATACGAAATATTCGACGAAAGTCAGAATGGTTTTCGTAGGAATCGTTCTACCATCCTAGCTACTTATAAATTTATGCAAGAAGTACTAGATATCCTCAACGATAAAAAATACGCAATAGGTATTCATCTGGACATGTCGAAAGCCTATGATAAAGTTCAATACAAAATACTACTTGATAAGTTATATAGTATAGGCGTCCGAGGAACAACACACAAATGGTTCACTTCCTATCTGGAAAACCGGGCCCAACACGTTGAAATCCAGCATGTTGACCATCAAACCGGGACGATCAATTACGTAAGATCAGATGCACAGCTCGTTAAAAACTCGATACCGCAAGGTAGTGTAATCGGTTGTTTACTTTTTTTAATTTACATTAACGACCTTCCTAAAACCCTCACTCAGTCTTGTGTCCTCTTTGCGGACGATATCTCGATTCTGACGTCGTGCCAGAATGATCAAAATTTAAACACACAACTAAATACGATATTAACTCAACTGACGGACTGGATGAATGATCACAACCTAGAAATTAACTTTTTAAAAACAAAAATTATGCAATTTAGGCCACACCAAAAAAAGTCCTTAGATATAAACTTTTCTTTTAACGGATCGAAACTGGAATGTGTAGACACTTTTACCCTTCTTGGATTGAACATTGACACACACATCAACTGGAAATCACACATTCAAAGAATAAAAAGTAAACTCTCAAAATTCTTGTATGCGTTAAGAGAGTTAAAAAAGTCTACGAATTTCAAGTGTGCCTTAACCGCTTATTACGCTTACCCTTTTTCGTGGCTTAAGTATGGTATTATTCTTTGGGGTAATAGCACTGATATTAATGACTTATTTGTTCTACAGAAGAAATGCATACGTATACTGGCTAACATTAAAAATATGGACAGTTGTAGACCATATTTTATCAAATACGAAATTCTAACACTGACTTCCATCTACATCTTCGAAATCTGTAAGTTTGTCAGAAATTAACCGCATTTTTTTACAAATTTGAAAGATCTGCCACGACGCTTCGAAACCAGGTATAAGTACAATTTGATATCAACCACCAGGTCCAGACTAAAACTACACCAAACAAGTCCAAATGAAATGGCAGTAAAAATATATAATTAAATAACCGACGAAATCAAACAAGAAACAATAGAAAAGCAGTTCAATAGACGGTTGAAGGACTTCCTCATAAAAAAATGTTATTACACTTTAAAAGATTTTTTTGACGATGTGGAAATAATATAAAAAACAAGTCGTAATGCATGCACAAATCTATTTGAATATAACAAAAATCTCAAATATTATAATTTATGTGTTTTTCCAATTTAATATGTAATTACTTGTTTAAATTTTACTAATACTAATACAGAATTATGTGTTCTAATATACTGTATGTTGCTACGCCCTATCAGGGCCCATGAGAAACTGTATATCTAACTAATTAAGACCTATTTACCATGGATGCAATCATTTAATAAATGAATGAATAAATGAATGAATAATTTATTCGTTAACATACACAAAGTGGACAACTAATATAAGAAATAAAACAAAATAAAATCATTGTTGCGTATGCTACGAAAAGGTCACACCTCAGCATAAATGCTGGCCCGGGAACCAGCGCTGGTCTTCCGGTGAAACATATAGGTGACGCCACGGTGAACCACACACACACGACTGCACTCTTAGTCTGAACGCAGCGTAAGCGCTTTCAACGCCAAGACAATGACATTGATAAGCGACAGAGCTGTCAATGTCACTGCAGACCGTTGGCGGAAAGAATCTATGAATGCAATGCCGAAATGTGTACAGATCATTAACATTTAACAAAGAGAATATAACACTACGTTAAGACATTTAACAGAACATTATACAAGTAATAAAAGTGAAAAATAGTTACTAAGATTACAATAAATGTCGATATATAAGCAAATAACTAACACGAAGCACTGCACAGCAATGCCAAAAACTAAACAAACAGATGAAATTTAAGGCGACAAATAACAATACAATGATGCAAAACAACATCACATAAAAGGGACATAAAACCTCGGTAAGAAACATTAACATAAATTATTACAAGCAGCTCGTGTCCAGCCTCAAAGCTTCTTGATTCCGCTGATGTTAAAATATATTTTTTTGTACAGTCGCCATCAGATATATTGCAGCATATAAGGCGTCCATAAATATCTGAACATGTACTGTAACGCCCAGTCAATAAGAGTAGTGTTCAGATATTTATGAACGCCTTATATGCTGCGACATATCTGATGGCGACTGTACATTGATTTTAAAACTCTACATATTTTAGGTTCCTAATTGGCGGCGGAATGTTGTTCCAACATTTTGTTGCAACATAGCGGAAGCTTCCCCTGAAGGCAGCTGAAGCATGTTGAGGAGTGGTGAGCTGCACACTACACTGGCGAGTTCGACACGACCTATTTCTGGACATCCATGACAGCTTCTCGAAAAGATATGATGGCACCTTATGCTGAATTACACCGAAAAGTAAACATGACAAATGAAGCTTGCGACGGTGCTGCATTTTTAAGATATTATGCTCATTTAGAAAAGGGTTACGTGGGCCCTAAATGGGATATTGAAACAATAACGAGCACAGGCATGTTGAACGCGTTGGATGAGCCTCTACTTTTTTGCAAGAAGTCGTGTACCAAAATCAACATCCATATAATTTAATTTTGACAATACAAGTGACTCAACCAGTTGAACTCGCAGTGATTCATTTATGAAGGGCTTAATTTTGTTTAGAACCTTAAGCTTATAGAAACAACTTTTAACAGCACTCAAGACATGTTTCTCAAATCCAAGATCACAATCCATTATGAGACCAAGGTTACGTGCTTCATAAACACGTTCAATAGGTAAATCCATCAATTTTACATCTGTTAACAGATTACGCTTATTCAATTGATTTTTAGTACCAAAAATGAGATATTTTGTTTTGGCCGGATTGAGTAACAGGCTATTATTTGTGGCCCAAGTCGATATATGTGACAGATCAGTATTAAGTTTGTGAACAACATCATCAATTTCCGATGGCTTACATGAAATACGAGTATAGACTTGGATATCATCGGCATAAATATGGTACTTGCAATGTGTGATGTGTGATCCGATGTCAGCAGAGTATAATACAAGCAGAATAGGGCCGAGGATCGATCCTTGAGGCACTCCTTTAGTGACACCCATCTTTTCCGAGACCCGTGTGGAGCCATCGTTAAGGCTCAGATTCACACACTGCTGACGATTGCTGAGATAGCTGGCAAACCAAGCCACTGCATAGTGGTCGAATCCGTAGAAACTTAGTTTAGATAGCAATAAACTAATATTGAGACAGTCGAAAGCCCTCGAAAAATCAAGCAGTACCAGCAATGTACAGAAACCTCTATCCTGAGAACACAATATGTTGACAGTGACTGTACTTCGCCCCTTTAGTTCTAAAACCTGACTGGACCTCCGGCAACATACCATTACTTTCAAGATACTCTGTCAATTGTAAGCATACAGTTTTCTCTAAAATCTTAGAAAGACAAGGCAGTATATTTATTAGTCTGAGATCCTTAAGATCAGATGGATTAGTGATTTCAGGCAGAGGACACACCATTGATAATTTCCATAGGTCAGTAAATGTAGATGTAGCGATGGAGGTATTCACCAAATCAACTAGTATGTTAAGAGTGTATGGAAACGTGGAAACCAGCATATTTAAAGTAGGTAATACCGTCGATACCTTCAGCATTTGATTTTAGACATGTAATAATTTTCAACAATTGATCAGCACTAATTGGTTCAATATGGAATGTAGAATGGCAAAACCTGTGAAATTCAAAATAACACAGTTGAGAAATGGTAACTTCTGTATTTATTGGTAAGGTTAAAAAATGCTGTTTTATAATATTGGGATCACTGAAACAAGAAGGCAAGTCTGTGTTATTTCTAGGCAGCAGAGTAGATTGAAGATTTTTCCATAATTGTTTTGGATTATTCAATTGATTATTTATATTGTGTTTAAAGTAGGCAGATTTTTCATGGTATAGTGCTTTATTTACTGACGACTTTTAGATCTTTATAAAGCTGCTTTTTGTTATCGGACCCAGTTTTATGGTAGTCTGCGGCAGCTTTGTCTCGCAAACTCATCATTAACTTAATTATATCAGTTATCCAGGGGTAAGAATTGTTTCGAATAACCAGGGTCTGTAAAGGTGCATGCAGGTCAAATAAACAGCCTATATGATTGGTGAACGCCTCAACCTCATCATTAACATTAGGTATAGGGGACATCAGATCCCACCTCACACTCTGCAAGTCCCAGTCAAAGAGTGCTAAATCTATATTTTTTATAGGCCTGGATGATGTGGTATACGGCTGCGGTCTCTCCCTCACAATATTATACTCGCTTACCACTATACAATGTCCAAAAGGTGAACCTACGTGAACAACATCTGTAGCCTGAGCTTTCATGTCTGTGCAAACTACATCAAGTAATGTCTGACTTGTAGTAGTGAAATGTGTAGGTTTAGTTACTTACTGTGATAGCTTTAAACTGGATAAAAAAAAACTAGTGACATCTGGAACAGTTGAGTTCTGAAGCAAATCTATGTTTAAATCGCCCAACAATATCAGGTGTTCGCAGTTAGGTATCGAGCTGATTGAGTCAGTTACGGCATCAAAAAATATATCAAGATCCATCCATGGCGGTCAATACGCTGTACCAATTACTATTTTCAAACTATTTATAGTTATATTAACCCACATTTGCTCCACCAGCCTGTGCCGCAGGTCTACAGGGTGAGGCTAAGTTAATGCATCCAAACTACGTCTAATGTAGAACCCGACACCCCCACCACGCAGACGCACTCCTAGCGGTCTGAAATATGACGGAGCCTGAATCCAGGGATTACCGGCGCACGCCCCTCCTCGTGAAGTTGTAACCACGTTTCATTCATAGCTAGTACATCAATATCTAGACAAGCCGATATAAAGTTGTCATGATTTGTGCCAAGTGAACCTGCATTATACAAACCTACCCTTAGTCTATCATTAACCATATTGTGAAGCTTAATGTATGCACTGAACGCAGACGCAGCAAACCAGTTCTGCGTAAGAGATAAACAGAGAGATTTCTCGTCTTGTCGCGTGGTCATTTGAGTTTCCGTAACGGTTGAGTGCGGTTTTCGTAAAATGTGATGTATAATAATATTTTTTTCTACTCCAGTACTTTTTTCTGTCGTTTATATAGTTACTAACTCTAATATAAAGACATAAATTATGAAAGTCTGTAAAAGTCTATACTCTACTGCCCAAAAACACACTGCTAACCGATGGTATAATGTCGCCAAAAAAGCATCACTTAGTACCACAGATTACAAGATGAACAGCTGCATTCACACAATTTGCAAATTAAAAAAAAACTTATTGTACTAAGGCATTGCTGCCAACTTAAAAAAAAAGTTTTATCTTCAGTGCATGGATGTTTAGTATAGTGAACGTAACCTTTATGTATAAGTTTATTTTTTTTGACAGATGTTTAGTATGATGATCGTATACCTTTATGTATACTTAAGTTAATATTTTTTTGACAGAAGGATGTCAATAAAAAAAAGTTTATCAGAGACAATTTTTCTTTTTAATTTTGTTGATTCCGAGCGGGAACATGTAATTATTTTCTTTGTTGTTTATTTGCATTTTATTTATGAAATGTCGAGTCGTAGAAAAAGTATTGTATGCAACGTTGTATAAGTAGGTAAAAAAACGCTCGTGGCATCTTTCTTACGATGTTCGCTACGCTCACATCGTAACCCACGCCACTCGCGTTTTTTGGCCCCTCTTATACAACGGTTGCATAAAATACTATTGTTACTAACTAATTTGTGTAAGTGGTTGTGTAATAGTAGTACAGTTAAAGAATTTTGTGTACGATTTCTCAGTAGCAACAGTATTTTTAGTATGATTAGGTTGCTATAGTATGTAGTACTTTGAGACTGGATGCAATATTTTGGCAGCAGGAATATGAAAAAACAGAAATTTAAATATACAGGGCGAACGATATGAAGTGTTACCAAATTCACACATGGCCATATCTGACAAAATACTTAGTAAAAAAAATTGCATTTGTTTTTTTTTATCAATACATTTCTGGGCCAGGACATTTTTTTTCTCCTAATTAGATAGAAAGAGCTCGTGATTCTGAGTAGAAAATACCCAAAATATCGAAAATTAAAAAAAAGTGGGGTGTACAACTTAGAAACAATGCCCCTTCTATCTGGGCAATTTTGGAGAGCAACGTGAGGACAAGAAAGCATGCCAGTATGGATGCACTGAAGAAAGCGATCGTACGTAATTTGCACAACATACCGCAAAACCACATTCGTGCAGCGTGCAACTCATTTTTCGACCATCTGAAGGCCATAGTCAAGGCAGGTGGTCATATTAAGTTAAAATATATTAATTAAAAAAAAATATTACGTAATAATAAATAAACTTTGTTGCAACCAAAAAATCGTAGCCTTTTGAAATTGGTAACACTTCATATCGTTCGCCCTGTACTGTACATGAAAAACCGGGCAATCAAACGCTTCGCTGGCCAAAAACACGTTCCAGATCGTCTTCTGTTCGGATGAGGTGACGAGGTTCATCCGTGCCAGCGCGCTGACGCACGTAGATCTTGCCGTCTCTGGTCCACACCTACCGCCAGTCAAAATGCTGCTTCAATGCCCGCGCTTTCTGTAAAAGACGTCGGTTGTGGGGGGTCAGCCGCTCATTGACGTAAAAACGACAAGTCACACCGAGACTTCCGGTGCCTTCCGTCGTCACCCCACGCCGAACCCTTGCCGCCTGGAGTAAGTGGTCACGCACGGCGCGGCGCGCCAGACGCACCACGAGCAGCCGAGGCCACGGTGCCGGCCCCTGGATGCCCTCGTCAAGCTGCGGCGCCCAACCTACACGCGTAGCATCAACGATATCGTGCTCCGTGAGCGTAATCCCCAGCTTCTGGCCCAAAGTAATTGACAAATGCATAGGATTTTCCCCACTACTTTCGGGAATACAGGAAATCTCAATATCGTTAGCCAATAGATCTTGGTCTCGGTCGATGAGGTCTAACTTGAGCTGCGAAATTGTCTCTAACAGCACTGACTCGGCACCGCCATTGATGTCGCCAGTATGTGCGAGTGTGTGAGGCTGGGCCTCCAAGGCTTCGACATGGGCACAGAAAGCGTCAATGCGCCCATCACAGCCGTCGATACGTGACGTCAAGCTAGCCATGACCGTGCGAAGAGCGTGAATCTCCTGGCTCATCACCAGCATCTCTTCACGGAAGAGCCGGAGTTCAGCGACGAGCAGCTGCATGTCAGTAGCACGGGACATATCCAGACCATTGTCGGGTGGAGTAGCATCGAGTGAACAGTTGCAATGCGTGTACGAGACATCCATGACAGTGCTGTCTTCAGAGGGCACTTCAGGGCTCATAACACCACGAGCCTTCGTGGCCCCACGCTGCGTATTCACGTTGCTACTGCCACATCTAACCGGAGTTTCTGTGTTGTCCTTCCGAGGCCCTGCACTCGCACACTGCACACAATTCCAGGTTCCAGGCGCGATACTATTTATTTATTTATTGAAAAACAGGTTACATAACATTACAGTTTACACCAATGCGTCATGAACCGAACAATGTTTATTTTGACGGCGAAACGGCGTGGCCCCGTTGTTCCAACATCTTGGATGTTGGATTTGGTAGGTTGCCCCGGAACCGACGAAACACGACACCTTTCGGCCAGAAATCAGCACACACGATGGTCTCCTGGAGCGGCCGCGGCACGCGCACTACTAACGAGCTGAAGTGCACGTAGTGGCGCGAATGCAACTGGAACACCCTCAGCGAGTAGCCGGTTTTCTGGCGAACATACTGCGTCACTTCTTCAGCGGCGGCAGTGTGATGCAGGCGCGACACGTACAGCGCCTTGCTCGGTGTGGAGACCCGCAGACCACAACCAACCAGTTCTGCAGTACCACACTGACTCTTACGTGTCTTACGCTTTCTTGACACCGTTGTGAAACCCTCCATGTCCACACTGGTGCGAGGGGTTTCCTCTTTTGAAGGATCCCGAACTTCACGCGCTTTTGAGGGCGCGGCTTTCCGGCGGGCTGGAACAGGCTCACCAGCAGAAACGACGTCAGCAAAGCAACGACGTGATTTCGATGAAGCGTTGACGGGAGGGACTATGGAGCATCCCTTCAGGTACATTAGCGCATAGGAGATCGTATGCATTGCGGCAGTTTCCGCAGTTTAAAAAACTACCGGTGATTTTGTTTAGGCAGCCAGCACAGGTTGACATTCTGAAGTGGCTTTGGTTACGTTAAGAATAAGGTTCATAATCGCACTAATGCAGCTGAACGTTGACAGCCAGTCAGCTGACCCGCGCACTGAATTTTATTAACTTAGCGTAGTTGCTACAAAACCGACATTAAAACAATGTTATATTGTTCACTGTAACAGCTATTAGACACAATAAGTTTATTGATTCGATAGAACTGTTTATATCCTTTGGTAATCAACTCTCCCGATCATAGATATTCACTTATACTAGATAATTTATTTAATACTAGCTGTGCCCCGCGGTGTTACCTGGTCATCCCACGGGAACACTAAATTTATTCGGGGTGAAAAGTATCCTATGTCCTTTCCCGGGTCTCAAACTATCTCCATGCCAAATTTCATCTGAGTCGGTTCAGCGGTTTAAGCGTGAAGAGGTAACAGACAGACAGACACACTTTCGCATTTATAATATTAGTATGGATAAGCCGAGCGATGTAAAATAACGTATGTCAGTTGAGACTCAATGTCACATGTCCTTGTATGTAAAAAAATTAGGGCAAAGAACTTGGCTCCCATATAGATCTCAATTATTTTGTCGGCGAAGTCGACAACGTTGCACGCGATATTGAACTTGGCTCTCATTTAACATTTATGTTTTTGATGGGATAAGATTATTCCTGATATAATTACCACACTCTACAGAAAACTAATTATGAATATAGCAATACATTAAATTAAACAATAAAACTAATAACTAAACCTAAATATTATCTAATCAAAAAGCCCGCCCCGAATCGTTCCCGGTGCAAAAGTGCCCAACACGCTCGCCGCGTTACCGCGCTGGACCGCGATGGACAGCCTCTGCACCAAGAACGACTCGGAACGGGTGTCATGGATAATATTGAATAATATTTTAGAATTTTAGTCCCAATATCCAGGGATATTCCAGAAATGAAATGAAATGAAATAATTTATTCAGTAAGTAGGCCACAAGGGCACTTTTACAAGGCAGATAGTGAGTCTACCGGCATTTCGCAAGAGGAGACCGCTGTTGAGAAGAAAGCCGAAAGAAACTCAACAGTACGTCATTTTTTCGTAAATTATACTTAAAAACTAATACAATTATATTATAAATAGGTAATTGATACTTATATGTTAGGGGAGATGTACAAGTTTCTCCAAATCAATGTTTACACTAAAAATGATATAAAATAAAGTGATTTTTTCAGAGATGTAGAAGGTCTCTAGGCGTCACGGCACGCAATCTAGATTGGTATAATTAATTAATGAAATAATTCATTTCCTTTGAGATGTATAAGGTCTCAAGGAGTCAAAATCAATAACTGATGCAACAAAATAATTAAGTACTTAATTTAATTTTTTTAGAGATGTACAGTCGAGTTCATTTACATCTACACACATACGAGAACAAAAATATCTGAACACGACCCTATTGTCAGGAGCATAAAGTCGTGTTCAGTTTTTTTTGTTCTCGTAAGTGTGTAGATGTAAATGTACTCGACTGTACATGGTCTCTAGGCGTCACAACATGCAAAACAAAATAAATTAATTTAAATCCTTAGAAAAGTTAAGGACTGAATAAGAAACTAACTATACAAAAGAAAAAATAAATAAATAAATAATTAAACTAAATTTCTTAGAGATGTGTATGGTCTCTAGGCGTCACCATTTACAAAATAAAAAATATATAAATAATAAATATATGATAATAGTTAAATTTCATTCCTCGGAGATGTATAAGGTATCTGAGCGTCATCGTACAGTTCGCTAAGATTATTAGAGATGTATACAGTCTTTAATTCCTAAGTAAAAAATAACTTCAGTCGAGTATAGGATGAAGTCTCTCACGTCAGTTCATTGTAAACAACTAATTTGGCCCTTGCTAGTATGAACAGACCGGACCCCACAAACGGATAGTTAGATGGTAAAAATCATGGTAGTTCGGTCAAGCTGTTAAGGCGTAATGAAGACACAATAATATTCCATCCCATAGATGGCGCCGTAATCAATGCCCATCCCATGTGAAATACGCACCAACCTGCTTCGCACTATTTAGATTTAACCTAACAGCATAACCATCCTTCAGAGAGAATTTATTTCAATATAATTTTGAAATTTTACTATAAAATATTAGGTATTTTAGGGATATTAATATCTTATTCTAAAATCATATTGCTATTAAGATCTTTTCCTAAAATCATAATCCCTCTCTTTAAAGAATTGTTGTTAATATTTTAGAGTTTCAAGTAAATATTACGAACTTATAAATAATTCACCTGAACACAGATTCAACAAAATCCCTGATATGCTTCGACGGGGTAAGTGGCTCATATTGTAAATCCGATGCAGGGGTAGTAGGCTGCTCATGACTTTCCTTCCCCCGGTCCACCTCTTCGGAGTACCCGGAGTACTCGCCATACTCCGGCGGCGGGGCGCAAGTACCTGCCAAACATTTCGTTATTTCCGTAACTTGTTACATACAAAGAAGGGCCGTCAGGCTAACATATTGTCTCAGGCCAGGTATCGAGCACACAACTTCACACCTTGTCGTCCGCGCCGTGCTTTGTATTACTAGATCATAGCTGTAATTATATTGGTCTATCACTATCAGGCAAGTAGTCATATCGGTATCTTATATAAAATAGCCGGTCAAATCCAAGTCAAACTCGCGCACTTAGGCTTTAATATTGCCGTAACGAAAGGATACATTGGATGGAGGGACAGATCTTCTTGCCATGAGTAAATTATTCTCCCCGTACATTACGGTGATGGTCACATTTATCCATATCCATAGCAATAATTAAGTTAGGGATTAGGTACATTATAGATACAAGAAGGGTCAATTTCATCTAAAAATTCGTTAAATAAATAATAGGCATTTCGAAGTAGCCATTGAAGTAGCATTATTTTTAATTGGGAGTTAAAACCCGTAGTGGAGTTTATTAGTAGTGTGTACTGTGTGTGTAAACTATTTTACATCGTCACCGACCTATAAAAAAACTAAGGATGTGAAGGCGATGAGGTCGTATATAAATGTAAAAAGGATGCATTCCACAAATTGTTTTAATTATAAGTACAGTGCGACAGCCAATTGTAGGAATTAAAAAGTGGCGTCCCTTTTTCATAGATTAAATAGAAAGAGACGACATTGCAGTATACACTTGCAATTTACACTAAGACATTGAGGTATTATTTATAATAGAGCCACAGACCCGAACAAAATTGTCGAAAAAAGTGGCACTGCTGTCATGTTCAAGTAGATGCCAATAACGCTTATTTATAATTTACAACAACATAATTATTTCGTACAAAATAACTCTTTACTCAAACGTTTAAGTGTCAAATTGGCTTACGTACTTATTACTACAAATATTTTTCGTGTAAATTAACAATTTAGCGTATTCTGACTCATGTCTCTTGTCAAACTTGGAACATGGCACGAATGGAGCAGATTTTAATAGTTTTACATACTAAAAATATTTTCATTATTATTTTATTTAGGTATTAAAATATATTTCTTGTTTGAACTAAATAAACTCGTAAATTGATTAATAACAAATTAAGTTACGTTTTTATTTAACAACTGCATAAAAGGGTCCCGACACTGCATAGAAGGGATCAGTAATAATAATAATGACATTATGATTTCTCAACTCATCTTGTTCTAGTATGTGAAATGAGAGTAAGGCAAGTGCAAAATATTAACATTTTTAACCCTTTAAAGTTTGATGGCGTGGCGTGAAAGTCGGTGGCGTAGTATGCACGGCAGCACACATTGTCTTTAGGTGTTCTTGGCGTTCAAAGGTTTAAACTGACAGTGTCTAGACTCTGAGACAAAATAAAGCAATGACAACAGAGCATTTTTTTTATTAATGTAACCTGTAGGATCTGCCTGTAAAAGGCATATGTTCATAACACTGGCTCACTCGCCGCCGCACACATAGTAATGTCATGCGTCCACTCTCGCCCTCGGCTCGCGTGTAACTAAACGCAGCATCCTATGTGACGTGCGCCTGAGACAGTGTATATCTATTTATGTATAGATACCTACTACCACAAACCGTATATGTAGTGACATAATCATTTTACGCTTCTTTTGTATACATTGTCATTTTTTACATTTTTATTGAGATATTAAAGCTGTGTTGAGTGAAAGACTTGTACGCTTCTTTTGATTAAACATAAAAAAAAACATATACCTATGATTATGCCGAACGAACACACGAGAGACGAATTATTTGGCTGAAATTATTCTTGACGTCTGTCTAAACGTAAACGTGACCTCACTTTTTCACGTTGTTTAAGATCGCGTGGGATTCTTTAATAAAAAAAATAGGATAACTATTTATTGCACTCCTTTATTAATTAATAAAATATAAAACGATAGCGACTCCTTAGATTTTTGTTCTGTGATGAGGTGCATTTTGTAGGGACAAAGTTAATAATTCTAATCTAAAATATGCTATGATTTTACATAGGATTCGTTAATTAATATATAGAATCTGCGTAAAAAAGAATATTCCGACCTTTTTCTTTATTTTATAGCTGTTATTTCTGCTGTTATTTTTCACTGAAAATTAAGTCATTTTGAGACCCGTCACGTGTCATGGTCTAAACGAGACTGATCGCCCAACTAATGCGATTTGTGATTTTGCATTAGTTGGGAGGGTGCCATTTTTTCCGTCGGATTGTGTGTCCATGTAATTAATACGTCAATGCACTAAGAGCAAATGTAAAATAAAAAGAGGTTAGCACTATTGGCAGTATAAACGTAACTCAAGATGCATATCGTCGACCGTAGGTTCAATTGGGGTAAGGGACAAAATACGATTTTTCAGGAGAGGCTGACAAAGTTTTTTTTTTAACTAAATCGTTCATAACTTTTTTTGTAGTGAACCTTTTTTGGGCCTGCTTTCGTACATAACCTTGTATTTTAGTGTTCTGTCTATCTATATAGTGCTCGTTTTTATAATTTAGATATTATAGAAAATGACATGTCCCTTACACCAACTTATTTCGCTGGTGATGTCCCTTACAGACAGAGTATTCTGTAGTCTCGTCCCTCACCTTAAATTTACCTATTCATTGTATCCACTATATTGATGAAGAAATGGCGTAAGGGACTAGTTGAGATTATGTGTGAAAGAAAAAATAGCGTAAAGGGTTCGTTGTAAAAATAAATAAGTACATACCTTTGACGTAAGGCGTCTCTTAACATTGGAAACCTTTAAAAAAATAATGTAAGAGGTATAAAAATGTATTGGAACCGTGTGATCATTTTTTGTTTGTCCGTTACATGCAATATTTATACACTTAACGTTTCTATCGAGTGGAATAACCCACATTTTAATTTATGACTATTTTTTTTATTATAATCACATTAATTATTTCTCAGCCTCTACGATCGAATACTGAAATAAACAACCAATGTACTTTATACAGCGAAATTTTGAAAAGTTTAGGGCTTGTGTTGAACGATAAAAGTTACAGAATTAAATAATAATTTTACATTTGTACTCTTTTAGGAGTCCTGTTAGATAACATAGTAGTTGCTCACAATTCAGTGCCTCCAGTTAATAAGGGATAACTCAAAAAAAGCACTTTTCAGAAAAGATAAAATACTATTTTTCAATAGTAGAACGATATTTAGAACTTGAAGTTTTAAGAATATGTATACAAACTACGTATAGTGTTAGGCTTTCATTTAATAAATAAAGCAATAATGCGTTGACCGTTTTTTGTAGTTATAGCTTTTGTTCGCGAGTATTCAAAGACGTTACTCAATTTATTTGCACCAATTGTATCCTTATGAACGACGTGCATAAACGAAATAATACGACTTGTACCTGTGTGAACGACATGCATAAACGAAAACGACGACTTATTCTATTAATTTATTATGGTATTTAAAAAAATTATACTACTTGTCAAAATTGAGACTTGTTACCTAAGGAGTCAAATGGGGCTGTATAATAAAATGAACATAAGAGTAATGTACTTGAAAAACATCAATGAAATGAAAAGTCCTTGTTTATAGCTATGAAATATAATCAATATCAACATCAATGTCAGTCAATGAATAACAAGAGCTCTAGTTAGATCCTTTGATCTCTCAACACTTATCGGTAGCGGAATTTCAGATAATGACTTTTAAAGTGTGTCATACTTAGGAATGCCTTTTAATTGACAGTGAAAATTTTCCTTTGCAATTGATCAAGTACCGAGGCGATTTTAAGAAGCCCAAACTCAGTAGGATTACCGTATCGTTATCTATAAAGTTTTACCCATGTCGACTATCCGGCCTCATATACCTAATTTCAACTCAGTTAGTCCTCGGAAAGTTAATCTAATCTTCCTCGAGATATTTTTAAACATACAATGTGTAAAGTTAATTAAAATCTTTTAATAAAGATTGTGTTAATACCTCCAGTATTCCATTAGTTATTGTTTTTTTCGACAATCTTAGCCCACTTTTTTAAACTATCTGCTTAACAAAACACTTCACGGGTAGAATAACAATCACGAGCTGTCGACAAAAAGCAAACTGACGAATTATACCTAATAACATAAATAGATACTTACATTTCTTGGTGGATTAATTACCAAATTTATATGAATTCCTTCATTTATCGTGAAAGTTTGCATGTAAATAAGTCAAACTACACTAGTAGTATCAATGATTTAGTAAAGCCAAAAATTAACATCCAGTTTACACAGATACAGGCTATAAAACTGATGAAGGTGTTTTTATTGCGACATAACACTGTCTTCATTGTCAATAGATTAAAATAATATGAAATTAGATGTGTTTGTATATAAAGGTAACAGGGAATTCCTTGATTCTCACGAGAAACTTAGCGTAACCGACACGGAATCTAAATATAAATCGGATCAAACCTAAATATCATCTTAACCAAATTGGTGTAAGGTTCACACTGTTAAAAATATAAGATGGCAAATTGGGGTAAGGAGCATTTTTTTCAAAGCTCGTGCAATTATTTTAAGGTATGGGTGTTATTTTATTCATGAGCCAAAAAAAGCATTAGTGTAAAAGCCAGTTTCATAAGATTGTCTTCAAAAATAAGTCATGTAAAGGTAATTCCTTAATTGGAAAGACCTTTACCTTATTCAAAGTGGATTGGTGGCAGTAGTTACCCTATTTGATGTTGTTTTATTAAAATAAAAAACAGATACATGGTTTTTGTGGGTCAGATTTGATTTTGAACCCATAAAAATCAGTAGGGTAAGGAACACTTTTTTCAAGCTAGATTTTTTTTATATACACCATTCGATAGAGCGGAATATTCTGAACAAAACTGTATATTCAACTCATTTTGCGTATTTTGTCCCTTACCCCGATTGAACCTACGGCCGACGATATTAAAAAAAAAGTAGCGACAAGGTTTAGTGCGGAAGTTTGTATGCAGCGTTTAGTTCATAATTGTGCTGTGTAAAATGACAATGATATTTCGGGTTATTCCCGCCTGTTACCGCCAATTTGTTACCACTGGTAACTGTTGGGAATTTTTTTCCCACCTTTTACCAGGGGGTAACTACTGGGAATAAAATTCCCACATGTTACCACCAATTTGTTACCACTGGTAACAGCTGGGATTTTTTTTTCCCACCTTTTACCAGTGGGAACTACTGGGAATACAAATTCTCAGCTGTTACCACTAAAATTAATTGGTGGTAACTACTGGGATTTTTTTTCCCAGTTGTTACCCCCTAGTAAAAGATGGGAAAAGAATCCCATTAGTTACCACCAAATTATTTATAATTTTAATTTTGGGAATAAAATGTTTTCAAAATAGTGAAATTAGCAAAAATACGTATCTAATATTACTGCAATACGTCACGATACTGTGGGAAAAAATAGACTTTCATAAACATAAACGTCTAAGTAATCTGTTTTTTTTTTGTTTTTATTTGGTATTCGATTCGGTCTGGTGGGAGAAGTAACTTACACATACACATTGTATTTCACGTGGTGTTTTAGCTGAATCGCAATCCCTTTTTAGTTATTCTAACTTAAATTTATTTGAGAATTATTTCAAATGTGCCTATCATAGTGTTAATCTTCAATTACACGTATATTAAACTTTATAAATACGATGAATTTGAAATAAAGATGAGTTTAGTAACCTAATCCGTAAACCATATTGAAAAGTACGCACTGTCGAAATCAGATCGAAAATCGGTTTTTTGTAGATTTAACTTCAAAATTTCTGTTTTTGCTTGAAATGGATTTGACTTTCTGGAAAGATTCTGTTAAGAAACTACTAAGTTTTAACTTTTTACGTGAAATATATATGAAGCTGAAGTAAATAATCGAGATACATATTTATAATACCACAAGGTTAACCACTTAGGAGTCAAAGATGGTTGTAGTACTAATTATTAATAGTTCTTTACAACACATTTCTGCGGTTTATATCGTTAAATGGTTACTCTAAGTTTTTAACTCGTGTCTATTATAAATAATAGGTAAAATATCAGACAACCTTTTTAGTAAACGCCTTTAATACTTACGTAATAAATCAAAAAAAACTACAAATAATTGGGACTTTAAACTTAGTGTTGTAAAATCAATAAAAGGTACTGCGAGTATTTAACGGCTAACTTTGCGGAGATATTCTGAAAAAAAAACATATCAGCTAAGACCAGAACTGCTTGCGGCGGGTAGGTTGAGTGATATCATTGATAGATGTATCGCCACCAATGGCACTGCTGAATGGACTGCTTTACTAACTTTTGCATATACGGCACTCAGGGCACCAGAAACGACAGCGGAGGGTAACCTTACTGCCAAGGTAAAGCGAAATGTCGATTCAGCGGGGGTCGACGGTCTCTATTGAGTTTTGGTGGGTCAGGAAAGGTGGCCCCAAGGGCACCCTCGGTAGTTAAGACAATACAGTCTAAAGTGTTTGAGGGGGACCTGAGAGGGGCAGTCCGGGTGCTTATGTCGGAAGATGGAGTGGCGCCACAAAGTCCGGAGACACTTGCCAATCTACAATCAAAGCATCCGGCCCCATCTCGGCCTTTGCAGCTTCCGCTGGAGCCGGACCGATCCATCCCTTCATATAGTGCGGAGGCTGAACATGTTGCGGGGGCTATTGCGTCCTTTGACAGTAGTTCTGCGGCTGGGTTAGATGGCATTCGGCCTATACATTTAAAAGAGCTGACGTCTGGGTCGGCTGGTGATAGCGGATCTCGCTTACTTGGTTCCCTGACTAAACTCTGCAATTTCTTACTTAGTGGTCAGGTAAATCCAGAAGTATGCCCATATATTTACGGAGCCTCGTTGTGTGCGTTATCTAAAAAAGATGGGGGTTTAAGACCTATAGCAGTTGGCAGCGTGTTTCGTCGGTTGACCGCTAAATTGGGGTGTCGGGCTGTGAGGGAGGAGATGGCTGCCTACTTGCGACCGTGTCAGTTGGGGTTTGGGACGAAGCTGGGATGTGAGGCTGCCATTCACGCCACACGGGCCTTTTCTTTAAATTCTGACAACGCAGATGGTGTCATTATTAAATTGGACATTAAAAATGCGTTTAACTCCATCGAACGCGATGTCTTGCTTTGTGAAGTCAGAGAGAGGGTGCCTTCCCTTTATCCATTCCTCTTCCAGGTATACTCGTCACCTTCTAATCTTTTCTACAACGAGTCACTAATACTCTCCCAGGTTGGGGCGCAGCAGGGGGACCCACTTGGTCCACTGGCCTTTAGCCTGGCCATCCAGAAGATCATATCGGAGCTGCAGGTTCCTTTGAATGTCTGGTACCTGGATGACGGCACCCTTGGTGGAAAGCCAGAGGTGGTATTGCGAGATCTTAATACCATCCTTCCTCGATTCAAGGAGCTGGGTCTGGAGGTTAACAGTGCCAAGTGCGAACTCTTCCCTTGCAGTGCCGCATCCTGTGGGTCCTTCGCTTCTTTTAACTCTCTGTTTCCCGGCCTCAGGATGTTATCGACGCAAACGTTTAACCTCCTGGGGTCGTCTATTTTCCCTGATGCTATTTCTGACGCTTTCTCGTTGAGGAGGCGGATTCTTCTGGCGGCGGGGACAAGGCTTAAAGATCTCTCGGCTCACGTTGCTCTCACTTTGTTACGATCTTGTTTCGCAGTTCCCAAGCTCATGTACTTTCTGCGCACTGTGCCGGCTTGGTTGCATCACGGGGATGTTGACTCCTTTGACTCTGTATTGAGGGAGACATTAGAGTCAATCTTGAATGTTTCCTTCAATTCAGATCAATGGGATCTTGCGTCTCTACCTATTCGAAGTGGTGGCTTGGGGATCCGGCGTGCGCGGGACATCAGCCTTCCGGCTTTCTTGGCATCGGCGTGTCGTGTTGTGGACCTTGTGACTGATATATTGGTCGTGGAAGGTGACAAGGCAACCATACCGTATGCGTCTGATGCCCGGGATGCTTGGATGGCTCTCAACCCGAATAGTAGTGCGCCTGAAAGGCCGGACCGCCAGCGCTTGTGGGACGACGCAGGGGTGGCGCCGATACTGTGCTCTCTTGTCGATGGCGCGGAGGGGGTGGATAGGGCAAGGTTGAGAGCCGTGTCGAAGCCGGAGTCTGGGGCGTGGCTACATGCGCTTCCCTCCCCCCACCTAGGCACTCTGCTCGACGACGACTCGATGCGGGTGGCTGTGGCTCTCCGCCTGGGCTGCGATGTTTGTGAACCACATTTATGCATCTGCGGTACCAGGGTGGAGAGCAACGGGCACCATGCGTTGAGTTGCTGTCGTTGCGCGGGGAGATTCTCGCGCCATCACGCTCTGAACGACATCGTGCGAAGGGCGCTAGTGTCAGCCAACATACCATGTGTTCTGGAGCCTTCAGGGTTGAGTAGGTCGGATGGGAAAAGGCTGGATGGTTTGACCTTGGTGCCGTGGCAGAAGGGCAAGTGCCTGCTGTGGGACGCAACATGCGTCAGCACTTTCGCTGCCTCGCACCTGGGTCGTACCATCTGTGCGGCCGGAGCGGCGGCCGAGACGGCTGCCCTTAGAAAGCGGGGCAAGTACTCCGCCCTGACAAATTACTTATTTGTCCCTCTCGCGGTGGAGACAACTGGCTGCTGGTGCTCAGAAGCCAGAACGTTCTTGGCGGAAGTCGGGCGCCGTCTGCGGGAGAGAGGTCATGACCCCCGTGCCGGTTCATTCCTGTTGCAAAGGCTGTCGATTACGATTCAACGCGGTAATGCAGCGAGCGTGATGGGCACCTTTGCTCCCGGAATGACTCGGGGCGGGTTATTTGATTAATACCTACTTATTTGGATTGTGTTAGATTAAGTGACTATACCTATTGACATTTTGTAATATTTTTGAATAAAGAATTTAAGTTTGGTGATGGTGGTCACTACTGGGATTATTTTCCCACCTTTTTCCAGCGGGAACTACTGGGAATACGAATTCTCAGCTGTTACCACTAAAATTAATTTGTGGTAACTACTGGGATTTTTTTTCCCAATTGTTACCACTGGGAACAGGTTCCCAGTGGTAAAAGGTGGGAAAAATAATCCCAGCTGTTACCAGTGGTAACAAATTGGTGGTAACAGGTGGGAATAACCCAATCGGAATTCCTTCCTTTTTTGTGTCGTTTAGAAAAAACCTCGGAGTTAAAATTGAAGGTAAGCTTTATGATGTGAAATTTAGTTAGAAAATATAACAATGTATAACAATAATTAAATTTTATATTTAAGACTTAGATTTGTAAGACAGTGCAAATAATTAAACGCAGTATTTACAAAAAAAAAAAATTAAGGCGGGATTTAAATTAAAAGACAAAAATTTCAAATTTGTTTGTGTAATCTATTACAATAATTCAGCAAAAATGAGTTCAGACGAGTCTGATTCCGAATAGACGGCACTCCTCCATACTTAAAAGCGGAGGCAGAGTTAGCTAAAATAATTTACTTCCGACTAAATCCAAGGAGATATAAAAAAATACAAGAGATTCATTAAATGGAAGGAAGAAAATCAAGTTAATAGTTGGTCAGATAATGTGTGATAAGGTCTGAATACATATTTCAACAATCTTTCTGAGACAATCGGATGGCTACAAAGGAAAGAAATCACAAATATTCAGCAGCAAAATATAGAAAAGTTCTTAAATGAAGCTCTAGATCTAGAATTCTAGATGATAACCATTTTGGCGATGAAGGTAAATAAATGCTGCCACTATTTGATAACGATATACTATATTTTTATCCAAGTAATAAACTCATAATTATTTTTGTTATAGGTTGTTATCATGGGAGTTAATGGTGCCTGCGACGACGAATATCACAATGTGTAATAATAAAAATGGGATATAACAAAAATATTCATTGAAAAATGGCCGAATTTTGTCACCTACAAAATATAATTTTAATGTAATTTTCTTGTTTAATTTTTGAGAAAAGCACTATACTTGCTTCGACCGTAAGAGCCATCCTGGCCTCGTATTATATCCGGACCTCGCCTACGGCTCGGTCCGTCTAATTCCTACTCGGCCAGTATGGCTTACTTACTGGTCTCTGCCGTAATGTACTATATTTAACTTTAAATCGATATAGGGATCGTTAGAACTAATCAAGAAGCTGTGTTTGGGCGCAGATGATAGCACTGCGGGAGCGGGAGACGGAGACGGAGCGGGAGACGCAGACGAAGCGGGAGACGTGGCGTCTACTGCACGACCTGGCCATTTGTGGAGTAGTCCCATCCTTGTCTTCAGTGTATACCTACCAGCCGATAAGGAAAGCAATCTGACTGGCTCGCTAGTGTTGCGGCCATTACAGCTGACCGTGGAACAGAAGCAATCTACGTAGTGGTCCACTACTACGCTCACCTGGTTCGAGGTTTGGAGAGGAGCTTTAGCTTTTGCGCCGAACGCTAGCTAGTAGGTATGTGCGGATATAGAAGTGCTAGGCTATGGTACTTACACCTTTGAGAGTGATATGCTCATCTTTCAAAACGATGGCCCGATCACTTTGTTACAACTCGAGCAGCACGGAGCACTATTACAGATATGCGAGTGGACTATGGTGTGTACTGGTCCAATCACGTTCCGCTATTTTGACGTATGAAATGAATGTGATTTCCAACAAGCAAGTGGTAGATAACAGTACAACCTTACTTAGGGGTGTCCGTTGGGGTACAAGAGACTTAAATCAAATTAACACTTACGCTATGCACTGTGACACTAGGTTAAGGGTCGCACAACCCACTCGCTGCGCAAGGTAACTATGACCCGGCTCTGGTTGCCAGAGGCGCCGACGAGTTTGTCCGACACTTCCTTATTTAGTTTTGGTATCGGGCAATCACGGCCTGAAGGTTCCGGCCCAAGAGTCGCAAATACGTAAATGTTTTTTTCTCCAACTTTTGCTTGGAAATGTTCGCATTAATGTAGTAAAACTGGACCGCGAAATCTTTCGTTATTTTTATAAGGCGTATACAAATTAAAAAATATATATTATTGGCCTCGGCCGGGAAATATTTAAATAAGACGATTAAGTAAAAATCACAGTTTCCGTTTATGACGTTTCATACAAATGAGCTTACTCTTAATTTGGCAGGTTACAGCATTATAAGAATTATTTTAAATAAGACGATTAAGTAAAAAACACACCTTCCGTTTATGATGCCTCATACAAATGAGGGTACTCTTAATTTGGCCGATTACTGCACTAAAGAGAATTTTTCTATTAATTTTTTCAAAGATTTTGATCATTCAACATACAGCCCAATAGCGAAGTATCAAAAACTGAATTAAAAAAATAAGAACTTTTAATATTGTTCTCTGCGTTTAGTTCTCGCACTGAACATTTTTCGGCTCTGATACTGTCAATGTATTTTAAATGACGACAAATTTCGAATAACGGACAAACAATTTAAATAATAATTTTATATGCGTTTAATTTACTTTTGTGATTCTTAGTTATTTATTAAAGATTTCCCACGACAGTTTTGATTTTATCAATATGATGGTAGATATTTAATGACTAAATTGAAAATTAATAAGTTTACCAAACGTAAACAAATAAAAAATTAAACAGATAATGATTGTGTCCAAATCAATATAAAAGTTATTTAAAACTTACGATCTTCCCCAAACGATAAAATATGGTATGGTTTCTAAAAAAATTGGGCAAGTGCGAGTCCGACTCGCGCATGAAGGGTTGCGTACCGTACCATAATGTATAACAAGTTTGTTGTATGAGAGCCCCCTTAAATATTTCATCATCATCATTTCAGCCATAGGACGCCCACTGCTGGACACAGGTCTCCTCAATAGATTTCCACATGGGCCGGATAGCAGCGACCCGCATCCAGCGAGTCCCCGCAACTCTAACCAGGTCGTTCGACCACCTTGCGGGTGGTCGTCCTACACTGCGCTTGCCGGTACGTGTTCTCCACTCGAGAACTTTTCTGCCCCAACGGCCATCGGTCCTTCGAGCTATGTGCCCCGCCCATTGCCACTTCAGCTTTCTTACCCGTTTGCTATGTCGATGACCTTGGTTCGTCTACGAATCTCCTCATTTCTGATTCGATCTCGTAGACAAATCCCGAGCATAGCTCTTTCCATAGCTCGCTGAGTGACTCTGAGCTTCCTTAAAAGGCACATAGTTAGAGACCACGTCTCGGCTCCGTAGGTCATCACCGGTAATACGCACTGGTTGAAGACTTTCGTCTTCAAGCACTGAGGTATGTTGGACGAGAAGACACTTCGCAGTTTCCCGAACGCTGCCCATCCGAGTTGAATCCGCCGATTGATCTCTTTCTCGAAGTTGGACCTGCCTTACTGAATTGTTTGTCCCAGATAGACGTATTCGTCAACAACTTCGAGCTTAAATATTTATTTTATTTTATTTTTAGTATTTGTTGTTATAGCGGCAATTGAAATAAATCATCTGTGAAAATTTCAACTGTCTAGCTATCACCGTTCTTGAGATACAGCCTGGTGACAGACGGACGGACGGACAGCGAAGTCTCAGTAATAGGGTCCCGTTTTTACCCTTTGGGTACGGAACCCTAAAAAATCGTGCGTTTATAAGTTGTGGATTTAACCAAAATTAATAATTATGCCCATATTTTATGTAATTGTGTTTTCATATTGTTTTAAATCAAACATATGATTCGGACCTCGAAATTTTATTCCTATTAAAAAAAATAACTATCAAATGAACTTCATGGCACTGATATATTAATTTCAAAATGTAGATTGGTGATTATTTCCAAGCATATTTGGAGAATAGCACTATACAACCTCGGCGGGAATGTCAGTTCGCAGATTCGTATTATTCATAGATATAGTATAGTAGTTATAGATTTGCCACAGAGCGACCAGGCGTAAGAGAAAGACATATAATGACGTCAAAATGTCGGGTTGCCATGGTCGCAAAAAAAAACCCCATAAAAAGTGGTTAGAGTAGAGAAACGTTCCAAGTACTTACTCGAATTCACAACATTTAATTTTTTTTACTCATTTTCCAATAACATCAAATAAAGGATAAAAAAATTATGTATTCCCTTTTTATATTTTTGAAAATATTCCAATTAACGATTAAAAATCTATTTGTTCCTCATTTTAAAAGACCATAGGCGAAAGGTAATTGGTCACAGCGCAGTAAATCATAAGTCGGACTATTACTAAGGCGGATTTAGTATAAAAATTGTAGCGCTGTTCTTTTATAGGCTATGACTGTCAATTTTCCACAAGGTGTCGTCATTTGAGTGCTGATTAATTTGAGTCTTAGACGACGCTGCTTTCACATTTCTATTTAGTATTTTCAAAACTAGTCCGTATAATCAAATAAAAATAATATACTTGGGTTCTCTGATAATAAAAGTAATGAAATTAGTTTAAACTTTAAATAATATGTATTTACAACAATTGTTTCTAAACAAAATTTTTGAATTGCTCTTGAATACTGTAAAAATTTTCTGGCCAGTACTAAAAAAATAGGATGAAACTTCTTCTTTCTTCTTTTTCTTCTATTCTACTCAGGATACTTTTAATCCATCGTGACAGTCCACGTTCATGGACTTATTCATTTCGCCTTATTGGGACATTCTGTAACAAAGCAAAATTAAATAGTAAAATTGTAAACGACATAAGTAGATAGGATATCACCAATACTAGTTGCTAAAAAATCTAATTTTTCTCAGGCCTAGCTATTCATTTTTTACACGGTTCTTTCTCTGTCGGAATCGGAGACCTGAAAATATCAATTTGCTATAGATTCCCCAAATATGGGGGTAATTTTTATTTTATATCTAGGCATCCCCAAATTGGATTATAAACCGACTGATTTTTTTAGACGTCTATGTTAGCTGGCTTCTATCGTAGATTTATGCTACGCAATTTGACCGATTTGCAATATTGACATGTCAAAATGCTCCGAGTTATTTTGAAAATAATTTACAGATTTTTCCTATGTTATCAAGTTTTTTCATGATATAACTAATGATTTAACTTTGTAACTTGATTCTTGTGAGATTTGAGGAAGAAATAGGTGATCAAAACACAAAGAAACTTGTACTTACGCATGAAATGTAAAATCCGCTTATTTTCGTTAACTGTTGCTTTTCTAACCAAACACTGATCACCCCACCATTTTTGAGGCTACACACAAACACTCCACATCCGTTAATATGTCAATTATCTGGTAATAACAATTATTTAATACACAAAACCTTCTATTTCTATACCGCTTTTGATACTACCTGATTGTTTTGCTTCGATTTTGAAGTGTGCCAATAACCCGACCATGAAAAAATGCTCGGTCGCTGATAAAGACAAAACATGGCACTCTTTTCTATTTCTTCTTTTAGGAATCGCAATAAGGCTATCTTTATCTATCAAAGCGTGTCAGACCCTTGGTATTATTGAAGGACTCGGCTACGCCTCGGCCATAAACCATAAATCATACTCATCCACGAACTGACTTTTCCCGGCCTCTGCAGTAATGTACTATTATCAATATGCACATTGACGGCACTTGGCGCTTGGTGGTTTTGGCGTCCTCAGGCGCCAGCCCTTGACTCTTATCTTGTGCGAAGCGGTGGACCTGGGATGGAGCCATGCGTATCCAAGTCGTTTTTTTTTCTGGTTAATATGTGGCTTATACCACTTTACTAGACCAACAGTTTTGAGAAAAAAAAACCGGCCAAGTGCGAGGCGGACTCGCGCACCGAGGGTTCCGTACAAACACTTTCCATCCCTAAGTGGTTAAGTTAAGTTTGCACCTGGTATGTATAGCGCCCCAGATAAATTAGGTGCACAGTTAGGTATTAAAATATTTAAAAAAAAACTACTTACTAGATCTCGTTCAAAACAATTTTCGTTGGTAGTTTTTATAGTAATGTACATCATATGTTTTTTTTAGATTTTTCATTTTTTTATTTTAGAAGTTAGAGGGGGGGGGACCAACTTTTTTCGACTTTGGAAGCGTCTGTCACGCAAACTATTTGGTTTAGAAAAAAAATATTTGAGAAACCTCGATATCATTTTTGAAGACCTATCCATGGATACCCCACACGTATATGTTTAATGAAAAAAAAAAATTTGAGTTTTAGTTCTAAGTATGGGGAGCCCCCAATATTTATTATTATATTTTTTATTTTTGCATCAAAATCTTAATGCGGTTTACAGAATACATCTACCTACCAAGTTTTAACACTATAGCTCTTATAGTTTCGGAATAAAATGGCTGTGACATACGGACGGACAGACGGACAGACATGACGAATCTTAAATTACGAGATTGATTTCAATCTCTATAAAAAAGGTCGTAAACGCCAAAAGTAACTGTAATTACTTATTACCTTCTGGAAGTTATCGATTATACGCGCCTGATTGAGTGAAATGTTTAAAAACAGTATGGCACTTAACTAATCTGTGTAACGTCACTTACGTCATTTTAATCAAAATTATGAAATTTTACGATAACTCAAAAATGGCTCCATCGATTTTGTTCAATATGGTTTTCGTTGAAAGTACATATATAAGGCTTCAATTTTATGAATTTTTCCATAATTCTTTGACCCGTGGTTGAAATTTTACAGTGGGGGACGCTATTTTTAGGGTTCCGTAGCCAAATGGCAAATAACGGAACCCTTATAGATTCGTCATGTCTGTCTGTCCGTCTGTCCGTCCGTATGTCACAGCCATTTTTTTCCGAAACTATAAGAGCTATAGGTACTGTCGAAACTTGGTGGGTAATTTACTTTTTATATAAGTACATCTATTGTAAAAAACCTAGCCTAATCGAATGAATTGACTAGTGTAAAAACAAAATTATGTAATTAAAAGACTTCAACATTTTAAAGCGTCTTTATTCAATTAAGCCAAGTTTGTACTAATTATAAATTGCTGACTGAGAAATACTTTCGCCTGCTACGACACGTTCGAAAAGCTTTTTACTATTCAATTTTATCGTGTAAAAAATCCTCTTTCTAATTAATAAATTACCAGAAAGCATGGGCATGGCACCGTAACTGATTTAATCTACTTATTGATAAATTGATGCAGCTACTTTACACATTTAGGTATTCTCTTTGAAAACAACAGCTAAAAGGTTTGAAGAAGCCGAGTTCAAGCAACCGTATACAAAGCAATACACTCGTGGCATCTTTAAAAATTCGCGGACAGCGCACGCAACACGCAATAAAAACAAACAGTCCGGCCGTTGCGACGCGCCACGCGCTACTAACAGCACCGCGAAGTACGCTTAGCCGCCTCGTAAACGCTTGCGTCTGTGTGCGTGCGCTGTTTCGACCGTTTGGTCGTAGTTTCCATACTGCTTTAGCCTATATATGTACTGTGCCAATAATCTTGATCACTTAGGTAAGCCGCGGACGGACTGACAGACGGACAGACTGACATGGCGAAACTATAAGGGTTCCTAGTTGACTACGGAACCCTAAAAAGGAGTTGACAGACGAACAACAAAGTAATCAAAGGGTTCCTTTTTTATCCGATTGAGGTACGGAACCCTAAAAGATCAACCAAAACGTGGACGCTATACTTTATATTTCAAGTCTAGGGGACATATTTAAAGTAGCGAGGACAAGTTGTAGCCAGCCGCGCGCGGTGTGGGTATACGCAGGGCGCCAAAGGCGACGAGCTCGCCCGGTCGGCGCGGATGCGGAGTAGGCGGCCATCTTCTCGTAAAATTTTATTCGTCAATACCCACTATCCTTGTTAACTGCACAGAAGGTTCCGCGCGGATTCATTTTCCACCGGGTAAAGCGGGAGATGTGTTTTCGTACGTCGACTCGTTTTCCACCAGAAGTGTACCTGCTTCTAGATTAACAGACCTTGGGAAACTAGGCAGATCGTATTATAAATTGGTAGATTAAAATAAGAATATTTACAGCCCAGAAGTCCCAGAGCCAGGCCTAACGCTGGCAGCAGGCGGGAGACGCAGCGTTCGGACGCCATCAGCACCCAACGTAGCACGTGCACTGTCTAATTAATATAGACATATAATACAAAAATAACATCAGGTTTTTAATCAAGATAACTCAAAATTCAATCATGAATTTAATTACTCTACGTTTAGATTGTTTCCAGTCGAAATCCTCTAATTATCAGATTTGATTTGATTTCTTTATAGCTCAATACGAGTATACCTCTCATCACATTATCTATACTATTATAATCTATTCTATTATAAAATCCTAAATTTGTATTTAATAGTAGTTTATGTGACTGTACATAATGAAGGGCATCAATCACGAGTGTGGGTTTATGACACGAGCCGAAGGCGAGTGTCATAATAACATCACACGAGTGTTTAATGCCTAATTATGTATAGTTACATAGACTACTTTATCTACTCACATATCAAAAGCCTCCATGATGCATTCAGGAGCCGCATATTATGACCACCATACCTACTGTTTCTTTGACTTAGCTGGTAATAAGCAATTAATGACGTTAGGTGCTTTGTTACGGATATCAGGAGGCGTCGCCGAAATATCTATATCATCTTGATAGCTCATTTTATGGTTTATATTCAACAAATCGATCAATTTTATGCATTAAAACAAATTCTAACCGGTAATGGCGGCAATGAAAACTTTTCTTTTCTTTTCTGGCAGCTGTCATAGTTTTTTTTAATTCAGAGACAAACTAGAGTGGGCCCGAACTACCATATCGTTCGATATCTTACTTGCGTGCGACATTTGTCAATTTGTCTGCAAATTGACAATTCATTTCGAACTAAACGTCATCCCGACTGATATTAGAATAGAGGTCAAACCAAATTTCTTTGGTTTTCAGAGATGTTCGAAATTTGAATGATATAATATTATCGAAATCGATGTTATTAATTAGCAATAATAACATTTTCACAGATAAGAAATTTGTTCTAACAAAACAGTTTATTGAAGCGAAGCGAGCGAAGCTCCCATGGATCGACTCGAATGGACTTCGTAACAATGCGCAGATCTCAGCGAGTTCTCAACCGATTTTAGAATTTTTTGTTTTAAAATGCACAAATTAAATTTCGCTAGGTCGTGACGAAGAGAAAATTTCGAAAAAAAAAAACTCCGCTCCAATCTATGGTGCAAGCTTAGCCGGTGGCTGACTCTGCATCGACCTAGTTTTTATGTTGGTCATAATGTGCGGTTCCTGAACGCATCATGGAGGGTTTATGATATTGGGGTAGATAAAATTGATTTTCTATGGAGGGAGGTCATGATTTCAGGAAAAATCTCGATTGCGTGATGCAGGATCGTCGTTTTCAAAAAAACCTTTGTCCTCTAATGACGCCGAAACGGCTGGATTAAAAGTTACCAATTTTGGTACAGGAATAGCTGAACATCCAAAGATGGTCATAGGATACTTTTTATTATGATTAATATTTATCTCTGAAAACATAAATTCCATGAAATATTTTCCTTACAATGTGTAACCTTATAATGACAGCGTTTGTGATTTTGAATTTAGAACGACTCGACCTCCGCGTGGCTCTTACGTGTACAAAAACTAAAAAGTATGAATTCGACATAATACCTTCTCGCGGCCCACCGGTATTGACAATATGGTTTTCACCTCACTCGCTCGGAAAAACTCCGTTTATAGGGCGAAATCTGCGTGCAAAAGTCTACTTTATCCGCTAGCGTGCAAAAGTCATTTGAATTTCGAACACGACGATTTTGATTCTCTGTGGTGCATGTAACTTTTTTATATTTAAGACTCCTTCAACGCGTGACTGATTTCATCAGTCGATAAATCTTCGAATAACCAATCAACGCACGCTAATAACGGGCAATCTGGTCTGGCCGGCTAAAATCATAAGTACGTTTGAATACTTCTTTAAAAAAAAAATACACCTACAATATCACGTCCAGAAACCTGGTTTGTGGTTACAGATTTTTAAGTTTTTATTTTTTATACACTTTATTTTATGTTGAATATGTTTGTATATATATTAATAGTAAGTATTTCAGTTTCATTTACATATTTTGACTAGTAAATATATTAAATACATCACAAATTTTAATATTTATTGTTATAAAAGTTGGAACATAAGAGTGTAATTTCTGAACGCACCCGAGAAAAAAATAATAATTAAAAAGTTGGAAGTTTTCACAATTCACGTAAACAACGTAAATTGGTTCTGTGGAGAATACATACTGTTGTCTTACTTTATAGAAATATGGAAAACAAGAAAGTTAAGCCCAATTTGGAGTATTTATTCAATGCTAAAAGCCTGCATTAAAGCGAAAAAGGATTTGTTATAAATATTTGGAGACGATAAGTAATTTACCGAAACTATTGGCGTTTTTAAAGAAGATAAAGCCGAAATAATTTGGTGCGGATCCCATCGTCCAATAACTTCCAAAGCAAGTGTTATGGAAAATACTTCCGAGTGGCCAACTAATCCTTCCCAGAATGCCATTCTCCCACATTCACAACGAATGTGTAGAGTAGTATCAAATACAAATATAATACTTATAACAGTGCTTAAGAAAAACTCAGCGATAAAATATACACGACGATAGTACAAATTACGGCCATATTTTTAATATGTGTGCTTCTCTCGTATTTATTTGGTTTGGATTTGAGTGTGTTAATGTTTTAAATTTGATGTGTTAAATAGAAGGCAAAATGAAATATGATTATTTTTATGTTTTAATTGTTTTTCTTGAACTTCCATTTTCCTCGCTGTAGTGAGGTGAAAAGTTGTGTGTTCCGCATGGCTCCAAAATTATTTAGCTTCTCGTGTCTTGAAAGCTTCGCTACGCTCAGGAATCTATCTTTGGACCATTCGCTTCGCTCATGGTTCAATCTTAGATTCCTTCGCTCGCTCAGCTTTCAATTTCAACACTCGCGCCAAATAACAACTTTGCAGCCTTGCATAACAATAGTTATTTGTTATGCAAGGCTGCAAAGTTGTTATTTGGCGCGAGTGTTGAAATTGAAAGCCTTCTATTTAACACATAAAATTTAAAACATTAACACACTCAAATCCATACCAAATAAATACGAGAGAAGCACACATATTAAAAATATGGCCGTAATTTGTATTATCTTCGTGTATATTTTATCGTTGAGTTTTTCTTAAGCACTGTTATATTATATTTGTATTTAAAACTACTTGACACATTCGTTGCGAATGTGGGAGAATGGCATTCTGGGAAGGATTAGTTGGCCACTCGGAAGTATTTTCCATAACACTTGCTTTGGAAGTTATTGGACGATGGGATCCGCACAAGATTATTTCGGCTTTATATCTTCTTTAAAAACGCCAATAGTTTCGGTAAATTACTTATCGTCTCCAAATATTTATAACAAATCTTTTTTCGCTTTAATGCAGGCTTTTAGCATTGAATAAATACTCCAAATTGGGCTTAACTTTCTTGTTTTCCATATTTCTATAACGTAAGACAACAGTATGTGCTCGTATTCTCCACAAAACCAATTTACGTTGTTTACGTGAACTTTTTTTTTTTTTTTTCTCGGGTGCGTTCAGAAATTACACTCTTATGTCCCAACTTTTATAACAAATAAATATTAAAATTTGTAATGTATTTAATATATTTACTAGTCAAAATATGTAAATGAAACTGAAATACTTACTATTAAAATTATATAAACATATTCAACATAAAATAAAGTGTAGAAAAAAAATAAAAACTTAAAAATCTGTAACCACAAACCAAGTTTCTGGACGTGATATTGTAGGTGTATTTTTTTTTAAAGAATCATTCAAATGTACATATGATTTTAGCCGGCCAGACCAGATCGCCCTTTATTAGCGTGCGTTGATTGGTTATTTGAAGATTTATCAACTGATGAAATCAGTCACGCGTTGAAGGAGTCTTAAATATAAAAAAGTTACATGCACCACAGAGAATCAAAATCGTCGTGTTCGAAATTCAAATGACTTTTGCACGCTAGCGGATAAAATAGACTTTTGCACGCAGATTTCGCCCTATAAACGGAGGTTTTCCGAGCGAGTGAGGTGAAATAGTTATTACGTAAAAAAATTGTTTCAGGCGTCTTGTAAGTAAGTAGGTAAACACTTTATTGTACACAGAAACCGTTAAAAAACCGGTCAAGTGCGAGTCGGACTCACGCACCGAGGGTTCAGTACAAACACTTTCCATCCTTTAGTTGTTTAAGTTAAATTTGCACCTGGTATGTATAGCGCTCTATACAAATGAGGTGCAAAGTTAACGCAACCAATCCCTTCGATGTATGGGAGCCCCCCTTAAATATTTATTTTATTTTATTTTTAGTATTTGTTGTTATAGCGGCAAAAGAAATACATCATCTGTAAAAATTTCAACTGTCTAGCTATCACCGTTCTTGAGATACAGCCTGGTGACGGACGGACGGACGGACGGACGGACAGCGAAGTCTCAGTAATAGGGTCCCGTTTTTACCCTTTGGGTACGGAACCCTAAAAATACATCTATTACAAATAACATATAGGTACAAAGGCGAACTTATCCCTATAAGGGATCTCTTCCAGTTAACCTTTGAGCAATTGAGTGAGTACGAGAAGAAGATAGACATTGTCTAACACCGTGTACAAAAAGGTATTAAAAAAAATGATAAGACTACTAATAATTACACATATATATATAAACTATTAATACATACATACATACACACATACATACATACATACATACATACATACATACATACATACATACATACATACATACATACATACATACATACATACATACATACATACATACATACATACATACATACATACATACATACATACATACATACATACATGCATACAATAAATACATACATACATACATACATACATACATACATACATACATACATACATACATACATACATACATACATACATACATACATACATACATACATACATACATACATACATACATACATACATACATACATACATACATACATACATACATACATACATACATACATACATACATACATACATACATACATACATACATACATACATACTTACATACATACATACATACATACATACATACATACATACATACATACATACATACATACATACATACATACATACATACATACATACATACATACATACATACATACATACATACATACATACATACATACATACATACATACATACATACATACATACATATACATACATACATACATACATACATACATACATACACACATACATACATACATACATACATACATACATACATACATACATAGATGGATAGATAGATGGACAGATGGATAGATGGACAGATGGATAGATGGATAGATGGATAGATGGACAGATGGATAGCTGGATAGATGGATAGATGGATATATGGATAGATGGATAGATGGATAGTGTAGCGTTAAAAATCGCTACATGTTTATTCTAAACTGTTGTAGCTAGCCGTTATTACGTATACCGCCATCTGGCCAATTTTTTCGGTTTTAACTTGTGCAAGTGTTGACGTCTTTTGAGGTCTAGATAATGGTTTTGCTACGAGCTAATATCACGCTTGGCAGTTTCGGCTACGATGTGCAGGTGGTGTTGTTATTAACCCTCATGGCTTGTGGTTGCATAAGCTGATGATATGCAAGAAGTTTTTTATAACCTTTTTGTTCAGCGGTTTTCTTTTTATTATTTAAAATTCATATTGTGAGCGTGTTTTATTTTGGATCGATAATTTTGACGACGTCAATTCTGTTTTTGGATTCATGGTGAAATGGTGTGTTTACTCCTGAAGAGCTAAATAGTAAATATCAAGTGTTTCTGGACTGTGTAGTGGTCTGTTTTTTTAATTCTGTGGTTGCGCTGATGAGCGTCTGTTGTTTATGCGAGGAATATGAACTTGTGATTTGGGATATCCACCCGGAGATGCTATATCTTGTGATGGTGTGTTCAGGTGAGTTGTGCCGTCTACTGCGCTTCCAATTCCTTTTTGCGTGATTCGTTTACGTAGGCCTATATTTTAAATTTTGTGATTTCTTTTTAGGTTCCAACTTTTCTCTAAAAAGGATTTCGGATTGTTAAAGCCAGTTCACTCTCCTGGACTGGGTAAGTTTCATATTATTCTATTTGGTTCTTTAGTGGCGTAACAGTTTGCTTGTAAGGACTAGTATTTACCTTCTTAAATATTCCATAGCTTCCGGTTACGGGCTGGTCATCTCAGGCCCTATTTCGGCGAGCAACTCTGAATGCGGTGTTCGGCTGGCCTGAAGGCTGTTGCCAGCGGCTCTATTACCGCGCGCAACTCACGGCTTGGTTGAAGACTGATACCAACGGCTGCGACCAACCTTCGGGACATTCGTGGGTCACAACCATGGATTATTTACGCGTAGAACGCCATACGTAACGTTTATAGCATTTAAGGCTAGGAGCATAATAGTGTAGTTTACTTTCTGTTAACTTAACGTGCAGGTTTGACTTTTATTGTTGGAAATTTCCTCCAAATTCCAAAGCTACCTCTATGTCAGGTGAATTATCTTTTTAAACGTTCATTTTTCGGCTAAGCTCACCCATTTTCATCTCATTTCACCACGCCTCACCACCTTTTAGTGACCTATGCCGATCATATGAAGGTGTAGATAAGTACGGAGTTTCCACTTGGATCTGGAACCACTTAAAATCTTTCTTTTCAACAATAATCACGTCTATGCAAACTGCGTCCTACAGATCTGACTATACCGGTTACATATTGTGCGAACAATTTTTTTTTTTAAATTTTGACCTGCCCTTAGCAGGCCCGTGCTTTGTCGTTGTGAACTTGTTATTATCGGTGTTAGTTATTTTTTGTCAACTAATTTAAACATATTCGGCTTATTATGAAAAATAAATTTTAACGTAAAAACTACGCCTTATTTATTTTTAAGTGATATGTAGTAGCGTTTTGCAGCAAATGGCGCCCGAACATATGTGAGTAACCCTGGTTTATATATTTTTTTTGGAATATTTTGGGATTTAATTTTTTTTTTGTTGTGTCAGTGGATGGTGACCTTAATCCGGTCGCGGTTATAACCTTTTTATTCTTTTCCAGCTAAAACAATCTTTTCCCAACGCCTCGAGGTGATTTCTGCCGTCATATCGAAAAAGGGTGCATCTAACATTTTTGTCAAAAATGAGTTCTATACATATTCGGAATCAGCAAAAAAAGACGGATCTACCAGTATTTTTAAATTTGACTAAAAATGAACAGAACCCTGTGAAACCTACAATCAAAAAGGACGTATCTGCGGGATACAGCGTATACAACGAATGAGAAAAGGCATTTCTGATGTATGCTAAAATAAAAAGACCCATCTAAGCAAAAGTATTATTTTAGAAAAATATGGACATTTTCATAAAAATAAATGGCGCTTCTACGCGATAATATGAAGAAAAGACGGTTCTGCGTAGTTGCGCCTTTTCATCTTAATGAAATCACCATTTAAGTCACAATAAGTCAGGCGCAAGTGTCAGTACCGTCTTTTCTACGTTGTAAAGTTAAGCGTGCGGGGTAAAGGGGGCTCGCGGTAGGATATCAATTCAATCAGATGCGTCCAGGCAGTTGAAGGAAATTTTAAGGTTTTCTTTAAATTATCATCATAAATTTAAGACTCAAACTCCTGTCGGTGTAGCTGATATAGTATGTATATTCTAACAGGGTGTTTTTCAACCCACGCCATAATGCGGTTCTTTAGAGGTACTATTTTACTGAAAACGACACATTTTTGGTAACTAACGTTGAAAGTCAGTGAATGTCACTGATGTAAGTAAATAAAGAGGAAACCAGACTTTTTACATATTCCATTTTAGTTTTTTTTTAATAATTAAGCCAAAACTGTTCACAGTAATAAAAGTCAAGTTTTTTCAATAGAATTCAGTAATTATTTCGCAAGAAGAACGAAGGATTGAGCAGCATTCCGGTAAAAAATGTTTTCAGTTTGGTCTGTGATAAATCGCTACTCACGTTTTTAATAATATAACGTATGCACATTATTGCCATATAAAAGCTGTTTGTAGCGCCACTATCCCTGGACCGGACCGGACTTATGGTGTTCAACCATTTACTGTTAAATGCTTCACCAACACCACATTTCGAAGGTTTTCCGTACCTTCCCTTACCTTTGCGTTATGATCGATTTTCACACCCATAGAAAACTATGCACCCCATAAAAAAAATTCGTTTGTTATTTTTTATTTTCTGGGATATATTTGCGGTCATTCAATTATTTTTATTTTTAACAGCCACGTTTGCTAAACCTATTCTTGCTTTGATGTCTGGTGTATATTTTGAGTCTACTGTAATAAATATTCATAAATATATTAGTTTGCTTTTCTTTAAATTAAAATTTTTTTTATTAAAATATACATTTTCTTCAAAGGAGACAGGTACAATCCTTAAAAAAAACGGCCATATAGAAAAAGCATACATAAGCTAAAATCAGTTGCTTCAAATAGCTTTTGACGTTTTCGGAAAAATAATACACTTGTACTTTTTATTAAAACAAATAAAAAGTTGTCAATGCAAGAATTCCGTTTTGACATTTATAAAGCGATAAAACTAAAACTTATGTGTAGGTAACGTAACTAAAAAAAAAAAGCAATTGCCTACTTCCTTCACTTCAACAATAATGTACCAAGTATTAGGGCTGGTCAAAAATCAAAAATCAAAATGCGTTACAGACGTATCTGCTTTTTTCTTTTTAAGTAGGTCGATGTTTTACTTACAACCTACGTTAAAAAGCATTTAATGGCTATATGCGTCCTTTTTATTTCGTTAACTAAAATGCGCTATGCGTATTATTACTAAGTAAAAAAGAAGTTTTAATAAAAAACTACACTGAAAAGACGTTTCTAGCCAGACACGTCTTTTTACTGTAGTATAAAAGTATTTATTTGTATTTTTTTTACTAAGAGAAAAGATAAAATATAATTTATTTATTATTAAATGTTATCCAAATTAGATTTTGCATATCAATCCCTATAGCCCAAATGCTTCTACACGTTTTTGCATTAAAAAAGTATCACATTTTTTATATTCTTTCACGCAGCGAATTTTTTAATTCCAAATTTACAAAATATTTTTTTTCTCCGTTTTCAAGTTTATGTAGAAGCGCCCTATTTCGATATGACGGCAGATTTGATGTAGCAACTCAATTTGACATACCACCGTACCCTGTCACTGCGACGAAAGTCTAGGATTCAACCCTGCCGCTGTTTCGTCCGTCTGAAGTTACAATTATTTAGGATAAATGTTTACAAATGAAGCGAAAATTGAAAAATTTAATGATTCGGACAGGATTCGAACCTGTGTTTCCAACGGCTTTCCGGGCCAACACGGGCGTCCTCCCAATTGGACCACCGAATCAGATGTCAGAGCCATTGAATTTTTCAACCAGTTGCTTCGACATGCCTTAGGGTGGCATCGTAGCGCCATCTACCGTAAAGATTTAGACTTTATCGTCGGCACCATCGTCTCAAATTTGTTGAGAATCGATAGTAACGATGTGCTACACCCGAATTACTAATTTTTATCAAAGCAGTAACGTCTTCTAATGTAAACTAAATGTTTACAAATGAAGCGAAAATTGAAAAATTTAATGATTCGGACAGGATTCGAACCTGTGTTTCCAAAGGCTTTCCGGGCCAACACGGGCGTCCTCCCAATTGGACCACCGAATCAGATGTCAGAGCCATTGAATTTTTCAACCAGTTGCTTCGACATGCCTTAGGGTGGCATCGTAGCGCCATCTACCGTAAAGATTTAGACTTTATCGTCGGCACCATCGTCTCAAATTTGTTGAGAATCGATAGTAACGATGTGCTACACCCGAATTACTAATTTTTATCAAAGCAGTAACGTCTGCTAATGTAAACTAAATGTTTACAAATGAAGCGAAAATTGAAAAATTTAATGATTCGGACAGGATTCGAACCTGTGTTTCCAACGGCTTTCCGGGCCAACACGGGCGTCCTCCCAATTGGACCACCGAATCAGATGTCAGAGCTTACTGCTTACGACGACGTAACTGCTTGAGACGTTACTGCTTTGATAAAAAAAAAAAAAAATATATATATATATATATATTATTTAGGATGTTAATTGTTTTTTTGACATTTTAATTTCAAAGAATTTGTTCTGCGAAACATAACTGGTTTCTTGCTGATTTTAATTGCGTTTTTTCATTTAATCCCATAATTGAACCCCGTGTTATTTATTGGTATTTAGAAACCCGTAGTTTGAACCCGTAGATATTAGGGAACTCTTCATTACGGTAAGTCAGACGTAGTTCTATTTTTAAGGTAACGCTTTGGTCATTGAGATTTATCCATTGTTGTCGTTGACTTATACAGGATTCGTTTCGCTTCGATTGCTTAAATTTGTTTCTGCGATATTGCACAGCTTGTCACCTGGATATTCACTATGTCGCTGCGTATGGATGAGGGTTCTATCGGTGATACGCCTCGCGCTCGCTCGGAGTGGGGTGCACAAGGACCTAGGGTGTTAGATCAGCAGTTCCATGATGAAGAAGAGGAACAGTTCTTCGATTCTGAGCCTCGATTCCAGCCTATACGCGAAGCGGTATTTCAATCCCCAGTGCCATCGAAGGGCGAGTCTTTGACCAAATGGAACTTGGTTTTTTCGGGCGAAACGTGTGTTCGCGAATTCTTCTTTAGAGTTGAAGAAGAAGCTTTGGCTCGCAATGTACCCCCTTCTTATGTGGTAAGGCGCTTTCATGAGCTGTTGGCAGGTAGCGCATTAAAATATTTTAGGTCAATTAGGTTCCCTTCTTTATTATATCCGACACTAAAATCCGCCTTCCTAAAGACTTTTGACGTTGCGGATTATGACTTTAAGGTTGAAAGTCAACTCCGTGCTCTTTCACAGAAGGCTAACCAGTCGGTAGTAGACTTTGTAATTCAGGCGCGGGACCTTAACGCCAAACTTCGTTCCCCTGTATCTGAAGATAGTTTATTTAATATAATTAAATACGGTATGAATCCCAGGTATCATCCTTGCCTCGCGACTAATATAGTTAGAGATATTGACGGATTGCTGGAAGTATCCAGGAACTTTGAAGCTTTCCAGGGCTCACGTCCGGCGCGGTTGGCAGTAGCACCAGTAAATACCGTCGAGTTGAACAGTTCTAGCGCTCTCGTTTGCATGAAGTGTGAGGCGACCGGCCACAATTATCGTAACTGTCCGAACGTTAGCCAGGCGGTTTGTTTTAAATGTAGGCGCGTAGGAACGATCACCCGTGACTGTCTATCCTGTAACCCTTCCACGTTAAAAAACGTATCGATGGCGCACTGAGGGGTCCGTCAGTGTCGCCTGTTGTTGTTAATAGGATGCGTGACAACAGATTATTTATTGAAGTTACTATTGCCTATCACCCTGTTATGGCTTTGCTTGATTCTGGTGCTCAAATTTCACTTATCGATGTCGACCTTTTGTCGGAACTCGGTTTAACTTATCACAACAACGTTCGACCAAATGTTGTATCTGCCGACAACTCACCTATCGACATTTTGGGTGGTTTGGACATCCCTATTGCCTTTAACGGTGCTCGTTTTTTACACTCGTGCCTAGTAAGCAGCAAACTGCCGACACCATTCATTTTAGGAATCGAATTTTGGAATTCTTTTGGGCTTACGGACATCTTGAAGGATGCGTTCTCTGGTGGTGTGACAGGGAGGCTTTTTGTCCCGTCACCTGGCCATTCTGGATTGGACCGTCCAGTGGTGAGCGAGGTGCGTTATATCCACCCACGCACAGTGCTTTCGTCGGATCAAGAGGCTAGTCTCCAAGCGGTTATTGGGGAATTCGAGGAAATCTCTTCCGAAAAGGCCGGACTTGGTTGTACTACATGGCTTTCTCATAAAATTGAGACGGTTGGCTCTCCTATTCGCCAACGCTATTATCCGTTATCGCCGGTCAAGTTGAAGGTTCTCAACGAGGAGATTGACAAGATGTTAGAGTTAGGGGTTATCCGCCCGTCGCGATCGCCTTGGGCTTCTCCTGTAGTCATGGTCACCAAGAAGGACGGTAGTGTGAGATTCTGCGTCGACAGTAGGAAGCTGAACAGCGTCACCATTCGGGATTCTTATCCTCTCCCACGCGTCCAGGACATCTTAGACAACTTACGCGGTGCCAAATATTTGACTTCGCTCGATTTTAGAAGCGCTTTCTGGCAGATCCCGTTGGCTGATAAGGCAAGCTGCGAGAAGACTGCTTTCATCGTTCCGCAGCGGGGTCTCTTCGAATTTGTACGCCTTCCTTTTGGACTTACAAATGCGGCGTCCGAGATGCAGAGGCTCACTGACATGATCGTTAACTTTGAATATACTCCAGAGTCGACTGACGACTTCATTTTTGGTTACGTTGACGATCTCATCTTAGTTTCACGGGATTTTGACAGCCATCTTCGCCTCATCCGTCAGGTTCGTGACAGGTTAAAAGAAGCTGGGCTCACTGTCAATTTAAAAAAGTGCGAGTTCTGTAAGTCAGACTTGAAGTATCTTGGCTACATCGTCAATGAGCAGGGACTCCAGACTGATCCGAAGAAACTCGAGGCGATCAGAGATTACCCGACTCCTTCGAGTGCTAAGGCTCTCCGCGCTTTTATCGGCATGTGTTCTTATTATCGTAGGTTTGTGGATGGCTTCTCGTCGATAATAGCTCCTCTTACGGCGTTGATTGGAAAAAGGAAGGGTCGTGATCCCATTGACTGGAATACTAGCGCTGCTGCGGCTTTCGTGAAATTAAAAGATGCTTTGATGAACGCACCGTTAATGGCTTGTCCCGATTTCTCGAAGCCTTTCATCCTGCAGTGTGACGCTAGTCAGGTTGGCCTAGGTTCAGTTCTAGCACAGGAATTTGACGGGGTTGAACACCCAATTGCTTATTATTCCCGTTTGTTTACTAAGGCTGAACGTGGTTACGGTACTACTGAGCACGAGCTTCTCGCGGTCATCGATTCTATCAAGCATTTCCGGTTACCGTTATAATGGCGGGACCAGGTCCTGAATTCAGTCAATTCATATTGCAGTATTTAGTACTGAATTAGTACTATTTGCTACCTTTTGTAAAAAAAATAGTACCTCTTCTGTTTCAAAGTTATATTTAAAATAGTCTGGTCCCGCCATTATAACGTTATAATGGCGGGACCACTTTGTGGCAGCCATTGTTAGCTGCAATTAGTTTTATGAATATTTAGTACCTAATTAGTACTCTTGAAAAATGCTTAAAAAGTGTGGCTAGGTACAGCAGGTACTGTGCTGTTGTATTAAAACACTGGTCCCGCCATTATAATGTATGGACATTTCGCATGTAAACGTGTAAAGGTCTATTATTTATAAACTTTATTAATATACATATTTAGTACCTATTATCTACCTTTTCATGACGAGGTTCAAAAGAGTCGGTCTTTCAATAAAATGAATACTTTAAATTTTTCTGTGTAGTAAGTACAATATACCCAAGGTGTAATAAATTAACGACGGGAATAAATTAAAGAAGAAATTAAAATAGAGATAATTTCGTAAATGTGGTGCCGTGAAATACGCCAACTTTGCCTACACAGGGATCTTTGCCCAAAACGCTACTTAAAAGAAGAAACGTAAATGTAGACAATTTCAAATGTTTATGGCAACACTACTATTTTTAGTGGAAAGTAGATCATATCTGTGGTATCACTGGGAGTCACATTTGCGCGCAACTTCATTCTATAACGTGTCGGAATCGGAACTCGTCGAGTAAGGTGCGTGATTTAGCGGGCCAATTATTAGTAGTAATAGGTGAAGTTCTGGTGTATTTTTTACAGAATGGGGAAGCCTCAGGTGAATGATTCTTACTATTTGTTATAAAATAAGAACTGTAGATCATTTTCAATGTAGTTTGTACTAAAAATACTTAACCAACCAGAGTTAAAACCAGAGTTATGATGGTGGGCAATGTTATCCAGTAACTTGCTAACCTATGAAAGTTAACATTGCCTAGCCTAAAAAAGGTTAGGGTTGTCACTGTTCGGTTTCGTACCAGTAGCGACATCTATGGGCGGACGAATGCAGTTACCAATATCACGTCATGCGTGTCGCAGCCAATAGGAACGCCACATATGTGTTCGTCATACTACGTCACCTAAACTGTACCTCATCCACCCCCATCCTCGAATCATGTACACAGACTGAAAATCGCAATAGAAAGTTAAGCACGTAATTCGCACATCTTTTTATTTCACCATTCCAAGAAGTTACCTCTCTAAAGAAATTCACGCACATCAACGCCGAGCGCAAACATAATTTGATCCTTCTTCGCCGATCCCGAGAAACAGCACCTATAGAGAACATCTTTGGAGAAGAGAAAGCGCACGTCAGCATTTCTTCTTGGTGGAAAGGCGCGATTGCAGTACAAGGACACCCAAGGACACGCTAATTGGGAAGAAGTGTTGTATGGAACGAGAACTGGACAGCCGCAACGATCTTAAACGCGCATATTTCGGTACGGACGGCCAGCCTCTTCATAGCACCAAAACCATTGTCTGCAGTTGCTTAATACCGTGCTGATTTCAATTTCAGTAAACGCCCGCGATAAGTGATTCTGTTGTGACCGCGAGCAGCCCTTGCCGCCGCTTGCAATTGCTGTTTTTGTACCAGGGTCCAAGGTCCACACGTGAGTACTCCAGCTTTCTATAACCAAAATGAGCCTAAATCCCGATATTGAGAGCAAATCACGCGACAAATCGCCAGCTAGGGCAGTCTGCGAATCGCAGAATAAGCAACTAGTTCGCGAGTTAGTAAAAAAACGCGGTGTCATTAAGGCTAGACTCACAAAATTCGCCACCTACGTCCTAAGTTGTAGAGAAAACCTAAGTAAACGCATTAACTGCTTCATGTCGTGCTAATTTAAAGTTACGTGTACAAGGAGCAGCGAGCCTATACACCGAATTTAATGATCTTCAAACACAAATCAAAACGCTTGTACTCGACTCAAATCTCGATGATCAGTTAACGCAGCGAGATCAGTTTGAAGATTGTTACTACGATGCAGTGGCTCAGGTGGAGTACATTCTTAACGGTAGTGAGAACGCTATGAGTTTCAAGTCAACAGGTTCGCAAAATACATTTAATGCCGTTAAATTACCGACTATAGCATTAAAAACCTTTGACGGAAAATTTGAAAACTGGCTTGCATTTAGAGACACTTATTTGTCACTAGTTCACAATTCAAAGGATCTCTGTGATATTCAAAAATTTCACTATTTAAAGTCGTCATTAGTAGGAAGCGCGTTGTTAGTTATAGACGCACTCGAGCTAACAACAAGCAACTATTCAGTAGCATGGGAGCTCCTTCTTAATCGTTTCGACAACAACAGATTATTAATACACAATCACGTCAAAGCGTTGTTTACGATTCAACCTTTGCTTAAAGAATCACACATATTTATTCGACAATTAATTGACACAACACTTAAAAATCTACGCGCTTTAAAAACCCTAGGAGAACCTACTTCGTCCTGGGATACTTTAATTATTTATATTTTAGTTTCGAAGCTTGATAAAATATCCGAACGCGAATGGGAGCAGTACAAAGGTAATATCACGTGTCACGACTCTCAAATCAGAATTAAACTGGATGATTTAATGCAATTCCTAAAGAACCGCGCAGATATGTTGGAAACATTACAGGCGTCACAGAGTACCAGCGTTCGCGATAAGTACGAAGTTAACAAAAAACAATTCACATCTAACACGAATTACAACAACAAAGTGCACTGTAACGTTTCCACCAATAGTAAATCACAAAAATCACATCACTCATCGAAGTTCGCATGTGCTATGTGTAAAATGAATCATCCACTTTATTCCTGTGTCAAGTTTCTTGAAATTGATTACGAATCGAAACTAAAGTTAGTTAAAGATAATAATCTATGCGAAAACTGTTTACGCGCGGGTCATTCGGTGGAGACATGCATGTTCGGTCCGTGTCGCAAATGCAATAGAAAACATAATTCTATCATTCATCCTCCGAGTACTGATAACGTGCAGTCCCCCGCCTCCGCTAACGTCTCAGGCCCCGCTGCATCGACCTCAGCTGCGTCGATCATCGCGCACTGTCAGCAAATTCCATTGCAACGCACACATGGGTCGCTCCAGCCGGTCTTGTTGTCAACAGCCCTTGTCGAAGTTACGGATAAATATAATAAATCTCATATAGCGCGCGTACTTCTTGATAACGGTTCTCAACGCTGTTTCGTTACAAAAGCGTTGTCTGAATTATTAGGCGCACCACTAGTACAGTCCACTCACGAAATACGCGGTGTAGGTAATTCTGTGACACAGTGTACGCAAACCTGTGACATACAAATTAAATCGCGCATCAATGCCTACACAACGAATTTACATTGTTTTGTTTTACCGCAAATAACAGCAACAATGCCAATTGTATTTGAAAATCGCGCAAGTTTCTGTATTCCAGACAATATACAATTAGCCGATCCGCAATTTTTAGATTTACAAAATATCGACATATTAATCGGGGCCGATAAATTTTGGGATCTACTTACGCAGGGCAAGATAAGGTTACATAACGGGCCTTATTTGCTGAATAGTAAGCTTGGTTGGGTAATAAGTGGTCCGATCAATTTAAACGCACGCATTGAAGGCCACATCCAATGCAACTTTACGCAGACCACAGATTCGTTGTTACGACGTTTCTGGGAAATCGAGGAACTGCCGGCGACTAGGAACGCGTTGTCTGATGAAGAGAAGGCTTGCGAGGAATACTTCGTTCGTACTACTACGCGCGATAGCGAAGGGAGGTTCTGTGTCAGCATGCCACTCAAGCAGTCACCCGATGTCCTGGGAGAAACGTATCCTCTCGCTGAACGTCGTTTTCTGGCGCTGGAAAAACGATTACAGCGCTCAGAAACATTAAAAAAATTGTACACGGACTTTATTCATGAGTATGAAGAATTAGGACACATGAATAAAGTTACGTCGTATGGCTCGCCACATTTCATATTGCCCCACCATGGTGTTTTTCGCGAACATAGCACCACCACGAAACTTCGCACAGTTTTTCAGGCCAATATAGAATCTTCTTCTGGCGTGTCTCTGAATGACCTTCAGATGGTAGGGCCAGCAATCCAAGGGGACCTTCTGTCCATTCTTTTACGTTTTAGGCAGCATCGTTACGTCGCCTGCGCAGATGTCGCTAAAATGTATCGCCAAATTCTAATAACAGAAGAACAACGTGACCTTCAGTTGATTCTATGGCGTGACAATCCCGACCAGCCGATAAGTATTTACCGTTTAAATAGGCTCACATACGGCATGGCTAGTTCGGCATTTTTAAGCGTCCGTTGTTTAAAACAATTAGCGACAGAATGTACAGATCCAGATCCAGACGTTAAAAGAATAATTAACGAAGATTTCTATGTTGACGATATGATAACCGGGTCACAGGATAAACACGAGTTATTACGATTGTGTAACGAAACCGCGCGAACACTGCAGTTAGGTTGTTTTCCATTACGGAAGTGGATTTTCAACTTTGACGCGATAGCATTAGGGACTAACTTACCTACGATACTTGAAGATACGCATAAACAAGTTACGTTCGATACCGAGTGCAGTTCTAAAACATTAGGCATAGCATGGAACAATTATTATGATCACTTTTATTTTAACTCGCAGTTTCCTTGTGCAAGTGACAACAGTACAATAACAAAACGCAGTATTTTATCCCACGTATCACAAATATATGATCCCGTCAGTATATTAAGCCCCACAATAATGCAGGCAAAAGTGTTATTACAGCGACTGTGGCTACTTAAGGTGGATTGGGACCAGGAAGTTCCGTCAGATGTCGCGCGCACTTGGAATCAATTTACCAAATCATTAGCAGTTTTAAGTTCAATTCGTGTACCGCGTTATGTAATGGGCATTCACGACTATACACGCGTAGAAATGCATATTTTTTCGGATGCTTCACAAACGTCGTATGGTAGTTGTATTTATATTCGCACGATAAATGGCAACTTACAGGTATCATCGCGCTTGTTATGCTCGAAGGGTAAAGTAGCTCCTTTGAAAGTACTAAGTTGTCCACGCCTTGAGCTGTGTGGCGCACTTTTAGGTGCCAAACTATACGATAAGGTAATAAAATAAAAAGCATTCATTGTCAGTTCGACGAGATAATATTCTGGTCGGATTCGACTATTGTGTTAGGATGGTTACGCATGCAACCTAATCTATTGAAGACGTTCGTTCAAAACCGTGTTACCGAGATCCATGAGCTAACCAAAGGGCTTCCATGGCGACATGTTAGTGGTAAAGAAAATCCCGCCGATTTGGTTTCCAGGGGGGTCAATTTGGAAGACCTGGCTGGGTCTAGCTTATGGTGGAACGGACCGAATTTTTTACAAGATGTGAATTTCAATATAAAAAAATTATCTCAAGTTCCGAGTAACGATGACGCGCACGATGTATTACCGGAAGTTAAATCTAATATAAATTTTACGCTCACTGTTAATACCGAACCTTTACATTTATTCCCGTTTGAACGATTCTCACAGTTCTCGCGCATGATACACGCCGCTTCTTACGTTTTGCGTTTTATTCATAACGCGCGCAATAAAAATAATAGGCGTACGGGCAGTATAAGTGTCGAAGAACTGCGAGAATCAACAAAGTTATTAACCAGGCTGTCTCAACTAGAATCGTTTCCAGATGAGTACAAGCTGTTGGTTAATAAACACGAGTTAAAGTCAAAACACAACTTAAGTAAATTAAATTTATTTATCGATGATGATGACGTCATGCGAGTCGGGGGTCGCATCGGCTATTCGCAGTACTTTTCGTTCGACAAAAAACACCCGATTCTGATAACAAGTAAACATCGATTTACACAGTTGTTGTTTCTCCACGAACATAGAAAACTATTACACGCCGCACCTCAGGCATTACTTTTTGAATTACACGATACGTGGTGGCCTTTAGGCGGTAGGAATCTCGCGCGAAAGGTTTTTTATGATTGTGTTGTTTGCAAACGATTAAGAGGGAAAACTCTAAACCCTATAATGGGAAACTTACCTAAGGAAAGAATTACACCTACTTACCCTTTCCTTACTTCCGGTGTTGATTATGCAGGGCCAGTATACATATTGAACCGCAAAGGTAGGGGCGCTCAGACGAGTAAGGCGTATATATGCCTATTTGTTTGTTTTGTTACTCGAGCCATTCACTTGGAGCTCGTGAGTGACCTCACTACCGGCGCTTATCTTTTGGCGCTCAAAAGGTTTATAGCTCGACGCGGAAAACCTGCACAAATTTTCTCGGATAATGGACGCAATTTTGTGGGTCTAATTCACGAATTTTCCAAATTTTTGTCTAACTGTAGTTCAGAAATTATTGATTACGCTACCAGTCAAAATATTAAGTTTCATTTTATTCCTCCTTACGCTGCTCATTTTGGTGCATTATGGGAAGCTGGAGTAAAATCGTGTAAATTTCATTTACGTCGCGTTGTGGGAAACGCAAATCTCACATTTGAAGAGTTTAGCACGGTATTAACGCAGATTGAGGCCGTACTGAATTCGCGTCCTTTGTCTCCGATGTCGTCTGATCCGCACGACTACACTCCTCTCAGCCCTGGACATTTCTTGGTTGGCCGAACCTTGACGTCACCTGCTACAGACGATCTACAACACACGCCGCTGCATCGTCTCAACCGGTACCAGAGAGTGGAGCAAATCAGACAACATTTCTGGGAGCGCTGGGTTAAAGAATACGTCTCCGAATTGCAGACACGGACAAAATGGAGGGTCAATGGTGGAAACTTGGAGCCAAACACGCTAGTGCTCATAAAGGACGACAATCTCCCTCCATTAAAGTGGCATTTAGGGCGTGTAACGAAGACCATACCTGGTAAAGACGGAGTATCGAGAGTAGCAGACATCCAAACCTCATCGGGCATCGTGAAACGCGCATACACCAAAATCTGTCCATTGGTGTATCCGAAGCCAGACGATACAGATGGAGCAACTCAAGATTCCTCTTGAAAGTCAGATCTTTCAAGGCCGGGGGCATGTTCGGTTTCGTACCAGTAGCGACATCTATGGGCGGACGAATGCAGTTACCAATATCACGTCATGCGTGTCGCAGCCAATAGGAACGCCACATATGTGTTCGTCATACTACGTCACCTAAACTGTACCTCATCCACCCCCATCCTCGAATCATGTACACAGACTGAAAATCGCAATAGAAAGTTAAGCACGTAATTCGCACATCTTTTTATTTCACCATTCCAAGAAGTTACCTCTCTAAAGAAATTCACGCACATCAACGCCGAGCGCAAACAGTCACCTTGTCGTTATTTTACCTGACTGCGTAAATGAAGGAGGGTTATGTATTTAAGGTAAGGTAAATTGTATTTCTATTAATCCGTTGTACTTTTGCAGTAGCTGCATGTAAAGCCTGACCAGAAATGTACGAGGATGCGCCGTATTGCGGAATTTCACTGGAACGAATTTATTACACTGGCAATGATTTTATGATAGTTTGTTAACAATTTCAATATCATTCGTGGTGATTTCTTTAAAAGACAAATATTTAAAATTATCCAATGAAAATGCCGAAAACCATTCACAGTCGTAAACGTAAGATTATAAATAAAGTGTACTATGTGTTCACTACACGAAAAACAGTCAGGAAAAGAGAATGATATATTAAGAATAAGAAGAATAAGAATAAGAATAAATTTATTTCCCAAAGCACACATGAACAAAATACACAGGAAATATCTTGCAGACCCCGAACTAGGCTGTGCCTGTATCTCGGGGCCTTGGAGTGCACTAAACATGGTGATGTTAACTAACATTATGCGCAGATTATAATAAGCTAAGCATGAGATTATAAATACAAAATGGTATGTAAGAAAAAGAAAAAGAAAACATGAAAAACATTGGACTAATTAGGTAAATATTTGGACTAATACAGGTAACAAAAAATTGTAGACACAACTAGATGCAAACAGGTAGCATGATGTGCGCGCGCGCGCTCGTGTGTGTGTGTGTGTGTGTGTGTGTGTGTGTGTGTGTGTGTGTGTGTGTGTGTGTGTGTGTGTGTGTGTGTGTGTGTGTGTGTGTCCCTATCCTACCGAGTCCAGGTAGGATAGGGACACTAGCCACTTCTTCAAAATGAACTTAACCTTTCCGGTTGAGTGCTGTTGAATATTATGTATTTTACAAATATTATTGTAGATGCGTAGATGTAAATAAGCAGGCGAGCGTTTGGCGAATGCGGATCTGGTGCGTGGAAGAGGTACTCTAAAAACACGTTTGGACAACAGTTGGGCGTAACTCGACATTTTTGCTATCGCGCCATGAGCTCGTATAGTCGCATTTAAAACGAAGAGATTCCTAACACTAAGGATTTTCGAGTCCCGGTACAGAAGGTAAGTGGGATGTCGCAGTGGTTTTTTTAGCATCACCTTGATGACTGCGCGCTGTGCCCGCTCAGCCTGCAACAAAGTTGATCTTGCGGCACTGCCCCAAACTCCCACACAGTATTGCAGGATTGTATTACGAGGTTAACATAGTGTCGATTGCGATTGGTTGTTATCCCGTAGAAAAAAAATGAGAAATTAGTGGTTTTACGAAAAAATCGGGCAAAGTTGGCATGTTTCACGGTGGTGTTTCAAATTAAAAATAAATTAATTTGGAAATCATTTATTAAAAAATTAAACCACAAATATGAATTTACCAACATGAAATAATCATCAAATTACTAAGAATGGTTGGTTTTCATTTTAATATACATAATACAATGTGGAATCACATAATTTTGACTTTTATTAATTCGTGTTTTCATATCGTCGTAGCACTTCCACTTATTATATCTTAAACAATTAGCTTTGTAATGTCCGACGTCACCTATAACCGGTGGTGTATAGTCAATTAAAGATGCGACTTGATATTGGTGTTTGTTTAAGGCGACTCCGTACGTGGAATGGTGATTTTTAAAGTCCTAAGGCTCGTAATCTAGCCAATGGAAAAATCTGAAAAAAATATATGTTATTGCTCACTATTTCTTCTAAAAAATTATAGTTGGATTTTTTTTTAAAGCAATAATTACTATGGATAAAATAATGTTGAAATAGGGTCGTTTTCAATTTTCAATTCCCTAAGGCTTCTAAACTACAAGTGATATTTACACGGCTCTTTCGCAAGAACATTGACAATTCATTGATCTTTAATCGTATTGTTTAAAAGTTAGTAAAATGGAAATTCGGTCTAATAAAGCATTAAAAAAACTGAATTTCCGCGAGCGCGGCCGTGCCCGGGCTGCGAGCTCAGTGTAAATCTAACCGTCGAAGGGGAAGGCTGTGTCACTTGCTCTCGCGATCCATCTAGTTACGGAAAATTGTTATAGTACCGGATCCCGCGGAGGTTCAATCTGTCTTCGTGCGTTTGAAGTGTATTTTAAGAGAGCGTAGTTCGTTTTTTCACACGACTACGCTATGCGCCATAACAAAAAGCACTTATTTTTATATAGAATTAAATTCAACTGTTTTTTTTCGTATTTAGGTATCTATTAATTTTAAGTACTTATAAAAAAATTGGCATTACTTAGCATTCCCGAACACATTTAGATACTTAGATATTTTCAGTCATGGGCCCACACCAGACAGGATTCCCAGAATATAACACTTTTGGTGTGGGTTTTAGGGCCCTTCTCTGTGTAATATTAGAGTACCTTAGGTATTTCGGTTAGTAAAAAAAATCTGATAATACAGATATTTAAGTATGATAACGTCTAATGATCTTTATGAATTCAACCCTAAGAGATATGAATATCGTAATGCAGAACAAGTATTGTTCGTTTGAATACCATTGTAATATTCGGTAAAACGCTAATTTACGAAAACGAATATTTATTGTAAGTACTCACATTCGTTGCGTCACTAGTACAGTACATAGCATATGATATAAAATACATTATAAAAAATTACAATAATTTTCTAGTCCAAGAAGGCAAGTGACAATTTTGGCATGAGGGCTTATTTATGTAAATATAGTCAGAATACATATTTGCATCAATAAATTTCCCACTTCATATTTAAATCTAAATAAGCGTTAGTAATTATTGACATATCCGCCGGGCCTAGCTAGACATACCTAGCCTGGCCATAAGTTCTGTTCCAATTGTTTACCGTTTATAAAATAATAACCTGATTTTTATTACATATCTTTTAAAAGCCATATATTAATGATCAGATTACAGTTGAATTAATGAAAAAATATATAACTTTATTTAGACTCATCGTAATGCCCGGACTTGATTTTTGACTAATGCTCAGAATTTTTCTCTCTAAGTTTGCCAGAGGGCAATGAAACGATCTTGGATCAAATTAATCGATAGCGGAAGGAACGCCAAAACCCAAATAGCTTACGTAACCCAGACAACCGCTAAACTAAAGTAGAGCTGACACGTTTGCCGCATGTCAACCGATCTGCAAGATATATATAATATTCTGTGGACCTACTTTTTAAATGAAGCATTATATAATTATAAACAACATCATGTTCTCTACATGTCGCTTTTGTTATTTTGTCTATTAATGGAATAATTTAAAATTTAGCATCGCTTACGCAAAATGGCTGTCAAAATAGAATTTGGTAAAATTATCTAAACGACACGTTTCCCGAGAAATTAGTCTGGTAAAATAGTATAATCTATATTTTACACAACTATCAACACAGTAAACAATATCTATGTGCATACGATGCTCATTTTATATAAACAATATCATGTTTTCTAAATGTTGCTTTTGTTATTTTGTCTATTAATGGAATATTTTAGGATTTAGCGTCGCTTACGCAAGATGGCCGTCAAAATAGAATTAGGTAAAATTATCTACACGACACGTTCCCCGAGAAATTAGTCAGGTAAAATAGTATGATCTATTACACAACAATCAATAATATATATCTTATAGTATGTAAATATATGTATCATTGTATTTATGGTAAATTTATTATATAATATACATTTATTCACTTGTATCTTAGATGCTTTCCGAACGATTAATTTTCAACTCTGCACCCACTTGAAGCATCTCTGTTTGGCCCTATGGTTGACTGGTAGAGAATGCCATTAGGCATTAAGTTCGCCATTTGTACTGACTTTTGTTTTGTGCAATAAAGTTTAAATAAATAAATAAATAAATAATCAACACAGTTAACAATATATATGTGCATGCTCATTTTATAGTCAGGTAAATATATAAATGTGCATAAATTAGCATGAAATAAATCAAGAAAAATCATCTAATCGCCTTTGTAGGAAATATTTCAGACATGAAAAGCTATTTATCGTACAAAAAAACCTCACGATTAATGTTTTAATTAGAGGAAAATATTTATTTTCAAACATTAAAATTAATGAAGTGACATTTAAAGTTCTATAAAACAAAAACTTATGGTCCAACTACGCAAATACAAAAAAAAACTGCTTTAGAAATGTAAAAGATTTATTCATCAGATATCACGTGAAATTTCAATTTTATCAATTTTTATGTGTGATCTGCTGAAAGATTTCCAGTAGTTCTAGACCAATGTATGGTAGCAAACGATAACTATGACTCTAATGAGAACAGCACAAGAGTTCTCAAGACTGCAGTCACTCGGTACTCATTAAGGAATTTTAAATCATGAACTACGTGAAATTTCAAGTTTTATTTTATTTTATTTTTTTATTTATTGTAATGGGAAACAAACAGCATACAATCACACTTAGAGTTAACAAAAATAGATAATACAGAAGCCAAAACAGTTTCCACTAATGGTTCAAACATTATTGCTCTGAGAGTACAGAAAACATGCATTAAACATATTTAAGTTAAGTAACTGGTTATGTGCCTGTCTAATTATTATTATTTTTTTTAATTTTGAGTATGATATGAACAAAAGAAACAAGTTAAAGTTGAATACAATAGTAAAATCTTGATTTTTATGAAATAATTAAAAATAGATCTAAGTATTACAAATTATAGAAAATAGACTTTTACGGTTTAGGCTTTCAGTGCAGAAACAAATTTGCGTTGATTTAACTGAAACATGTCTATATGTGAATACTTCTTGTTGTAAATTTTGCATGTTCTTACTAAATACTTATTATTTACATATTTTTAACGACTAAACGGAGTTGAAAATAGATCCGTGGACCGCGTTCGAAAGCTTTGACATCGAAACGATACTTTACTTAGAAATGTTATTCAAGTTTTACAATTGCAATGAGATAATATCCTATCCTAACAAGAATAACAAAACTACCTACAACTCTGTGTGGTATAAGTGACGTCTCGTAAGACACTGTTTGAGTGAGATGGCGTTTGGGTCCATCGAGCGAGTCCAAAGTAATGAAATGAAATGAAATGAAATGAAATGAAATAATTTATTAATAACAGGCGGTTATAGGTCACAAATATCATTACAAATTAAACACTACCTATTACATTTACAAAGTAAAAGGTAAATTATAAAAATCTTCAAAATTATAAAAAATATTCTCGTGGAGCCATTTTTTCAATGTTCCCTTAAAACTTGGAACGGAAGCTGCATTTCTTATCGAGTCAGGCAACCGGTTATAGACGGAAGGCCCTGAGAAATACACGGATCGTTCTGATTTGGTAAGTTTGTGCGAGCGTGGGCGCATTTACTACGGCCGTGACGTCGTCGGCGTACATAAATATGTTGGCACTTTTTATCGCCTGCGGAAGGTCGTTTAAGAGTAAGCTAAACAGGGTGTTAGATAGACAAGACCCTTGCGGGACGCCCATCACGTTTTGCATCTCCGTAGACGAAACTTGGCCGCTCTGACCGACGACGATTTGCGCCCGGTCGCTCATGAAAGATAGTATTAGGCTCAGGGCCGGGCCGCGGATTCCGCAGTGAGCGAGCTTGTCAGCGACGAGTGCATGGTCCGCCGTGTCGAACGCGCGGGACAGGTCGCAGCATACGACTGCCACATGCCGGCCCGCCTCGCGCGCGCGCAACACGGCGTGCACCACCTAATGCCTTAGCGCCACAGACTCAGTCTTAACGGCCTTTATAAATATATTGAATTACTACGAAATGTGTGATATTTTATAAAACAGAACCGGTAAAGTTGTCTAACTACCAATTTAACGAAAATATTCGTTTTTTAGTACATTCTATGCGACAAATACGACTCAATTGTCATTCAAGCAATTCAATATAAGCGACAGTAGTCGATCAAAGTCATATCAGGTAAAAAAAGGATAAGCGCCAATGGTTTCATAGTATCAAAGCAGGTAAATTTGGATAAACGCCAGTAGTTAAGATACGACAATCAGGTAATTTAATCTATGTTATTTTTTGAATAGAATCTTATATCGATTCTGTTTAATAATGTGGAAATACCACATTTTTAATCATATGGAATCAAAGATTTAGTGTGATTGACGTAACGATATGATAGCTCAGTTGGTAGAGCACTACGCCGGAAACTTAGGGTCGCAGATTCGAGTCCTGCTTACATTGCAGTGGATCACATTCAATTTTTCTTTCATAATTTACCTTTATGTTAATTTTATCATAAAGACAGGTAAAATGCCTCAAACGACATTAAAATATATTTTACGATCAGGTAAAAACAGTTAACCAACAAGTGCAAGGTTAGTTGCAATAAAGAAAAATTATCCAAGTTGTTTGATCTGTTTTGACAAATAACCCTTCGAGTGGCAGAAACCGGGAGCCGGACCCCACGTCAAGTGGCAGGCATCCGGGAGCCGGACCTGACAAAACAAGCCGTTGAGTGGCAAGGTTTCTGATTGCATGACAGGAGAAGTGGCACAGCCATCTTGGCAAAATATACCGTTAAGTGGCGGGCCTCCCACGGGTGGTCATCGCGAATTTCCGCATGTTACAAAACATATCTTTTCTCAAAGAACAAAAATAGATGTTGCATATAAACTATATATCGTTGGATTCATCATAAAATGCCATATTTATTGTATAGAAATTAATGCCATTCCATTTATGGAAATTTTGCTAGTCTTGATCAATCGTCGAATGACTAAATTTTAACCACTTTATGTATAAAAATAACTATAATTAGGAAAAAAAACAGTGAACCGTAGAAAAAACTAATTTAATGGCAAATCTATATATTTATTTACACCTATAACCCTTTTTATTACACCTCACTATACAATATTTTCTAACCACAAGGTTTTTAAAATGCTTACGGCTCGGCGGTCGACGCGTGATGGTCGGGGGGGTCGGGAAGATGACGCAATTTCTAACGAACTTTGCTTTGCGCGGCAATTCGACCGTTAGTGAATGCCGTCCTTGTTTAGTGACGAATGCATCTTGAAAGTGTGAGCAAGCAAGATATAGTTTTAACGGTTTTATTTCGGGTGCGAAATAAGACATCGCACAGGGTCCGGGAGCCGGATCCTGCCACCCAACGGCTTGTTTTGTCCGATCCGGCTCCCGGATCTCTGCCACTTGACGTTGGGTCCGGCTCCCGGTTCCTGCCACTTAACGGTAAATTTTGTAAAATAGACGCGCCACTTCTCCTGCCATGCAACTGGTGGCGCTGCCACCTGAAGGGATATGTAAAAAGCTCTAAGGTTCATTATTATGCAAAAAACTTTTTATGTAATCACCATTTTGCTTAAAAATACCTCAAAAATCAAGTCGTTTGGTAGAAAAAAAATGTAGAGATTCTCTTAATCACCGACGGGATAAGCGACACAAAAGTCGTCAGACAGATATAATACGAGACCCAACCCATTCGATGCAGAAAAATCTGCCGCTCCCAACAGTGTGTAAACTCGATATCCCCAAAAATGTCGCTTAGATAGTTTCTCCTTTCCAGCATCGGTATGTTTTGACACTCAAGTAAATTAACACTTATAGGGTATCCATTGACCTTGAACACTGAAATTTGGTAAAAAATATCGTTTAGTAAAATATCGTCAATATCAACAAGTATAGGGAAAAATCTGAAAACATTACTAATGTAGTCATAAAAAAATTGGGCAAGTGCGAGCCCGACTCGCGCATGAAGGGTTCCGTACCTATACATATATATAATCTATAACAAGTTTGTTGTATGGGAGCCCCCCTTAAATATTTATTTTATTTTATTTTTAGTATTTGTTGTTATAGCGGCAATAGAAATACATCATCTGTGAAAATTTCAACTGTCTAGCTATCACCGTTCTTGAGATACAGCCTGGTGACAGACGGACGGACGGACGGACGGACGGACGGACGGACAGCGAAGTCTCAGTAATAGGGTCCCGTTTGTACCCTTTGGGTACGGAACCCTAAAAACTATCACTGTTTATAAGTAAAGGACGTAAATCCGTTTTCCAACGGTAAAGTTGAGTTTGTCGCTCTATTATTTATAGTTTATTTTGCTAGCGACTGTGCAAAAGATTTCTATGGAGAATAGTGCTGCGCCCCCGGCGGTTACTTTGTAGAACTACAATTCTTCATTCATTTACGCAATCGCTAGCAAGCACGGTCAGTGTAAACTCATAGTAAGGGTACTGTTCCTTGCTACGGTAACGTGGTATTATAAATATAATATAATATTAACAATAACAACTACCTACTAGAAAATTCGAGCAACAAATGGAACAACGAAATTGGATTGGAAAATTGAAAGCATACGTTCAGTGTTCTTTAGTCGAGTGAATGAGTTTGAAAGTCTACTTCCACATTACTTTTTCGTGGCATATTATACGAGACGATCACGTAAGGCACATATTACACTAATATTATAAAGGCGAAAGTTTTGTGAGTCTGTTTGTATGTTTGCTACTTCTTACCGCTCAAACTAGTAGTGCGAGCAAGACGGTTGGTGCTGTCACGCAACAAGCAAAGTCACGGCAAGATATGCTAGTCCTGCTGTTTCATTTTAGAGCAAGTCGTTAAGAGAGGAGGTAAATACCATCTGTATAAAATATTATATTGATCACGCTATAATTTCCTGCTATAATACCGGCATAATTTATTATGCACACACGCTAAGCGCGAATTAAACTATCGATTAACACATTCATCGACTTTCTTAATAACTTGCAAAATATACGCACTAGTTTCGCCATAACTTTAGCCTCTCTTTTCGCAACCTTTGACACCGCGATATGGACTTACTTCGGACAACGGAAGGTAGTTCATTTTTGATCTTAGATTCCTCTGGATATAATATTGTAGGTAGTTAATTCTGTCGGTTAACTCGTTAACGCGTTTTACGTACTTAAGGAGGAAATATGCTGATTACTTTAGTAATCTCGTATCTTGCTGATACCATTCATAGAACAACTGACCTTGTTAAAAAGATAATAACATTATAAGTTTAATAAGATATACAGAGTGTTTAGGTTGTTGGGACGGTTTGTGGATGATATTGGAGTGCAGTAATCGTACGCATCTTAATTAAGGCATTAAGTACAGTCGGTTGCGTATCGCGGGATCTCGTGTTAATGAAAATTGGAATGAGCTCTTAGTATAGCTTCGGTAGTTTGCTAGTTTAAGTAGTAATCTATAGCAGTAGATAACATAGAATACTTCTTATAACATAGGTACATTTAAATACCTATTTCAAAATACGTCATTACAAATGCCTTTTTTAGCGATCCGTCGGCAAAAAGAGAAACCATTATACCGGTGATCAATCCAAATGGGCCAGTAAACTATAAAAAATAGGGAAATTAGTTCTTAGTTCTTAGGAACCATGGCATCGATTTTAGATTTAATAATAAAAACATGTTTTTTTATAAATCTCATACATACTCGTAATATCATACCTAACCCGGTCAAAACCGCTGTAAATAATGTTACATTACGACATGCAATTACTTACAGAATTGTAACCAGGTTCAATTTATGAGATTTTGTATAAATAAAATTGAATGCAGTTTTTATTAAATCTGAAATCAACGCCACGGTTCCTAAGAACACATTTACCTATCTCTTATAGTTTTCGGTTCTCCCTTACTGACCCATCTGGATTGATTATCCTGTATATTATACTTTGTTATCCGTTTGTATGTCCATCTGTCAAGCCCTTATTCAAAAGAATGTGTGGAAATATCAAGCTGAATTAATTTTAGCTACACCTTCAAGCCGTGAAAAAAAATGTTTAAGTAACGCAATCAAAAGATACAAGCGTGTACCTACTGCATGTGTTGACGCTGGCAAGGGAATCAAAACCTTCCCTTCCGTTCTCGTTGGCTTAGAATCATTTCGTCAGAACAGTTCATATTCAGTGTTTTCTTAATAGTTTGTACGGAACTCTCGGTGCGCGCGTCCGACTCGCATTTGATCGGTTTGGCAAAAATGTGAATATCAAAAACCACAGAACTTCAAAAAAATATGGCTTGTGTTTAAACGCCTACCAAATATGATTAAACGCCTACCAAATATGTTGATAAATTACTACCAATAAATTCTTAATGCTCACCAAAACGGATGAATGCTCACCAAATAGTGTATCCCAAACTATTCTATAAATAAAGACCGGCTCTGTGACAGGTTGGGTAGTGCTGTCTTCGCATTAAAAAAATTAAAACCATTGATATCCAAAAATGCGCTAAAATCCGTCTATTTTTCGCATTTCCATTCATTGATGTCATACGGAATAATCGTTTGGGGTAATTCTACTGATGCCCAACGAGTCCTCATTCTCCAAAAGCGCGCACTTAGAATACTGGCCGGAGTAAAACCAAGACATTCTTGTAGGGATTTATTCGAAACGTACCAGATCATGACGCACTACTCACTTTACATATTTGAAATTTTAATGTTCGTGAGAAAGAGTTTGCCAACTTTTGCACGTGTCGAAGTGTCGGGCAAACAGATTCGGTCGTCCGGCAGACTCAGAACAGTCCCGCGTCGCATGGCACTTGCAGGTAAAAACCCGCGCGTCATCGGCCCGACCTACTACGAACGTCTACCCGCCGAAATACGAACTGAACCATCTGACGAAACATTTCGACGAAAATTGAGAAACTTTTTATTGAAAAATCCATTTTATTCTGTTAGTGAGTATATGGACATGAAATTATAAAATGACATTTGTTTATTTAGTTATTTAATGTTTTTCTGACGATCCCATGGGAGATATGTATATCTAATATAAGTTGTATAAGCTAGTTTTTTACTGATAGTGACATATATTTCTGTTTTATCTGACATTGCATTTTATGATTTTATTATTATTGTTGTAGTTATATTGTGATGGTGTATTGGACTTAATTGAATGATTATTATCTAATTTTATGTTGCTATTGACGATCATAATATCAAGATTCATGTAAATTAACTTAAGATAATTTATAATGTAAATTTGTTATTATGAAATAAATAAATCTAAATCTAAATCTAAGCAAATAAATGTTTATCATCTCTCCTGTCCAGAAAGTGTAATTTTCATAAGTAGATAGCCGGGTGGAAAATAGCTTTTCCATCCCTAGGGTGGAAAGTAATTTTTTTTTAATTGCCACGGAGTCAAAGATAAGTGCCATCTAGATGCACGTCGTGACCAACTCAATTAGGTACAATCTAGTCGGCCGTGGTAAGTGGCCATTGAAAAAATGTCTCCAAAAGTTATATATATGCAAGCTTAATTTATTTACATCTAATTATTAAATATAAATATATATTCATAATACATATATATAATTATGTCCCTGATTTATTGATAGAATCGTACATTTAGATAAAAAACAAAATAGAAACCATTGGATTTGTTTTTTTTTTAATGTTGGCGGTAGGTACGAATATGTCGGGGATGGTCCGATATAGGTGTTAAAAGGTTACCTCGTCAAATAGTTTTTTTTTTATTAAAAATAATAATAATGAAAGTTTGCAATAGAAAAAGCGGGAACACGGGATTAAATATAAATACCGTGTCTTTTATTAATTATTGGTTAAAAATGACATGGAAATTAATTTAACACACTCATGACATGTGCGTGTAGTATTTTATTTTCCTCGCAGTCGAAATGAAAAGTAGAGTGTTTAACTCGGGTGAAATTACCCATTTCACCCTCGAACTATTGGCGCTCTCACTTCGTTCGAGCGCCAGAAATATCTCGGGTGCAATGGGTCACTTTCTACCCTTGGTTAACAATCTACTATTTCTTACATCCTATAAAAATATATGAACACCATTAAAGTTAATTTCAGACCAAATAATCTAAATTACTGTTAAATGGATGTCACCAATATTTTATATTATTACTTCCATTTTAGTCATTTTTGCTGAGGCAAAAAACTAAATGCTCACCAAAATGGCTTTTTTCACCAAAATTTCAAATTGGTGCTAGGCGGCTAAAACTCGGTATCAGGGGGCTCTCGGGGCTCAAAAATATGAATCTGAAATCTTGTCCGAAAATTCGGTCAAATTCGGAAAATATCGAAAAAAAAACGATTCAAAATTTCAAATTGGTGCTAGGCGGCTAAAACTCGGTATCGGGGGGCTCTCGGGGCTCAAAAATATGAATCTGAAATCTAGTCCGAAAATTCGGTCAAATTCGGAAAATATCGAAAAAAAACGATTCAAAATTTCAAATTGGTGCTCGGCGGCTAAAACTCGGTATCGGGGGGCTCTCGGGGCTCAAAAATATGAATCTGAAATCTAGTCCGAAAATTCGGTCAAATTCGGAAAATATCGAAAAAAAAAACGATTTGTATGGAGAAAATTCCAAATTGATATAGCATAGCTAATAATAACTACCGCACATTATGGAGCGTTTTTTAGGGATTTAAAAAAAAAAACTAACCTAACCTAACCCGGCCGAGTCGGATCTGCTCTGAAAGGTGATCAGGATTAGATGGTTACCTAGCTGAAACACTAATTTATGAAAACAATATTTGGTGAGCAAAAAATCCATTTTGGTGAGCAAAACATCCATTTTGGGAAGCAAAAAGATATTTTTTGGTAATAATTTTGATGTTTTATGAAAACAATATTTGGTGAGCAAAAAATCCATTTTGGGAAGCAAAAAGATATTCTGACTCAACATAAAATTATTCTGGTGTAATGTATATCGATTTTGGAATACAAAATGATTTAATTTGGGGAGCACTATATGTATAGAGAGAGTTTAATTTAAATGGAAGCAATTCATTTTATTTGGAACTTAGTTTTGGGGTATAAAAGCCATTTTGGTGAGCGTTTAAATTGTTCCCAAAAAATATTACTAAGTAGAGTAAGTACCTAGTGATCATGGTCAACTATCCAAAATCATGTAAAAAGTTAACAAAAAAATTACTAACTTAATCTTGTCCGTAATCCAGTCCAGTCTTAATTCAAAGATATCATCGGGTTCGAGTCCCGGTGTGGCCACGTATGAGCGCAATTTATTTTTTCTTTGCGTGTTGATATTTGTATCTATATAGCAATTAAAAAAATGTGGTGGTAATTTGACCCACATAAAAAAAAAAATTGCCGGAGTCCAACTCAAACTTGGCATTTTTTTTATTTACATAATTCATGTTAACGTTCCTTTATCTTAATTGTAATGAATTTATCGTAGTTAATGTGCTAGAAAGTCGTAGTGTTTGCACATTGACACTTACATGGGATGCTTCAAAGTGTAAACAGATGGAAAGCAACAAGGCTGTTAAGCAGCGTTTCTCAAACCCTCTGGTAAATTGTAATTCAGTCCGATCTGACATTGGTGTATGTATCGTATATTAATTATTTGCGTCTTGTCGTGTTACCCGGTCCTCCGAGGAGTCGAAGGACAGGATAACAGACGTGAAAGAGATAGAAAGATAAGGTAGAAAAGAAGAAGAAAGAGAAAAACAGTAAATTCAGGGTTAGGGTTCTTTATTTTCACTCAGTCACCAAGGCAGTGTGATAACGGAGTAAAGGGGAGGTTGTTAGTCCTAGGTCCAAGCGGTTGCTGATGAGGCGATGTCCGTGCAGCCTGATATCAGTCCGTAGCAGGTGGGTTGCAGATGAGGCGATGTCCGTATAGCCTGGTATCAGTCCGTAGCAGGTGGTCACACAGGTGGTCGTAGGAAGGCGTATGTGCAGTGACAGCAGGGGGCGTTTACGCAGTGGCAGCACTGGAGGGCGTATACGCAACAGCAGCAGGAGGGCGTATACGCAAGAGCAGCAGGAGGGCGTATATTCAGTCGTATACACAGCGGTAGCAGATACGCAGTGGCAGCAGGTGGACGAAAATGCAGTTGCAGCCGGCAAGGCCTTTCAGCGTCCGAGCGAGTCAGTAGTCTTGTTTGGGGATAGCCAAAGGGGAAAAGGGTCTCTCTTGAGTGCAGGGCCAAGCTTTGGCCCTGCACAGACCAATTTCGAGTTCCTCCTTAGTTGAGAGGCACGAGAAGACTGAATTTTGAGCTGATGGCAGCGCTTTTATATTAGGCTCGCTGACATAATGTTCCAGAATAGATAAAAATATGAATTTTGAATTTTAAGAAGTACTAAGGCTCCAGCCAAACGATAAAGTTAATACGACCTAGCTCAAATATATCCAACCTCACCGCTTTGGTAGTAAAATTACGTGAAATGGAGAATTTTATAAGACAAGACGTTGCTATGACATTTTTTCTAACAGAAATGTCATAACAAAGCTAAATTGTAAATTAGTAATTTTATACAACAAATCGCCACTATAATAATAAGAAAAAGGAGGAGAGAAAAATAATGTAAGTAGCAGCCTGCGTCAAATCGATTTTCAGTGAGTTAGAGTTAATATTGTTTATCGTTTCAGTCAATACATCGAAGCAAGCGAATATACCGAACGAACAACGTGCTAGAAAGATAAACAGAGTATTGGATATTATACGGGAACCCCGAATTTCATCGCTTAAAGGAATTACCAAGGTAAGAGAACACTACATTACCCCAAAAACCCAGGAAAAAAAAAACTTTTTCGTAGTCTTATGTGAGGAAAAGTTTTTTTTTTTTTTTGTGTCAAAGATCTAAAAGAAAAGTTAATAATAAGTTTAATGAAATGAAATGGTTGGTGAGATACGAAAATGATTGAAGAACTTCCGGACCTAACATTCATCTCTGTCCTAGTCACGCAGTCATTCATCTCTTACAAAGGAAGGGGATGTGGTTCACGTTCAATGACGCACACTCCTACGGAAGTCCTCCCTATGACCTAAGGCTTCTTTTTTAGGAGTAGTCAGCCGCTCCATTTCATGAGAAAAATTTGACCTAGGGCTTATTTACCGAGTTGTCAGCCGCTCGATGAAGGGATATACACTATTTACAAGCCTAGTAGATTAGAGCCCACTAGGGAAGTTGATTCTAGAGCCAACTTTTAGTAAAAGTAGAGGTACTTGTGTTTGGGGTAGACCAAGCAAAACACAAGCACAAGTTTAAAGAAAGTTTTTGTCCATTTGGCTTTTTTTTTTTTTAGAGTTGGACGACCGCTCTAGTATAGTAAAGGAGAAGAAGAAAGAACAAGATGGAGTAATGCAAAGCGGGCCACTAGTATGACACCGCACACAGTACAACCAAGGAAAAAGAAAACAAAAAAAAAATCAATGGAGATGGCATAGTGAAATGTGATACTAATATATACACAAATATACATATGTACAAACTAATGAAATAAATATTTTAAGCTTCTTAAGTAATTCCTTTAAATTTTAGATTTAGATGGTGAGAATGAAAAATTAAACCAAAGGTTTCGCGACCGAAGACTAGAAATGAGGGGATAAAGCCAGTAACCACGTTTACCGAGTTATTCATGGCTGACTGTATTAGTGGTAGATGAATGTTCCAAGATCGGTGGTCGTTTTGTTGAGATGGATATATTTGATCGGCCGAGCCATGGTGACTATTAGAGAAATGTGGCCAAAGTTAACCGAAAAAAGTTGTGCGCTAGTGCAAGCGTTTTTTAGAATTTAGAAAAGTGAGTGAAAATAAAAAGAGTTGGGCGCCAAACTGTCGTGTTACCCGGTCCTCCGAGGAGTCGAAGGACAGGATAACAGACGTGAAAGAGATAGAAAGATAAGGTAGAAAAGAAGAAGAAAGAGAAAAACAGTAAATTCAGGGTTAGGGTTCTTTATTTTCACTCAGTCACCAAGGCAGTGTGATAACGGAGTAAAGGGGAGGTTGTTAGTCCTAGGTCCAAGCGGTTGCTGATGAGGCGATGTCCGTGCAGCCTGATATCAGTCCGTAGCAGGTGGGTTGCAGATGAGGCGATGTCCGTATAGCCTGGTATCAGTCCGTAGCAGGTGGTCACACAGGTGGTCGTAGGAAGGCGTATGTGCAGTGACAGCAGGGGGCGTTTACGCAGTGGCAGCACTGGAGGGCGTATACGCAACAGCAGCAGGAGGGCGTATACGCAAGAGCAGCAGGAGGGCGTATATTCAGTCGTATACACAGCGGTAGCAGATACGCAGTGGCAGCAGGTGGACGAAAATGCAGTTGCAGCCGGCAAGGCCTTTCAGCGTCCGAGCGAGTCAGTAGTCTTGTTTGGGGATAGCCAAAGGGGAAAAGGGTCTCTCTTGAGTGCAGGGCCAAGCTTTGGCCCTGCACAGACCAATTTCGAGTTCCTCCTTAGTTGAGAGGCACGAGAAGACTGAATTTTGAGCTGATGGCAGCGCTTTTATATTAGGCTCGCTGACATAATGTTCCAGAATAGATACAAATATGAATTTTGAATTTTAAGAAGTACTAAGGCACCAGCCAAACGATAAAGTTAATACGACCTAGCTCAAATATATCCAACCTCACCGCTTTGGTAGTAAAATTACGTGAAATGGAGAATTTTATAAGACAAGACGTTGCTATGACATTTTTTCTAACAGAAATGTCATAACAAAGCTAAATTGTAAATTAGTAATTTTATACAACAAATCGCCACTATAATAATAAGAAAAAGGAGGAGAGAAAAATAATGTAAGTAGCAGCCTGCGTCAAATCGATTTTCAGTGAGTTAGAGTTAATATTGTTTATCGTTTCAGTCAATACATCGAAGCAAGCGAATATACCGAACGAACAACGTGCTAGAAAGATAAACAGAGTATTGGATATTATACGGGAACCCCGAATTTCATCGCTTAAAGGAATTACCAAGGTAAGAGAACACTACAGTCTTTACACAATAGGCCAATCTGGCATATAATATGTACACCTTTATTTTGAATTCATAATTATTTATTAAATGGTTAGTTTGCACTAATGTAACTTTCTGTTTTTTTCAGTCATCCTTTGACAACGGTAACTGGAAACAGTCGTAAATCTGTGATAGTCGCGAAAACCAAAGAAAATTAGTAGTTGTTAAGTTAAGTTGTTATTATTAGTTGTTAAGTGTGTTCGGGCTTACTTAACTAATCGCTATTTTTTATCTAACCTTTTGAACGCCAAGCGTTGAAGCAATTCACCGTGGTCCTGACGCCACAGCAAATAAATGTGGAAGTGCCCCAAAATCAATAGGGGTTGAAAAATACTTGTAGTGCTTTAAATTACCAAGTTTCTGATCATTGATATATTCTTAATTATACAGATATAAATAAATAGGTATAGATTAAAAAAGCCAATCAGATATGCTAACAGTTCCGTATTTTGCTAGTGAGTAGGTCACGCAAGAATTTGTTCAATTGTGAAATTGTTCGGGGCTTGCTTGATTTTGAGGGGAAGGCGATCCCACAGACGAGCCAGCTCGATGGTAAACCAGTTGAACATAAAATAAAACCTTTTGAAGATGTCAAGAGAAAGTCTTCGTATCAAAATTATTTCCAGTTTTTTTTTCAGGTGAATTAGAACAGACACAGTGTCAATTAAGACTCAGGGCCTTGCTGAAGGACTTTTCGATAGTAGTAGATTATCCTTTGTATAAATCACACTTTGAGAACCACTGCAATAAGCAATACTTCAAGGTGCACTAATAGTGTTAATCCATGTATCAAATTCATTAATGCATCCCACTTTGTTTTGCATACAAATATATTCACACGCAACACAAAAATCTTAAAACAGTTCTTATATGTTATGAATTCACATATAGTCTCAAATGATACGACTTTATAGTAATTTTTTGTGGTTGTTTGGTACATGTTTATATAAGCAACAGTTTGGTATTTATGGACATCGATTTGCATTATTATCTTAACTTTTATCGTCTATGTTACATTGTCCCATTATTTGATGCCTATCTAGTTTTTGCGAATGTCAACTTTGCACATTTTCAATATTAATTGCTATGTTTTTTGAGTTTTATTTGCGTAATATGGAGCATTTTATCGTAAAGGGAATGCGTGATAAGGTATGTCGAATATTAACCCTTTAGTTATAACTGCTTACTGCCTGCGACTTTTCTCGCGTTAAAACATATACACTATCCTGCGGGAACTATGCTTTTTTTCGGGAACAAAGTAACAAACATACAAAGACACTCACAAACTTTGGCCTTTATTATATTAAGTGATTGAACGTGAACTTATTGTCGCATATATGCTGATAAGAGAAGAACTTATTGTAACCAATACGTTAAATTCAATGTTTATAAAGATAAGGGAAGATTGGAGGGACTGATACTCGTATTGGTTGCCGCCATAATTGCCATTTGTCGTCTGAAATATCGACACCGCCTCATCTTAGAAAAGAGCGTACCTACCCACACCTGAAAAGCCGGCAACGCACTTGTGACTCCTCTGGTGTCGCAACCAGGTGTCTATAGGCGACGGTAATCGCTTTCCATCAGGCGATCCGTTCGCTCGTTTGCCCCCTATGACATAAAAGAACTTGCCAAAGCGGCTGGACAGAGTGTACACATTTTTGATAAAGAGGTTGAGGTAGGTATCCCACAACGTGGTGGCGGATGGTTGTATGATAAGCCAATGCTCTGTTCGTTGCTTCGCCAAATTGGAAGCATAATTTGACGACGCGTTTGGCTCGGTTTGTAGACACCTGCCTACTGAGCCAGCGCAGCGGTCCCGGGTTCGAATCCCGGCCAGGGCAAATATTTGTGCTTGGGTCATGGTTGTTCTATATGTATTTAAGTATATATTGATCTATATAAGTACGTATATCGTCGTCTAGTACCCATAACACAAGCCTTCTTGAGCTTAATTTGGGACTAGATCGATTTGTGTGAGGTTGTCCGATATTTATTTATTATTATAAGGCGGGACCCACTAACGCACCGTACGGTACCCTAACGCTCGCAATCGTCGTAGTGCGCGCAGCCATTTTGCGTTGCCATAGCAACGCCGCTCCCTCCCCGCGCGGTTCCACCCGTAGACACCGGCCGCGCCGCTCGCCAGACGGCACGAACAACTCGCGCGCAATCATTGCACCTCTAGCCTTTTATAAATGTTACGTTGTGTTTAGTACATAAACCTATGTTTCTCCAAGTATTCCTTATGTACGTTAATTGTGTGTGTGTAAAAGGATTAAATGACTTTCGAGTTCAAACAATCTTTTTATATTATTTATTTATTTATAATACACATGACAATAAAATTATGGGGGGAGGGAGTTTTCGATTGTACCTATATGTCAATTTTTGCCCCTGATCTAAAAAATCGTAGTACACACTAAGAAAGTATAAACAATGGTTTGGACACGAACTGTAAGTGCTCCTAAGGACTACAGTTCTGCCAATTGCCAATCGTAATGCTAATTCCGTTACTCAAAATCAAAAGGCAATATGAAGGTATGGGTCACGCGTCCTTACTACCATTTTTTATTAAAGACAGCTATGTGCTATCATGGTAGCTCGATATCTAAAGGTAATATGTGCCTATGGAAAGTTTAAATAGTTATTGTCTTCTTCTATCGGTCAACAGGGCTAGTCACGGTTCGTCTCGTCGGCGACCTTCTGTTTTATAGGCTCAAATTGTGGGTGCTGAGATTGGGGGCGGCGCGCAATCGCCGATAACACGACTATTATCTGTGGTACACACTGGTGTAAGTAAAGAACAGAACACCACACGATTTTTCTTTGTTTTAAGAGACATATCACTGCTCCTTTTCTCAGTTAGTTTCACTCCACCTTTTACATGCTATCAGTTTACCTGAAGTTTGCACCTGGTCCTCTAGCATAACTGTGACCCGCAACTCCTTGTCGCGCGACTAATAGGTACTACCTGTCACTTTCATTTCAATAGCGTGTGAGCAAGACAAGTGAAGTCAAGGCAAGATATGCTCGCCCCGCTGGTAACTATGGCGTCGGATGCAAAGAGGTCCAAACTTAACGTTATACTGGGTTATACAAATCGAGGTTTCGTTTACGTCCGTCCAAAACCCCACCAATCTGTACGATTTTTTGGAACTGAACTTAAATATGCGTACCAGGCGTCGATTTGCGGAGGAATTCAAAAAAGGCTAAATCCAGACGCCTAATAGTACACAAAATTTTATAATAGTACTAGGAGGAGCCCGCAACTCTGTCCGCATATTTTTTTTCTTTACCGTAGACGGGTCAAAAGTATCCTGTAACCATCTTTGAATCTTAAGCTATCCCTGTACCAAAATTGGTAATAAATTGTTCAGCGGTGTAGGCGTCATGAGACGACAATTAGAAATTACGAGACAAATGACGATTCCGCATGACGGACGCTATGAAGATTTTTCCTAAAAATCATGACCCCTCCATAGAAAACTGTTTTTCAATACAAATAAAGAGTTTTATAATAGTATAGAAGCGCAAAACTAGCTTCACTCAGCTATTGCTTTCGCGGATGCCCGTGACTTGTGCCAGTTCGTAAATCAGGCGCAGCTGTGTCGGGTGTCGGGTAATGTCGTGCTAACGGTCTCCAAATTGACGTCGTGTTGGTTTTAACCCGACCACGTTATTACACTATGTTACTGCTAGCAGGCCTAAGAAATTAATATGGATCGCAAACATCAAGTCAAGATCTTTATGTACCTAGTACAAATTCTGGGAAGAGGTAGCCTTAAACTGCTATGGATGATCTTTAAAGTATCTCGGAAAGCCGTTGAATGTGAATAACGCAAAGCCTTTGCCTTTTCCCACAGGCGTGTAATTCGGTTGGTCTTTATCTGGATACAACTTACTTAACGACGACGCGTTTGCCTCGGTTTGTAGACACCTGCCTACTGAGTCGGCGGTCCCGGGTTCGAATCCCGGCCGGGGCAAATATTTGTGCAAAATATTTGTTCTTGGGTCATGTATGTTATCTATATATGTATTTATATATTATGTATATCGACGTCTAGTACCCATAGTACAAGCTTTGCTTAGTTTGGGACTAGGTCGATTTGTGTATGATTGTCCTTTAATATTTATTTATTTATTATTTATTTATTTAATTTTTACCACTTCTAACATGTTAAGTTAAAGTTACATAAAACTAAGTGTATAAATGCAGGCTTGATCAGAAGTGATCAAACGATAGTTTATATTTAGAACTGAACTATTTTTTTAAACAAAAGTTTACATAATTATGATGTGTGTTTGTGAATCGCCAGTTTCCCTTCTCCCGAAAGATTCATGTAACTAAAGCACCGTCCATTCCTCAGATCTGCTCGATAAGCCTTCATTGAGTCGTCGCGGCGCACGTTGGTTCAATCTAATTTATTCGCTCATTGTGAGCCTTCAGATAGGGACGGGAAATGGTGAGTTTGGAAACCTCATTTCTGCACCTCTAGCATAAGTATCATTTATTTATTTTTCAAATAAGTTACACAGCATTACAGTAAAAACCAAGCTACTGTGAACTATAAAAATATACATATAAACGAAGACTTAAAACTAGACTTAGGCGACACAATGGCGTGGCTCCGTTGCGACATCTTTTTATTTTTATTTATTTATTAATTAATTAAAGTGTAAAGCTAAAACATATACAATTCCCTGCAAAACGGTTTATACTGTTTGTCTGCAGGTGTGTCTCTCTATATAATATTTCTACAAATGTTATTGCTAAACACTTGAGTGACACTTTGAATTTGACAACTTTATCACTCAAGTGTCAGCAATATATAGGTGCTTTTTTAAGTACTTTTTAAATTTGGACTTATTTGGCTCGTGTCGGATATTTTCGGGCAAACTATTGAGTATGTAGGGAATCTGATCTGGTGTAGAATACGGCAGATTGCCCCGAAACTGCCGAAACACCTTCTATAATTCTGCACTTGTGATGGTGTTCTGCAGCGGCCGCGGTACGCGCACCATAAACGAACTGAAGTACGCGACTATTTCTCGCGCGAGATAAATACCCGTCTCTTTCTGTGCAGTTACGTGAGAGAGTGACGGGTCTCGCTACGTCGCGCGACAAGAGTCACGAAGCATAATTGTGCGTGACGCTGGGTGCAAATTCGAGTGTACCTACTTTGAGATATCACCTAATAAGTGATGTCTCACGTATATCACCTTTAACCCTTCGTATGAAAAAATTTGGCAAATAAATTGAAGCTCAATGTTTACACAGGCTTTAAATGTTTTTGACCGAGGGCAAATTGTCATTAAATCGAGAGAGTCAATTCGAGCTGCATAAAGTAGGATTTCACCATCCTACCCGGTCGAAATTATTTTGCCTCTGATATCTGTGGCGTCGCATATAAATGAGTCGCAAACTTAGCGTGATCGGGTTTGTGAAGTGATGATATACTATACCAATCGGCTTAAAGAAGCGTCAATGGTTTGAAGTAGTTAATTTCTTGGTGTCCTCTTGAGGAAATGGTGATAAATACTTGTCAGAAAAAGAATAAATATTTTGAGGTAAGCACGTATATTTTCACGATTGAGGTACAAACATGCGCTGGGCAACTCTAGTAGCTTAATAATATTTACAGTTTGCGTAGTAAGTATTTAACACGTGATTCTATAGCTCTTTATTCAGGAGTTATTGCCGCAGAATCGTTTGGTATTCGCTCTTTGAATCGCTTTGATACAACCGAGGGTGTTCGTGTGACGTGACCATAAGGGCTTTGTCACACTTGCAAGTTGCGAGCGAATTTTGTATGGAGGCGATCACGCAACGAGTCTGCCGCGCTGATATATAGTACAAATTGTACAATACCATTGAGTGGTAAACCACAAATTAAGATAGCGAGCTCGTAGTGTAGAAATAATCCTTTTGCTTGAGCGAATCCACTTAGCTTTGTACTCGATGAACAATACTCATTATCTGTATTGTTAGCTGTGGCCACAACTGCCTTGTCATTATAAGCATCGATAGGAACTTCACTGCTCTTTCACTTACGAAGTGACCAACATCTGTGTTCTTTTTGTTTAAGAGTAAACCTTATTTCGTTTGATTTAAAGACTAATTTAGTGTAAAAGTAATTTGCACTTATAACGCCTTACATTTCGAAGTGGCAGCTGTGGCCACAGTTAACAATACAGATAATGAGTATTGTTCATCGGGTACAAAGCTAATGGGATTCGCTTAAGAAATGGGCTTCGAACTATAAAAGCAGATTGTAACCACCTTGGAAGGTTAATATAGATTATCGACTCTATTTCCTTGGACATGAGACTACAAAATACACTAACAGAATAATGGTAATCATTTGGTATTTTACAACCGTCCGACTCCACAAGAACGTATTGTTTTGAAAAAGGACTATGAACTCTCATCATCAACCATTTTAAACCTATTCAACAAGGAATAAGGTTGAAAATTCAATATCCACGCAATGTAGTTCTAACCGTTTTTTGTAAGTAACTGGTTGGCGCTTACGAGAACAAAAGCAGATAGGATTGTATTAGACACAATGCCATTGTAAATGCAGGTAAGTGGATGAGCTTAGTTTAAAAAAATTGTACTATAAGTCGCAAGTGTGGTAAGGCCCTAATATAGTTTGAACTTTGAATGCTGTTATAAAATTGTAAAACGTAATGGCTGAACACTACTAAAACTAGAACTGTAAAACAAAAAAAATATGTTCAACCAAGAGTAAAAAACTATTATGGTGAAAGAGTGTCCAAATACTTAGTACCAAAAACTAAGTTGATTTAGTTGAGAGCGTTATAAAATAAAAAGTGTACTTTTAATTTTTTTACAGTATTAATTTTTTGGGCTGGTCTTATTCAGAATACGAGCGTTCAGCACTTACTTTTGGTCACTCTGTATACCTATCCGCAAAAAATCGGTGTAGAAAGAGCCCCGAGGCCCGAAACCACCGAAACCGAACATCGCCAACCGCACTCGCATGGAGTGTGTGCTGTGTGTGACATTGTTAATTACATATAAATATCTCGAGTCTATATTAAAACCTTACTATAAATACAGTAAATAAAGGGTGGAAAAATAAGTAACATTGATTCCATATAAATGGAATGAAAACAGTTTTATGTGGCTTAGGAGAGAATTTTGTTTTATTTACTTTATATAACAGAACATAAAGAAAAAGGTCGTTTTTTTTGTTATAAAATTTAATAAATTGTATCCAAAAACATATTTTCCACTAAAATTAATTAATACGTCTTCTGAAAAATAGCCTAGTTAAAAGCGCGCGTAGATAATAAAATGGGAATATGAAGTGAATAATGTGTATTACAATAATATAAAATATTTATGAAAATTTGTATCTTTGCTATATAGTATATAGCAAATACGTGTGGACCACGTATGAGTGCAATTCATTTGCGTGTTGATCTTGGTATCTATATAGCAATTAAAAAAAAGTATAATTGAGTTTCGAAGTAAAATATTAGTCAGTTTTAATCAGTTTTGAAATTAAATAGTGCACAAGTATAAAATGGGATTAATTACTGACCTTTTCATGCTGTAAAAAAGGCACGCTTCCTTTGATTGAACAACATTCGTAATAATTTATCCTTTCGTCCCCACCCTGTATACCCCGCTCTGCGTAAATCGAAGATTACTTTATTCATGAGCTAATAAAAGTCAATATATTTTACGCATTTAATTGTCTATTACGCGTCCAAGTTTCCAAGTAGGATCGTAAGTGTGGATTTTATACGACGCCCGTATTTGATTATAAAGAGGATGCTTTTGAATAATTATTACCCAGTCAATTTAGATTGCACCTCAGTTATATGCGAAGCCTTAGATATACTATGCTAACTTGGAGGTACCGGGTAATACGTTGAAAGAGTTATTTGATGCTAAGGGAATTTAATATTTAAAGCGATAATATGGTTGGTTTGATATCAAATTATTTAAGTATAAAGTAGTATTTGCCTTTAGTCAAGGTAAATTATTGCATTAAATCCGAGTGATGTATTCAAAAGCAACAAACAAAACTAGTTCTTTCACATTTAGCTCAGCTATAACTAGTAGTGTAGTCATACTTACTTGGAATAATTTACGCGTTTAATATAGATAGTTTCTATAAATAAGAAGTATTAACCAGCTTTGAGCATACTCAAAGCTGGTTAATACTGACCTTACGACACATATGTCGTAAGGTCAGTTTATTAACCCTGAGGGCTAATATTGCCCATCCATTAAAACCAATTTTTGACGACGCGTTTGGCTCGGTTTGTAGACACCTGCCTACTGAGTCGGCGGTCCCGGGTTCGAATCCCGGCCGGGGCAAATATTTGTGCAAAATATTTGTGCTTGGGTCATGGATGTTATCTATATATGTATTTATATATTATGTATATGTATATCGTCGTCTAGTACCCGTAGTACAAGCTTTGCTTAGTTTGGGACTAGGTCGATTTGTGTATAATTGTCCCTTAAAAAAAAAAAAAATTATTAAATTCTGAAAAATTACATATTATGACAAAACCACCTTTGTGTGATTGTTGGACTGTTGGTGCTGTTTTTATGATTTTTCGAATTTATTGAAATATTTGTTTATATAGCAGCATACAATTTTAAAAATGATATGCTTTGTGCGGGATTTCATTTCAACTCACTACGTAAAGCCGTGGAGACGGAATTGAAAATTGAAATCTCGCTCAAAGCTTAAAATAATCTAAATTTATAAACAAATTGTTTTCATAGGTGCAATAAAAAAAATGTATTTACAGTATGAGTAGGCAATGTTACCCTTACCCCCAAGGGCTAAAGTAACCAGAATTTACGGTACTTTGCTGGAATGGTTCGTCCGTGTTAAGCATTCCTATGCTGGAGCGAACTCCATTGGAAATAACTTTGTCTAAGATTTTCGTACTTAAGATTACTATACGTACACAGTACGTGAGCTTTCAGATAGCCATTCGGGTTTGGATGAAAACTGAGAGGTTCTTATTTGGATCGCCTATAAGCGAGCGAGATAGGCATAAAATGCGAATCGCATTCTGACTGCTCTCGAACTGTACCTACTAACCTCAGGAGTGCATATGCATGTTTTGTAAGTTAAAATAATGGTTTCTCCATATTATACTAGTTGGACGAGTTCGATCAACTCATATCATGGTAAAGTCGTGACGAAAGGACTCCTAAACAAACAATAAAGTTTATTGTTTTTAAATGTTTCATTGATAATATAGGATTTATTTTTAGTGCACGTTCAATGTTCACTGAAAAAGCATAGCTCAACTTGAGAAATAGCCAAATAAAATTGTGCTTAGTAGTAACCAAAATTAAGCTAATTGTATATACTTATTTAGGTGAATAGTAGCCCTCAGTTTGTTAGTCCTCCAATTTATTAACTAGCACTGCTAGCAGCTAATATTTGGGTTACTGTAACCATTTTTTTTTTCAATGTAATTGTCCATTTAACTTGTCTATCTCTTTTGGTCTGCTTGTTATGATTATACTTAGGTACTTAAATTATTGACTAAACAAATAAATAACAGGGATAGTGGAAAAACAAAGTGTAGAATGAAGTGTTAACGAAGTGTAAACTCTGGAATTAGGATGCCAAAATTGGGACATTTACCTGAAGCCTATTCGAACAATTTACACCGAAAATAATAGTCAGTGAATCCCACTGACATAACTAACTGTAATAACAGATATGTCAGTGGGATTCACTGACTATATTTTTTGGGATTCACTGTATATTTTTTTCAGTGTAGAGTTTTTGGTGGTGACTGTACAGACTGTACAGACACGACACGACACACGCAGCTCCTCGGTCACAGCGCGCAGATATTTCATGCGCGGCGGTGACAACGCGCACAATGCGCGCAGATTTACCGGCCGATTCAGTGTGAACGCGCGATTTATGAGTCGCCGAAGACGAGTCTATAATCTATGGTGTGTGGTTGTTCGCGTATTTACGTTCGACGTCGCCGAAGCGCTTCCCACGGCTACTTGTCTCAGAATAGGCTGTCGCTGAATCAGCGAGTATATTTGGCTCCTTAGATTATTATTTTTTAAATTTCTACGGGTCTTCACGAAATATGTTCGACGATAGTATCAAATTAATGCACTTATGCAATGGCTTTGTTCCACACTATTTTGCGGTCACAATTTTTAACCACTTCCAAAAAGGAGGAGGTTCTTTTCTATGTTTTACTGTATGCATTTCTTAGTATATACAGGTTCTGACAAATCGAAGGACGGCGTCAATAAAAAAAGAGTATTATATTACGTTGAAACTTTTTAAAATCACGATTTCCACTTGAGAACTTATCTGCACGTTGAATGGAATTGTTGTCCTTTGTAAACCTAACCGCTAATTACCTGTGCGTAATAACTAATAAATACCCTAAATAACAAAAGATGTTACATGAATAACAACGGTATTCCTTCAATAATAAGGTTAAAACTGACATAGCATACACTCAACGTATATTGTATAACTTTTAGAAACTAAGAGCCGTGGTCAACTGGTCACCCAGTGTCTGTAGGTATAACACATATATCATATATATAATAACTAACACTTGCAAAATATTAGACCCCATGGTCCTTATTATATTTCATTTCCAAAAGGTTCTATCTGACAAGTACCCTATGCCAATTTGAACCTTATTCTTAAGACGGTGTAGTTGTAATTAGCGGTTAGGTTTAACAAAAGATACGAATGCCATTCATCGTAGATAAGTTCTCAAGTGGAAATCGTGATTTAAAAAAGTTTCAACTCACTCTTGTCTTATACCCGTAAAAAACTTGTTGTTGCGCAGTTACAGTTAAAGAACACTTACAGAAATCAGAAATAAAGCTTGACAATAATTCATAAAATACGTGTAATAATTCGAAATCATAAACAACTATACATTTCTTATAATTTTAAAAGTTCTATCAAAGAATAAAATAATAAAGCATATTTTAAATTAAGATCATATCCATGTTAATTATAATATTTCTATCACACAATATCACCATCTTTAGCACAATAAACAAAATCTTGCGGTATAATAAATAAGTTATTTTGAGAATCGCTTATATCTTTGCCGCGTCTCCCAGATTCAATTATATAAAACATGCTTGTAAACATTGGTTCTCATATTTAGCTAAAGTATCAAACGTCAAATTTTTTATCCTTGAAACTAAAGCACCGAACAAAATGCAATAATACGTAATAGACATTATTAGCTAAACAGTATTGATTTATATAGTGTCAGATTGGATAAGGAATACTAGGTACCCCTTACAAACATATTAGCACCAAAGATCATGATAAGCTATAGGACAAATAAGGAGGGCTAAGGGAAAAAATTGGCTAAGTCACAAATGCAAAATTTTACAGTACCTACAGACATTTGGAATTTTAAAACCGCCTTATTGATAAAAAAAATTGCAAGATATACCCATTTTAGAATTTAGAAAGTTAGCATTTTACAATGGGTAATTTTGTAGGCTTAAGTGGACTAAAGATTGAGGAAAATAATAATAATAGGTTTAGCCAGTGTTTCCCGTTAGCCCTACTATATACGTGTAATTAGTCCAAGTCGGTGTTCAGTATTGTGGTATTTCTATCATCACATCTTCAAATACTGTAAGTACCGTAAAACGGGGTTACTTTAAAATGCGGGGGCTACTTTGGAAAAGTGGTTTTACACCATATCCGTATTTTTTAGTACCCCCAAATATAAGTAACCCCAAATTTTCCTAAAGTAACCCCATTTTACGGTAATGAACTTTTTAATTTTAGGCACGATATTATGAAATTTAACAGTTATAAACCCTGCCCCATAAATCCTCATTAGTAACGTAAAAATAACATGATGCAAGTAAGGTTTGAAGTTGTGATTAGCACTTACACTTATGACATTAATTATGATTATGGTAAGGCTCGTTTCAACTGCTCGTTGCCTTGTGTTATGAAATTTAGGCGATATAATCTTATTCTTGGATTCCATCACAAGTCACAATAAGCGCTCTGTTATAAGCTCACCAATTAACGCTTTTATTGCATAGATAAATGGGCCATTTTACTAAAGTTGTACACCCCACCTTTTTTTTTATTTTCGATACTTTGGGTATTTTCTACTCAGAATCACGAGCTGTTTCGATCTAATTAGGAGAAAAAAACTGTCCCAATTTTTTTCGTTCCATTCCGTTACCATTTCCATATAACCTACTACAGCGGTAACGGAATGGAAAAAAAAATGTATGAATATTTTGGGACTGTTTTTTTCTCCTAATAAGATCGAAAGAGCTCGTGATTCTGAGTAGAAAATACCCAAAATATCAGATTAAAAAAAAGTGGGGTGTACAACTATAGAAAAAAATGGCCCAAATAATGTAATTTCTCCGTGAAAAAGTAACGTAAGTCAAGGAGCGTTCTATACGCTCCTTAGCCTTACCCATTAGGTTGTATTTGGTTTTAAGTTCCTATCTAAGGGAGAATCCATGTGTGCTTTGGTCGATGAATGTGGGCATTGCGGAGAATCTTCTTCGTTTCGTCTTGTTCAGCGGCTCGTTGTCTTGAGGTAGAAAGTTCCAGATTATTAGATCTTCACCTGCTGTCGCCGTGGCTGTGAACGTAATATCTACTTAAGAATTTTGATAATGGTTGATAATTTTGTCGGCAGCTTAAACCAGTGGGTTTGGAGAACCATATACTAATTCCAAGAAGTGCTGGATAAAATAAATATGAAAACTAGCAAAGAGGGTAAAGTTAAAAATAGGTTGTTGATCGATTAGATTAGATTAGATTAGATTTATTTATTGTAATTTTTACTGAGTCAATTTACATGCACTTATAATATCACTTATACAATACATGTTCAGGGAGGCCAGGGAGGGATGGTCGCGATTATAACACGACAAATAAATGACAACGCATCTGTCACGCTTCCACTCATATACGTGTCAAAAAGTTTTATCGTTTATTTTTATTTTTAACGTGATAAGCTCAACCATCATGGGCCCCCAGGATACTAGATAAAAATCTAGATTGTCACCCAGAGTCATTGTCAGAGCTCATCCATTTTTTACTCCATTATCTTGCTGCCCTACCACTCTAATCTGATCTCTCCCCAACAGCCGTGAACTCGCTCTCGAATATATTTAAGTTCGACGCTCAAAAATATAACTAACAATTCTGGTATTATTTAATCAGGAGAAAATGTCCTTACATATGCACATCAGGTTTAAGACATTTATTTCTCATAAGAATTATACAATTCGCTTAAATGAGAACTTAAGTACTAATAAGGGTTTATGATGATAAAAACGTACAATGCAGACATATAAAAAAAAGAAGGGTAAGTAAATTTAAGAACAAACGAAAAACAAATAATAATGAGGGTGCGCTCACATCGTAGATGCCGCGTCGTAGTTGCAAGTATTTGTAAGCAAGGCAAACAGACCAAGGTGTGAACGTCACGAAGACCGCACCTTCTGGTACCTCCGCGACGGCGACTGGCAAAGGCAAGTGCGGAACTCAGTGTTGTCGGCCCTAACATTTATAATTGTGTCCCTACGGACATCAAAAACGCATCCAGTAACACCATATTCTCTAAGAAACTTAAAGAATTGCTTCTAAATCTCGCATGCTATAACTTGAATGAATTCCTACAGAGAGATCGTTGACCCAATCATCTGATTGTAGTACCTACAAACAAAGACAGTTTATAACTATTCACCCATACACCTTAGCACGTTGCAATAGGGTTTATATTCGTTTGCAAATGTACAATCCAGATGTTAAACCTATTAAAATGGTATGTACCTATTATGTTAGACCTATTAAAATGTGACATTCTTAATTTATTGTATAGAATCTTTATGTTTAATTGTATTATATTCCGACATGTAATTAATTTGTATAGTTATCAATAATAAAAAAAAAAAAAAAAAAAAAAAAAAGGTGCAGGTTGGCGGCCGCGGATGGATGCGGCATTTGCGGTTATATAGGTAAAGTAGAAATTATTAATGTTTTAAAGTTGTAATAATTTTGTTTCGGTATTGTTACTATTGTTTTCTTTATTTATTGTATATAACTTAGAACTGCTATTTATTATTATTACTATATTATTATTTTATTTTTATGTTTATTGTTAGTGCACGACATAAAGATATAATTAGTTATTTTGGATATAAAACTTAAGAGTTTTTTTTTAAACTAGCAGTAGACTTACATTCTTTTATGTCTTTATGAAGTTTGTTATATAACTTGGCACCTTCAAAGCTGATACTTTTTTTTCCATAATTAGTCCTAGGATGACGTAAAATTAGGTTGTCGGCATTTCGTAATTTTATTTTTTGAACATTATGTTTTTTTGTAAAACAAATATTTGTTTGTATGTCTTTGTTAATAATTTTCCGAATAAGAAGACAGGTGTAATATTTGTATGTTTGAGTCACGTTCATTATTTTTGTTTCTTTATAGATTTTCTGAGTCGGCGTTAGATAGTGATAATGAAATAAAGATTTTACTAATTTATTTTGTGCTGTTTGAATTTTCCCTAGATAAGTCTTTCCTGCCGTTCCCCATATTTCTATTAGGTAGTCGAGATGTGGCTTGACTAGTGAGTTGTAAATTAAGTGTCTAATGTCGCGTGGGAGACAGTGAGAAATGTTTCGTACTAGACCCGTGAGAGAACTTAATTTTGATATTATCTTGTCTAGATGTGGTTTCCACGTCAACCGTGAGTCTAGTATAAGTCCGAGATATTTTTCTGATGTTTTTTACTTATACTTGGTTATGGATTTTAAGAGGAGTAAACTCGTGATTTTTTTTATTTTTTGCAGAAAAAATTATATAACTTGTTTTAACAGCATTTATTGTAAGTAAATTACACTGAAACCATACACTCAAGCGTTCTAAGTCACTTTGTACGTCATTTATAATATGTTGAATGGAATGACCATGGTAAAAAATGCTTGTGTCGTCCGCGTATAATGTTAGTTCCCCTTTGATTGGAATATCTTGTATATTATTGATGTAAATCAAAAATAAAAGCGGTCCCAGTATTGAACCCTGTGGTACACCACATGTCATGGATTTAGGATCACTTTTGAATTCGTTAAGTGTAACCACCTGACTACGATTTTTGAGGTATGACTTCAGTATATTGTGTGCTTTTCCGGTAATGCCAATGCTGGTTAGCTTTTTCAACAGTAATTCGTGGCTAACAGTGTCGAAAGCTTTTTTGAGATCTATAAAGACACCTAAAACAAGTTGTTTACTATCGATATTTTGTTTTATTGCTGTAACAAGGTCAGTTGTTGCAGAGAGTGTGTTACTTTTTTGCCGAAATCCATATTGTTTGTTTGATAATATATTATTAGAAGTAAGGTATTTATTTAGTTGAGTATAAATAACCTTTTCATAAATTTTGGAAAGAACTGGAAGAACCGAAATTGGCCGGTAGTTGCCGGGATCTAATTTGTTACCGGTTTTGTGAATTGGTGTAACTTTTGCGATCTTGAGGCTATCTGGGAATAACCCTTGATCTAGGCTTTTATTTATACATATGGCTAATTCTTCAGATATGAGTGATTTTATACACTTTATGGATTTAGTTGTTATTCCATCCAAGCCAGCACTGGTATTACTATTCAATCTGTTTATAATATTTAGTATTTCATCTGCAGATACAGGTTCAAATGTACAGAGTTTGTCGGTATGATTCAGTTTTGGTAATATATAACTTTCATTAGTCTGATGAGATTTTGGAATATTATTTGCCAGTGTCGACCCTATCATGGAGAAATATTCGTTGAAATGTTGGCAGATTTGTTGCGTATCAGTAATTGTTCCAGAGTCAGTCTGCAGCTTAGCTGGTGGTAAGGCAAATTGTATTTTGTTGCATGACAGGTCGTTGATGAGTTTCCACATTTTCTTAGGTTTCTGTTCACAGGCTTTAAATGCTGTCTGGTAATAGGTGTGTTTTGCCTTTTGAATATCTTGTTTCACTATTTTTCTCGCTTTTTTAAGTTCTTGCTGAGCAGTTATATCTTCACTGTTGGATCTTAGGTCTTGCCATAGCTTGTTTCTCCTGTTTATAGCACTGATAATATCTTTACTTATCCATTCTTGTTTAGGTGGATTTAGGATCTTAACCTTTGTGATTCTACTTTGTTTTAGGCACTGTGACAGTTTTTTTTTCAAGATTTTCATACACATACTCTCTTGTTTTCATGTCAACCATTGAGAATAGTTTATCGTAGTCGATTGCATTGTATTCAATTTTCATTCGGGGTGGTGGTTGATATTTCTTTACTTCCATGTAGATTTGTTTGTGATCAGCCATTGCTGAATCAACGATAGCAATATGAAAGTCATTTTGATTAAGACTTGAAGACACATGATCTAGCAGAGTTTTAGTGGTCGCTGTTTCGCGAGTACAATATTCCTGGTTTACTTTGTTCAGCAATGTCAGACCATTGTTTTTTATTGTTTGTTTGTAGTCCTGAGTAGCAGGGTTAGGATTCAGCAAGTCATAGTTGAAGTCTCCGAATACTAAGATTCTTCTTCTTTTTTGTAGTTGGATCGCATATTCTGCCAGGAAATCATTTGAATTCGTTCGCTCGGGTTTGTAAATTATGCCTACGTCAAGAGAGAACTTGCTGACGTGTACCCAGAGAAAGTGGTTATCATTAGTACAGCAATCTTCAATGAGATGATGTTTAAGGTTATTATGTACGAATATTGATACTCCGCCGCCTCTTGTATTGTCTCTGTAATTGTAATAATGTGTGAATCCTGGTAATTGGTGTCTCTTTGCTTCTTCTTCGTTTTTAATCCATGTCTCTGCCAGCGCAATGATGTGAATGTTTGTTTGAAATGATTCGAGAATACATTTAAGCTCATCAAGTTTACCTGGTTTGGCGATACTTCTGACGTTGGCGTATAAGCATTTAAGAGATTTTTTGTCTATTTGTATTTCAGAGTATGTTTTGCATGTTTGGTATGTAATTTTATTTATTTCGGACGTCTTCACTATGTCGTTGTCTCTTCGGTGTGCATTGAGTTTTTTGGCAAGTTCTGTATGATTTTTGGAATACCTTTAATAAATTTTATGGTAAGGTTAGGCTCTCCATCCTTGGTTCGTTGTTCTAGTTCCATTTTCAGTTTATTCATTGTGTCTCTCTGATGAGGTGTTTGGTCGGAATAGATTTTTATGTTGTTAATTTTGGTATGACTTTGATACCGTAAAATACGTTTCACTATATCACCCGAGGAAAAACAAACCTTGACCGGGCGGTTTTTATTTGTGTCGTATTTTCCAAGACGCATGACATGGTTGGGTGGTGGACAGTTGCTGATGATCATGTTGGTAATTTTGCAGACTTCTTGTATATCGTAGGCTGATCGATCCACAGTTTCAGCAGCAGGTTCATCAATGCCAGCTATAATTATGTTCTTGCTTCGCAGGTTGCGCTCATGACACTCAGTAATTATGCTTTCACAGGACATGATATTATTGGTGGTTTGTAATGATGATTGGAATGTTTTGAGTACGTTTATTTCTGTTTCCACGATTTCTATTTTCTCCTGCGTTGCCACTGATGAGTTTTTGAGAACTGCTATGTCTGATTTTACTTTTTCTTGCTCCATAGTTAGAGTTTCAATTTTAGTGCAGATACTATCCACTTGGCTCTTTATACTGGAAGTGTCTTGACAAAGCTTTTGTATATTTTCTGTCTGTGCATTACTTGTCGCAGTAATGAGTAACATCATATTTGCCATTTGGCTTTTCAAATCAGCAAGTTCGGATAAGATATGGTCATTTTCATTATACAATTTTCGTTTGTTCCGAAAAGTTACTTGTGATTGATCATTATCAGAGGTAATGGACAGATTAGGTTGAGATCCGCTACGTCCGGCTGAAATGCCACCTTCACTAGGTGAGCGTAGTTGACTCATAGTAGCTCCGTGGCGTCGTAGTCTGCTTGAGTCGTTGTGTTGCGCGGGCGCTATCGACACCGCAGTCTGTCTCGTTTACTCGAGGGGGCGAAGAGCGGCCACCGCGTCGATCACTGCCGACGCACTAAAAACGGTCACAAGAGGCACCCAATTTGCAAAACTTAATTAGTTCGCACTGTTCTATTATATAAAGTTCACTATGTAATGATGAGTTTAAATGATTTTATGAAAATAGTTAGTAACACGTCTGCACTGCACGCTAGTTCAACGACTATCTCACATTCCATGTCATACCAGCCTTCGTCACATCAGTCTACCAGACGAGAGTTTTCAGGCCATGATCCTCTACTGTGTGCATTGCTGATTACACGCGTTAACCAGTTAAATTAAAAACCGTGGGTGTAAGGGTTAATTTCCATACCTAGTTTGGTGCCATCAGGGCTGAAGACCATGGTCCTCACCCGGTCCCCGCCGTATCGGCCTTCACCCCACTGATCGACCACGGTATCTGGGCCGCTCAGCACCACCAAATGGGAGCTCGCTTTGGGGTACAGCAATTGGCGCTCTGAAATTTAAACAGGCGTTGAATTTTAGTTCATTGAATTTTCCGTTAAAAAAAACCTTTGAGTTGTGTATTTATGAATAAAATATTTGCTATTTGACAAGTAAAATTATATTATATTAGTATATTTCTTGTTCTTTCATCTGTCCTAAGAACTTGTGTAGTGCACGCAGTATAGGTAGGGTAGGTTTGTGTTTCGGCTTGGTTTTGTATAGCGAAATCCTTATAGATATTTAGTATTTCGAATATATAATATTTTACTTAAACCTTGATATTTTCTCGCTGTTAATTTATGACAAATTTAAATGTATATTTATTTTATTGTCAACAAGTTGCAATTACAATTTTTATATACTGCCACGGGAAAACAGGTCCAGAGAGGAAATGTAATTAAATACCTATTGAGAAAATTGAATATGTGATTTCATTTACTCCTTACATAACCGATTATGGAAAACCAAGACAAGCATTAAATGATTTAATCAAAATCTTTAGTTCCTTAACATAAAGTTGGATATCGCAAAACTATACGAAATAAATAAATTTAAATATTAATTGAAAAGGACTAGTTGCGTGTTGATGGTCGATTATTTGAGATACTTTAACGTCGCATGCTTGTCAAATCATCATTACCATGATTTGTTGGGACATTGATAGGGTTTGGGAAGTAGTTAAACACATTATGCACAAGGATAACGACATGAGATTAAAGTTAACAGGATTAATTTAACAGGTTACTTCAGAGTATTCGTCACTAGGGTTTACGCGGGGTTTCACTTGCGAAGAAAATGATTGTGGTTATGGTATGGGTATCTTCTGTGGTCAAGCAAGTTATATTTAATTTAATTTTTAACCCGTTATACTTATTTACGTATTTTTTCATGCATACGTGCATTTCATCAAAAAATTGATGACGTCATTAACTCTTTGCACTAAAATTCAAGATTAAAACATTTCATCAGGGAACCTTCGGATCATCAAATGCCGTTATATTTGAGTGAACACCACCCACTATATCACCTGGATAATCAAAACTCACAAAATTTCTGTCACTACTCTTCAAAACGTCGCATTTAGTTTGTAGATTGATACCGAGATAAGAGTTTTTTTTATTTTTTTTATTATTTTTTTATTATGGCATTTGTTACTTATTGAGTTTTGGTTGTCAATAGAAGATATCGTCTGTACAAGATTAATAGTATTGATTACCTGTGTTCCAGAGGCTGAGCACCAGCTCTCCGGTCCGGTGGCTGAACAGCATAGTATCTAAGCTGAAGTCACTGTCGCTGACGGTGGCCGACGCCCGAAGAGTAGCTCTTGGCGCGTCCCAGAGAGCGATCCAGGACTTCAGCTCTGTCACTCCTCCGATCCCGAGTAAAGCGCTTCGCCATGGGTGCCAGGCTATTGTCTGGGAAAGATTGTTTGGTCTCAATGATAAATTATCAACGATTCGAAACTTTTTATTTTAAAAATATTATAAGATTTTTTTTGGTCAAGCATGTCGATTAAACGAATATTTTTTTTATACTATTGACTTACTAGACTATTACTTTTGTGCTCAACATATATACATAAACTCACGCCTTTTTCCCAACGGGCTAGGCAGAGACCACATCTTTCCACACATACATCTTTCGCTTCATCAACATCATTAATCTTCTCATGCATGCTCGTCGGTTCAAGTTCAAAGTACTTTTGACTTGCTCTTTTTTCAAAACGTCTCCAATCTGATCAAGAAACGTTCAATACGTTTTAAAACAACTCGCTGCTATGCGATTGCTAATAGATAATAGAAAAAAAGGAGAAAATATCAATGTTATTATCAAGGGGCTTGGCAATCTACGAGAATTCCTTTAAATGAATCCCGAATAAGAATTAGTGGTACCCATAATACCGAGTCTTAAATATATTACTTTCAAATAGCTAGATCTAACTTGGTGTTGTTGCGATATTATGTAAATCCAATGGAATATATAGTTAGCTATCTCCTCAGAAATCCATCACTGACCTTCACAATCCAGTCAGAGCCGATCGTCCTAGACTCAATGAGTGAAGGCCACAGCATCACCAGTACTTCCGGACAATTGACAGCCGCAGCGGCTACATAACGAGCATCAGGGGATATTCTGATGAGAAAGATGGCGCCGTTGGTGATCTGCCGGTGGCTGATCAAAGTGGCGTCCCGGTCGAACGAGGTCACCATGCCGCGGGAACAGCCCCTGGAGATTTGCAGTGTCGGTAAATTTTAGAATGAAAAACCTGTAACTGCAATACTTAGTAAAGCATGCACATAAAATTTGCTTCTCTTTCCCGAAAGCGCAACCTGAGACACCAGCGAGCAACTCTTCCCCCTTCATCGATAGGTACAACATTTGTTTGTCAATTATACGGCTGTGGCTGTCGTCCTCGTATAGGGCTATCCAGCCATCTTCGTAAATGCCACACTTTATTAGACGCTGCTTAACTCATCTGTTTTAGATGTAAAATACCATTTGATGATGATGATGATGATACATAACGTGATATGAGTAGGATACAGTAATTTGCGACTGGAAATAAAAATTGTTAAGAATGGAATACGGTCTTTAAGATGCGAAGGTTAACAGTAGTTTTCATAAGACCGCCTGTTGAATTAAGACTATTATTTGAGTACTGACATGTGAAAGACTTTTTTAATTGATTATTTTTAATCCCTTAAACTACACCGAGATATGAATGGGACTTATTAACAATATGTATGACTGCTGCCTGTGTTTACTTCCATAACCATCAATATTATCTGGTTGGAAGACAATAGTATTTTAGGTATAGTCCTTCGATTGACGATGTGTAAGTACGATCCATTTAAGCAAAACAATACTATTTTGTGGTTTTGTACCTCATCGTCCGTCATAAAAGAGAGGCGTGCTAAGTACATAACGCCTTTATGCATTGTCATGTTGGTGGATTATCAACTATAAGGCCTTTGCCAATAGTTAAAATCGTTTTATTAGAAATGACGTTCACCTGACTCAGTAAGTTAACCTCAGGGGTGCAGAACATTTCTACACAACTCCGACCAAAGGATTATAAGATTTTCTCACGTGACAAAGGAGTTTCCCGTCGGGCTCCAGTCCACACCAGTCACAAGGCAGCGTGGCTGGGCAAGGCTGGCGCATCTGCACCAACTACCGGCCACCAATTTGCTCCAGGCATTATGGATCTCCACGCGTTGCATGTCAGATCCTAACTGGAAAAATAACGTAGTCGAGTTATAGTTATAGACATAGCTGGGCATTAACTCGTTAATCCGTTAATCGTTAATTAACGAAGTTAACATATTGATTAACGTATTAACTTTTAAGTTAACTTTTAAAAATGTTAACGGACTCGTTAACTTCCGTTAAATATGCAGAAGTCCGTTAATCGTTAATCCAATGCCTACTATTTACCGCACGGCACCGCAGCGCGGCGTGAAAAACAGGTTCAGACAAGTATGAAACGACAAGTGCCGGGTGGCGCGTGGCAGCGAGTGAAACAAAAACAAAACTAGATATATTTTGCCGGCGCGTGCGCGTGAGAAATCTGCGAAGAGATTTGTTTCGTTTGATCATTTCATTACTTAGCGCCCGTGCTTAGAGTGACGAGTGTTTTGTTTGTTGTTATTATAAATTACTGTCAGTGATCATTTGCGTGTTGATAAAGAAGAGTGCAGTGTAATTTAGTTAGATAGAAAAAGTGTACTGTGCAGTGTAGTAATTAAAACCATATCATGGAAGACATGGAAACGGATTCCAGCGGTCCTGATGAGAATCCATGGCCACATTTGACTGAGTATGTGGAATTTGTATCCAGATCGGGCCAGCAAATACTTTTTGCGTGTAAGCGGCGTACGTAAGTTCACTAACGCAACGATATAAAACCGGCCAAGAGCATGTCGGGCCATGCTCAGTGCAGGGTTCCGTACTTGCCCATCCTTTACAATAGACGGGCTTAAAACAGCGGTTTTAAGCCGGAGGTTTAAATAACGAGAAAGATTTCAAGCTCTATAAAAAGGTCGTAAACGCCAAAGTAACAGTAACTACTTATTACCTTCTGGAACTTGTCGATTATACGCGCCAAATATTTTAATACAGTATGGAACTTAACTAATATGTGTAACGTTCGAAGTATAAGGACACCGCGCGGCACTTACGTCATTTTAAAGAAAACTATGAAATAATTTTGCGATAACTCAAAAACGGCTCGACCGATTTTATTCAATATAGTTTTCATTGAAAGTACTTATAAGGCCTCATTTTCATGAATTTTTCCATAATTTTTTGACCCGTAGTTGAAAAGTTAGAGGGGGGGACACAATTTTTTTAATTTCCGGAGCGAATATTTACAAAACTGGTGACTTGATCAAAAAATAATGTTCAAAGATCCCTATTATTTTTAAAAGACCTATTCAACGACACCCACACGCACTAGTTTAGAAACGAAAAAATATATTTTTTTTAGTTTTTATTTTACCGTTTTGACGACGTGATACATACACGTATTCATACCAAATTTCAGCTTTCTAGTACTAATGATCACGGAGCTAAGCCGCGGACGGACGGACGGACGGACAGACGGACATGGTGAAACTATAAGGGTTCCAGTAGTTGACTACGGAACCCTAAAAATGCAATTTTACACATATTAACGGATTAACGATTAACGTTAACTTGCGTTAATTCTTCCGAATTGTAACGCTTTAACGTTTAACGAAGCTAACTTTATTTGTAGCGGATTAACGATTAACGAAGTTAACTATTTGATTAACGGTGCCCAGCTATGGTTATAGAGGAGACTTCCCCACGCTTCCTCAAACGTACGAATTACGACGATTGAACGCTGTCTCTGTGTTTTATTTCTTTGAATTTTATGTGAAGGTTCTTACTGCTGCAGTTCCATATACAAGACGTGACGAATTGACGATTAAAGAGACTTAAGCCTATTTTGAAATAAAATGATGATGAAATAAGTGATACTAGCTCATTGGTCCAGCTAATGTAACCTATCCGAATTTGGAGTGCTGAAGTAGTTGGAAGATCTGCTGGGCTTAGAGACTGCCATAAACTGTCGAGTTGCGTATAATCAATACTTACAGCCAACCTCTCTCCCGTAGGGTCGAACCTGCAGCAAGCAGTGTTGAAGAGAGTGAAGCCCTTGCCAATAGGGCTCTGGGAATGCCAGCTCCATTTGTAATATTTGGTGCCGAGGGCCGCGACAAGGATGTTGTCGTTACTCCAGTCAAGGAGCTCTGGAACTGGACAAACTTATTTGATTTTTACTCAATTATCCCAGAAACATAGATGGAGCGACTCAATCTAGTCAAGAAAATTGCTTGCCCCCCTTAATCAAATATGAAACGTGCTTAAAAACGTCGTGATTCAGCAAATTATTGATCGTTGAGATCCATTTTTGCGAAATGATCATTAGAAACACGGAGAAAAAGTATTATTATATGGGAAAATCGAATAGTCTGACAGCATATAGATTACGTTAACAGCGTTTGTGCTATAGTAACTAGCAGGTGACTCCGTTTGTTTAGGTGGTAAGGAAAGGATGTTAACTGCTGATTGGATTGTTAAGCAGGTCCTTTTGTCAAAAGACTATCCAACCCCTTGTGATGTGTTGCGCTTCTTTTTGTATGTAACCATATTAAAGGCAGGTACATGAATGAAGCAGATAGCCGATGGAGCGAAGCTCTACTACACTGGTACCCGCGCGACCGCGGCCGGCCGCGGGGCCGCCCGCGGCGCCGCTGGCCAGACGACGTCGTCGCCGAGGCGGGCGTCACCTGGACCCGAGTAGCCGCTGACAGAGACGAATGGAACAGGAGGGAGGAGGCCTATGTCCAGAAATGGACATCCCAATAGAATATATACAATGTATAATTTAAATGTTAAATAAACTACAATTTAAGAAGTTACAGTTAGAATTATAAATACTTATTAAATAAATTACATGTTAATATAAATCAATTGAATTCAATGTAAATACTGATAAATTAGTAAACGGTACTACAATAAATTGTTTAATAAGATTAATGTATTAAAGAATAAATTATGAGATCATACAGATTATAAATGTACTAAATAGTTCGTTATTAATGAGTGAGACAATAATTAATACTGTATTTATATGACGAATTTAAATGAACTAAGTATAACAATGAATTAATGAATATAATAAACGAGTATTGTAAGTCTTTCAATAAAGAAAGACGTCAAATAATATCTCAGAAAATATAAATATATAAATAAATAGAAGAAGAACTAATCTCATTGCATGATAATGATAAATGTAAGATATTCTATTTGGAAATAAATGGCTTTTATTATTTATTATTATTATTATTACATGAATGAAAAAAAAATGACTGATGACATTTCGCCGGTAATATACTTACATGCTGCAGAGCTGTACGTAGGAAGATCTAGTATATTATTGTTTGTTAAAGAAAGATGGGCGCGTGTGCGCGGTACGCAGGGCCATATCTGCTCGGGTTTTTCTGCAGGCGTTCTGGGTTCAAGCCCGAAGGCCTTGTCGATGTGGCTCGCGTATTTCTTCTGTTTCACGTATTTGCTATACTGGAAGAGAGAGAGAGAGAGAGTTGATCTGTAAAATGGGCTCTGCAACAATTATCATGATTTTGGTGATTGGGCTGGAGAGTTACCGTACTTTTATCATACCAAATAGTCTTAATCTGCGAGTGCCAATTGCAATAAAAATCCAGGCTTTCACATGGTGACTTGTCCGACTGACGTGTGGCTATTAAAGCGTGTCGAATTTGCTCGAACATAGGTTTTACGAGTCATGGAGGTTTGTTGGTGATATATCTCGTTCTTCGCGAGTGTTGGAATGGCAACCACACACTGGAACACGCATCGTAAGTCCCTCAAGGTGGCCTGATGATGATCTGTAGTCTCTTGAATGCGGGTGGTCTAGGCCTAGTCAAGGCAGTGTTTTTGGAAGTCTATGTTCAGCAGTGGTCGTTTTTTGGCTGATGATGATGATGATATCTTACCCAGATGGCAGAAGTACGCTGAAAGTTTGGTTTCGTGTGGCATCGGCGCAGGTCGTCGAAAGATTCGTGAGGAGCCACGAAGCGGTCGACGCGGAGTCACTGGAAACACCACTGTAACAATATCCCTCACGCAGATGGCAGAGGTGCGCTGACAGCCGGATTTCTCATGGTGGCGTCGGCGCAGGTCATCTGAGGACTCACGAGGAGCCACAAACCGGCCGACGCGGAGTCGCTGGGAACTCCACTGTAACAGTATCTCTCACCCAGATGGCAGAGGTGCGCTGACAGCTGGGTTTCGCGTGATGGCGTCGGCGCAGGTCATCGAAGGACTCGCGAGGAGCCACGAAGCGGTCAGTGCGGGGTCGCTGGGAGTTCCCCTGAAACGAAAACAATAATAATTTTGATCCCCCATGAGATAAGCTTAGTCTAAAGTAAAGGTCATAGGTTATCTTTACATATAAATATTTTTATATTGTAAATGACGGTAAAAAAAAAACAAAATTACTAACTTATACTTAACTTATCCATACTAATATTATAAATGCGAAAGTGTGTCTGTCTGTCTGTCTGTTACCTCTTCACGCTTAAACCGCTGAATCGATTTTTATAAAATTTGGCATGGAGATAGTTTAAGATCCGAGGAAGGACATAGGATAGTTTTCATCCTGGAAATTATCCCTAAAAAGATTGGAAAGTAAGTAATTCATGATGACATTGATGACCCTGTAGAAAATGTAATGATAAACCCAAAAGCACAATTGCTCTTACATTTGCTTAGGCGCTCTTCTATTAATTAAGGTGATAAGGTGGATATCTATCGTGTTGTCCGAGGTTGCTTCCATACTTCCAAGTTCCACGCGGACGTAGTCGCGGGCAAAAGCTAGTATAGATATAAAAGGCTCTATAGCCTTTAATGTAGCTAACTTACTGTTATAATATTATACATAGTCATTGTCCTACTCAGGAGGCAGATTGTAAAAGTATTTTCACGTTAAAACTGAAACTATTGCCAATTTGTATTTATTCTGTTTTATAAATGCTCAGTAAATACTTATATTATGTCATTTTAGATAGTTTACAAAAACAAATAATGTTTAAAAATACAAGAAACTCATTACATATTACAAATATTTCACTTACAGCTTTAGACAGTATAGCCATAATAAAAGTATTTAAATATTTTTTAATTTTAGGATATTTTCCATGTTATTAACTTGTTTTAATAACGATATGCGATATGTTTTGGATAAAATATTTTTTATTAAGCCTGTTTTATGTATTGTTATTTGTAAGCTGCAATTTGGCCGGCCATTATTTGCAATTTGCATCTTGCTCTAGCGTAGGGTGTCAGTCAGAGAGGGACGGCCATAGTTACCGGCCAGAAATTGCAGTAAAATATAGCCCGTTTAGAAGCCCCATTAAATAAATGTAGTCTGTTTAGTGTGTAATATAACAAAATAACCATGGATTACTCATATATCTGCCACTGTCACCATTTCACAGCAATCAGTTGTTTTAAACTAATTAATCAAGATAAAGTGGGGCAAAACTTAATTTTTTTTGTAAATTAATTATTCGAATCAAATTATGAACACTATAGGTAGCTGTAAAGTTTTGTTTTACATCAAGCAAATGATAGGTAATTACTTATAACCAGAGGTCGGACTAATCATAGCAAAACAAGAGTTAAAAGAAAAAAATTAACGGAAATACTCACTAACTTTTGGCCCAAATTGGTTTTAAAATCTAATTCATATTATCATATGTAATATTTATAAGTGAAACCCAAAATTGTGAACCCAACAGTTTGTAAGTATTTCCTTAATTTTTTTCTTAACTCTTGTTTTGTTATGATCAGTCCGACCTCTGCTTATAACAAATGATAAATTATCATACGTTACGTCTATATATATACCTATATAAGATAATAAACACATTGTTGTATTAAAAAGTAAAATGTAAAGGTAACTTACAGTTTTTTTACCAAAACCATTTATGTCCATTGGTAGGTGTCAAACTTTGTTTGTCAAGTTAAAACAATTTATTGTTATATCTAAAGAATATAAATAATCAATTGTATAGAATCGGAATCAATTCGAATGAGAATCAAATTATTTCAGTATCATAAAATCGGTTACAAAATGTTAATGTTAGTTTAAGAATAAATGTCTTTTAATTTCTAATCCTACCCGCAAAGTATTTATTAAGGGCGTTTTTATTAACCTTCCGTGTTTCCCAACTTATTGAAAATATATAAACGTGTCACCTTTATGTATAAAGCATAATACTGCGACGTTAATTGTATTCTACTTTTTGTGGCAATAAATCGTATTTTTTTTATTTATTTTTATTTATGTAAAACGAAATATTTTTTTTATTAGTGGGTTAGCTTTACAAGTGGTTACCTACCATATTTTTATATGGAATACGTACTGGCGACGCTGCCATAGTGTCTGTAGGTATAAAGTATATAATATAGTAGATTGTTCAACAAGGGACTAAAACAAGCCATAATGAAACGAGATGTCTTAGCCACCCGAGCTACTCGTAAGCGAGGGTGGCTAATAGTTCAAGTGTCCTTATGGTTGTTTAGTCTCGCGTTAAACACTCTACTTTTCACTTTGAATGCGAGGAAAATAAACGAATTTAAATATAAAATTACGATATTTATTATAACAAAGTTTCTTACAATTACGTAGTACAGCCGTTAATCTAACCTAAGAAAAATTTAAAGGGCAGTACAATTCTTTACATTTAAATGTATGGTTTTCCCCTGTAAACTAAGCTCGGTCGGCGAGGTTTGTAATTGAGAAGCTTAGAATAATAACGCCTAGAAGGATAGTTTCAACCGGCCGAGGCGCCACACGTGAGGCATAAAATGGATCCATGTAGTTGTGAACAACTCGTATTTACACGCGCCGATACGCACACAACCACAGCAATAATGTTGCTAGCGCAATCACTTTTCCCCTGAAATTGGGGGTATACTCATGCCAGTGGTGATTGGTTACAATCTAAATTTTAATTGAATCATAGACCCGTTGTTGTCTTCAAACACTATTAAATACATTAAACAAAGGTTTTTTTTATTTATTATTATTAATTTGCAATTTCACTTGAAAATAAATAAAATCGTAAATAGTAGGTATGGTCAAATCCTGAAATGACTTTTCAGCCAGCTGAAAACGCTTCTAAAGCACTGAAATTGACGTTCGAAGTTTTTGACCTAATCCACCGGCGTAACACTTTTATTTGCACAGTCGTCAACTCATCATCAAGATATTTGTGACGAGCCCCAACACGTTGCGCTTTTGTGTAATTTAGGAGCTAACTATGGCCTCCTTCCGTCCTCATCATCAGACCAGCTTGGTAGTGTTGTATATAGATATTTATAGATAATAAATGTACCCTCGATCCGCCGGCTATCGGTCATTACATTGACAGACGTCACCGGTGGTGGACGCACTGCAGGTTTACTGAAAGCCCGATTAATGTGTTTATTGAAGCATCCCAATAGGAAACCCTAGTGAACACTACAATGGCGACGAGTATAAAGCAACGGAATAAAAGCGTGAGTTAAATTTGACTTAAAAATCATTGACGTAATTACCGACGTCGTTGACAGTATTTTCTTGGAAAATAAAAAGGGACGACAAGGGCATTGGAAAAGTAGATGCGGTTTCTTTGGGGTGATAAGACTATTAACACAAGTTTTCGGTTGCTAAATGTAGGATAATTTTATTTTGGGTAGTGTATATTAGTCACGGAATTCGTGCTGAGGCCTACCCGCCACATGAGGCTGAGGCCTACCCACAAAGCACCACCTTGTGGAAAGTTGCTTAAATAAATAGGAACACAGGCGAAGTGTATTATTTTGAATATTAATTTGTAGTTGTGCACTCGAGGAATATAAATATTTAGCAGCTTAGCGTAATTCTCGAATTGGTCGTGTTACTAATCTTCGACTGCGCAGTGGCGCAGTGGATGACGAATCACAATATAATAATTATGAACAGATTGGGAAAACGATTGGACTGCTAGGCGTCTATTTAATTTATACGACTGTTAATTTGTGCGTGCGTACTTAATTGAATACGCTATTTAATACTATCCTATGGAGTGGGCTTGATTGTTCTGAATTCCAAAATATATTGACGGGTTAAATATTATAGTGTGATAAGCTTACTTGTCTTACGTCGAAAATGTTTTTTGGAATAATTATCCAGAGTATCTTGTATAGCTGATAAACCGTATGAACATTCAGCTCAAGGGTCATGTATTAGTACACATGACACACATAGGTGCATATGTCACATGTAATCAATTTGGTATAACAAAATCAGTAATTACATACCAGCAGATATTTTTATAGAATTACAGACCAGCGTCTTGTAAGGTATAGAACAACGAAATATAAAGAAGCAAGAGAGCCTTACGTCTGTGGGAATTTCGTTGTAATTATAAGCTATTTGCGAGTGTTGACTGTTGAGCGGTCATTATCATTATATACCAAGACGGATTAAAAGCGATATGGAAGACTTTTATTTGGAAAATCATTTTGAGTTAAATTATAAATGTATTTGTTCAGTAACACCGTAATCCAGTATACAAACAGTTTAGTATCTCTTAAGTATTTAATACTTGTGCTAAGAGGCAGCACTCTTCTACATGGTAAAGTTATTTGTATTATTGAGGAGTTTATTACTTTTAATTAAAATGTTACTGACTTAGTATACAGTGGAAGTCAATATGATAGGCTATGACTGGATTGTTATAGAAAATAGGTGTATCTATAAGGAAGGTCAATATGATAGACCAAGTTGAATTTAAAAGTGATATGGAAGACTTTTAAGTTGAAGGTCAATATGATAGGCTATGACTGTATGGTTACGGAAAACGGAAGGCTTTATGAGAGGTCAATTTGATAGACCATGCTGGATTGCCAATATGATAGGCAAAGGCCGTATGAGAGGTCAATTTGATAGACCATGCTGGATTGCCAATATGATAGGCTAAGGCCGTATGAGAGGTCAATTTAATAGACCATGCTGGATTGCCAATATGATAGGTAAAGGCCGTATGAGAGGTCAATTTGATAGACCATGCTGGATTGCCAATATGATAGGCTAAGGCCGTATGAGAGGTCAATTTGATAGACCATGCTGGAATGCCAATATGATAGGCTAAGGCCGTTTGAGAGGTCAATTTGATAGACCATGCTGGATTGCCAATATGATAGGCTAAGACTGTATGAGAAGTCAATTTGATAGACCACGCTGAATTGCCAATATGATAGGCTAAGAGGATTGTTAAAGTAAGCGAAATGCATTTTGAAACGTCTATTTAATAGACCACGGGAACCAAAGTATTCGTAAGAAAGATATCGTAAGGCTTAAAGGCGAAGCAAATATAATTGCATGGAAGGTAAATTTGATACACCATAGAAATATTATAAGCGGTATGTAAAGTGCCGCGTTCGTGCTGGAAGCTCAATTTGAAATACCATATTATTAAATTTGATTACTTTATTAATTTAAATTTGATTAATTTGATTAGTATTAAAGCTTCCTTTTAATTGGGAAATATTAAAAGTAGTTACTTTAAATTCGAATTTGTAATGAACCTGAATCTAAGGTCTCAAAGCGTTCATAAACTGGGGAGTATGTGCTTTTGAGACTTCTATTAAAATTTGAATATCGGTGGCTTCGACGCGTCGATTAAATTGAAATATGATGTGCTTTAAATCTTTCATTCAATTGAAAACGGCTGTTTTTTTAAGACTTTCATTAAATTGGAATATCTGAGGTTTCAGAGGGTCCGTAACATGGGAATATGACTTGGTTTTGACTCCCATTCAATTGGGATACTAGAGATCTGAAAGCCTTCAGTGAATTGGAATTAATTGACAACCTTTATTGAATTGAAAATAGTTTGGTACTTCAAATGAATGCCTGGATAAAACTGTAATTGTTCGAAAACATTTTTAAATTGACAAAAGTTTGGCATTTAAAATGAATGCCTATATTAGGTTGGGATTGTTTAACAACCTACATTATATTGACAAAAGTTAGTATTTTGAATAAGAGCTTACATTAAGTTCGAATTGTTTGAAAACATTAATTAAATTGACATTAGTCCGGTATTTCAAACGAATGCCTAACCTATTAGGTTGGAATTGTTTAACAACCTCCATTATAATGACAATAGTTTAGTATTTAGAATAAGAGCTTCCATTGAGTTCGAATCGTTGGAAACATTAATTAAATTGACAATAGTCCGGTATTTCAAACGAATGGCTCCATTAAATGGAAATTGTTTATCAACCTTCAATTGAGAATGGTCTGGTATTACAGATGGAAGCTGGAATTAAATTGGAATTAGTATATCACTGTAATTTAAAACCTCGATCCAATTAGAAATGTTGCGGTTTCAAGATCTCAATTCAATTGGATCTTATAGTTGCAATTTAGTTTAGGAATTCAAATAAGTGCCTTCATTAAATAGGAATCGTTTGAAAACATTAATTAAATTGTCAATAGTCCTGTATTTCAAATGAATGGCTTCATTAAACTGGAATTGGTTATCAACCTTACATTGAGAATGGTCTGGTATTCTAAATGAATGCCGCAATAAAATTGGATTTTGTTTATCTGTGATTTAAAATCTAGATCCTATACGAAAAAACGCGATTTCAACATCTCAATTCAATTGGACTTTAGTTGCAATTTCGAAAATTTGGATTCTCATATTCTTTTGAATGGTATATCGGAATTTTAGATGACAAATTATAATGATGGCCTTAGTGAGAATATTGAACGAGAGTACATGATGACGTATTAAGCAAGTTAGCTACTTTCAGTTTCAGTTTCATTTTAAATAATTGAAGATAAATAATAATGAAGATAATAATTGATGGTAAAAGGGGGAAAAGAGCAAGCACTAGTTCTTAAGCGCTTGACAAGATGGTTGTTGTGAAATAATTATCCAGATAAGGCTACATGTCGCAATTCTTAAAAATTCTGGTATCAAGTGTATAGACCTTTGTTTTAATAATTCATTTATTTTTCAAATAAGTTACACGATATTACAGTAATTAACCCTACATGCTTTGGAACTACAAAACTACATGCAGACCAAACTTAAAACTAGTTAGATTTAATTTAATAAGCGCCTTAATGGCTTAAGCGACATAGCAGCGTGGCTCCGTTGCGTTGTTTGACCCGCAGCTCTGGCATAACTGTCACATGCGACTATTTCTCGCGCGAGATATTTGCCTGTCTCTTGCTGTGCAGTAATGTGAAGGAGTGACGGCTAACGCTAAGTTGCGAGGCATAGTTGTGCTGGACAGGCTGGCAGGATTAGGCAGGTAGTAGCAGCCTGTAGCTGCTGGGACACGCGTAGCTCTAACGAGCTGAATTGCACGTAGTGACAGGTCTGAAGTGGTACACCTTCATGTCCTCTCGTTGGACACGGTGTCTGTGCCACTTAGTGTTGTGGGGCACCATGCGCGTCTTGCTCTTCCTTTCCACCAGTGTGACTCCCTCCCTATCCACATTGGTGTGGGAGAACTTTTCCTTATCGCGAACGCGTACGGGGACCGGTTAGCCGCGACCGCGACAGACTGATCGGCGACTACAGCATATTGCACGCTGTCGCGACTTCGAAACGGTATCCTTTGTGTATCCTCGATGTATCCTCTAAAGCGTTGTGTCAAACAAGGTTCAGGGCAAGTTTATATTGCAGAACTAGTTCTAATGGGTTGTGTGAAACGAATTAAATTTTAAATTTGCTTTGATTTCAGAATATTAGTTCGTTTTCTATTGGGAAACAGTATGACATTTTGGAGTACAGCAATGCCATTTGGCACGGGTATTATACACGTCTACCTGAGCCCAAAACACCCGGTAGCCGGACTGAACACCGCGTCAGAAGGTGGGAGGGGGGGTTCAAAATACAGTGCTCCCATCGTTCAGAAAAAAAAATCTGGCGGATTAGTTTGGGCCTTTAAGTCAAGTTTGGTGACGTTATCCGGTAATAAGATGATGCCCAATTCATTACCTGTGCCAGTTTTTTAGGGTCCACTAGCAAAATATGACGCAATCCTTAAAATAACAAACTTTCAGTACTAACAAAATGTAAACAAACCCTTATATTTTCATATTTTTTGTATTAAACTTGGTATATAAAAAATACTATCCAAAATCCAATTTAATACAGATTCTAAAAACATTAACAATAAATATAAATTTGTCTATTTTCAATGAAAAATAAAATATTGAAAGTACTGCAACGTTCGTCAGCGCAGCGTAGGGAACGGCAAAAAGACCCGAATACTAAAGTAAAATAAGTATTACTAACAAAATAAACCAGTCAAGTGCGAGTCGAACTCGCGCATCGAGCGTTCCCTACAAATTTTAACCTTTCTCATCCCATCTTAACTGGTAGGACCCGGTTAAGTTAAGTTTGCACCTGGTACGTATGGCCCCGCATACAAATGAGGTGTAAACTTAATCCAAACGGGTAGTCCTGATATAACTTTTGAAAGCACATTTTTTTTTATGTTTTAATTAGAAATGTATAGTTTTCAGATGATTACCTATACTGGTGGTATAAGACGACATTAGTTGCTAAATTTCATAGTTCTAGGTCAACGGAAAGTACCCTATATACTTTGATTCTCTTGAGAGTGGCGAAATATAAATATACGGCCGTATCTTTTTTTTTTACTAATTTAGAAAACTGATCATTTCACGACTTCAAGGGATTGTAGATTTGAGTATATGGTTTAAATTTCAACTTGATATCTCCACGCGTTCCCGAGATAAGGGCTTTGACACACATACGGACCGAAGGAAAACAACGTAATTATTTATAAGGTTTCCGTTTTTGCCGATAGAGGTACGGAACCCTAAAAATAAGATATATATATAGCTTTCATACTATCTATAAATTAAATTTCTTAAAATAGTATATTAATTATAATTGATATTCTATTATCTATTATTAAGTAAAACAAAAGTATTTTTCTCTCTTTACAAATATCTTTCTTCTTTTTAATGTACTAGCTGCACCTCACGGTGTTACCTGTGGTCAAAAAATAGCACATGTGTTAGTCCAAAGAGTCAGCTACCTCCATCCTAAATTTTATCAAAATTGGTTCAGCTACTTGAGTGTGAAGAAGTAACAAACACACACACTTTCGCCTTTATAATATAAGTGTGATTTGTAATCATCTTCAATCTATGTATAAACGAAGTTAGATAATAGTTAAATAATAGTTAAAAATAAATACAAATAATAGTAGAACGTCTGTGAATCAATTAAATAGGCTATTTTTTGACCACGGGTAACACCGTGAGGTGCAGCTAGTACCTTTATTAAAAAGAAGAAAGATATTTGTAAAGAGAGAAAAATACTTTTGTTTTACTTAATAATAGATAATAGAATATCAATTATAATTAATATATTATTTTAAGAAATTTAATTTATAGATATTATGAAAGCTATAGATATCTTATTTTTAGGTTCCGTACCTCTATCGGCAAAAACGGAAACCTTATCAATAATTACGTTGTTTTCCTTCGGTCCATATGTGTGTCAAAGCCCTTATCTCGGGAACGCGTGGAGATATCAAGTTGAAATTTAAACCATATACTCAAATCTACAATCCCTTGAAGTCGTGAAAAGATCAGTTTTCTAAATTAGTAAAAAAAAAAGATACGGCCGTATATTTATAATTCGCCACTCTCAAGAGAATCAAATTATATAGGGTACTTTCCGTTGACCTAGAACTATGAAATTTAGCAACTAATGTCGTCTTATACCAGCAGTACAGGTAATCATCTGAAAACTATACATTTATAATTAAAACATATAAAAAATGTGCTTTCAAAAGTTATATGAGGACTACCCGTTTGGATTAAGTTTACACCTCATTTGTATGCGGGGCCATACGTACCAGGTGCAAACTTAACTTAACCGGGTCCTACCAGTTAAGATGGGATGAGAAAGGTAAAAATTTGTAGGGAACGCTCGATGCGCGAGTTCGACTCGCACTTGACTGGTTTATTTTGTTAGTAATACTTATTTTACTTTAGTATTCGGGTCTTTTTGCCGTTCCCTACGCTGCGCTGACGAACGTTGCAGTACTTTCAATATTTTATTTTTCATTGAAAATAGACAAATTTATATTTATTGTTAATGTTTTTAGAATTTGTATTAAATTGGCTTTTGGATAGTATTTTTTATATACCAAGTTTAATACAAAAAATTGAAAATATAAGGGTTTGTTTACATTTTGTTAGTACTGAAAGTTTGTTATTTTAAGGATTGCGTCATATTTTCCTAGGGGACCCTAAAAAACTGGCACAGGTAATGAATTGGGCATCATCTTATTACCGGATAACGCCACCAAACTTGACTTAAAGGTCTAAACTAATCCGCCAGATTTTTTTTTCTGAACGACGGGAGCACTGTATTTTGAACCCCCCCTCCCCCCTTCTGACGCGGTGTTCAGTCCGGCTACCGGGTGTTTTGGGCTCAGGTAGACGTGTATAATACCCATGCCAAATGGCATTGCTGTACTCAAAATTGTTTACCTCTCCATACAAGCATTCCCAATAGAAAACGGACTATATTGTTTTCAAGTATCAGGAATGTTGTTTCAAGTCACTAATGTCGAGAACTATCACTGGCTTAGAAGTGAATATACTTACAGCATTTTACGATAAGGAAAGTAAGCTCGGAAAAAATCTTCATTAAAATCTTTGAACTAATTTATATATTTTGCTGACAGGCTTGATAGAATTATATTAAAAATGCAATCTGTGAGTTTTATTGCGGCGCTTCTTTATCACGCAAGCCTTGTTTAGAAGCGCCGGTAGATATTATAAACTTTCAAATATAAATAAATAGCTTTCTAGCTACCGCATGAGTAAATACTTACTTAATAAATATCTTAGAAACATTTAGTAGGTATGAGATGGTAAAAAAATATATACATTTACTGAATAGTTAATAAAAGTAATAACAAATTGGAAATAAATAATAAAATAGAAACGAACTGAATAAAGATAAAAAATTAAAGCAAAAAAAAAAGTTGTCAACGGGATATGGAGGGCGGCATAGAAGTTTCCATGGGATAAAGGAAAAAAGTGGGTATGATTAAAATAAATAAGTAGAAGACCAAATTGTTCATGTTGACTACTAATTGTATTAACTTGAAGAAAACTAAGTACAAAGAGGATTACAAAATCATAATACAAAACAGCTCGGGTTCTTAACGAGACGTCGTAATCGACATAGTGTAAAGAGCGTTGTGTTGTTGGTCTTCGAGATCTTTGAGCGAGCATTTCGTGTGTTGGTGTTTGTCATGGCTGTCTGGTGTGGGGCGCCTGGAGGTGGACCCTAAACAGAATTGGTTGACACTTGGGCGGGACAGTGAGTAAGTCTACTAAAGGCTTGTAATACTTGTCACTACCTAATTCCAAGCAATTTCTAATTGGTAAAAAGGGAGAGATGTTGTATATAGATATTTATAGATAATAAATGTACCCTCGATCCGCCGGCTATCGGTCATTACATTGACAGACGTCACCGGTGGTGGACGCACTGCAGGTTTACTGAAAGCCCGATTAATGTGTTTATTGAAGCATCCCAATAGGAAACCCTAGTGAACACTACAGGTAGTACCATAATAATGCATTCTCACGTGATGTAAACAGGTGTACAAAATTTTAACTCGATTCAAATTTGATTTGCAATATTTGACCCAGACATACTCTAACATACACGGCAAGTCAAATAAAAGGATAATAAAAATCAAGTGATTAATCTACTTAATTTTTTCATATTTGTATTTTATATTATAGGCTCCCAAAAATAGGTCAGTATATTATCAGGACAGAATTATGGGTAAAAAAAAGTCCGTTACACTGGAAACACTACGTTGTCATGCCGCTTATAGAAAATATGAGATTTTGATTGCTGTTTTACGTAAAAATACGAGTTAAAGAATAATATTTACGAGTGAAATGTTGTCTTAGCATGTTTATCCTTTTTATCAGATTCATTGTCACACCCTATCACTGCACAAACCGTCATAATAATTGAAAATGCGGGAGCTCTTTACACCTGTCACGTGTCCTTGCAACTGACAAGACAAGCCGATCGACGCCTTTAGCCATTTCTGGCTAACTTTTAGTGGCCTCACCGTTGCGCGTGAACTGGGTTTCTAGGCGTTATTATTCTAAGTTGAGAAGTATGTTCAATATTTTCACTCGAAGTCGAAGTAAAAGTTGGAGAGAATGGAGAGTAGGTATAGGAGAGACGTAGACCTTTTCTCAAAAAGGTTGCCGATGGTCATTTCATTTAGGCTCATTCTCAACCCGCGATGTTGATGGGCGTGGGTCAAATGTTGGTTGTGATTTTTGCTTTGAGGATATTTTAATTCCTTCAATATAGTATAGCCTTCGATAGATACTGTGTTTATTTTGGATTGACTCCTCTATATAGCCTTCAGCTTTATTCTTCTTCATTGGAAGATGATGATTACATATTTTGTCCGTAATTTATAAAGTGACACAGTTAATTGGTCTAATTGGTGATTACAATTCAAGCTTAATACAAGTAAATGGACATCTACTCATTCCATTAAAAATTCTAATAAAAAAAAAATGTGGTTTTTTATTTTTTTTTGTAAAGTGACGCTTTAAATGCTTGCATAATTAGCCAACAGATTCAAACTTGAAAACTATTTTATTTAAGACTAATATGGACTTATGGACCATGCATGATAAAATTACATTCGTACTCGTAATAATTAATCGTGTTTCATTAAATAAAATCTTGAATTTTTGAGCGGTTGTAATTTTGAGGTTATTTTCACGCACCAAAAAGTTTGTATACCTATCACTGAAAATGGCTATAAACCTCCATTCACAAACGTCGTGATTGGCTGTTTAGGGGTTTTTCAAAGTAAATTAAAACAATTTTACTATTTTTGAGCAGTTGTAATTTTGAGGTTATTTTCACGCACCAAAAAGTTTGTATACCTATCACTGAAAATGGCTATAAACCTCCATTCACAAACGTCGTGATTGGCTGTTCAGGGGTTTTTCAAAGTAAATTAAAACAATTTTACTTTAGTCCCTAGAGATTAATAAGGAGCTTTAGACCCGATATGCAGAGACTAAAGTAACATTTTAAGAGCATGAGAAGTGAAAAAAATATTAGGTCTTAAGGTGCAAGAGGTGATAGTGAAAGCCGTGGATAAAACAAGTTTGATATGTCAGTATATGGGTATTAGGGTGCTACCTCATCGTGAGCATTCGTCTGTGATATAACAGTTTAATAAACACTTCATTTGTTTCTGTTACATTACAGGCGGTACCCACAGGGTAGTACCCTTAGTACTCTTAAATAATTTTATCAGAGTCTGTATACTTTTGACTTTTTTCAAAACGTTCACCATCACCATCTTTCGTTTTAAGGATTATTTATGACGACACAATTTCAAATGCATGCCAATATTTTTAAGCGGTTTTAAGGTTAGAATTCTAAAATGTTTACGTGGCGCCATCTATTTTCAGCTTGACATTTACTGCCCTATTAGATTTACCGCACAGACTATGCCACACTAAAGATACTTGCCTTTACGATTATCGTCTCGTAATGTTTGATAGCTATCCGCTGAACACCTAATCACTGGTCGTTTGGCGGCCATCTCATTACTTCTGTGAGGCTAATGCATCTCCCTACGTCTACACTACTCGCGAAATGGACCGAAGTTGCGCGAATATGGAGGGGCACTTCGCTGCAGAATATCATACTTCGGAATAGTGTGGAGCCAGAGTCGAATAGGATGAATTCAGTGTACCTATAGTAGGAAATCTTTTTTGAGGCCGAATTCAGTTCGCTTTGTTCTAAAAAACAATGGGTCTCAATGGATGTGTATAGTATAGTAATGGGTACAAATGTATTGTGTTCATTATGAACTGTGGCCATAAACTGCACCTTTCATTTCACAATAACAGTCTGTGGCGTGCTGTCAAGTCGATAAAATTATCACCTCCGTTAGGTATCCGCGGAAGTCGTGGTGATACCGGTACAGGGCGGTAAAAATAATTGCATAACTATATTTTTTTGTATGCTACAGATCAGTTACTTTTTTCTAGGAATGAGTGGGTTATTCCCACCTGGGCGTTTATTTGCGTACCTGTAGCGTATTTTCGTCGCAGCTAAAATGCTCAAATAATCACCGACCTGTAAACAAAAAATCAATATAGTTATGTTATATAACCCATATTTAGTGTTTTATTCAGGCAACGACTTGTGGGCCAAAAAAACCGCAGAGTGGAAGCGCCCCAACTCAAAACGGAGACACGGTATCTCGTAGGCGATGACTTGGACTCATTTTTGAAGGACGAGCCAGAAACAGCTCAAAACCGCGACAGATGGAAAAGAGGCCTTTGCCCAGCAGTGGGACTTAATAGGCCCACAATAATAATATAGTGTTTTATTCTATAGTATTATTGATTCACTGTTATACGGTACCTAAAGTCGTCAGCTTGCGTGACATTTAACCATTTTTGTAGGAGGTAACGCACGCATGAGGGTGTTATCACTTGAATACACACCAATAAAACCATTTTCAACAACGCCTTTAGGCGTATAGTCGCATGAACACACCTTGAGCTATCATTTCTCGATTCATACAACTTTGATATCTATGGTTGTGTTTATAAAGGAGATGTTAGGTACAGTGCATGTTTGTGTAAATGGTGGGAAAGTGAAGGCGTGTTGATGGTAGGTGATTCTGACGGTTTACTTTGTTAGATACGGTTTAGTGTAGACGTGTGACGTGTTGCATAATTTTAAGAAACCTGTCAAGTGCGAGTCAGACTCGCACATTATCACGGTTTTTTTTTTAATTTACTTAGCAACAAAAAACATAGATAAAATACAAATTTAAGTATTTTTTCGCCAAACTGAAACGTTTATTGGCGAGACGCCATGAGATACAGCCTGGTGACAGACGGACAGACAGACGAACAGACAGTGGAGTCCCTTTCGTCCCGAGAGTTTACCCTTTGGTTAAGGAACCCTAAAAAACAAGGTTTAATACTCCGGATAGCTACACTTGCTTACATCACTGATTAGTTATAGTAACAATTATAGCCGACTGTACTTTTCTTTGAACATCCATCATTTGCTTACAGAGACAATTCTAAAGAGCTCAATCTCATGATTGCTTTATTATTACAGAGTTACTAAGGCCACCTTCCGGATTCATCATCAGACCAGCCCCACAGTTATTGTATTATCATCAAAATGTTAAGTAGGTATTCAAAATTTCAGCTCAATCGGTTGAAGATATCTGCTTCAAAGTTGCGTTGCAAGATTCCACCCGAACAAACATATTTACATACATTACTAGTTGAATAAAATCTTGTAATAATACAAGGAAATTAATTTCTTCCGCCAATCATACCTACTTAAAAATATTAACATTAAAAAATATTTATTTATGAATTACAATTTTCATTTTCTTTGTTTGTCGTAATAATTGATTTAAAACGATTGACGAACCAGCCTTTTATAGCGTAATGGCGTCAGGCAGTGTCACTTGTCATTTCAGAATAGCATATATTATTTTATCTACACCCATCTTGTTTGTAGTGTCGTCCCTTTTTAATCAATTTAAAAAGGGGACGATACTACAGTATTGCCACTTTTTAATTTCTACTCTTGTTAGTCGGAATGTACCTATAATTTATATCTGAACTTATTATAATAAGTTCCTATAATAAGTTCAGATATAAATTATAGGTACATCCCGACTAACAAGAGTAGAAATTAAAAAGTGGCAATACTGTAGTTAGGGAGTTACATAAATTTTGAGAAGTCCATCATAATTCTGCCGAATAGACGGTGTGCAAATGTGGCAAATAAAACATGCATAACAGTGCCAATATCTCATGCAATAGAATTTAAGTAACAATTATTTGTATTTATATTATGTGCTAAATTATACTAATTATAAAATAACCTAATTCATGTCACATCCAATATAAATTAAATGCATAGCATTCTGTCTAATAACAATAACCAATAATTAATATTACACGTCAGCACAATTTTGCTTATAGTTTAAAAATTCCGTAATATTATAAAAACAGTGGCTAATGAGTCATTTTTTCAAGGTTCGTTCGAATTCTCTTCCTTCAAGTTCTTAAGGACCTACATTACTTGGCCGCGACGAAAATCTGAGATATAATTTCATAATAGTACCGTAGCCACCGCGAGTCACCTCCACCTCATGCGTTCTTCTGCTCCGCGGACTGACTGGCAGGACTAAGTGTTCCATATTTTCATGAAAGGAATCCTATGATACTGATGATGAATATGTGTGTAGATAAAGTAGCGTATACAACTGTACATAATTAGGTCTTAAAACACTCTTGCGATCCTATTATGAAACTCGCCTACGGCACGTTTCATAGAACCACACTCGTATTTTAAGACCTCTCATTATGTAGCAGTTGCATAAACTACTATGGTTTTCTATTCTAATACCATGGATGCATGTTTGTGGGCATAGATGGCGTGTTACAGATCCGATGCCATTTGGGTGTTTGTTGGATGTTTGTGTACAATAAGTAGTATTTGTATTTGTTAACTTTCCTCCAGTTGTATCGTGTTATTTTTGCTCGTAAATGAAGAAATATAGCGTGTGAATAAACAAGCCTTAATGGATACTCGATATTTAAACCAAAGTAACAAAATACTATTCGTGACCACGTTAATCCAATCAATGACCCGTGGGCGTTGATTCACGAAATGACGGACAGAGGTAGATTACAGCCTACTCGTACAAAGAACGACGAATTTTATTAAAGAATGCACGTCTCTTACGACGTTTTGATTAAGATAGATTATCGTTGTATAAGAAAAACGACGCTTTTTGGTTAGGAATGAGTGCCACTTACGACATTCTTCTGATTAGCATAGATTTCTCCTTCGAATAATATAAAAGACAGATTTTAGACAGAAAGTTACGTCGCTTACGACTTCCTTCAAGGTAGGTTACTGCTGTTTAAATAAAAATGTCCATTTTCAGTAAGAATTGCATGTCACTTAGGATCTTCTCCTGTTGAGAAGTATTGCCCGGGTTATCTTCGCATCGGGGTTCGATTCCCGATTGATAAACACGCCGAGGACACGCGATCATAGTAACAGATTTATATGTTTAAGGCTGAAATCAGTTTACATATAAGTTTATTTTACAATGCTGCGTTTGTCTGGTTTTGCTTTATTCCTCCAGGAAACTGCACATTTTGAGGGATGAGAATTAGTAAGTATCCATACTAATATTATAAATGCGAAAGTGTGTCTGTCTGTTACCTCTTCACGCTTAAACCGCTGAATCGATTTTGATTAAAATTTGGCATAGAGATACGAGGAAGGACATAGGATAGTTTTTATCCTGGATATTATACCTAAAAAGATTGAAAAGTGAGTGAACATTTCTGTTGGGGTGCGGTGACCTTGTAGGAAATTTAATTATTAGACCAAAAGCCCAATTGCTCTTACATTTGCTTAGGCGCTTTTAATAATCCCTTTTATCAAGTTCCACGCGTACGTAGTCGCGGGCAAAAGCTAGTAAAGGTATATAATTATCATTCTCATGGTGGCGAGGTGGCAAGCTTTGGCTTATTTACCAAATATTTTGTCTTTACACAAAACAGCCTTGCTAGAAATTCAATTAGCCTAAGACAGTGACATCTCTCTGAGAATTTTATAATCTTTGAGCCTATGGTGACTAATGTTGTCCCTAGATGTCGCTAGAAGTATCGTAGCGAATCCTATAGATGTATTTAGTTTTTTATACCAGGTGGGTCCTGTAACTGGAGCAATAAATTAAAACATAGATTCTACCCCCCACTGAACAACATCTATTAAACAACTTTTAAAAATAACTCGTTTATAATGTAAACCAGTAAAATAAGGTTTATTCAAAGAAACAAAGTATTGCGAAATATTTGATATGTAGTAAAGTGACGGCAATGCCAATTCTAAGGTGATGTCAATGTTGGACGGTGTATATTGAAAATGCTATTACTTTGTTTGAAATAATGAACATATGAAAACAGTATTTTTTTTAAACTTACTGAACAGATGTTGTTCAGTTTGGCGAGTAAAATCTATGTTTTGTTTTTTTCTCCTGTTACAGGACCCACCTGGTATAAGATAAAATTAATACAAGATGAGGCTCTAAGAAAGTGTAAGTGTTCATACTAAAGATGGTTGATTGATTGATGATATTATGATGTATGTTTTTTCACTTTCACTCATCTGTAATTTTCTGTAGGGTAAGAATACCTACCTAATTTAGGGTGAAGTCGGAAGCTCGTAACTTTTTAAATTTTTCAAGTCGCAGAATTTTGGGTGCGCCATTCATTGTATGATCACGTGACAAAATGTATGGCGCGACCGAAAAAATACGAAACTAAAGGTGTCAAAACGTCGAAACTTAAACAATACATTTAAAAAAACCATGCACCTAAGTACATTATTCACGAGATCATGGACACATAAAGTTTTGAGGTTGATTATGTTTATTAAATATGTTGATAATTTGAAACAACTATTCAATCACAATACTCAATTACCTAACAACTAAAGTTTAATCTAATGAAGCAATGTAGTTAAACAAATAATGACTAGGTAATGAGAATATGTTAACATTACGAACAGTCGTAACGTTCATTGACGAACGACAGTGGTGGTGACCCCGCTAGGGCAACCATCTGGTTATTGGATAATGGGAAAGGTATTTCTGCCAAGTTTATTTGTAACATTACACTCTTTAGCTGAATCGCGCGACTGTATCGATGGTGGATCGCGGCTGTATCGAGGGTGGATCGCGGCTGTATCGATGGTGGATCGCGACTGTATCGATGGTGGATCGCGGCTGTATCGATGGTGGATCGCGACTGTATCGATGGGGGATCGCGACTGTATCGATGGTGGATCGCGACTGTATCGATGATGGATCGCGACTGTATCGATGGTGGATCGCGACTGTATCGATGGTGGATCGCGACTGTATCGATGGTGGATCGCGGCTGTATCGAGGGTGGATCGAGGCTGTATCGATGGTGGATCGCGACTGTATCGATGGTGGATCGCGGCTGTATCGATGGTGGATCGCGACTGTATCGATGGTGGATCGCGACTGTATCGATGGTGGATCGCGACTGTATCGATGATGGATCGCGACTGTATCGATGGTGGATCGCGACTGTATCGATGGTGGATCGCGACTGTATCGATGGTGGATCGCGACTGTATCGAGGGTGGATCGCGGCTGTATCGAGGGTGGATCGCGGCTGTATCGATGGTGGATCGCGACTGTATCGATGGTGGATCGCGACTGTATCGATGGTGGATCGCGACTTGTTCGAGGGTAGATCGCGGCTGTATCGATGGTGGATCGCGACTAAATCGATGGTGGATCGCGACTGTATCGATGGTGGATCGCGGCTGTATCGATGGTGGATCGCGACTGTATCGATGGTGGATCGCGACTGTATCGATGGTGGATCGCGACTTGTTCGAGGGTGGATCGCGGCTGTATCGATGGTGGATCGCGACTGTATCGATGGTGGATCGCGACTGTATCGATGGTGGATCGCGGCTGTATCAATGGTGGATCGCGACTGTATCGATGGTGGATCGCGACTGTATCGATGGTGGATCGCGACTATATCGATGGTGGATCGCGGCTGTATCGATGGTGGATCGCGACTGTATCGATGGTGGATCGCGACTGTATCGAGAGTGGATCGCGACTGTATCGATGGTGGATCGCGACTGTATCGATGGTGGATCGCGGCTGTATCGATGGTGGATCGCGACTGTATCGATGGTGGATCGCGACTGTATCGATGGTGGATCGCGACTGTATCGATGGTGGATCGCGGCTGTATCGATGGTGGATCGCGACTGTATCGATGGTGGATCGCGACTGTATCGAGGGTGGATCGCGACTGTATCGATGGTGGATCGCGACTGTATCGATGGTGGATCGCGACTGTATCGAGGGTGGATCGCGGCTGTATCGAGGGTGGATCGCGGCTGTATCGATGGTGGATCGCGACTGTATCGACGGTGGATCGCGACTGTATCGATTGTGGATCGCGACTGTATCGATGATGGATCGCGACTGTATCGATGGTGGATCGCGACAGTATCGATGGTGGCTCGCGACTGTATCGATGGTGGATCGCGACTGTATCGATGGTGGATCGCGACTGTATCGATGGTGGATCGCGACTGTATCGATGATGGATCGCGACTGTATCGATGGTGGATCGCGACTGTATCGATGGTGGATCGCGACTGTATCGATGGTGGATCGCGACTGTATCGAGGGTGGATCGCGGCTGTATCGAGGGTGGATCGCGGCTGTATCGATGGTGGATCAAAATCAAAAAAAAAAAAAAAAACAAAAATATATTTATTTTCAACAAGATTACAGATAATGTTGAATTCTCCTTTTAAGTTAGTACTTGTGTTAGGAGAATTCGCTCTCTCATCCAAGTTATACACGGTTAAAAATAAATAGTTAATAGGGTATATCTAAGATTAAAGTGTACAATTTAGCCCTTATACTATAAGTAAATATAATCCCACCAAAAACATTCTGTAAAAAACTAGCCAAGTCTCGATGGAGCTGCTTGTTTATCTCTAAAAAGTAATGAAATCTAGACAAAGTCATACCAAGTCTAAGGTTCCTTACTGCGATTTCTTTATTATTATAGTTAATGCTGTGTGACTAGGCCGTTGAAGGGTACACCAGTATGGGCTATTATCTCGCTTAACAAACATAGGTAGTTACAACAGATATAACATTACGTGTAAACAAAATTGACTTATAGCGGTTCTGGCCACAGATTGGTGCAATGGTGACATGGAGCACCTGGTTTTGTACCCTTGTGTACCCTTCAACGGCCAAGTCACACAACATTAACTATAATAATAAAGAAATCGCAGTAAGGAACCTTAGACTTGGTATGACTTTGTCTAGATTTCATTACTTTTTAGAGATAAACAAGCAGCTCCATCGAGACTTGGCTAGTTTTTTACAGAATGTTTTTGGTGGGATTTCACTTCTTTTTGTAGAAACGTGGGCATATTGTTTTATAACAACCTGCTAATTCACTTTAGCAAACCTCACGAAATAATAAGCGAAATCAACGAAATGCAAATAATCCCTCCTAATCCCTAGCTAACGTTTCCAAGCGCAGTAGAAGAATGTCGTAAACGACTGTAACGCGGCCGGTTGCCACTTCGCCATATAAGATTATCGGAAAAACAAATGACGGCGCGTTTTAAAATACAGTCAGCGCCATCTAGCGACGTGTGCGGCGGGTATCACCGCCACTCTTAGTCCAATGCATTATATTTTGACCAAATTTTGAGCGATATTAATATTTTCGTGTAATTTGTTTATTTAATTTGTGTAATGTTCGAGTAGAATAAAGTTAATCGTTCGACTATTTCTTCTTGTAAACTTGTAAGTATAAGTATAAAATCCAGTCTAGTCTTGTCCAGAGTTTTCCTTTAATTTTATTTATATTATGCGTATTAAAAGCAGAAGGGGAGGCATTCGCCCAGCGGGTACGTATTACAATGCCGAAGTTCAAAATACCGAATATCATAAGACCTATATGGACGGAAGGCCGAAAATTAAAATGACGAATGTTTATTTGACCGAAAGTTTAAAATCCCGAAAGAACGTTTGATCGAAAGGATGAAATACCGAATATTATAATCCCGAAGACTGTAAACCCGAAGAATGTAATCCCGAAGACTGTAATCCCGAAGACTATGATCCTGCCTAAAGGTTGTAATCCAGAATATTATTTAAACTCTCGAGAATTATCTCGTATTTCTGTAGTCTTACAGATTCTAATGTTTATTTTATACAAAGAATATTAACCTAAATTACGACCTACTTGCCTACTACCACACCTCGGACAGTGGCGATCAAATGTATGAAAGAAACGCGTTGCTACGCACACAGTCTAAGCTCGTGTAGGTGAACGCGTACCATGCTTGTGTGAGTGAGATAAGACATGCTAGGGTTGCCGCCATTTTGAACGCACGAGTCGGGAACACAATGTGCAGTAATATGAGATGACCTTGTAATAGCGGCGTCGAATTAATTTTGTGTGCACTGCTTATAATTAAACTAATGTTAAACTACGATTTCTAATTCCGCCCGCGTTCAAATTCGATAACCTCAATGACTAAAAACTCATTGCGCGAATTAGGAAGAAATAAGGATCATACATATTAAGCTGTAAGGTGGGTATCGAAGCTCGATTTATACAAATAGTTTCCTATTTTGAATCAGTATAAAGGAAGTAACTAAATTTTTGTAAGGAAATTCAGGCCGCCAAAATATTACGTAAGTTGAAAACATGATTTTTTGTTCATATATATATTGTGTTGTTTTCAGTGTGATCTGATAGGTTTAGGTCGAAAACGGATAGGGCAAAAAAAATACTAAACATAAGTACCTATTGTAAGTGTATTGTAAGTTGGTTTTCTACTAAAACATAAAACACTTTGAAAATAACTGGGTATGTACTTGTCTTGATTCATCCAATGGGAATCTGTAGAACTTTCTTTTATTTTTGTTGTTTATAGAGCTTAAACAACCGTACACAGCACAACACACGCCCATTACAAAAGCATTTGTTTAATATTTGAATATTATACGTGGCCTCCGCTCTGCGCACCGCGTCGTCGCGTCCTTGCCAGCCGGTAACTGCGAGGTAACCGAGCGCGGGTGGGCGGCACTTTCGGTGGGAGGCAGGGAGTGTCCATACTGTACGTTAGTACTCTTTATTATACTGTGCTACTACTATACTTACTATTTATAAGTGAACTCTTCTGTGGAACCGATCTGCTCCGGCGCTGTGGGATGTGCAGCCCCTCCGCCCTAGTACGTTAGTACTCTTTATTATACTGTGGCCCTAGCGTAAGAAAGTGCGGGCATCAAGCGAGTCGCGGCGGCTGAGGCTGGTCGCCCAAGGTGACTAAAAAGCTGAAGCTGCGGAGGCGAGCGTTGACAGCTTCGGTTCCAGACAAGTTCGGTTCGGTTGGCAGTCCATGACAGAATATTTTATAATATCGAATATTTAGTGTCATACTTAATTTCCCACTTTCCCGGACTCTTTCCTTTTCTTAATCGACTTGCCACAGAACCGAAGCTGTCAACCCCGATTCCACGTGGTCTTGTCTGTCCTAACCCTAGAGTGTATATAAAAGCCCGGAGGCGTGGAGGGAGGGCAGCCCCCGGCCGCCGTAAGAAAGTGCGGGCATCAAGCGAGGCGCAGCGGCTGAGGCTGGTTGCCGAAGGTGACCAAAAAGCCGAAGCTGCGGAGGCGAGCGTAGGTGCCGCACTTTCTTACGCTAGGGCGGAGGGGCTGAACATCCCGCAGCACCGGAGCAGATCGGTTCCACGGAAAAGTCAGATTAGTTTAGTGTCCTGACACTTTTAAAGTGCTCATTGACTTTCGGGATTATAAAATTTAGAGATTTTAAAAATTTCGGGATTATGAAATTTCGACATTTTCAACTTTCGATTTTCTGAAAATAGGTAATTTGAGCTTCGGTTTATCGAATGTCGGCTTTTTGAACTTTCTGTATTTTGACCATCGGTATTTCAACTGTAGGTATTATGAACTTTCGGGATTTTAATACGTAACCCGCCCAGCTGTGGGACGCTATAGGCTAGATTAAATTAGATGTATCCCACTACGCTGGATTTTTGCAATTACAGTCGATTTTTTTATGTACCAATAGTAGAAGGGGGCATTACCATATCTCTAATACAGCTGAGACCAGCTGAGGGTTCTTCATCAAATAAATAATAAATAAATATCGGACAACCTCACACAAATCGATCTAGTCCCAAATTAAGCTCTAGAAGGCTTGTGTTATGGGTACTAGACGACGATATACATACTTATATAGATAAATATATACTTAAATACATAGAACAACCATGACCCAAGCACAAATATTCGAGTTCATCACACAAATATTTGCCCTGGCCGGGACTCGAACCCGGCACCGCCGGCTCAGTAGGCAGGTGTTTACAAACCGAGCCAAACGCGTCGTCAAAATACTTCAGACCTTGGATTTTTGACATCAAATGAAGCGGCCCACCAAGTTGAATATTAAAATACTTAAACGGGTTTACTCACGTCGTAGAAATCGAATAACGCTCGACATGTTTCGAATCGGTACGCGATCCATCATCAGGAGAGACGATCAGTCGCGACGGCGGCCAACCGAACACAACAAGTTGAATATTTTTTGTAAAGGCGGTATGTCGATCTCACGTCGATCTCTAATAGTTTGGTTGGGCTCTTGTGTTTTCTAATCAGAGTACTCCAGATCTTCGATTATCCTAGTTTTTAGGGTTCCGTACCCAAAGGGTAAAAACGAGACCCTATTACTGAGACTTCGCTGTCCGTCCGTCCGTCCGTCCGTCTGTCACCAGGCTGTATATCAAGAACGGTGATAGCTAGACAGTTGAAATTTTCACAGATGATCTATTTCTATTGCCGCTATAACAACAAATACTAAAAATAAAATAAAATAAACATTTAAGGGCTCCCATACAACAAACTTGTTTTATGGTACGGAACCCTTCATGCGCGAGTCGGACTCGCACTTGGCCAATTTTTATAGTTTTCGCTTTATGTGGCCATTAAACCATAACTCTGTACCAAATTTCAGCTCTCTGAATTTATGGGAAGTACTACTTCTTTACTGATGATCATGAGTGAGTGAGTGTCGTAAATGCGAAACTTTGCTTTCGCTTAACTTCGGAACTAAATGACCTACAGACTTGAAATTTTGGATTTTAAGTATGTGATTATAGCTTACTGGATGAAGAAAATTTCTGCGTTCTGGTCTTATCCAGAGGTGCTCAAATAGGGGCCTGCAAATGCGGCGAAATGGTTCCAGTAAAGGATGGTACGGCAGTGTTTGCTTCGCGCTCGACTTGGCGGGGGCACTGCCGTGCCCCCCGATTTATGTGTTTGTCACGATATCCATTGAAATAATGAATTTACACTCTCTGTTCTAAGTAAAGTTCCACTTAACTCCGACAGATGGCACTGTCTGTTCTACAGCTTATGAATCGCGCTCACGGCTTAAACTAGTATTTTATAAATACTTCATAGGTACTTTAGCCAACTTAATTAACTTACTAATATTATACGTGTTAAAATAACCAGAACCAGACACTTGTCTAACGCACCAATTATATCAAATACTCCAATCAAATTTTAAACGTTTAATTATTATATTTTCTTACTAGCACTAAAAATATATATAGTATTTTTTATTGAGCTACAAAGCTTAATTTTATTAATTGAAAATAGAAAAAAAGTTGAATTATTGTTTTAAGTGGGTTAAATTCACGTGAAATTGTCAGGAACCGCTTAATACAATAGGTAATTATATATTTCTCATTAATGTTTTGTTTGTTTTTTTTCCTAAATCAATGACCCCTCTCCATATAAACTGATTTTCAATATAATTTTAGATTTTTAGTATAGCATAAATTGTATAACCACACTTATATCTATGTAGTCTTTATTCTTCATTTTTGGTCAAGTTGACTGGACTAGTAGGTAGGTACTCGTAATAATCTAATTTGCAAATGTGCGTTAAAAAGCTATAAAATAAAATAAACCAATTAGCACCAGATTTAATCTAAAAACCGGTCAAGAGTATGTTGGTTCTAGTATAGGGTTCCGCAGTTACTTTCACAAAAAATACGAGTACCTACAAAACCTACAGCACATTTATCATAACTGTGACTGTGACACGCCACTTTTTGTCGCGCGGCAATTACTACTTATGAATCTCCTTTCAATACCGTGCGATTTTCCCCGATTTTCGAAATTTATATTTACTTTTAGGTAAATATATGTATCATTGAATTTATGGTACATAGTTAAGTTATATAATACATACACATGTATTCACTTGTATCTTGGATGCTCTCCGAACGATTAATTTTCTACTCTGCACCCACTTGAAGAATCTCTGTTTGGCCCTATGGTTGACTGGTAGAGAATGCCATTAGGCATTAAGTTCGCATTTGTACTAACTTTTGTTTTGTGCAATAAAGGTTAAATAAATAAAAAATATATATTTGCGGCTTAGCTAAAGAGGGTTATATGGTTACAATATTTCTTTCCTTTCCGTTCATAAAGGTCTTATTTCCAGAAGAGATGATTATTAGGAAAAACTAGTGTTCACTGGAAATATTCAGGGGAAGATCAGGGCCGTAGCCCGATGCGTTGATTCGACCAAATCTGCTTTCCACTTGACTCACACCTGCTCAAGACGTGCTCAAGGTGGCCGAGGACCGTGGAAGGTTGCGGAACATCATTGGTAGGAAACTGATCCATCGAGGCTATCACGGCCCTTCAGCGAAGAGGATTACAATACAATACAAGTACTCTTTATTGCACACCTCATACAACATACAGGAGAAATGCAACGCAAGAAATTACAATTACAGGTAAACATCAGGCGGTTTTACTGCTAAAGAGCGATCTCTTCTGACAACCTTTGGGTAGTGGAGAACTTGAAAATCATTTTGTTAGTAGGCGTTGTATAATCAGAAATAATGAATAATATATACAAGAAAAACAAATAGATACATAAATATAACAAACAATAAATATAGACATTCAGCCAAAAGATAATAGGAACACCTATGGCTTGAATAAAATACGAATCATAAAATGGGTTACAATGCACGGAGGGAAAAATAAAAACAGACGAAACATGTTGTAATTGTAACATAGGTTTTCTTATTTTCTAGTCTGACACAACGGTACCCTAGAAAGTAACACTTAAAGTCCTCTGTAACCGGTTTAAATAATCTATTAGCCAATTAATCAAATCTAGAGTTTTACTCAAAATAGAACGGTTGATTAACTGATTAAATTGATTTAGTTCTAATCTCGTGTGTAGATAACCTCACTTCCGTTACAAAGAGCAGCGAGGCAATAGTAAAGTATAATAAATATACGTGTTATTGGAAAAAAGACTTTATACATTTAAAATAAAACAATTAAAACGGATTATATCACGTATATTTATTATTTGAGCCTCCCTGAAGTTTCGGTAGCTTTCCAGTTACCGTTGTCAACAGTTGGTTAAGAAAAATACCATTTTTAAGAAAATATTATGAAAAAAAAGACTTTCGATAGACGAAGTAACGGACTTACACTCGCTACATGGAATATTAACTGAAGACACAAACATGTAGAATTATGGTATTTCTCATTTAATCGGATGCCTTTTACAGAACGATAGAAAAATGGAAATTGTATTTTTTATAGGTTTTGGAGATAAACCTGAGATCGAAACTGAAACAAAATGTCTGCGAAAAATAGTTTTGTAAAAGGACCGCCAAATTTAACATCGATTTTAGGAATTAAATTATACGTCACTCAAATCGAATCTTAATAGATTGAATTTTAATCTCATTTACGGAACGATAACCCCACTTCCGCTACTCACACAGATGAGGTATTAGAAGAGATGCTTGAAATAGTTCTAAGGCTCCTCATTCGTAGCCGCGCCATCGGCGCACGCGCACGCCGCGCGAGCCTCCGACGCAATCGAAGTATAGGTAACGATACTAAAATAAAAAGTGATGATTAAAATTACAGTTTGAAAAACGGTGCTAAATGTTCCAAAATGGTAACGAGAACGGTTAAAACGAATCAAAAGTGAAATAAAAAAAATAAGTGAAGTTTGAAAGGCAATTGCAAATATTTTAATTTTTATAGGTTTTTTTATTCGCAATTTCTATTAAAATTTTCAAGTTGGTAATTGATTTTGTTTTATAAATTAGTTCTGTCATAGGTAAAGTGAATTGACCACCGGTGATTTTCAGGTAAACATCAAAAAGTTTTTTGAACTTTTTTGTTTTAGTAATAGTATAGGTACCTAACGAATAGTTTAAAAGCCTACATATAGAATGATTTTCTTTTCAAGTATAATTGGGTAGTTAAAGTGTTGATCCGTGCTTTGCGGACAGTTGATGTGAGTGTGTGTGATGTGTTGTGGAGTGATAAGTGATAACAGCTCAGGTGAGTTCCATTGTATATTTAATCCTTATTTTACTTGTCAGCGTGAAAACATGAACTTATTTATTTATATATATTTTTTTATGTAATATTATATCGACGCTTAAGAATAAATACTGTCTAACTAACATTTTTGACGTTTTTCACGTTTTAATGCAGTTAGGTTCAGAAAAAAAATCTTTTTTTGTTACTTAGACAATATTGACTCTTAAGCGTCGATATGTGGTTTGATGAAAATATATGAATTGAACGAGGAATACCTGCCAAATAACGATTAAAGCTTAAAATCAACATAATTTATATCAAAATGGTTTATTAAATTTTCCTTTGGAAACCTAATATTTGACTTAAATATCAAACACAGTGAGGTCTCAAAATGTCGATGGCTGAAAACGTCCACGTAAATAGTATTTTCGTGGTTAAAAAAACCTGATTATTATTGGCTTTATAGTCGATACAACAGTTTTATATAGTGATGACTTGACATTACTTTGCCTAAAAATATAACCATACATAATACTATAGGTACTTATGAAATACTCAACACTATGATATTATATAACTGAACAAATAAAATTGTTCAGTATTAAGTTAAAGCTGTTTTTAGATGCCCTTTTATTTATTAAACGTCATCATATTTTATTGGAAGTCCTTTTAGATTCAATAAATATGTGGTTTAAATGAAGTATTTATAGACGCGCCTACCTACCTAATTATTTACTATACTATTTAAGAAATTGTACTACATATATGTGGGATTCCTATTTGCCTCAATAAAAACACCTTATTTTGATAACTTCGTTTATTATTTAACGACAAAACTAATTAAACAATATTTTCTAATAGGAACTTCGTGCACTCGTCGTTTGCTGTTCAAACCATTCTCCCCGTCCCTTTCGCACCTCTCTCTGTCCTTCACTCACACTTGCGTTCCGTTTCACCCTATCACCTTACGTTCCGTTCCTACATTCTCGGCTGTCCTGCACATGCATATCTGTCCCCAGATATAGCCTTCCCTCTTACACGTTCATTCATCATCTCATCATTCAACATCAACATAGTATGTAGGTACCATCTTATCACTAGTTATCACTACAGTTACAATCATACATTAGTCAAGTAAAATTTTCTATAATAAGAGAACTCTCTTATACTCACACATTGTATGGAATCTACACATTACACGTAATATGGCACTATAGGTTTTATAGCAAATTTAAGTTAACAAACAACGAAACATATTCAGCCTTCTGTTAGGTATACTTTTACATAACAACAACGGTTAACATAAATAAAATAGCAACATCTTGAAACTCTCTTCATAAAAGATTACTTTATATTTCAACAATATAGCATTGAAAAGTACACATCTTAAATTAAGCAATAGAAATCTTATAATACGAGATCAGGTTTATACGCTCGGGTCCATCGTTACAAATAAGCAATGAAAATAATTAACTGAGTGTTGGGGTTTCTCTCAGACATCTTTCATAAAAGAAAACCTAACAACTAAAAATAATATAAGACAGACTAATACCTGTATTACTCGCAGTCCTCCTCCGGCCATCTCTTCATGAAGTCTGCCGCTGTAGCTGTCTTAATCGGACCCTCTGTATCGCTATGAACCTTCTCTACGTCATAACGGTCGTTTCGCTTCACCTTGGTGATCTTATAGGGTCCTAGGAACTTAGGCTTAAGCTTCAGTCCCGGCCCGAACTGCGTTCTCTTAATTGCGACGAGGTCGCCGACCTCGTACTTAGAGCTCTCCTTCCTTTTCTTATTATAACTCTTCCTGTTTTCTTCTTGGATCTTCTGAATCTGTTCTTTGGCCTTCTGCCTTAGATTTTCTCTTTCCTCATCAAATTGAGATATGGTTTCCTGCTGCAACAAGGTAAGTATTTCTAGGTCCTCTTTACAGTTCATCTTGATACCTATCAACAGCTGGAATGGCGACGTATCTATGCTCCTCTGGTAAGTACTATTTATAGCTCTCTGTACACGTCCCACATGCTTGTACCACGTAGACTGGTCTTCAATGCATAGCTTCGTTAGCATTGGAATCATTATGTGATGAATGCGCTCAACCTGGCCGTTGCTCCTTGCTATGCCAGTGGTAATCGTCCCATGCTGGATTCCTTCATCTTCACAGTACTTCTGAAAAGCTCCACTTGTGAATGCTGTGCCTCTATCGGTGATGATTCGGGTAGGATTACCGAATGTCTGCTGCTGCAACTGAAGTTTGTTGATTACCTCTGCGCTGGACGTCGACTTGGTGGGATAGAGCCACACAAACTTCGTGAATGCGTCCACAACTGTAAGTATGTGATTATAGAGTTTCCTCGTCTCTGTCAACGGTCCAATATGGTCCAAATGCAATGTATGCAGTGGAGTCCCTTCTTTTATAATTGGATTCAAAAGCCTTCTTGCTTGCCTTCCTTTCTGGTAGCTAATAGACATGGAATACAACCTGTAATCACTTCTTCGATTTTTCTATCCATGTTTCTTATGTAGTAATCCTTTCTTATGGCATCTTTCATCTTTCTCATAGCAAAATGGCCGTTGCTATGTACTCGCTTGATAACTTCTTTCTCCATCATCTTAGGTACAACTAGTTGGCCTTGGTCTCCTTTGTATAATATGCCATTTTCTACATAAAAGTCGTTATACTGTCCATCTTTCAAAATCAACTGTTTATTAGCATTGAGCTCTTCGTCTCTTTCTTGAGCTTGGCTTATCTTCTCGTGTAGGGTTACCACGGCCACATATGGAATCCTGCTAAGCGCGTCTGCATGCAGCATCTTGGCGCCTGCTCGATGTTCAACTTCATAGTCATACTGATCCAGTAGTAACACCCATCTAGCCACCTTCGGTGTCAAGTCCTTCTTTTTTAAGGTTAGCTCAAAAGCCTTACAGTCTGTCACAATTTTGAAATGCATACCAAACAGATAGTGGTGAAACTTCTTTATCGATTCCACAACAGCGAGTGCTTCAAGTTCATAACTTGAATATCGACTTTCTGCTTCGCTTGTCCGTCTACTTCTGTAGTATACAGGGTGCAGTTGTCCGTCTTGACTTTTCTGCATCAATATACCTGCTAGAGCCTGGCTTGAGGCATCGGTGTGCAGTTCTGTATACAACTTCGGGTTGAAAATCTTCAGTACTGGCTCACTTATCAACTTCTGCTTTAATATTTTGAATGCTTCTTTCTCTTCGGGACCAAAAATAAACTTGGCATCTTTTTTCATCAGATCTGTTAACGGTTGTGCTATCTGCGCATAGTCTCTTATATACTTCCTGAAATATGATGTTAATCCGATGAAACTTTGGACCTGCTTGACATTCATGGGCTCGGGGTATCGTGCTACTGCTTCAACCTTCTCTGGACTTGGCTGTACCTGCCCCTCCTTCACCAGGTGACCTAGGTACTCAATCTCTCGGCATATCAGCTTGGCCTTCTTCCAGTTAATTTCAAGTCCATACTCCGCAGCCACTTCCAATACCCGTCGCAGTCTTAGTAGGGCTTCTTGCTCCGTCTGGGCTGGAATGACAATGTCATCTATGAATACCATCATAACACCTTCATGTATCAAATCTTTAAAAATGATGGTGATGAATCTCATGAAATACTTCGGTGAGACAGATAATCCAAATGGGGCCTTAAGGAACTCCCATTGTCCATGATGCGTCACGAATGAGGTATATGGCACCGACTCCTTACTAATTCTTAAATGGAAAAACCCATTTTTGAGATCCAACACACTGAAAACCTTCGCATCTTTCAACTTGTCAATTAAATCCTCTATCAGCAGTAAGGGAAATTCGTCCTTAACCATCTTCTTATTTAGCAGTCTATAATCAACGCAAACTCGAGTTGAACCATCTTTTTTCTTCACAAGCACTAATGGGCTAGTATATTCGGAAAAACTCACCTGTATTATTCCTTTTCGCAGCCATTCATCTACCTGGTCTTCGACAGTCTTCTGCTCCACCAAGGATAGTCTTCTTGGACGTTGTGCCACGGGGATATCATCCTTGAGTATGATTCTAAGCTCGATTGGCGCCTCCTTCGTTTGGACAGGTTCATACACAGCCACCAGCCGCTCCACCTCTTCTTTGACATCGTTATCGCGGATGTGATCTGAAATGTCAACCTCACTCACACAACAATTCACCCTCGCCAACCATTCCTCATCCTAAGGTAATATAGACACGGAACCCTCGCGCATAACCATCACTACCGTATTTAGAAATTCCTGGCCTAAGATTACTTTATATGGCATACAGCTACTAGGCACAATATGAAATATAACGTCGTCGTAGCACTTATTGTCAATAGTTAAACTTTCGTAAAACTTGCCGCACGATCTTATTTTTGACATTCCGAGTCCTGATAACACCGCGTCGTCGTCGTCACACTTTTTCACCTTAAGTACGTCGTACACGTCGCGATTGATGAGATTTATATCACTGCCTGTGTCTATCAAGGCTTCCACTTCAATTCCGCACAAATTGATGAACTTTTTTTTTTTTTTTTTTTTTTTAATGGCTATGTCGATAGATTAAGCCAGTGTCATGTCGATTTAGTGAGGAAAAACAAACGCACTCGAACGCGACTAACTTACAAAAAAAATTGTTGCTACTCCTGAAAAGAAAATCTTAGTATAATTAGTAAGATTAGATTAACGAAAACACAACTACGGGATTAGTATTAATTAGAACATACACCAATCATTATTGAGAATAATGTAGTTGAATATATTATAATTTTAACTTATTAATTTCACAAAATTTTCCCAAGGCTAAGAGAATGTCTTTGTCAAAATTTTGTATTAAATCTAAGACACGAGTTGGGAATGGTACATTTCTACTTATAAGCTGACTATATAAATAAGAATGATTGAGTAAAGGGCAAGAAAGAAAAATATGGTTGAGGTCCCCATCGTCCAGCCCGCACTCACACAGAGAGGAGTCCCGGATGTGAATTTTGGCTAAATGACAAGGGGAGCAACAATGTCCTAGTCTCATTCGTATTATGGTCGTGCAGAACTCCTTTTGGAGGAACACCTTTGTGAACCAGGGCTTTCGCGGTATTGAAGGTTGGATTAACGAATAAATCCTTCCTCTCTTTTTGCTAGAAGACCTCCAAGAGGCGGACCACGCCTGAATTAAATAATTACGAGCTAAAGGGACTAAATCGTGACAGTAATTACGGAAAGGGACCTTGTCACCACACACAACTGCCTCCTTGGCGACTTGATCTGCTTTTTCGTTGCCGAAAACTCCAGCGTGGCCTGGAACCCACACCAATGCAACCTCATATCCTTCTTTTTCGCAGATCAACAAGTGCTCCTTAATTTGGTAAATTATAGGATTATGGAGTTTGACTGAGAAAGGGTTTGATATCAAAGCTTGCAAGCAACTACGCGAATCAGAAAAAATTATAGTCTTTTTCAGTTTAAACAGTAAGACGTATTTTACGCTTTCCAGAACTCCCATGCATTCCCCAGTGTATACCGAGGTTTCAGGAGGGCATTTCACTTTTTGGACAATATCATATTGCGAGTGAAAAACTCCCACACCCACACAACCGGTTGGAGATAACTTTGACGCATCACAATATATGGTATTCCAGTCATGCCATTCTCGGGAAAGGATTTGGCGAAGGTACTCATCAGCATGAGGATCATCATGGGTAATATCGAAGTTCAGAATAACGCGAGGGCGCAGAATGATAGTTTCGTAATTAAACTGAAAAAGAGGAATTTTGGAAGAGTGAAAAACTGGGTCTTTAATAGATTGAAATTTAAGGAGACTTTTAACAAGGCAAGGTGGTCCCTTATTATTTCCACAGGATACTTCTTTTAGATCAAATAAACGATGTATTATAGGATGATGGGAAATTTGAAGAGAGCGGAAAAGATAGCTGTCAGCTAAAAACTGACGACGAAGATGAAGAGGGGGGTCTCCGCATTCTACCTGCAAAGCGTTAGTAGGACTAGACTTCATTGCGCCGGAAATGATTCTTAATGCTTTAAATTGAATGAGATCCAATTTTCCAAGTCCTAATTTGTTTCCTGGTTCAAGAAGAAACGAGCCATAATCCAGTATACTTCTAATGATGGCATTGTACACTAGTCGTAGGGAGGTGGGGTGAGCCCCCCACCATACGCCAGATAAGCATCTAAGGGTGTTTAGACCCCTTTCGCATTTTTTTAATAAATAATCAAAATGAAGGGCACCGTCTAGTTTAGGGTCCAGGATAAGTCCAAGAAATTTATACGACGTTTGCACTGGTATTTCCGAATCACCAATGGTGACTCTAATAATGGGTATATTTCTCTTACGAGAGAAAACCACTACACAACTTTTTGAAGGGGAAAGCGATAGACCATTATTATTTAGCCAGTAGTTTAAAGAAATTAGGGAGTTTGAGATAGTTTCAGTGGCATATTCAATATTACTGTTTAATGAATAAATTAGTATGTCATCGGCATATTGTAAAATGTGGCACCCTTGGACTGAGGCCTCCAAATCATGAGTGTAGATGTTGTACAGTAAAGGGCTTAGGACCGACCCCTGAGGAAGGCCTTTCCACACCATTCTTGAGGGGTTCATTAGGGGATCCCTCCCCCGAAAAGTAATCCATCGCTCTGAAAGGAGATTTCCCACAAGGCAGGCCAGCTTCACCGGGATTCTCAGCTTGTGGAGTTTGTCCCTGAGAATGGGGAGCTGTACATTGTCGTAGGCTGCTTCCACATCCAAGAAGGCAGCAACCACTGATGAACCGTTTGCAAAGGCGAGACGAATATCAGAAGTAAAAATACTCAAACTATCCATTGTACTTTTTCCCTTTCTAAACCCATATTGGGATTTTGCCAATAAGTCTTTACTCTCTAAAAACCACTCTAGTCTATTTTTTACAAGATGTTCTAGAATCTTTGTTAATACCGAGGAGAGAGCAATGGGTCGATACGATCGAGCATCATTAGGGTCTTTAGTTGGCTTTAATATGGGCATTACTAGTTGTGACTTCCAGGAAACAGGCGGGTGGCCTTTAATGAAAATGCAATTAATTAAGTCAAGAAAATATTTCAAAAACTTTTCACCAGCTTTAGTTATAAATGAATATGTAATCCCTTCATGCCCTGGGGCTGAGTCTTTCAACGATCCCAACACATTTTTAAGTTCTAGCATTGTGAACACTTGATCTAAAGGATCAGATGAGGAATTGTTAAGTAGACCAATGGGTGAATCGGATACGGCCGGGACATGAGGGGGAGCAATATTGGATAGAAAAGATTCGGCCCAACCGAGTGAACTAGGATAGGAACAGCTTCGAGGGTTATATGCTCTCCTAAATTTCCGAATATTATTCCATACTACTGTATCCGGGGTGGAAGGGCTTAAGGATGAACAAAATGTTTTCCATCAGATTTTTTTTTATTGAGTAAAGATTTAGTTTCAGCCAATACGTTTAGTAAATTTTGAAAATTTTCTGCAGACATATTGGCAGCATAAATTTTTTCTGCATTTTTCCTTTCTTTAACACTTTGTGTACACTCTTTATCCCACCATGGTGGTGAAGCTAACTTACCAACTGCTGTGTTTTTAAGGGGGAAAACTTTATCAGCTGACGATTTTACGGCTGAGACTAATGCATCGGAACAAAATTGAATAGAGTCTGAAGTAATGGGAGGAAGACTGTTAACTTCACTCTCAAGGCACGTTTTGTAGCTATCCCAATCAGCTCCATTTATATTATAGCTCAGCAAGGGTTTAATAATGTCTGGCCTTTTTGCAGATAAAAATGGGAGGCTTACGAGGATGGGAAAATGATCACTGCCGTAGGTGCTATTTAAAATTTCCCAAGAAATAAAAGAAGCCAGTACAGGGGAAGATAAAGACAGATCAACAGCGCTAGTATTTTGATTAGGCAGGCCGCGCAAAGTTGGTTTCCCAGTATTTAGTAAGCATAAGTTTCTACAGTCAAGAATCTCTATAAACTTTTCACCTAGAGTGTCATTCCCATCGCAACCCCACAAAGTGTGGTGAATATTAAAGTCGCCCAATATAATAATTGGTTGAGGGAGAGCTTTAATCACTAATTCCAATTCCTTGATAATCTCTAGTGAGGGACTCGGAATATACACTGACAAAAAAGTAATACCTTCTAGACGTGCACAGGTAGTATGAAAAGTATCGCTATGAGAAGGGATCTGCACAGAAGAAAATGTAATATGGTCCCTAATGAACAAGGCACATCCAGCGCGTCCATCTGCCCGACAGTTCAAAAGGGAAACAAAAGTAGGTAAAACAAAATTAGAATCAGGTTTTAGCCATATTTCTGATATGGCTAGAACGGAGAGATTGAATCTATTAGTCAGGTAAATGAGCTCTTGTTTCTTATTTGTAATACTACGGCAATTCCACTGTAGTACTGTTAAGTCCATGTTTAGATTGATATAGGAAAGAAGAAATCATTGGGGCAACGTGGGACAACAGAGAAGAATCAGCCAGAGGGCTGGAGGGTGAGAAAACTTTTATAAGAGAAACGAGTATCTTCAACAGCTCGCTAATCAGGTCCTCGTTTGATTTTTGGGGCGGTTGTTGAGTAACTGGACTAGATGCAATGTTAGGGTTCCTAATTATTGCTTCATGAGCCTTTCGGTCGTATCCTTTTGCCAATGAAGGTGGGGTTCGGGGATTACGAAAAACGGTTTTTGTATAGGACGTATTGACCTGAGGTGGAGTCTGAGGGGAGATAGCTGTGACATTTGCATAAGATTTTTGGAAAATTTTGCTATGTGCGTTTGATGCCTCTGTGTACGAGATGTTTTGGCTGGTCATTGTTTTTTTAATTGCTAATTGCCGATTATACTCTGGACAAGATTTGCTTGTGGCAAAATGACCCGCTCCCAATCCCCGAGGGCAGTTACAGCAGTATGACTCTTGTGCGTCAACATCACAGGAGTCCCCTGTGTGAGACTCGCCGCATCGAAAACATCGAGGAAGTGACCGACATTTTTCTTTGGTGTGTCCGAATCGACAACACCTGAAGCATTGGATAGTGGGGTACTGATACTGCTCCACAAGCAGGGAGTTAAAACAGAGAAATATCCGTTGTGGTAGGGTTTGACCGTCAAATGTCACAACTATCGTCTCGGAAGGCATCCAGGAATAAGAGCCATCAGGTGTTGATTTTTTATAATTAAGCCGTCTTATTTTTAAGGGGCGGGCACCACCAGAACCCGTCGGAACTTGGATATTTTCCAGCACTTCCTCTGGGGTCCATTCCGTTGGCACCCCCCGAACCAGTCCCATCCGAGTTATATTAAAAGAGGGTAAGAATGCCCTATACTTGTGGTGTACCAATGTAGGCGAATCTATAAATGAATTAGCATCCTCACCTGAATGAAAATTGATGGACACTCGGTTACGCTCTATCCTTTTGACAGTGCCATCGATAATGTTTGGGAACTCTCTTTTCCTTTTTTGTAAAAAGAGCCCCAAAGTCACCGGGTGTAGAATTGTGCCAGCATCCGGAGCCGTCTCTACTCTCTGCACGTGTACGACAAATGGTCCCTGATCATTTTGACTGTACCGCTCCCGTCCGATAGGAGTAAAAGGGGAAGATGGAGTCTGTGAGTCCATTTGTTCATTTGGGGGTGACGTAATAAGATGTGCCGGAGGAGACGGTGGCAATAATGATTGCTGCAAAGATTTTTGTCCTAACGGCAGTTGGGAATCGTGTGCCGATTGCAATCCTCCTTCCACATCCGAGTCTTCCGAATGCCCTGTCGGAGGCGGGGTCCTAGAACGGGATCGCGAAGTGCTATGCCTAACTTTTTGCTTTTTTTCGCGGGCCCTTTGCCTCGAATTTTTATTTTTTGTCATTATGGAGGTAGATGTATCTGTCTGAGATTTTTCGAAATGTTCAAATTGAGCTAAGCTAACATTTTTAAACCCAGAAAAGAAATTCCCCTCCCCGGGATCGTCCAGGCCAGCATCCTCATCCATGAGGATGCTGGCAGACTACCCTCCAAATAGAAACAAACCCCACAAAGATTTCACTAAATATACACACGCACAAAGAACAAACACTTACCGATACCACCACCACCACCACACAAATATCGGAGTAGCAACAATTATCTGGACATAAACCAAGAATAACGTATATAAAACAATATTAATTATCTTAATCGACCGTCCGCGATCGACACTCAACCGCCAATCTTGATGAACTTAATAGGCTTGTTTAACATCGTTTTCGTCGAATCTTCGTCTTTGTTTACATCGTTTCGGCCGCTGTCGTCTGCCAACGCCATAGCGCAGTTGTCATTGGCCATAATGTTGTCGTCACCGCAGCGCGCCTCGCCATTGGTCATAATGATGTCGTCACCGCAGCGCGCCTCGCCATTGGTCGACCGTCCGAACATGGCACCGGTTAATTACTCGGATTACGCAACACCCATAGTGCCGGTTTTAAAAAGTAATGGCAGCGTTCGGATATGTGGGGATTACTCTTTAACTGTTAATAATGATATTTATATTGATAAATATCCGCTACCTCGTATTGAGGAAATTTTTGCTAAATTGAGTGGCGGAGAGCAATATTCGAAGTTGGACTGCAGTCAGGCATATAATCAATTAGTTTTAACGAAAGAAGCGCAAAAGTTAACCACAATCAATACGACTAAAGGGTTATTTGTTAGTACTAGGCTGGTATATGGAATTGCTAGTGCTCCTGCTGTGTTCCAGCGGACGATTGAGAATTTGTTAGCTGGGATCGAGGGAGTAGCCGTTTTTTTGGACGATGTGTGCGTCACTGGGGCAACTAAAGAGGAACATTTGAACAGACTAAAGTTAGTGCTTGACAGGTTCCAAGACGCCGGATTGCGACTGCAGAAGAGCAAATGCGCGCTCTTTCAAGACAACGTTACGTATTTAGGTCATATTATCAATAAACATGGCTTACATAAGTGTCCGAAAAAAGTAGATGCTATTTTAAAGGCGCCGCGGCCTAGTAATGTTAAGGAGCTTAAGAGTTTTTTAGGCTTAGCTGGCTATTACCGCAATTTCGTACAAAACGCGTCAAGTATCCTAAGTCCACTACACGAATTATTACGCGCGGATGCGGGGTGGGAGTGGACGCCGCGACACGAAGCGGCCTTTGAGCGGATGAAGCGGGAGTTGGCATCCGAGCGCGTGCTGGCGCACTTTGACCCCAGCGCGCGGCTGGTGCTCAGCGTGGACGTTGGGCCGGCGGGGCTCGGGGCCGTCCTGGCGCAGGTCGGTGCGGACGGAGTCGAGCGCCCGCTTGCTTATGGCTCGCGCTCACTCTCGAGTAGCGAGCGGAACTATAGCCAATTAAATAAAGAAGCGGTGGCGATTGTGTTTGGAGTCAAACGATTCCACCAATATCTATATGGGCGTTCAGAACCTTTTATACTGAAAACTGATCATCAACCGTTATTAGCAATTTTCGGGAAAAAGAACGGTATTTCGGTAATGACGGCTTCACGTTTAGTACGATATGCTATATTTTTATCGGCGTATAATTATACAATTCAGTACACTTCGGGTAAAAATAATATTGTCGCCGATTATTTCTCGCGCGCGGGGCCGTTTGATAGCGATTCGGCATCGCCGGCGGTAAAGCAATGCAATCTACTGACAGTTAACGCATTACAACTTGAGCAGCTAACCCCGCTCACTTACAAGGAGATTCAAAACGCGACGGCTACTGATAAAACTTTAGTGTCTGTTGGTAAATATGTTCAGAAGGGTTGGCCACGAAAAGTAAAGTGTCCTAACATCACTCCTTATTTTCGTTGTAAAAATGATATAGAAATGGAAAAGGGCTGTTTAATGAGAGGACATCGAGTTATCGTTCCGAAGTCATTAAGAAGTAGGTTATTAGAGGAATTGCATAAAACCCATCTAGGAATAGTAAAAACTAAAAGCAATGCCCGCGCACGCATGTGGTGGCCCGGCATAGACCTCGACATCGAACAGCTGATCGGCGCGTGCGCCGTGTGCAGCGCTCTGCGAGCGGCGCCGCCGCGCGCGCCGCCGGCCAGCTGGGCGCGGCCGCCCGGCCCATGGCATCGTATTCACATTGATTACATGACTGTAGCTCAACGGACGTATTTGATTGTGGTAGACGCTTTTAGTAAATGGGTAGAATGTATAGATATGACTGGCAGTACTACTACGAAACATTTAATTACAGAATTATTGTTGTTATTTTCGAGATTCGGATTGCCAGAAACCATAGTATCTGACAACGATGCTAAGATTGCATCACAAGAATTCACGAGTTTTTGTAAAAACAGTGGTATTATTTACGTTACTTCGCCTATATATCACCCGATTAGTAACGGGTTAGCTGAATGTGCAGTAAGGAATTGTAAAAAAATTATCAAGTCTATAATTGAACAGGATCTGCGATGTACAAAAAGTTTAAATCAAAAGCTACAAAGTTATTTGTTCGAATATCGCACTACAGTACATTGTACAACGGGAGTAACACCGGCTAAGTTAATGTTCGGTCGGGAGTTACGTTCGAGATTAGATCTTATAGTACCGCCGCGAGGCAAAACCGCTAACAGCGCGCATTCTTCGACGCGCGCGCAGGTGAATGAAGAAGCGCGTTCATTTGATGTAAATGATGACGTTTGGGCAAAATGCTTTGAAAACCGGAAGCCATATTGGAGCAAAGGCAAAATTATTAAGAAAATTGGCTGTAGAATGTATCTGGTCAGCTTGGAAGGACAAAATATAATATGTAGACGCCATGTTGATCAGATATTGCGATATACGAGCAATAACGGAGATGTTAATAATAAAGACTGTACAAGTTTGACATCACCTATTGTAAGAACGGACTCTTCCCCTTCAACCTCTTGTACATCAGAACAACAAAAAGATGTTACTGTTGATAACCCGTTAACAATAAACTCAGACTCGGTAGACGAGATGTGTAACGAGGAAAGGTCGGAGGATGCCGAAGCAGTGGAGGAGGACATTGGGACCGAGCGACCGACGACAGTAGATGCGTCGCCGCTTATTGAGAGTGAAGGTAACGACGTCGCTTCGGCGAGCAACACGTCGCCCGCTCCCCAACGTCGTCATCAATTGCGACCTAGGTCTAAGTTAATTAGTTATAAGGTTTAATTTATTGAGTGTGTTTTCTTGTTGTCTCAGGTTCCCTTAATTATGTTGGGAGGAGATGATATGTACGCGGACGCATGACGTCACCGATCTGTCCACTGTAACCTGATCCCCGCGCCAGTAATAAACGAGCTCTCGTCTGACGCACTTGTTTCATTACTACGTACCTCCGTATATACCACGTAGCACGTAGCACGTACCGTGAGCAGTGCGACGTGAAGTCGCGGCAGACCATAGCAATTTTATATTCTGTGGTGTTTTACATCTGTATGGCACTCTCATAGTGCTGGAATTCAGGCCGATCATGGTATCCTTTCATAAGCGCTATTGGCCATAGGTTATCATGCCCATATGTGTGTGATTGTGTTTGTTGGAAGTATGAACGCTATTTCACTCTCTATTAATATTTGTCTACTATGTATGACTCGGTATGTGACAGGTTATCTTGCATCATATTGACTTTATGCGCATAGACTTTATCATGCAAGAATTGTGAGCGAGATGAATGAAATTGTGCTTTAAATTCAATTGTTGTCAGGTAATGTCGGCGGCTCCTAAAGGTCTTATTTTTCTGCTTACAGCCGACGAGCACTCTGATGATGACAACAGCCCTCTTCAGCAACGAGCGGACGAGGACGTCACGCAGTCAGGAACGGCCGTATTACCGAGGCCTTCCGACCAGCCCTAAGGAAGAAGGAGACTGCACGATAAGCTGTCCTGCTCGCTGCATCGACGTCAGCGCTACGTCACCGGGCACCTTGGACGGGGCACAGCGACGGAGCATCCTTCACTTCGGCGGCGCGCACGATAGGGATCGGACTGTAGCTTAGGACGTATAGATAGGCTCCGCGTGCTTATACATAGCTAGCAGTAGTAGTGTATTTCGTGTTCGATTACTTTGTCTGTTAATTTAATTTTAAAATAAATGCGTTGATTGTTGTTTCATAGTTTATTTAAACCTCTGATCCATAAGAATACGTTTTCTATATGATGCACGCATCTTGGTTGGCGTAACCCTGTTTTCTTTATAGTAGTCGGTTAAAAGTATCCATCAAGCATTTGATGTCCAGCTACCTCTGAGCTCTGTACCAAACTCGGCTGAGCGCATAAAATATGAAAAAAGAGACCGTGCATTGTCCTGTTATAATTTACTCGTATCAAACGAATTCAAAAAAGGATGAGGTTCTCAATTCGACTGTATGTTTTTGTGTTGTATGTTACGCGATCATTCCGTCGATTATAAATCGATTTCGTTGATTCTTTTGTTTGCTATATCATACTTCAGAAGCGGTTCCATGTAAATAATATCGAAATTAATTTAGCGATTTTCGAGGATAAAAACAAAAAAACAGAATTTACTTATACGCCATTATATTAAATAAAAATTGTGGTGTGTACCCACATTAAAAAAAATGAGACATTACACGTTTCATAAATTTATAAAATACATATATTTCGCTCATTGAAATTGGTTATTTTGAGTGAAAGAGTGATTAAGTTGAAAAATTACTAATCATAGATTGAGATACTGTATTAAATACTCGTAAGGAAATATCCAAAACCTATAACTTTTCACATACTCCGGGATTAAAACCCGAAAGCGCAGCTTAATAGTACAGTCCAGTAATAGTCCAGAAAATGTTGCGGCTTAACCATTTTTAACCCTGTAATGCATAGTGTAAGATGCAGCTTACATAACAAAGAATTCAAGATTTATTTAAAAGTCGGGACATTTATAATGTTATTGAGAGTGATTTCAAAAGGGAATTTAATCCATTTTATTATTTCTTCGTCATACGTTGATGGTTGTATATTAAATAAAAGAGTTACAGTTGTTTACTAACGAGAAGGCAGAAATTTGAAAAACTTACCGCCATCTTTTTATGGTCTCGCAAACTGTGGCTTTTTGATGAGTGCTTTGGGACTTCCGGTTCGTGACTTAAGATGGCCGCATGCGTCTAAGTTTCGTTGTTCATTATTTATTCATTTTTGTTGTTCAATGTGTAGTATTGATAGCGTATTGTGCAGTGATCTAACGTATGAGTGAATAGCTAATGAAGAATTCAACTTGAAGCGTTCATAGCCCTTCCTGGGTCAAGGCCCGATAGTCCGCGTGGTTTTTTGTAAATCGCTATCACTTTACAAAAAGCAAGACCTCACCGAACAACGGCATGCTCTACGAGCAAACTCGAAATTGGCGAAATCATCATTAACTTTGATGGAAGCCATATTTTAAAATTAGAATTAGATGAGTGCTTTGGCAGTCTTTATGTTCAGTAGGTGTAAGTATATAAGCAATATTTGTAAATTTAATTTAAGAATGAAAAATTCACAAATTTTCTCAAATAAGCACAAAATATCTTGTATTTATTTAAAATGAAAAAATCATGCATTTAAGGGTTTAAATGTGTAGTCTTAGATTTTTGTTTAAGGGAAATATTAATGTTAACTGAGAGCCAAATTTAGAAAAGTTATACGATGTAGATATTCCTTAGATTAGATTACTTTTTCCCCTACATCCGAGCCGAGATCGATCGTAGTGAACAGTCCAAATCCGTTCCAGTTTGAATCCGTCTAATAACGCCATAGGTTCTTGTTGTGAAGTGTTTCTTGTGTAAAAATATACTATATGATTCCGGGGTCATGGAGCAGGAGTGAAAATACTATCAATGAACTATTAATTGATACTTGACAATCAATTAAGTATCAATTAACTCGTAATTAGGAGATTTTTTTTCGTGTTTTCGTGGTTGTCCCCATAGTGAAAGTTGCTCAGTGTGATCCTCCCCAGTACCCCCGTTCACTCCTGCTCCATGACCCCGGTATCACCCTGTATAAGCAACAAACAAGCATTGCGTTAACTCTGCATAAAGGTAGGGATACATTTTTGCTAGTCTTTTTATAAATATAAATATGACTGAAAATTTCGAAATGGCTTCTTTCTCTAGTTTTTTTTTTTTTGAAAACGCAAAATTTTGGGTATAATCTTTGAATTGTTTTGATTCATTTCGAATGCATTATCTAAGCATACAGTCGCCGTGAACTCGCAGCGTGACCGCCTTCATACAAAATTCGCTCGCAAATAGCGAGGGTGATAAGGCAATAATTTGACGGGAATGTAAGTCAACATTACTGCCAATAGTTCTGTTTTCCTATTTGGGCTGGAATTATATCAACAGGTTAAAGACCAAGTCTGGTAGTAATTGTAAAGTTACGTGCCTATGACACCTGTCTCGCTGCAAGTATTCAGTATTTCTCGGTAATTGCATTTGTATTGAAACTATTAATGTAGGTGCATACCAGGCGAGACAAAAACAGTTCAAATAAAAATTACTATTCTTAATGCGACGGGCACTTTTGCGGTATTTACGCGTCTTTTCATTTAGGTTGTTTCACGTTGTTTATAAACATAAACATATAACAGTAACTAGACCCCGGCCAACTTCGTTCGCGCCAAATAAAAGTGAGTTATATATTTTTTTGCTTCTCCGTAGTTGGGTAAAAGTATCCTTTAACCATTTGGGGATGACCAACTACTCGTGGACCAAAAAAAAATTAAATTGGTCCAGCCGTTTAGGTGTGACGTGACGACAAAATGTCGTTTTTAGGGTTCCGTACCCAAAGGGTAAAAACGGGACCCTATTACTGAGACTTCGCTGTCCGTCCGTCCGTCCGTCTGTCACCAGGCTGTATCTCAAGAACGGTGATAGCTAGACAGTTGAAATTTTCACAGATGATGTATTTCTATTGCCGTTATAACAACAAATACTAAAAATAAAATAAAATAAATATTTAAGGGGGGCTCCCATACAACGATCTTGTTATAGATTATGGTACGGAACCCTTCATGCACGAGTCGGACTCGCACTTGCCCATTTTTTTTTTATTTGCAACTTTGTCCGCATTAAACTTTTTTTACCGTAGTCCGGTAAAATGGATTTTATAACCGTTTTTGGATGTCCAGCTTTTTGACGACGCGGTTGGCGCAGTTTGCAGACACCTGTCTACTGAGCCGGCGGTCCCAGGTTCGAATCCCGGCCGGTGCAAATATTTGTGTGATGAACTCGAATCTGAATGTTCTTGGGTCATGGATTGGTCATTGTCAGTTCAAAAAACAAAAGTTGTCTCTTCGGTGGCCAATAGTTAACAGCGTATGTGCATAGAAGTTATGTTTTTAATACACAAGCCCATAGGGAAACGTCGTTTATATGCTAATATAATTTTAATCGGAAAACTAGGCCTTAAGCCCTTAAAAACTTTGTACGTGTCCACCGAAAAGACGCGAACCTTAATTCTGACAATGACCCAGATGTTATCTATATATGTAGTTATATATTATGTATATCGTCGTCTAGTACCCATAATACAAGCTTTGCTTGGTTTGGGATTAGGTCGATTTGTGTATGATTGTCCCATAATATTTATTTAGCTATCTTGGTACCAAAATTGGCTAAAATCTGTCTATCCATTTCAAGGACAAAATACATATTATTGCATCGCACTGTTAAGAATTTTCCTAAAATAATTACTAATTTCATACAAATAATAGTTTTGGATGTATTACGGCTTTATTTCGTTTTACCCTTTAACCAATACAACGTAGGTTTCAAAAGGGCTTAGTGTCAAGACTTTGAAATTCCAAAATGGCGTCTTAGGTCAAAGTTATTATGACTTTCCTTCTTTAAGAAAATGTATAGGGACCTAATTTTTTTATTAAATTATTTTGTCATATCAGTGAATAATAATTTACTCGTAATCCGTAATTATTTTCTTTTACAAACTATAGTTTCATAACACAATTATAAACCAACTTTTTGTTTCCTTGGTTTCTAGTTTTTTCCTCATAATATTTATTAAACACCATTTCTCGACAATTTACGCATAAAAAGCGGTTTGAGATTGACATGCACTTGACAGGCCGTCAGACCTGCGCCGGCGCCTGTTTTATACCACTTGGCAGTTATTTGCGCTATTTTTAGGGTTCCGTACCTACGTCAGTTGGCAAAAACGGAACTCTTATAGGATCGTTTTGCTGCACGTGCGTATATCTGTCTTTCAAGACCACTTAGAGGTATCAAGTTAAAATGTACATCAAATACTCTACACTCTCTTTCTACTCTAGGTCTAGGACGCCCAGGACCCGTTAAAATTCTAAGTTCTAAATCAATGAAATCTCCGTCAAGGCTTCGTTTATAGCGCATATTTTGAAGTTCACAGGGAATCAAAACCTAATAGGGAACTTCCCGTTGTACTAGAATCATGAAATTTGGTAAGACGCATTGCCGTATTCCTAGCATAAGTACCTAAAGGAAATTATCATAGATAGAGCACATAGATGACAGACTTATTTGTATTTGGTAAACTAACCGCGAGCTATTTTGATGTATAATGACAAAAGTTTTCTAACTAGAAAAATTCAGTTTGTTCCTTAATACCTACAGTTTATCTTTTCATTAGAGCTATAGTCAGCGCTTCCGGAGCCCTCAGTGCGGGAGTCCGACTTGCACTTGGCTGACTTTTATATCTGTTCAGTGGGACGGTGCAGATGCAAAATTCAACATTTCTAATAACATATTTGAGATCGCGCGTAATTTGCAAAACGAAATAAAAGACATTGAAAAGTATTTTCAATAAGTATAGACAGTTCATTTTTAGATAGAAATATGGTAAAAATATGGTATTTTATTTATATGAGACGTGTATACAATATACATAGGTAGATTAAAGTACATAAAATAAACTTGGAACATGCTCTTTGCCCCATAAATGGCAGTTAACATAAAATATCCATGTACGCGAATAATTTCTATGTTCCCTTACAACTTGCATGTAGGGCAAACGCATAATTTACCTATTAAAACTATCCGAGTTACTTGATCTTTAACCCATCGATACGACACGAGCTATTTTGGAATAAACTTGCAATAAAATCTGACACGCCGAAGGCTTGCTACTAAATTTTACTACACCCAATCTGATTTAGTTTCGCCGGGACAATGCTAAAATGTCTGATCAAATCGGCTTCTTTTTATGAACTGTCAAAACGAGCGATAAGGGACAGTACGAAATTTCATCGCGGCTCCACCGGCTGTGGAGGGCACTTCGCTGCGGAAACCCATACTTCGGGCAACTTTGCTTCGCCCAACTTCGGTTTACTTCGCGAGTAGTAGAGGTAGGGTCAAAGAAAATTTCAACGGTTTGACACTGACATATGTGTCAGAATTCGAATGGGTTTGATACTGACATGTGTCAAAATTTCAACGATTTGACATGGACAAGTGCCAACCATTAACATTCTTTTTTAATAAGTTTCGAAGGCAAAGATCTCTTCAACCACTATTATTAAGAACTGTCAAATTGACAATTAAAAAAAATATTTTAGAAAAATCATGGTAAAGATAATTTAATGATCTGAAGCTCGTAGATCGTTACTGCAAGGATTATCGATATAAAATATAATTCAATGGTCTTCCGAAAATTGTACCAAACCTATTGGCCTTCTTATTCTTCAGCGTAAAACTATATGTACATACTATGTTTATATGTACTTAGAAGCTTTCTATGTATTTTCGAAAATAACATTAATGGTAACGACACATACCTTATTTATAGGGAACACATTTTTTTTTTCAACTTTTCGCTTCTGTGTAGCATTTGGTTTACGTTGGCAGACGTTACTGCTTTAATAAAAATGATTAATTTGGGTGTAGCACATCGTTACTATTGCTTCTTAACATAATTTGTGACGATGGTGCCGATTATAAAGTCTAAAGCTTTACGGTAGGCAAAGGCATGTAGAAGCAACTGGTTTAAAATTCAATGGCTCTCGCATCAGATTCGGTGGTCCTATAGGTAGGACGCCCGTGTTGGCCCAGAAAGCCGTTGGAGACGGAGGTTCGAACCCTGCCTGAACCGTTATAATTTTCAACTTTTCGCTTCATTGTAAACAATAAAGAACTCCATTGCGTCAGGGCGAACAATATAATAATACGTTCTTTCATAGAATTTGAAAACTTTAAAACTGACGACGCGGTTGACGCAGTGGTTAAGCAACTGCCTACGGAGCCAACGGTCCTGGGTTCGAATCTCGCCAAGGGCAAATATTTGTGTGATGAACTCGAATATTTGTGCCTGGGTCATGGATGTTATTTGTATTTAAGTATTGTATTTATCTATATAAGTATGTTTATCGTCGTCTAGTGTCCATAACACAAGCCTACTAGAGCTTACTGTGGGTCTAGATTGATTTGTGTGAGGTTTTACGATATTTATTTATTTTTATTTATTATTATTTATTTATTTAAAACTCTCTCTATTGTACCTGCCTAAGGTTTGGCACAACTAACAACATTTCAAATTTTCAAATAGTAATAAGTTTAAACTAGTTTCATTACTTTATTTCTACAGAACTCAAAACTGTTATTTTTATTTGCTTTAGGGGCGAGATTTAATAATATTCAAAAACAGGTGACAGCAGCGTCGCGTCGTCTAAGAATCAGCACTCAAATGATGTCACCTTCTCGAAAAATTACAGCCACAAACTACAAAAAAAAAACAGAGTTACAATCTCCGTACCTACTAAATCCGTCTTAGTAATAGACAGACTGTATGATTGTCTGCTCAGTGACTAGGCTCCTACGCTCTTTTAGGAACTCAAATGGATTTTTCATCTCTCCTGTTCGGAAAGTGTCATTTTCATGAGAAGATAGCCGGGTGGAAAATAGCTTTTCCATCCCTAGGGTGGAAAGTATTTTTTTTTTAATTGCCACGGAGTCAAAGGATATTGCCATCTAGATGCACGTCGTGACCAACTCAATTAGGTACAATCTAGTCGTCCGTGATAAAGTGGCCATTAAAAAAATCTCCAAAGGTTAGGTATATTTATTTATATCCAATTATTATTAAATATAAATATGTATGTATTATTATATTTATAATACGTACATATAATTCTGTCCCTCATTTTATTGATAGAATCATACATTTATATAAAAAACAAAATTGAAACCATTGGAAGTGTTTTTTTTTTTAATATTGGCGGTACGTATATTTTAACTTTTTTTTCTATTAAGAATAATTATAATGAAAGTTTGCAATAGAAAAAGCGGGACCACGAGATTAAATATAAATACCATGTCTTTTATTGATTATTGGTTAAAAATAACATGGACATTAATTTAACTCACTCATGACATGTGAGTGTAGTATTTTATTTTCCTCGCAGTCGAAATGAAAAGTAGAGTGTTTAACTCGGGTGAAATTACCCATTTCACCCTCGAACTATTGGCGCTCTCACTTCGTTCGAGCGCCAGAAATATCTCGGGTGCAATGGGTAACTTTCTACCCTTGGTTAACAATCTACTATTTAATCATAGGACGGAATATTTTTGAAAATGTTTTTTTTTAATGCTGTATTTATTTGATTATCGGAAAACGGCCTGGTTAAAAAATCTAATATTGTTAATTAGAATAAAAGGAGAGAATTAAGACATTGAGATTTAGACAATTTAGGCAGCTTGAATTATAGATCTTTAAATGCCATATTCGCCTGTCCTTTTCTTTTCTTTTACAATAATTGTTACAAGAATGCTTAAAGAAATTGTGTCATATTAATGAAATGACGGGCTTATAACTCTTTTTCATACGAATTGTGTAGTGGTTAATATAAACGTCACAATATAATACTTGTAGTTACTTATTACGATTGTTAATCGTTTTTGTATCACTTTTGATAGTTTTAATTAATGAAAACGACGGCATAATAACTAATAAATGTTTATGCTATTATATTTATTATTGCTTTTAAATAACTGTCGTTTAATTGCTACCTGATGTTAGACATTTTCAATTAGGTTTTTTAAGTAATAGGACTTTAATTACTGTTATACTTTCAGTGTAATTGGCATTTTGAAGTGTGCTTATAAGTACATAATAACGTACTTAATAGGTTACTTATTATACCCGCGAACTTCAAGTCGTCTGAATTGAAAATAAGTAAAATATACCTAATAATACCATGGGATCAAATGTCTATATGGACTAAATACATTTAGAGTGTTTTAAGTGTTTTAAGAGTCTGAAATTACTGTTGCAGTTCGTCATTCCAACGGAGCGCTGAAACCGTTCCATACAAAAGTTAAATGTGCATTTAAGTACGTAGATACATGGTTGTTGTGCATTCATTGATTGTTAAATTGTGAGGATTATCTCAAATTTGCTTTTGGACATAAAACATATCTTAAAACTTGCTTACGTTTGCAGATAAGCACTCGAATGTTTCAAAAGCGTTTTGTTTTATTTTTCTTCATTTAATTATATAGCTCTTTTTATTTATTTAATCATAGTAATTCAACATCAGTTGACAACCATATTTTTGAAAAGTCAGTTGGCGTACTCAGACGACAGCAGATAAAATTTATCGACAAATACTTGTACAGGTAAACGCAGCAGTATGTTACGCATCTACTTTACGTGTCACAAGCTCAAGTTTCGTCTAAAAGAAAAATGCATTATTCTCAACAGGCTCTATATAAACTTACTACCTTTTAACATGGAACAGTGTTACTACACTGCTTCAGACATTACCATCCTATTAGTGTTGTTATACTCCATTCCAGATAGGATTAGACGAAAGGAAAAATGATTATTACAACTTATAGTATGTAAATATAATATGTATCATTGTGTTTATGGTAGTTAAATTATATAATATACTTCACTTGTATTTGGATGCCCTCCGAATGATAAATTTTCTACTGTGCACCCACTTGAAGCATCTCTGTTTGGTTACTGGTAGAGAATGCCCTATGGTTGACTGGTAGAGAATGCCATTAGGCATGAAGTGCGCCATTTGTACTGACTTTTGTTTTGTGAAATAAAGTTTAAATAAATAAAATAAATATATTATTTATAGTGCAATCTTTAGGATATAATATTATGTATCCCAACTAAAACACAGGAAAATGTATGCTTACTGGATGGCTTCATCCCATAGATCATAATGAAATGATCAATTTTGAATTTGAATTTTGAATCGGTTCACAGCACACTCAGGTGAAATAATTGTCAGGAACGACCCGAAATGTTTCGAATTCATATGGAGTTATTGGTGGCGCGTTGATCGCTGTCAGTGACAAGGTTACCGCGAGATTGTACGTGTAGCAGTCCCCGATGCAGAACCCCGCACGAGTTCGAAATATATAGGGCCGTTTTTGACAACTTTATGTGTGTGTAAATCGCTTAATATATTCGTCAACCTGTCTCACGAAAGTTAAAATTTTCTTTAGGATGTCAATAAGTAATATTTCTGAGATTACTTATTTATTTATTTAGAAAAGGCATAGTTGCAAGTCACAAACTTAAGAATTTAACTAAGGCTTACTCTATTGAGACATATATGATGTCCATCTGATATACTAAGTTACCTATTTATTATGTTTGCAACTTTCAGATCATATTATACAAAAAATTGAATTGTAATTTACAATACTCAAAGGTTTCCATATAAAACACCTAAAGAAGCAGAAGCAAACAACAGTTGCAACTTGGTGTCAGTACAAATGATTTTCGATACAAACGTGTATTATTAATTATTTTTATTCTATGCTGTCCCACTGCTGAGCAAAGGCATACCTCTCTCTCTTGAAAAAATATGTAAAAGAAAATACTAATCAATAAATAAATACTAAACGTTTAGGATGCCTGGTTTTGTGACCGTCCAGATTCTAATGTTATCTGAAATGGAGTATAGTGTTCTAACAGTCTTACAAAGTCCATCTTATTATGCGCTCAGAATACAAGATAAGGAAGGGCTAAAAAGAGGTCCGAAGAAATACTATACTATATTGGAACAGATATCCCTTGTAGGGATCAGCTTCTAGACTTGTAGATGGATTAAAATTAATAGATGCGCTTAAAGATGCAAAAAAAACGGTGCGCGTTAACTTTTTGGTCTCTCAATAACTTTTTAGTCTCTCAGTTGTCTGAGGAAAACCAAAATAAAAATACATAGGTACTTAGTTGTGTCCCTGCTGCAAAAAGAAAACAATGCTACACAAATCGATCTAGCTCTAGCCCCAAACGAAACACTACTTTTACTAAGTGTTGGCGCAACATAACAGTCATCGTACTACCGGTTCAGCAGTGACGTCACACATACGTCATATGGCCGCCGCCCGGGCAGACTGCACCGCACAACCGTGGCGGCAACACCATTTTTATTTCATTACTATTGTAATTGTCCTTATACATAATTAAAACGAAGATTTGTACTATCCTGGTGTTCCTTCATTGACGATCCTGGGATTCCTGGTCTGGAGAACTTACCTGAGGAGTACACCGAAAGTAGTAGGGATTCGCCGATACTACGATACGGGGCGGACGGGCCTGATGGGCGGCATCCAGGGCGGATTTGGCGGACCACCAAACCTAAAAAAAAAAAAAAAAAAAAAAAAAAAAAAAAAAAAAAAAAAAAAAAACAAATAGCCCCCTACTTAGAGCGTTTGGAATAGGTCCCAGGACGCTCAGACAGCTCTGTCAAGACTTACAGAACGCCCTACGCTAACAATGCAACACCTTCCCCGACCCATCGACCCTTTTCTATTGTCTATCCGAGCTCGGGTTTTATTGCCCTCTCGGACGCCGAGCTCACTTTTATTACGGTCTACTATTGTTTCCCTCTTTTATATTTCTCTTTGGCTACAACTGTCTACAACTTCCTTTGCAAACGGTATACATCTTTTAAGAACATTCTTTAGGTAAAGCTGGACAAATACCTAAACATCTCATACCTAAACTATCACACTAGGTCCGTCACCTTGGTTCTTATTGGAATCGCTGTTTCAACGCAGCCTGTCTCACATCGTGTCTTTACTCCAGGTTTCTTACTACGTGATATGTGCTACGGTGTACGTATCACTAATCTAAGCTAACCTATGCTAGATCACAATTCTAACCTAACCTAACCTAAGCTACAGGACTACGCCCAGATAACGCAGGATACGTTACTTGACTACTTAACTTCAGGTAGCCTTACTTCAAAGTATGTCTCTTGTTACTCACTACATATGCTGCATTTGGAACGTTGTTCTATTTATATATTTTATCTTGTTCAACTTAACATTACTTCTAACTTAACTATCACTTAACTTCAAAAACTAATTTTGAAGAACTGCTTTATATACTTACCTACTTAAAACCAGCTACGAGCACAGCACAGTTGTTTTGGTCTTAAGAACGCTGTTCTAACCTAACCTAACCTTGCATAAATTTGACTACGTACTCAATGTTACTTTCATTTCTTTTTTGTAATAACCGACTTCAAAAAGGAGAAAGTTCTATGTAAAAATATTGCATGTAGCATAAGGATAATACGAATCTAATCTTACAATAGTAATGCGGTATTTTATACAGTAATAACTGCTTCAAAACTATACTAACTTATTTAAGCTGTAAGTTAAAAATACGAGTTCTATTTTTGCATATTTATTTATTTCGCCAAATATTATGTTCTTGAATAGATGCTTAAGAAAATACCTGAATAAACTTTGTAACTTGTACTAACGTGTATTTGTAGTGGGCTGAACTAAACTCGTTGATTTTTTAATTTGTTTGTTGGGTCCATATTGTTTGTAAAGATTTATGACAGGTTTCTTCTCCGAATCATCAAAAGATTCGAAAGTCTATTATAAATTTTATTACTGTTTGTTGGTGGCTGTTGGGCGCGGTACAAACTAGTCGAAACGTGATTTTAACGGTAATCTATTGTCACATCCTTATAAAAGCCGATGGACAGTGACGATCTATAAGTATTCAGAACCGAGTCGTGCTTGTTACCAGAGCTCTCTCAGTGTACAGTGACATAGTGTTGAATCGTGCTACAGTGCTTATAAAAAATGGCAAATGTAAGTATGTACTATTTTTTATAAAATATGTATGTAGTATTTTTATGTACTATTTGTTTAACAGTGTTTTTTTTCTGTAACTTGTGTTCATCGTGTTACTTGTTAAGTGTGTTAATCGGATGTATAACTTATTGTTGAATATTGTTACAGTTCACGGAAAACACTTTCAAGAATTTTTATTACCCTGAACCTGAACATGATGATTCAGGGAGTGATGAAGAAGGCACACTCGGTTTTAAAGTGAAACAAGCCATAGCGAAGAAACGTCCTGCAAATAGTATCGAGAGTTTCTTTGAAAAACCGCAGAAAAAAGTGAAACCAGTGAAGAGATCTTCCAGTGTGTCGCAAAGTTCCCATACCGGTGTTGCTTACCTATCTTCGGGTAAAGACGATGCTGCGTATGCATCACACCTTATTAAAATAGAAATATACGATCTTGAAAAAGTTAGGAACATCGCACCAGAAGAGCACTGGAAGCACGCCGATGTGAGATTAAAATCTTACATCTCAACTGAGCAAGATCCACAGCTTGAGACTGTCCGTGATGTTATATACAACATGACGAAAGACATAGCTTCGAAGGACACGTGCGTGAAATATTTTATAAACAATACGAAAAAGTAAACTAAGTGTTTGTGTAGTTTTAATACTAGGTTAAAACTGTATTTATTATATAAGACATTAGATAATATTTTATAACATACCCTTGTGTACTACTAGTATTATATATTTCTTACTGCTTAAACAACAACTTTTTGTTATTCAAAATTGTTAAGACTCGTTTTATAACCACATGTTGTAATTTGTTTTGTAGCCTAATCATATTGATCTATTTCCCTTTGCAAATGTATAAAACTCTCCACCCTTTAATATAAAATCACTAAGCTACGTTTGTTATTTTAAGGAAAAAATTTGTTGTAATGTAATCACTATTTTCTTAGACACATCTCACGATGGACTGTTTAAGCTGTGATGTTTACGATTCCGAGCTCGTCAGACTATGCGAAGAAATTGAAAGTGATCAAGAAATGTATGAGATCGGGGAATTACTAAGCCAGCTGCATAGTCAAGGGTGAGTACTCTTGTTCCAACCTGTTATATTGTTTATTGATATTGTACTTGTATATTTAGACATGCAATTTAAACAGTTTATTCTTGTTCAAACTTGTACAAAACCATTGACCAGTGTCATTGAGTTGTTGCCTTTTTATGGCTCAGTTTCATTGTTCTCTGTTGGGTGGGGATCCTGGAAGGTTCTTTATAAGCGACGTCTCTGGTGTAGAAATCATTCATTATTCCAGTTACTGTGTTTGTGCTAGTACTGTGTCTGTGTATTGTACAAAATACTGTTTTAAAAATGGTGCTTGGATACTTTCATATGGGAACTAGTTTAACCCACGACAAAATTGCAGTTTTAAGCAAAGGATTCATTTTAAAAGTATTTCATAGAAACATAAGATTGTGGTATATTGACAATCAATTACCTCAGGCGCTTTTGGAAGATGAAGATATTATACCCTATTACACACCATGTGATGGGCATATCAATAAGTCGATGCATAACTTGTCATCAGATGTCATTGATGGGGTTTTAACAATGCAGGCATATTGCCAGCAATGTCGAAAAAACTTAAGTTAGTATAATGATAATAATTTAATCATTGTTTTGAAGTTTTAAATCTTGTATTAAATACTAACGTTTCACTTTTTCTATTACAGATCTAACCAAGTAGGACGGGGGAGAAAAAGGACAGCTACAAGTACGGGTGCAGAAGTACCAGTGAAGAGAAACTACCCTTCCAACAGTCGTGATATGTCTACATCCTCAAGCGAAGAACCATTATCCGATGTCAATGTAAGTACAAAAAATAATTCTGAAATTGAATGTTCGGTGTGTAAAAAGTTCGTGTCAAAAAGATATTTTGGTAACCATTTAAATAGTAATATTCACAAAAATAATGTGTTGAGATCCGATAGTGAATATGTTAATGTCCAATTAATTGAAAATGCATTCAAAAACAGAGTCGCTACTTACAGAATATTATTTAATGAAATGGATCACCAACCTCTTGATCCCGAAACTATTTTACAAAAACACAAGGATAAGATCTTTACATTATTAGATCGTTCACTTAACAAACATCACGCTTTAAAAGTAAATTTTATTCTTAATGCAAATTTTACACAAGATACCAAACAATTAAATAATACATTTGATTTCCAATTAAGTAATAGTATTGTTGATATCAGCACTGATAAAGCTGCTGTTTTTACGTCCCTAGTAAATGAAATTGTGATAAGGTTGTCAAACTTTGAAAGAAAAGATAGTGGGTGGAGTTTAGTAACATTTAATCATATCGATCTCAATATTAACAAATATAATCCATTACGCGGCTCTTCTTTTATCGAATTACCTCGTGATATAAAGAATAAAAAAGCGGTTATTAATGTAAAAAACAATGACCATGAGTGTTTTCGATGGGCTGTATTGTCTGGTTTATACGAACCCAAAAGTCATTCAAATATGGTCAGTTCATACATATTACATAAGAATAAATTGAACTTTGAAAATTTAACTTTTCCATTTAAATTGGGAGATATCCATAAATTTGAAAAAAATAATGATATTAGCATTAATGTATTTGGTCTCGAGTACAACTCTCAAAACAAGAAACACGATGTTATAGGCCCACTACATTTAACTAAATTAAAAAAGTCTAATCACTTAAACTTGTTGTACATAACTAAAGATAACCAAGGACATTATTGTTTTATCAAAAATTTATCGAGGTTAGTGTCTAAGCAATTGTCAAATGCACAACATGCTGTTCATATTTGCGATGGTTGCTTAATTAAATTTACATCACACGAGAGACTAAACCAACATCAAAAAAACGACTGCTTCCACGTATGCACAAACTTACCATCCGAAAAAGAAGACACAAGAAATTGGTTTAACGAATATGTTCCATCGAATCAAGTTACTTTTAATAATTATGAACGACAATTAAGAGTACCTTTTGTTGTATACGCTGATTTTGAGGCATTTTTAAATCCAATTCAATCCTGTTCTAACAACCCCAGTACATCTTCTACTACCAATATTCAAAAACATGAAGTTTATAGCTTCGGTTACTATATTAAGTGTTCTTATAATGACAAGTTATCTGTGTACAGAACATATACAGGTGAAGACTGTGCAAAAACATTTATGAAAGTCATAAAAGAAGATTTAGAAACTATTTGTAAAAGTAATGCGTTTGCTAAAACTTCTTTCCCTCTAACAGATGCTAATAAGGTAGACATTATGCAAAGCCATGCTTGTTATATTTGTGATAGAAATTTGAATGATGACTCAACCGTTTCTTATAATTATCATACTGGACTTTACGAAGGCGTTGCACATAAATTTTGTTCTGAAAAATACAAACCACCCAATTTTGTACCTGTATTTTTCCATAATTTGAGCAATTACGATAGTCATTTTATTGTACATGGACTTGGTCTTGAAGATGGTGACATAGAACTAATCCCACAAAATAAAGAAAAGTATATTTCGTTTTCTAAGTCTTTACAAGTGAATAATCGTGTTGTAAAATTGAGATTTGTCGATTCTCTTAAATTTATGTCGAGTAGCTTGGATAAATTAGCTAAAAACTTGACTACTGACCAATTTTACGAATTGAAATTGAACTTTCCTCGTGAAGAAGACTTTAAACGTCTAATACGGAAGGGTGTCTATCCATATGAGTACATGACTTCGTATGATTCACTGAAATTAACTTCGCTTCCTACACAGGATCAATTCTATAGTTCTCTTACTGACAGTCACATTTCCGAAAACGATTTCCTACATGCTCAAGATATTTGGTCTCATTTCCAATGCAAAAATATGGGGGATTATTCCAATCTTTATCTGAAAACAGATGTTTTATTACTAACTGACATATTTGAAAATTTTAGAAATGTGTGTCTTAAGACATATGGTTTAGATCCCGCCCATTATTATACCGCGCCTGGAATTTCCTTTGATTCGATGTTGAGGACTACCAAAATAAGTTTAGAACTTTTAACAGATGTCGACAAAATAGCTTTTATAGCGAAAAACATTCGAGGAGGGATTTCCCAATGTAGCAACAGACATGCAAAAGCAAATAATACATTTATGGAAGACTATGATCCAAATATTCCTTCATCTTTTCTCATGTACTTAGACGCAAATAATCTCTATGGGTGGGCTATGTCACAATGTCTTCCGTCTGGCAAATTTGAATGGGTAAATAAAGATACCGATTTCAATGTTTCAGACGATGCTGAATATGGGTTTATATTAGAAGTTGATCTAGAGTACCCCAAGGAATTACATGACTCTCATTCAGATTTGCCGTTCTGTCCAGAAAATGTATGTCTAGGTGATTCTAAAGAAAAAAAATTGATTCCCAATTTAAACAATAAATATAATTATGTATTACATTACAGAAATCTTAAACAATGTTTAAAAAATGGGTTGCGTTTAGTGAAAATCCATCGTGTGTTGAAGTTCAAACAATCTACTTGGTTAAAAAGTTACATAGATTTGAATACCCGAATGCGTTCGCTGGCGACATCTGATTTTGAAAAAGATTTCTTTAAACTTATGAATAATTCTGTTTTTGGTAAAACAATGGAAAATGTCACGAAACGTGTGAATGTTAAATTATTAAGTCACTGGGAAAATCGCGGAAAAACCCAAGGGGTACAGTCCTTAATATCTAAACCTGAATTTCATAGTTTATCAATATTTTCTGAGAATTTAGCTGCTGTGCAATTGAAAAAAACAAAAATCTTTTATAACAAACCAATTTACCTTGGATTCTGCATTTTAGATCTATCGAAAACTTTAATGTACGAATTCCACTACAATTATATGAAATACAAATATACGGAAAATCTCAAGCTCCTTTACACGGATACTGATAGCTTAATATATGAAATAAACACTGCTAACTTTTATGAGGACATTAAATCTGACCTGAACTTGTATTATGATACATCTGATTACCCACCCAACAATGCATATGGTTTACCATTACTAAATAAAAAGAGGTTAGGTTTTTTTAAAGACGAAAATAATGGCAAAATTTTGAAAGAGTTTGTTGGTCTTAGATCAAAAATGTATGCCTTAGATGTTCAAAATAGTGGTATTATATCCAAAGCTAAAGGAATAAACAAGTGTGTTACCAAAAAATTAACCCTTAACGACTATAAAAGTTGTTTATTTGATAGAAATATACAACATGCTCAAATGTTACGATTCCGATCAATAAAGCATGTTTTATTTACGCAAAATGTCAATAAAATATCATTATCTTACAACGACACAAAACGATATTTATTGAAAAACACTTCGGATACTCTTGCGTGGGGTCATTATAGAATACCTCATAATTCTTAAAAAAAAAAAAAAAAAATACACGGAACATTCAATTTTCATATTTATTTTTTGTACATAATATTGTATTTTAGGATGTTTTTTTTTTTTATTTTTTAAGTTTTGGCAGTAAAATTATTGGCGAAAAATATGTTTTTGTAAATTTTTATGTGATTTATCTAGAATAATATAAATATTAAAAAATATTTAGCAAAATTTTTGTTTTTTTTTTTATTTGTTAAGGTGAGTCGGGGCTATTGTAGCTATGGGGTTATTGTATCTTCTTACCATTATAATGGTCTGTGACCCTTAAAATGGTCTGTGTATATATAGGATTGTGTATATATACCATTGGTCTGTGCATCCTATATATACATAGACCATTATAATGGTCACAGACCATTATAATGGTAAGAAGATACAATAACCCCATAGCTACAATAGCCCCGACTCACCTTACCCCATTTTTTTTTATTTAAAATTTATTTAAAAAGCTATGGTCTAGAAATTTTCTCATTTGAAGTCAATCCGTTAACATATGAACACACATATTTAAAAATTTATAATGATTCATTTTAACCACCCTTTCACTACAATAGTAGCGGGTCCAAGTGGGTGTGGTAAAACTCAGTTTGTTACCAATTTTTTAAACAATGCAAAAGAAGTATGTAATGTTGAATTTGATGAAATTATTTGGTGTTATGATGAAATGCAACCTTTGTACAATCTGGAAAATGTAAATTATAGCCAAGGAATACCAGATTTTTCTTTATTTGATGGAAAAAAGCCCAAGCTTCTCATAATTGATGACTTGATGAGAGAATCGGATGGACGAATCGTTGATATTTTTACAAAAGGAAGTCACCATAGAAACTTAAGTGTTTTTTATATTACTCAAAACATATTTCATCAAGGCAAAGGACAACGTGATATTTCATTGAATACCAGCTATATTGTATACTTCAAAAACCCGAGGGATAAAACACAAATTCGCTACTTGTCACGACAAGTTTATCCGGAGAACCCAAAATTTGTAGATGAAGCCTACAAAGATGCCACTAAAGATGCTCATGGTTACCTTATGATTGATCTGAAGCAAAATACCGATGACATATGTCGTTTTAAAACTAAAATATTTCCTTTTGATGGGCATTGTACCGTATATGTTCCCAAGAAAGGGTTTAAATACGACAAGAATCAACACGTTTTAATCAGTTCCAAATAATGCATCCAAGAGTACACACATATAAACATTTACTTGAAGCACTGCAGTTACTTAAACCAAAGTATCGCACAGCGTTGCTAAAATCTTGTGAAGATGAAGAAATTAATATTATTTGTGAGTGTATTTATAACGTTTTAAAAGGGAAAATACCACTGGAATCAAAAGATAAATCAAAACTAAACAAATATAAAGACACATTACGAAAACTAGTTTCGAAAGGGAAACACAAATTGAGGAAAACTGTTATTATTCAAAAAGGAGGTGCATTTCTACCTATTATATTAGGTGCAGTTTTAAGTGCCTTAGTAAGCTCCGTAACATAAAATAAAATGGAAAACACAAAAAAAATGTTGTTAGTTGAACCAGACTTTATTGAAAGACTCAAACGAAATGATAGCCAACCCAAAAATGTATCATCTCGCCTAGACGGAGAGATGCAAAAAATCCTGAAGAGTAAAATTAATGATCGTGAAAAGTGGGCATTATATTCTCAAGCACTACAACGATTTTTGCACTTTATTGAATCAGATCGAAAACCATTTAAAATACCAATAGTGATGGAGGGGTTTGATCAACTCAACGATGAAAGTAAGGATTTAAACTTAAAAGTAAACAAAAAGGAGGAGGATGAAAATTATGAATCAGTTGCAAATAAAACACTACCAGATGGTGATGTTTCTGCAGTTACTGCAGCTACACCGTCTGGTACAAAAAATCCAGAAACTGTACTATTCAGTCCATCTCGTATTATAGATAATTTACCAAAATCATATGAGAAAAAAACCAGAACATTATTGACTTGTATTGTGTCAAGCAGACCAAAAATATGGTGGAAAACAAATGGTGAAGTTGTAATAAACAATCGAACTATTCCAAACAGCAATATTCTCGATCTGGTAAGCGATACGGTTAGATCTCTTAAACGCCCTAAGCCAACAGGATGGGAAGAGTTTGCTTTATTTTTAAGAGATATAAAAGTTCCTACGTCTTGTATAGGTAATCCTACTAATCTAGAATTTATAAATAAACCTCAATCGAGTGAACCTCACGCATCATCTGCTCCATCAAGTGCTCGATCGTCATCGTCATTTAAAGACACAAGCGCCAGTACACCTCTTTCAAGTGTACTGCTCAAGGCAAACAAAAAGAAACTAGATTGGGAAAGATGGAGCCCTTATTAGACATTCATGCAATATACTACGATGTATCTAATCCAGCAGGCTACAGTAGTTTAAATAAATTAAGTAAACAAATGAAAGGACGAATGAACAAAGACGAAGTAAAGAACTGGTTACAATCTCAAGAAACGTACACACTGCATAAACCAGTTCAAAGGCGATTCACAAGAAATAGATACGTCTTATCTAACTTTAATGAACTCTGGCAAGCTGATCTGAGTGATATGGGTACTTACAGTCAATATAATGATGGATACAAATATATTCTGTGTGTTATTGATGTGTTCAGTAAATATGCTTTTGCGAGAGCTATGAAAAAGAAAGATGCCACAACCGTTATAAATTGTTTTGAAAGCATATTTACTGAAGCCAATTCTACTCCTCGTCACATCCAATCTGATAAAGGCACCGAATTTGTTTCAAAGGCAGCAAGGGATTACTTTAGGAGCAAAAACATTAACTACTATACTACTAACAATCCTGACATTAAAGCAAGTATAGTAGAAAGGTTTCAAAGAACTCTTAAAATGAAAATGTGGCGTTACTTTACTCATAAGAATACATACAAATATATAGATATTTTGCAAGAACTTCTTTATTCTTATAATCACAGTTATCATTCTAGTATTAAAATGCGCCCTATCGATGTAAATTTTGATAATATCATGACTGTTTGGTGTAATTTGTATAACAGAAAAAAGGATAGACAACTTACTTTGGAAATCACAAAACTAAATGTTGGTGATCATGTTAGAATTACTAAATATAAACATATATTTCAAAAGGGTTACGAAACTAATTGGAGTGACGAAATATTTAGAATTGATTCAATAATAAACCGCTTTCCACGAGTTGTGTATACGTTAAGAGATTTAGAAGGTGAGCCTATCGTTGGTACATTTTATTCTAAGGAATTACAAAAAGTGACTTATCTCCCCTCCATTGATTATAAAATTGATAAAATAATACGCTCACGTGGGGTTGGTGCCAGAAAAGAAGTACTAGTGAAGTGGCGAGGTTATCCTAACAAATTTAATTCTTGGATACTCGCTTCAAGCTTAAAAAAAATATGAGTGAAAACAGCTTTTATATTACATTGTTAAGTAACAGTTCCTCGGACTACTATACCGATAATACGACTGCACACTTCTTAACCAAATTACCCAGGAGTATAAAGTTGGAAGGAGAATGGGTAGTTGGCTTAGTAGAATTTCAATACCCTTGTTCAATGTACAATGTTCAAGATCATGAAAATATGATTTATTTAAAAAAGAAAGTAGTGTCACCCACTGACAAGATAGCCAAAATTGTAGATATAAAAACTCATATACCAGCAACTACATATGACAACGTTGACCATTTTATTCAAGCTTTTAATGACAACCCACAACTGAAAAATAATGTAAAGTTTAGATATGATAATCTAACCAAAATGGTTGGGGTAGCAACAATTAATAACGATATAACTTCTCTTATAACAACCCCAATACTAAGTCTACAGTTAGGTTTTAAACCGAAAACAAATTTACGGCAAGTTTCATTTGGTAAAAATCCTGTTAATTTGTATTTGGGCTTACCATCACAATTATTTGTTTATACAGACATCATACAACCACAGGTAGTTGGTGATGTTATAACTACGTTGCTTAGAATAATACCATTAGATCCAACAGAATTCCATTATGGAGCATATAAAACACACATTTTCTCACCCGCTCATTATGTACCTGTTTTACGTAGAGAATTTGATACTATGGAAATAGATATAAGAACAACTACCGGTGCAAGAGTGCCATTTCAATTCGGAATTTCCTGTGTGAAACTACACTTTCAACGGCTAAGATGAATTATAAAAGATCATCTCACTCTTGTCCCTACGATCATTATTATACCCATCAAGCTGGTTCTGGTATAGGAATTGTCTATAAAGGTGTTCCGTTTCAGCGAGGGCATGGGATTGGAAGTTTTTTGGGGGGACTGTTTAGGTCAGTAATTCCTTTGTTGTCTAGTGGTTTTAAAACTGTTGGAAAAGAAGCGTTAGATGCGGGGGTTGGTTTGTTATCTGATATGGTAAATTCACGCCCTATAGATAGTTCAGTTAGGTCTCGATTTAAAGAAGCTAGTGCTAACTTAAAAAGAAAAGCTGATGAAAAGATCGATTCTCTGATGTCGGGATCTGGGTATAAAATGTCAACTAAGAGACGGGAACCTCTCATTACCTTGAAAGCATCGCGCCGAAGAGGAGCTAAGAGAAATAAATATAGTGACGATATATTTTCAAAGTAAATCATGTCATTCCTACACAATCATTCGTGTGAATGTGCAAAATCTGAGTTAGATATATTTGCCCTGCCTTCGACACAGACAAGTATTGAGAGTGGACAGTGGGTTCATTATAAACCAATCTCATCTTTAAGTGATGATGGTCCTATTGAGTTTCAAGTCCCCGGTTCAGGTGATGACTACATTGACTTATCACATACATTATTACATATAAACGCCAAAATATTAAACCAGGATGGTACAAAGTTAAAGCCTGATACTCAAGTTGCCCCCGTTAATAATTGGTTGCACTCCCTTTTTAATCAACTTGACGTATATTTAAATCAAAAACTAATCTCGCCACCAAACAACACATATGCTTACCGTGCTTACATGGAAAATCTACTTAACTATGGACCAGCCGCTAAAAAAACTCACCTTACTTGTGGGTTATGGTATGAAGATACAGCACATTATATGGACACCGTTGACGCAAATAACAAAGGATTTCACAAAAGGATGGAATTTGTTACAGATAGTAAACAAGTTGAAATGATTGGACATTTACATGGTGATATGTTTAACCAAGAGAAGTTTCTAGTGAATGGTGTAGAAATGCGTGTTAAGTTAGTGCGATCAAAAGAATCGTTTAATCTTATTTGTCACCAAGATAAGAAATTTAAGGTACAAATAATGGACGCTAGTCTCATAATAAGAAGAGCTAGAATCAGTCCAAGTGTTTTGTTAGCTCATCAGAAAGTGCTAGCATCAACAACTGCAAAATACCCTATCACAAGAGCAGAAGTAAAGGTACTTACAATACCGTCAGGAATACAGGGTAAAACTTTAGATAACATATTTCTTGGACAAGTACCTAAAAGATGTATAATTGGTTTTGTATCAAATTCATCGTTTAATGGTAATTTTGCATTGAACCCTTTCAATTTTCAAAATTATAATATGAACTCTTTTAGTTTATTTGTAGATGGTCATGAAATTCCTTCTAGAACATTACAACCATCATTTAGTTCTGGTTTAATAGCATCAACATATCATACTCTATTTTCTGGGACTGGTATTCACTTCCACAATGAAGGTAATGCAATAAGCAGAACCGATTACGGGGAAGGTTACTGTTTGTTATGTTTCGATTTGACGCCTGACCTGTCAGCCAGTTCTACCTCACACTGGAACCTTGTAAGACACGGAAGTGTTCGGATAGAAGTTCGTTTTGATAATGCCTTGAGCACTACTATTAACTGTATTGTGTACGCTGAATTTGATAATGTTATTGAAATAAACAAAAATCGTGATGTATCTGTAGATTACAACAGTTAAAATAAATATAAATACAGTGAAATTAACAATTAATCTCATTTCTTCTTAATCTGTGTTTGTAACATCATCGATGAATGTATACATATTTTATTTATTATGGATACTAATGAAATTCAATATTGTATGAAAAAAATTAACCCTAGATTTAAATCAAATGTTTTTGCTGCTAACCGAATCCCTATTTGGGTTGCTCGTCCAGTTTTTATTGTAAGCAATTTGGACCCTGATTCGAAACCAGGTTCCCATTGGGTTGCAATGCATATTGATGCTAAAGGTGTAGGGGAATACTTTGACTCATTTGGTCGGAAACCTACTGGTTATCATAAGTTATTTTTGAATAGAAATGCAAAACGGTGGTTTTATAACCAAAGACCACTTCAAAATCATTTTACTTCAGTTTGTGGCGAATATTGTTTAGTTTATTTATATTTTAAGTATCAAGGAAAAACTATTAGCGATTTATTGAGTTTGTTTTCTGAGAATTCTCTTTGTAACGATTTAATTTTAAGAAATATGTTTAAGTCAATTTTTGTGAAATAAAACAATATATATATACTAAACTGATTTTTTTATTTATAAATAATACCTTAATTATACCTTATTTACCTAAAAATAGTGATTACATTACAACAAATTTTTTCCTTAAAATAACAAACGTAGCTTAGTGATTTTATATTAAAGGGTGGAGAGTTTTATACATTTGCAAAGGGAAATAGATCAATATGATTAGGCTACAAAACAAATTACAACATGTGGTTATAAAACGAGTCTTAACAATTTTGAATAACAAAAAGTTGTTGTTTAAGCAGTAAGAAATATATAATACTAGTAGTACACAAGGGTATGTTATAAAATATTATCTAATGTCTTATATAATAAATACAGTTTTAACCTAGTATTAAAACTACACAAACACTTAGTTTACTTTTTCGTATTGTTTATAAAATATTTCACGCACGTGTCCTTCGAAGCTATGTCTTTCGTCATGTTGTATATAACATCACGGACAGTCTCAAGCTGTGGATCTTGCTCAGTTGAGATGTAAGATTTTAATCTCACATCGGCGTGCTTCCAGTGCTCTTCTGGTGCGATGTTCCTAACTTTTTCAAGATCGTATATTTCTATTTTAATAAGGTGTGATGCATACGCAGCATCGTCTTTACCCGAAGATAGGTAAGCAACACCGGTATGGGAACTTTGCGACACACTGGAAGATCTCTTCACTGGTTTCACTTTTTTCTGCGGTTTTTCAAAGAAACTCTCGATACTATTTGCAGGACGTTTCTTCGCTATGGCTTGTTTCACTTTAAAACCGAGTGTGCCTTCTTCATCACTCCCTGAATCATCATGTTTAGGTTCAGGGTAATAAAAATTCTTGAAAGTGTTTTCCGTGAACTGTAACAATATTCAACAATAAGTTATACATCCGATTAACACACTTAACAAGTAACACGATGAACACAAGTTACAGAAAAAAAACACTGTTAAACAAATAGTACATAAAAATACTACATACATATTTTATAAAAAATAGTACATACTTACATTTGCCATTTTTTATAAGCACTGTAGCACGATTCAACACTATGTCACTGTACACTGAGAGAGCTCTGGTAACAAGCACGACTCGGTTCTGAATACTTATAGATCGTCACTGTCCATCGGCTTTTATAAGGATGTGACAATAGATTACCGTTAAAATCACGTTTCGACTAGTTTGTACCGCGCCCAACAGCCACCAACAAACAGTAATAAAATTTATAATAGACTTTCGAATCTTTTGATGATTCGGAGAAGAAACCTGTCATAAATCTTTACAAACAATATGGACCCAACAAACAAATTAAAAAATCAACGAGTTTAGTTCAGCCCACTACAAATACACGTTAGTACAAGTTACAAAGTTTATTCAGGTATTTTCTTAAGCATCTATTCAAGAACATAATATTTGGCGAAATAAATAAATATGCAAAAATAGAACTCGTATTTTTAACTTACAGCTTAAATAAGTTAGTATAGTTTTGAAGCAGTTATTACTGTATAAAATACCGCATTACTATTGTAAGATTAGATTCGTATTATCCTTATGCTACATGCAATATTTTTACATAGAACTTTCTCCTTTTTGAAGTCGGTTATTACAAAAAAGAAATGAAAGTAACATTGAGTACGTAGTCAAATTTATGCAAGGTTAGGTTAGGTTAGAACAGCGTTCTTAAGACCAAAACAACTGTGCTGTGCTCGTAGCTGGTTTTAAGTAGGTAAGTATATAAAGCAGTTCTTCAAAATTAGTTTTTGAAGTTAAGTGATAGTTAAGTTAGAAGTAATGTTAAGTTGAACAAGATAAAATATATAAATAGAACAACGTTCCAAATGCAGCATATGTAGTGAGTAACAAGAGACATACTTTGAAGTAAGGCTACCTGAAGTTAAGTAGTCAAGTAACGTATCCTGCGTTATCTGGGCGTAGTCCTGTAGCTTAGGTTAGGTTAGGTTAGAATTGTGATCTAGCATAGGTTAGCTTAGATTAGTGATACGTACACCGTAGCACATATCACGTAGTAAGAAACCTGGAGTAAAGACACGATGTGAGACAGGCTGCGTTGAAACAGCGATTCCAATAAGAACCAAGGTGACGGACCTAGTGTGATAGTTTAGGTATGAGATGTTTAGGTATTTGTCCAGCTTTACCTAAAGAATGTTCTTAAAAGATGTATACCGTTTGCAAAGGAAGTTGTAGACAGTTGTAGCCAAAGAGAAATATAAAAGAGGGAAACAATAGTAGACCGTAATAAAAGTGAGCTCGGCGTCCGAGAGGGCAATAAAACCCGAGCTCGGATAGACAATAGAAAAGGGTCGATGGGTCGGGGAAGGTGTTGCATTGTTAGCGTAGGGCGTTCTGTAAGTCTTGACAGAGCTGTCTGAGCGTCCTGGGACCTATTCCAAACGCTCTAAGTAGGGGGCTATTTGTTTTTTTTTTTTTTTTTTTTTTTTTTTTTTTTTTTTTTTTTTTTTTTTTTTTTTAGGTTTGGTGGTCCGCCAAATCCGCCCTGGATGCCGCCCATCAGGCCCGTCCGCCCCGTATCGTAGTATCGGCGAATCCCTACTACTACCGAACACTAAGTATGTATATTGGACCACGATATATATTAATTGTATATATATATTGATTTGAATTTTAAATAGTTTTAATGTGATATTAATCGCTCCTTTAACTTTGTGGCTCATACGGTTTTTGTTTTATTTATTACTTTACAATATATTTACTTATTATGTCTAAGTATTTATATGTAAGTACATCTTTATATTTTTACTAGCTTTTGCCCGCGGCTTCGCTCGCACAGGGTCTAGAAACGGTATCTGTGTAACTTTCTACCCGTTTTATTGTTTCTTAAAATAATACAACTAATAGAAATCTGCGCGCATGCATATTTTTTTGGGTAGCAGATTTATATATTTCTAGATCACCTCGTGGCAAAAACACATGGGACATTTCATTTTCCGATGAACCGAACAAAATCATAGTCAAAAGTTTAATCTCCTTAAGAATAGAAATTTCCTCTAACGTTTAAATCATTATTATCAGTTAATACTGTAAATAGCCGGTCAAGTGCGAGTTGGACTCGCGCACAGAGGGTTCCTTACGATACGAACTATGAAAACACTGCACATTACTAAGGAATAAGTTTCTGTCAAAAATTACATTTTAGTGGCAAGCTTTTAAAGCCGACTGTACTTTTCTTTGTATATCCATCAAATGCTCACTGAGACAATTCTAAAGAACCCAAGCTCGGTAGGATTGCTTTTTCTATTATAGAGTTCCTATGGCCACCTTCCGGCTCCATCATCAGATCAGCCCCATGGTACTATATTATTGTATTGTCATCAAAGTTAAGTAAGTATGCAATATTTCAGCTCAATCGGTTGACGATATCTGCTTCAAAATTGAGTTGCAAGATTCCACCCGAACAAACATACTTTAAACATACATACAATGCAAGTTACTTAAAAAAAAGTGTGTGTGTCAGCTCCGACGCACGACTGGAGTTTACTCTTCAGGCCAGGCGCGCACCACGATTTTTTTTAGTCGCGCGATAATTTTGTCGCAGAAATAAGCTTACTTATGGGTTTATGAAAATCGTGGTGCGCGCACTCTCATATAAATAAACCCATAGACGCTGACGGAACAATTCTACGGGTATGGCTACGCCGGGATTAAGAGCCGTCCAGGCCGTCAAAGCATCGGAGGCGTAAGGAATGATAGCCTTGTCACCATCAAAAGATAAAATTTGAGTGACAAGGTCCACCACCCCACACGCCGAAGCCAGGAATGCCGGGAGGCTCACATCTCGCGCGCGACGCACGCCCAAACCACGAGTTCGAATCGGCAGAGAAACCTGGTCCCATTGACCTTGGTTAAGGGAGACGTTCAGCACCTTTTCCAAACTCTCCTTCAACACGAAGTCAAAGGAGTCTGTCTGGACAGGGTGCAGCCAGGCTGGCACGGTGCACAAGAAATATGTCAGCTTAGGCACGGCAAAGCAAACTCGCAACATAACGAGGGCTACGTGAGCCGAAAGTTCATTCAACCTCTGCGCAGCCATCAGCAGAAGCAGCTTTCTCTCCTCGAAGGCTTCAGGAATGGCTTCTGGGAATATTGGGGACCCCAAGAGGTTGAAAGATCTCGCCGACAACACTTTCAGTCCGGGGAGCAGAGCACTGAATAAGGGGAAAGAATCGTGTGAGTTGGTACTGCAGGGGAAAAATTCGCATTTGCTGAAATTTATATCTAAACCCAGAGCTTTTAAACGAGGCAGGAGCATGAGCAAGTCTTGTTCCACTTCTTCAGGTTTACCACCTAGGGTACCGTCATCTAGGTACCAGATATTCAATGGGGATTTAACCTCTGAAATTACCTTTTGTATGGCCAGACAGAAAACTAAAGGGCCTAGCGGATCCCCCTGCTGTGCACCAACTTGGGAAAGAACAAGAGGACCATTGTAGAAAAGATTAGAAGCGGAAGAATATACTTGGAAAATGAAGGGGTAGAGTGATGGCACTTTATCCTTCACTTCGGACAGTAAAACATCACGCTCCACTGAGTTAAACGCGTTTTTTAAATCAATTTTAATTAATAATAATAATAATGAAATAATGAACTTTATTCTGCAAGTAGGCCACAAGGGCACTTTTACATGTCTGAGTCTACCGGCATTTCACAAGAGGAGACCACTGTTGAGAAGAAACGCCGAAAGAAACTCAACAGTCAGTCATTTTTTCAGAAAGCATAAGTACTTAACTATTACAATGATATGAACTTAACTATACGTATTAAAACGGATTCTAAGTTTTTGCTATCTACCGAAAAAGCCCGCGTAGCGTGAATTGCAGCCTCGCAGCCCAATCTTGTGCCAAACCCTAATTGGCAAGGTTGCAGATAAGCTGCCATTTCTTCTCTCACTGCACGGCATCCTAGCTTTGCCGTTAAGCGGCGGAAAGCGCTGCCTATGGCAATGGGTCTTATACCACCGTCTTTTTTTGACAGCGCACATAAGGAAGCACCATAAATATAGGAGCAAACTTCAGGGTTTAATTGACCACTGAGCAAAAAATTACAAAGCTTGGCCAGATGTTCCAGGAGCCGAAAATCGGCGTCTCCCGCAGATGCAGACGTAAGCTCCTTAAGATGAACAGGGCGGATACCATCCAAACCGGCGGCCGAACTATTGTTGAAAGAGCTGAGTGCCTGCACCACTTCCTCCGGCTTAACAGTTAAGGCAGAAATAGATATGTCAGGTTCCGGTGGAAGTACCAGCGGCCGGGACGGGGCTGGATGCTTCGACTGCAGCGTAGCTAAAGTCTCAGGGCTCGACGGCGCCACGCCCTCATCCGACATAAGCACTCGCACTGCACCTGAGATCCCCTTCATGTACTTTACGCTCAATTGTCTTCAGTATGGAGTGTGATCTCAAAGGCGTGGTCTCTGCACCGATGTTCCCACTGATATCAAAAGAAGCAGAGTTAATATTTCTCTTAACTTTCGTGGTTAAATTGCCCGTGGCCGACGCTTCAGGCGATTTGAGTGCGGAATAGGCAAAAGACAGTAAACTAAACCATTCGAGAGTGCCATTGGAGTCGATACACTTATCAATGAGGTCGCTCAATTTGGCCGCTGCCAAGTTTCGCGCCCCTTTGGGGATATGCCGTAACACACGTACTGACTGCTTTAACGTAGCTAGATCACCAAAATCTAGATGAATGGGGTTGTTACCATGAGCTTGCTGTGAAACCGACAGTCTAGGGTTGGAGGGGATGACTTGGGGAAAATGTTTATGCATGTGCCCTATATGCACTTTAAGTCCATGAGGGGTAAAAGTTCGAGTTGAGTTGGGACAATGGGGACAGCGCAAGGATGAAGAAGGATCACTCATATTTATAACTAACACTTACAAATAAAAGTAAAAATACAAGCAATTATAATAAAAAAAAGATACAATTTAAAAGCCAACATCAAAAACATAACAATTTCGATTTAAACTTCATAGCTTCTTGTCGGTCGGCAAGACTCCCGTCTAGAAAATGAATGGCTCGGTTGTGTTGGATCCTTGATTTATGTATGTATTTATCCTGGAAAGTTTCACGAAATCAAAACCATTCTGCGGCTGAATGCAGGAAAAAGCAGTGGTGATGGAAAAGTATTCACGCCTTCTCTATTTCTAAGCTTAAAGCTGAGTCACAATTAAAGCGGTCTCTCTCTCTACAGCAAGACGTCTTCTTCGATCTTAGCACCATACAAGCACGGCTTAAACACCAAGAAAACACGGTCATTGCATTGCACGTTATAAAAGTTGTAATCTTGGATATCACAAAAATTCGTTAGGTTTGTTTGGGAGCTGAAACGAACACGTATCTTTTAGCCGATTGTGTGACGGGCGCTATTGTTTCAAAAGCAGCACATTTCACCCGTTAAGCGTAGATTTTATTAAATTTTATTTTATTTATAAAATTTTGTTGACACTCGACATGAAGTTGACATTGACAATTTTATAGTTTGTTTATGTGAACATAATGGTAGTTTAAAAAGTCGTATCTCAGTATACGATCGGGGTAAAAATACGACTTCTTAATTTAGCAGGTTATGCGTTAAGCGTTATAGACTAAGATCCCGATATAAAACGACCTTCACCGAGATGTTTATTTGATGAATGTATTTTATATTTAGTTTAATATGTCAATAAATATATTGCATATGGGTTGCCTAACAATTTTTAGTCCAGGGTATGTTTAGTAAAAAATAAAAATATATATTTTTTTAACATTTCACCGATTTGATTATTAGATAAATTCATAATTAAATAATCTTTAATTTTATTCAGTTTCAATTCAATAATCAGACCGTTGCAAAATGCTACATATTAAATTGATTATAAAATACATTTCATAAAATAAACATCTCGGTGAAGGTCATTTTATATCGGGATCTTAGCCTATAACGCGTAACGCATAACCTGCTAAATTAAGAAGTCGTATTTTTACTCCGATCGTATACTGAGATACGACTTTTTAAATTAGCACGGCAGATACGTTCGATTTTATACCCCATATTTTTCATACCCCGGGCTTATATATGAAAATCGATTCTTAAGGAGTAAACTCCAATAAACTCCAATAAACTCCAATAAACTCCAATAAAAGCTTGTAAAATATAAAATGTACTCATTGGCAAACTTCACATTACCGTTGGAAAACTGTTTTACGTACTTTAAATACAGACTACTTTTTTATTTAATTAGAAATGTATAGTTTCAGATTACTCCCTATAAGTACTTCTAGTAAGACACGGTATTACTTGCCAAATTCATAGTTTTAGTTGAACTGAAAATATCTAAGTACCTTATAATTTTTGATTCCCTTGAGGGTATCGACGTTTGTTGTGGCAGAGGTAAACAGCCGGATCTTTTTTTTACGATATAACTCAGAAGTTTGTTTTTTTAACAACTTCAAAGGACTATAGTCTTGAGTACTCATATGGTTTTCATTACCATTTTATTCGATATAATACGGTGAATAGAGACTTAAGTACTATGTGTGACCTTACAAACGGTCCGGTAGTTTTGAATTTTTGATATGTTGTCTAGGATGGTTAGTCAGTGTTTAAAATGCAAAATGCACAATTCCCCCCCCTTCGCGCCCGCCGCCATTTTGAAAAAACCGGCACTTTCTTCATATTTTTGCTCATATCTTGCTTTAGGAGCATTTTAGCTAGAAGAAAGCTTCGACAATGTTATAGAGAGTTAAATTTACTACATTCTACATTTTATATTTTTTTTCTAAGACAGATAGTTACGGAGATATCCACATTAAAAAAAAACGTAAAAAATCGCAATTTCTTACTGAAAAACAAACTTCTGGATTATATCTTTGTTTAGGAGCATTTTAGCTACAACATAGCTTGGGCCATGTTGTAGAGAATTAAATTTACTATAATTTACACTTTAAATTTTGTTTCAATGACGGTTAGTTACGGAGATATGTACATTTAAAAAACAGGAAAAGTCGAATTTTCCGAAAATTTCTCAAAATTCTTGGTTTAGAACGCTGTCATTCACTTACGGACTAGTCAAGGACAAATTAAAACATGTAGGAAATATAATTGCTTATAAAACTCATGTCCATTTTTACATACATTTTCGGAAAATGTGACTTTATTTTTTACATATCTCCGTAATTATCTGTCCTAGAAACAAAATTTGAAATGTAAATCATAGTAAATTTAATTCTCTACAAAATTGCCCACGCACTGTTCTAGCTAAAATGCTCCTAAACGAAGATATAATCCAGAAGTTTGGTTTTGAGTTGGAAATTGCAATTTCTTAAGTTTTTTTAAATGTGCATATCTCCGTAACTACCTGTCCTAGAAACAAAATATAAAATGGAAAATGTAGTAAATTTAACTCTCTATAACATTGTGGAAGCTTTTTTTTAGCTAAAATGCTCCTAAAGGAAGATATGAGCAAAAATATGAAGAGAGTGCCGGTTTTTTCAATATGGCGGCGGGCGCGGAGGAGGGGGAATTGTGCATTTTGCATTTTAAACACTGACTAACCATCCTAGACAACATATCAAAAATTCAAAACTACCGGACCGTTTGTAAGGTCAAAATCCTTTATTCACTGAATTAATAGACGGACAGACAAACCAAGTGATCCTTTGAGGGTTGCGTTTCTTCCTTTTGAGGTATGGAACCCTAACAATGCATTTTTTTACACGAAGTTTTGTCACTCAATCCTACGTTATGCATATAAAGTTTCTAACCACTCCAGGAGAGTTATCTCTTCCAAAAATGAATGCAGAGTTTATACACAAAAATATTCCTTACATGAACTTTCATCTTCCCCCTTTACTTAGACAATACAGACAGGTAAATTTCAAAAAATTCTGAAAGTAGTTTTTAACACACGGAATGTGACCAGACTTACGAAAAGAATCTTATCTTTTCTCATCCAAACTTTCGCCTCCCATTAGACCCATTTTGCAGATGAACTTCCCAAAAAACTTAAGTTTATTTTCTCAATTATCACTCTTACTCAAAAAATTCCAAGCTCTTTATACAAACTGTCACCTCTCAGCGTATCCCATTAGAGGTTGAATTTTCAAAAACGCTGAAATCAATATTCTCAGTTTTTGATAAAGTCTACACGCAAAATAGTGCACCTCTTCCTCAAAAACGGCCCGTTCCTCATACAAAGTTCCATTTTCGTTTCACCCCTTTCAGGGATGAATTTCCAAAAATGCTGAAATTAGGTTTCTTACTTTGTATAGAAGAATCTATATACGTAATGTTACCATTTTTACTGAAAGAAGCTCAAGGTCTTTGTTGAAACTCACCTCCCTCTTTACCTCATTAGGGGTTGAATTTTCAAAAACGCTGATATACATGTTACTTAGTTTTTGATGTTCAGTGTACACACAAGATAATGCACCTCTTCCTCAAAAAGGCTCGTTTTATCAAATAAAGTTTCACTGTCCATTTAAGCCCTTTGGGGGATGAATTTCCAAAAATACTGAAACTTTTCTTCTTACTTTGCATAGAAGGACCTATACACGAAATATTACCACTCCTACTCAAAGAATCCCAAGCTCTTTATTTTTCACCTCCCACTTTACCCCATTGGGGGTAGAACTTTCAAAAACACTGAAATCAATATTCAACGTTTTTGGTGAAGTCTACACAAAAAAGAATGCACCCCTTAGGTACTCAAAAAAGCCACGTTTCTCAAGAAAATTGTAGTGTCCATTTAACCCCTTTCGGAGATGAATTTTTCAAAAATGCTGAAACTTGTTTTCTCACGTTGCAAATAAGAACCTGTGCATGAAATATTCCCACTCCTCAAAAAATCCCAAGCTCTTCATAGAAACTTTCACCTCCCTCTTGACCCCATTAGGGGTTGAATTTTCAAAAACGCTGAAATACATGTTTTCAGTTTTTAATGATCAGTCTACACGCAAAAGAATGCACTCCTTAATGAAACTGACCATGTTTTTCTTACAAAGTTTCACTGTGCATTTAACCCCTTTCGGGGATGAATTTCCAAAAATGCTGAAACTTGTTTTCTTACGTTGCAAATAAGAACCTGTGCATGAAATATTCCCACTCCTCAAAAAATCCCAAGCTCTTCATAGAAACTTTCACCTCCCTCTTGACCCCATTAGGGGTTGAATTTTCAAAAACGCTGAAATACATGTTTTCAGTTTTTAATGATCAGTCTACACGCAAAAGAATGCACTCCTTAATGAAACTGACCATGTTTTTCTTACAAAGTTTCACTGTGCATTTAACCCCTTTCGGGGATGAATTTCGAAAAATGCTGAAACTTATTTTCTTACTTTGTATAGAAAGAGCTGTACACGAAATATTATCACTCTTACTCAAAGAATTCCAAGTTCCTCATACAAACCTCCTCCACCTCCTATTTAACCCCTTTAAAGGATGAGTTTTCAGAAATCCTGAAATTAGTTTTCTTGTTTTTAGACCGGAAATCTATGCACAAAGTTTAAATACTCTAACTCAAAAATTACGTAAGTTCCATACAAACTTTCAACCCCGATTTGACATCTTTAAGGGATGAATTTTCAAAAATCCCTTCTTAGTGCTTGCTTGTATCGTATACTTGTTCAATTGCAGAAATTTGAAGTTCCTAGGTTCAGTAGTTTCGGCTCTACGTTGATGAGTGAGTCAGTCAGTCAGTCAGGACTTGTCCGTTTATATGTATAGATTTATGTATGTTTATCACTTTTGTTTTTTGTGGTAGTCGTTTGTTTAGTCCTATTATTATTGTGCACCACCTACTATTTTCAAACGGGTCTATATCTGTTTGTCTAAAATTTTTTGGCCGATATTTTTTTCGGCACATAATTTTTGGCCTAATAATCTTTGGTCGATGGTTTTTTACGTCGAAAATTGTTTGGCCGAAATTGTTTTGCATATATTTTTTTGGCCGAAAATTGTTTAGTCTAACATTTGTATGGAATAACATTGTTTGGTCGAATGTATTTTAGGCATACAATTGGTATTCCGAATATTGGTGACAATAATAATCGCATGCAAACTGTCGCATTTATTAAATTAATATTACTTAGATTTTGTTGGGGACGCAGTTCTAACCTAACCTAACCTACTGTTCTGGGAGCGACTTATGTTTGTCGGGAACGCAGTTCTAACCCGACCTAACCTACTGTTCTGGGAGCGACTTATTTTTGTCAGGGATGCAGTTCTAACCTAACCTAACCTACTGTTCTGGGAGCGCCTTATTTCTGTCAGGGACGTAGTTCTAACCTAACCTAACCAACTGTTGTGGGAGCGCCTTATTTTTGTTACGGACGCAGTTCTAACCTAACCTAACCTACTGTTCTGGGAGCGACTTATGTTTGTCGGGAACGCAGTTCTAACCTAACCTAACCTACTGTTCTGGGAGCGCCTTATTTTTGGGGACGCAGTTCTAACCTAACCTAACCTAGTGTTCCGGGAGCGACTTATTTTTGCCAGGGATGCAGTTCTAACCTAACCTAACCTACTGTTCTGGGAGCGCCTTATTTTTGTTAGAGACGCAGTTCTAACCTAACCTAACCTAATGTTCTGGGAGCGCCTTATTTTTTTGGGGACGCAGTTCTAACCTTTTTTTTTTTTTTTTCGGAGTGGGAATGCCTTTACGACGCAGTTCTAACATAACCTAAACTATTTTTCTGGGAGCGACTTATACTTTCGCTTGCTCGCTTCAACATATGGGTTTTTAGGAGGTTTATGTTAGGCTAAAGAATAATTATACCTAACAATATTATACTTTTAGCCTTTTAGTCATAAAAAAAATATACTAAACAATTTTAGGTCAAACATGTTTTAGGACAAAAAATATGTATGCAAAAAATCTGTATGCTAAAGAATAAGTATACCATTAAATATTAGACCAAACATTTTCGGCCAAACAATTTTAGAACATAAAATTTTAGACCAAGCGAAGGGCACCCCCTGCCGAAAGGCGTTTAATGACAATTTATAATATAATCTATAGTAATCTACCGTATTGTGCAGTGATCTAACGAATGAGTGAATAGCTAATGAAGATTTCAACTTGAAGCGTACATAGCCCTTCCTGGGTCAAAGCCCGACAGCCCGTGTGGTTTTTTGTAAATCGCTATCACTTTACAAAAAACTCGATTTTCTCAACTCACCGTACAACGACGTGGTATCCCCTATTTTGTCGCCGTGTGCGATTGGCAACGAGACATTGGCAGTAATGGTCGCTTAACTGTGACCGATTGCCATTTACATAAAAAATAGAATAGAATATTTTGTTATACCATGATTCACTGATTTTCAAAAAGTTGTCGTAAAAATTCGCAATATTGCGTGGGCAAAAAAACATTCTGTGAGGCTATATAGTGCTTCAATAGGGCTATATTTAGTTTGGGAATATTATGAAAGAAAAAACACACGAATAATACATAAAAATATATTTCGCATTAACTAAAAGCTTACAGTTAATAACATAATGAAAATACATCGGATCCAGCAACATGTGTATAAAACAGTACAAATTTAAAAAAAATGTCAACAATGTAGTGTCGTCCCTTTCTAATTATAATCACTCCACGAGAATGAGACGACAGTACAGTATTGCCGCTTTTTAATTTCTATAATTTCTTGTCGGACAGAGTCAGGCTGTTGTTTTTAAACCTAGCAATGTGGAATTTACTGTCGATTGATACATGCTACTTACAGTTTAGATATATGTAAAAGAAATAAGAGATTTGTGATCATTCTCGCGTAATATTACCCCGTTCTGTTGTGAAATAACAAAGTGATAAAATTGTAAAAATCAACGAATATTAAGAGTGACAATAGGGGTGGGATACATCTTAGGACTTCAAAAATGTGAGGCTATTTGGAACCCAAGCGGATAATATGTATATTAAAGTTAAGTGTATATAAATGAATGATCTAATAATAATTCTAATACTTTAATATGGTATAATCATGGCTAAATACACACTCAAACACAAAAGTAGAACCGTAAGTTATGGTTAGGCACGACGACGAGCAAAGCGAGGAGGAATGTTAAGTTTTCTTGCGAATGTAAACGTTATGTCTTTTATACTTGATATTATACCCATTGAAATTATACTTATTGTTGTTATATCAAACCTTGGGTTTCAATTAGCCCCACTTTACGATCAAGCACACAGGTTGCTTAAGCACCTATAAGGACCTGGACCATAACGGTCATGCAGTCTGTGTGATATATTCTGCTCATTATACGTGACAAACATGAGCTTCAATAGTTTGGGTAACATTACGCAGCAATATAATCGAATGAAAATGTATTAACACTGATTTATTAAGATCACGTTGAAAAATACAGCCTTAATTACATTTTAAAACTTAAAACTACAAGTGTTGCTACACGAAGCAACATTTGTTTATGATTGTTGTAAAAAAATCTGGCTGTATAGGCCCCGAAAAAAAAAAACCCTTTTTTTTTCAGAGCGAACCGTGTCTTTAACGTTCGTTCGTGTGGCAACACTAAAATTATGCATACACAATTACGTTGTTTAAATACGAAATAATATCTTAAATATAGTAAAATTATTGTCGATTATTGCTTGCAAATACATTTTTAACACGAATTGGTCCCATTGTTGCATTTGTGACAACGAATTATAAAAATGGGAATGTCTTTTTAAAAAGTTTGGTCCCAACAATAAATTAGAATTTAAAAGGGCGTTATCGTAGATTTATTATTTAAACTCTAATACCAAGCATGAACTAAATCAACTTTGAGTTACTTATATAGATAAATACCAAATAAGACGATGTTGACGCGCAGTGCATGTGTGCGTCACATGCACTCACACAGCGACGACCGGGAACTGGATCGCGCCCCAGCGCCGACCACTCTCGCATTGACATTAGACACGGCACATACGTCATTGTACATTTTTAATAATTAAAGCCGTATTTTTCAAAATCAGCGATCTCTTACATTATTTCTCAACTCATCCACCGATCCGCCATACGACGCGCTTCCCGTTCTTCATTTTGGTCCTTCGAGCCGGATTTTTGAACCTACGAAGGAGCCGACGAGAACAAAGGAACGCGCACAGTTAACGGACCCGTTACGTGGACGCCGAGAAAAGGAGTTCGCCATTAAACTACAAAGATCAATCTTCGAGAATTGCCATTAATCGGAAGAGAAGAATCACGCCTACTGCAAGAAAAAGTTCGTGAGAGTGAGAACTAGGAGTAGCGTTAACGTGAGTTCGTTCCGATCTTTTCTCCGTTAGATAGGTCCCTATTATAACTTCAGTGTTCAAGTAGTGCTTACTTCGCAATTTAAAAGCGAATTCATACAGTTAAGTATCATACTTTAATCATACATCCATATTTTTCGTGCGTTAAAAGCACATTCATAAAGTAGTGCACTTTAATTCTTACATACCTACACATATTCGCACTTTAAAAGCGAATTCACTTGATATCGCATCATTATCCGTCTTCTTACCTAAAGTTTACACGTAAATATACGTAAATAGACGTAGATATATGTAAATAATTATAATTCGCACGTTATACGCGAATTCTAAGAGATTGCATCATTCTGATTAGTACCTACACATTGTTAACTATAAGTTTCTATCAATTGAATCATTTTCATTCGCACGTTAAACGCGAAATATCCGAATTCTAATCATACACACGTCGTAATTATATCATAATCTGACAACAAATTCACTTTTAATTTCAAGTTAGTAATCTTTTCGTATGCTCGTAGCCTGTGAACCGAGATTATGTGCGTGATCGAGTTTAGCTATTGATAACTGCAGTGATTTTTTGTTGCATTTTCCAGCTGATGCATTGTGCGTAAGTGGGCCTCGACCTTGGATTGCTCGGCGCCCGGTAGCAACAGCAGCCGGCTATCTTCGCTTGCTACATTGCACTCGCATGACTCACTGCACCCTCATTACGCTTCGCTAAAAACAAAATTTAAGTATCCCGATTATTTTGTTATTTTCACCCACTGATTGTAACTTAACTATTTTGCTTACAGCATTACGCATTTGATTATTGTAAGTACGTAAATCTTATTGTTTATTTAAACATAATGGATCTTAAAACATTAGTAAAACAACGAGCTACATTTAAAACTAAAGTTACGCAATTTGAAACATACTTAAACACAGTAAACAGTTGTCCTAGTCTAAGCAGATTGCAAGTCGGCGAACTTAGCATTCGTCTGACAAAAATAGAAGAGATTTATTCCGACTATGACACTTTGCAATCTGATATAGAAAACGTATCTGAAATTCCAGATGAGCAGTTCAAGGAACGCGAATCTTTCGAGACAAGGTATTTCGGTGCACTCGCGCTTGCTCGGGAGGTGTTGGCGAGAAACGAAGACTCTGCAGGCGCCGCTTCGGAGTCCAGGTCAGTCTCCGGTTCTGGTGTGCAGCACGTGAGGCCAAATATTAAGTTGCCTACCATACATTTACCTACCTTTTCGGGTCAATATCAGGACTGGCTGGAATTTCATGACACGTTTAGCTCGCTTATACATTTAGATGAAACAATACCCAAAATAAACAAATTTCATTACTTACGCGCTGCATTAAAGGACAGTGCTGCATTGTTAGTGCGCTCGCTTGATTTCTCCGCTGAAAATTACGATATAGCTTGGGATTTACTTTGTGACAGATTCCAAAATGAGAGACTTCTTGTAAATAATCACTTACAGGCCATTTTCAATATAGAAACATTAACTAAGGAGAATTCTAAAGCGTTGCGTAATATCATTGACACTGTAAATAGAAATTTACGTGCCTTAAAAACACTTAAACTGCCCACTGAGCACTGGGACATACTTATTATATACATAATTTCACAAAAATTTGATGCTTGTACCACACGCGAGTGGGAAACACATCGTAATACATTAAAGGATTTACCTACACTTAATAATTTCTTACAATTTATAAAAAATCGATGTGATCTATTAGAAACTATGGAAGAAACTCATAATAAACGCCGCTTCAGCGACGTAACACATAACCGCCACAAAACATTTGTTGTGAGCCCTCATGCTTCTTCGCCCCCTGCGGCGCGACAATACGTGTGCCCGTTATGTAAGAATAACCACGCGCTTTATCAATGTCACAAATTTAAATCTTTTTCAATCGACGCGCGCATGCAAAAGGTTATAACTTTTAAGTTATGTTTAAATTGCTTGCGCCAAGGGCACAGCGCAAACGCGTGTAGAATCGGTCCATGTCGTGTGTGCAATAAACTCCTGAACAGCCTGCTTCATTCTCATGACGCGCCGACCCAGGCGCCCGCGGCCGCGCCGCACAGCAGCGTAGCGTTGCATGCGGCGCCGCCGCTGCCGCTGGAACCAACGGTTGCATCTGAAACAGAAACTTTTGAACATGATGAGTCACAACATAGCATTACATTATCAGCTGTTCATGGCAATTGTGTGCTTTTGTCCACGGCATTAATTCATGTAACTGATAATAATGGACAAAAACACACAGTACGCGCGTTATTGGACAATGGGAGCACTTCGAGCTTCGTTACAGAAAAATTATGGAAAAAATTAAATTTACCCACCACTTCGACCTCGTCATTAGTTGAAGGATTAAATGCGCAAACGTCGCGCCTAACTAAACAGTGTGGTATCACTTTAGCTTCCCTTATAGAACCATATGAAACGAGCATAAATTGTTTTATTGTTCCTCGCATTACACAACAGTTACCTACTGTACACATAAATCATATGTTGTTAAACATTCCACCTAACATTACATTAGCTGACCCCACGTTTAACATACCGTCCGAAGTAGATATGCTTCTCGGCGCGGATATATTCTGGAGCGTATTAGGCTCTCAGAATATAAGATTAGGTAAAAATATGCCAACTTTAAGTAAAACCAAATTTGGATTTTTAATTTCGGGTCTCGTACAAACATACAATAATTCTAATACAGTCCATTGCAACCATGCCGTCATCACACCTGATGATCAATTACATGAACAATTATCTCAATTTTTTGAGCACGAATCCGTTCCACAGCATAAGCAAATGTCCTCCGAAGAGCAACAATGCGAACAACATTTTCTTGACAACACTCTTCGTGACTCTGAGGGACGATTCGTTGTCACTATTCCATTGAAAGAATCTCCAGAAAAATTAGGAAATTCATATGATCGAGCGCTTGCTAGGTTTCAGTCATTAGAACGTAGATTTAGTAAGGACCCTTCGTTCAAAAAACAGTACTGTGAGTTTATGCAGGAGTACATTAATTTAGGGCACATGGAAGAAAACCCGAATCCTGACAAAGACTCTTACACTTACATAATACCCCACCACGGTGTTGTTCGCGAGGCAAGCCTAACGACTAAGTTACGCGTCGTGTTCGATTCTTCGGCAGTCACAACGACGGGATTATCGTTCAACAATATTCAAATGGTCGGTCCTACAGTACAAGACGACCTCATTAGTATTTTAATTAGACTTAGACAACATAAATTTATAGCCACTGCCGATGTAGAAAAAATGTACCGTATGATAAACGTTAATCAAGACCAACAACAATTACAACAAATATTGTGGCGCTTCGAGCCACAAGAAAGGCTTAAACTTTATAAACTTAAAACTGTTGTTTATGGGAATTCGAGTTCACCCTACTTAGCTACTAGATGTCTTAAACAATTAGGCGTAGAATGTCCTGACAAAACGATATCTGAAATCATTCAACACGACTTTTACGTGGATGATCTAATAACAGGAGCGTCTAGTGCGGACGAGTTAATACACATTTGCCAAGGTGTCACGGAACAACTTAAACAGGGTCATTTTTATTTACGAAAATGGCACTCAAATTATCCACAAATAATTAACGATTTGATTCATGACAATAGCGGTGATGAATTACTTAACCTCAGCCCTTCCTCAGCCACAATGAGTATTCAAAGACGTTAGGTTTATTGTGGGCTTGCAAAGAGGATAAACTTTTGTACTCAGTAGACATTAAAAACAATGAACATGTTAGCAAACGAGTAATCCTATCCGTAGTGTCACAAGTTTACGATCCCTTGGGATTAATAAATCCCTGTATCCTTAAAGCTAAGATTATCCTCCAAAAATTGTGGGCATCAAAGATTTCATGAGATGAAGTCGTTCCGTCAGATATTTACAAAGCTTGGTGTGACTTTGTCGAATCGTTGCTAACCATTAATAAAATTTGAATTCCACGTTGCGTCCTTGGTGATTCACCGACAACGATCGAAATTCACGCATTTGGAGATGCGTCTATCCATGCTTATTCTGCGTGTGTTTATATTAAATCCGTCTCTAAAGACGGTCAGGTTTCAGTGCATTTAATGATGGCAAAGAGCCATGTAGCTCCGCTCAAACCTTTAACGGTCCCAAGGATGGAGTTGAATGGTGCGCTTCTCGCTGCTAAATTAGTAGAAAAGGTTAAGACGTCACTTAGGTTAGATATCAATCGTTGTACATATTGGAGCGATTCGACCATAGTATTAGGTTGGTTAAAGTCGCCAAAGAGCCACTTGCTAAAACCTTACGTCTATAACAGGATTAAAGAAATTCAAAAAAGGTCCGACTCATCCGCATGGCGGTATGTACCCACCAATTTGAATCCGGCCGACATCGGTTCCAGGGGTTCAACTGCTGCTCGCTTAGAGTCCTGTTCCCTATGGTGGATGGGACCGGCATATTTGTTACAAGATGATTCAGCGTGGCCTATACAGCCAAATCATGACAAAGAAGCAGATTTACCAGAGTTTAAAATACAGTGTACATTGAGTACCACACAAACTGATTATTCTTCGTATATATCTAATTTCATTAGACGAATCTCTAATTGGAACAAATTGCAACGCATTGTAGCGTACGTTCAGCGCTTCATTCACAATTATTTCAACCCCCACGACAAACGTACGGGTCACTTACGGATTCATGAACTTCATTCCTCACTAAACGCTTTATGTAGATTTGCTCAAAGAGAATCGTTTTTAAAAGAATACAACCTTTTAAAACTGAACAATAAGTTACCTTCCAAAAATCAACTTAACAAATTAAATCCCTTTTTTAACCCCACAGATGCGCTGTTGAGAGTAGGAGGTAGATTATTAAATTCATTTTATCCATTTGACACAAAGCATCCAATACTGCTCCATTCATCACATCATATCTCGATTCTAATTTTTAGATATTTCCACATTTTATTAATGCATGGTGGACCGCAACTTCTTTTAGCCACTTCACGTCACAAGTTTTGGATCATTGGTGGTAGAAACCTAGCCAGGAAAACCGTACACAAATGTGTCAAATGTTGTCGTTTCTCTGGTAACATTAAGCAGCCAATAATGGGAAATCTGCCAGAGCCACGACTTCATGCTGACTACCCTTTCTTCAGTTCGGCTGTTGACTATGCCGGGCCAGTCATGATATTGAATCGGAAGGGTAGAGGAAGTAGGTTAATTAAGGCCTATTTATGTATTTTTGTTTGTCTAGCCGTTAAAGCTGTACATGTGGAACTGGTGACTGACTTGAGCAGTGAAACCTTCTTAGCTGCCCTAAGCAGATTTATAGCCCGCAGAGGAAAGCCCGCCAACATTTACTCAGATAACGGTCGATGCTTTGTAGGTGCGTGCACCGAACTATCTAACTTTCTCAAACATAATTCAAATATCATTAGTTCTGAAGCTTCCAAATTATACATTAAATTCCATTTTTCGCCAGCTTATAGCCCCCATTTTAACGGACTAGCTGAGAGTGCAGTGAGGTCTGTGAAGCATCATCTAAAGCGAATGGTTTCCTCTGTCAACTTAACTTACGAAGAGCTAAACACGGTCTTGACACAGGTCGAGGCGATCTTAAACTCGAGACCTCTCATACCCCTGTCTTCAGATCCTACGGATCTTGCAGCCATAACTCCATCGCATTTTCTAATCGGACGAACTCTAACGTTGCTCCCCTCTCCCCCGACTGCAGAAACTGCTGCCATTCACACCTTATCACGTTACATGCGAACTCAGCGAATTAAAGCCCATTTCTGGAACAGATTTCACAATGAGTACATTTCAGAACTGCAAAAAAGGCAAAAATGGAACAAACATGGAGGGCAACTTACCTTGGGCGAAATGGTACTAGTCAAGGACGACCGCCTGCCTCCCAATCAATGGCTGCTGGGACGAGTGACACAAGTCTACCCCGGCCCCGACGGCGTTTCCCGCGTGGCCGACGTACTCACCGCGTCTGGAACTCTCCGACGCGCCTTCAACCGCCTGTGCCCGCTGCCAGTGGAAGAACCGAACTTCGTTCCTGGGGCGGCAACATGATGACGCGCAGTGCATGTGTGCGTCACATGCACTCACACAGCGACGACCGGGAACTGGATCGCGCCCCAGCGCCGACCACTCTCGCATTGACATTAGACACGGCACATACGTCATTGTACATTTTTAATAATTAAAGCCGTATTTTTCAAAATCAGCGATCTCTTACATTATTTCTCAACTCATCCACCGATCCGCCATACGACGCGCTTCCCGTTCTTCAGACGATTTTGACGTTTCGTAAACATAATGACGTTTTTAATAACAAAGCAATATGTACAAAAGTAACTTATAATAAGTAATTATCGACACCTCCGGCATTTTTTTATTCAAGGACGCCTTAAAGCATGCCGGGGTCTGGGCGCTCCATTAATTGGGGCCTCAAAAACCGTCATCTAGGTATTTTTTTCGAGGGTGATTTGGCCCCCACGTGAGATTGGGGGCCCTCGTGAGACTGGGGGCCCTGGGCATCCCCATCTGGAAAAAGGGCCTGCAGACTTTCAAACACTAGTAGATACAGTCAGAATCTAATTAAAACATTAACAATTTTTGATAAGCAAATGGTTAGCTCAAATTAATCATAAATCATAAATCATTTATTGTCATATTGTGCATTCATAAAAGTTGGTACAGTAAAACATCAGAGAGCATCACAATAAACCGTTTTACAGTATACAATAGTATTATAGTACACTTCTTTAAAAAGTGCACATATAGAACAGAAAATTACAATAACAATTATAGTAATTAAAGCACATTTAAATTTACACAAAATACAATTCAAATACACTACTAAAATTTGAAAAAAAAAAACACTATATATTACGCATGACAATTGAGATAAAATTATATTAAATTAAACGTCCATTACAATATATGTCATTTTAATAAAATAATCATTAAGTGAATAAAAACATTCCTCGAGCAAAAAGGATTTTAATTTAGGGAAGAACTTATTATTTGGCAATTCTGTCCATGAAATAGGGATAGAGTTATATATTTTTATTGCCATATGATAGCAGTTTTTTTTATTTAATTGCAACCGACTTTTAGGAGCAACCAAGGATTTGTGCGTCACTGTCCAACGTCAATTGAAATTGGGATATACCAAAGTAACACCTATGTTAATTCAGAAACCATTTATAAGAATAAGGCTGATACAGCAATAAACCATTTTATTATCACAATATGACTCCTGTGAAAAGTTATTCATAATTATTTTTTCTACTTATCCTTGCAGTTTTGCAGTACTAGTCGTAAATTAGGTGCAATCGAGGTTAAATGCATGGCTATTTAGAAAAAAAAAATCGTGACATCATGGCAAAATACTAAGGAGAAAAACAATTAAACGTATGTAATTAGCAAACTGATGAAATTGCCTATATCTTTACATAGTACAAAACAAAGTCGCTTCTATCTGTCCTGTCCCTTAATCTTTAAAACTACGCAACGGATTTTAATGCGTTTTTTAAGTAAATAGATAGAGTGATTCTAGTGGAAGGTATATGTATAATACATGCATAATTTACCAGCATTGCACCCGTGCGAAGCCGGGGCGGGTCGCAAGTTTTTAATAAAAATAATGGTGTCTTTGTTCCGCTGCTCAAAAAACGGCGCGTTTTCGCAGTGACGTGTCGTACCGTCTTTACCACGCAGCTACACCGCTCTAAATACGCTGAGGCACGTATGAAAATACTTAGGAGTAGAGTTGCAAAGTGACGGACACTTTCAAAATGTCCGTGCGACATTTGTCAATTTGTCCGACACAATCGACATTTACCTGACAAAAATGGACATCTAAAGACACAAACGACATTTATAAATTGTAGTTAGCCGGACATAATAAATTAAATTATCCAATCAAATTACCGATAAGTACTAAACAAAATAAAGAAAAATACATTCAGTATTCATGAATTTAGTCGTCTATGGATTCAATTAGTATGGATTCTTCATTAAACTCGAAAGATTCAAAATAATTGTCGTCAGAGTGGTTCGAGTCTAATCTAGACATGTGCGCCGACGGGTTTTATACCACGCTGCCGGCGCCGATATAATTATCGGCGTAACCCATAAGTCCCGTTTGAATGAGAGGGAGGCCTTTGCCCAACAGTGGCACAATATAGGCTCTTAAATAATAAATCTAGACACGCGGCAGCGTGTCAAGCCAAGTTCAAGCAAAGGAACTGACTAGCCAGCGCAGAGTGTAATATTACACGAACCACTTGGTGCCACTTTTGACCCTTCTACGAGAAAAGCAAACTTAACTTTAGAAGTGAGCGCGAACATGTGTCTTTTCAGGGTCAAATGGGACTAAATTAAGTTGACCACATTCTGAAATTTCTTTTAACTAGGAAAGTCTCAATTTCAGACACAAGTTTGTTTCGGATCTCAATGACGTTTTCACGAGAGATATCACAACAGTCAGTGTAGGTGGTATCATTCGTACTATTATCTGTATAACTGTGAATGCTGGAGATTTGCAGCATATCATTGATATGTTTCCAATATCTCTGAAGCCTTAGATAAAGGAATTCAAATGGACGCAATCTACACGGATATTAGTAAGGCATTTGATAGAGTTGACCATAATTTGTTAATTCAAAAGCTTTACGATGTTGGTGTATATGGTAGGTTACTGGACTGGTTCTCCAGTTATCTGTCATCAAGATGTCAAAAAGTAGTGATGAGTGGATACTCATCGGAATGTTTTGATGTAACCTCAGGAGTACCACAAGGCTCTCACTTAGGACCAACTTTATTTCTTATCTTTATCAATGACATGGCAAATGTTATTCACCATTCAGAATTTTCTTTTTTCGCAGACGATCTTAAAATAACTAAAACTATCTATAGCGTTGAGGACTCCCACCTCCTCCAAGAGGACTTAAATCGAGTTTTAAATCGAGTGGTCGCAAGTCAACAAACTTCCCCTAAATATTAATAAATGTAAACATATAAAATTTACCAAAAAGAAAACGTTTTTAAATACTACCTATTTTATCGATAACGTGCCGTTGGAAGAAGTTTCTCACATAAAAGATTTGGGAGTATTGCTTGACAGTAAACTATCGTATAACACTCATATTGACTATATTCTAAATAAGTCGAATAAACTTCTAGGCTTTATCTGGCGCAGTTGTAAGAATTTTAAAGACATATCTGCCCTAAAAGTTGCTTATTTTGCATTGGTCCGTAGCCTGCTAGAATATTGTTGTAATATCTAGAGTCCTCAATACAAATGTAATATACAGCGGGTTGAGCGAGTACAAAAAAGATTTCTCTTTTTCCTAACAGTTCACGAGAAAAAGCTCCAGTCGCTGTACACATATAAAGATAGACTAACTTTTTTCAATATAGCTAACCTCGAAGATCGGCGTTGGGTCGCCGACCAGGTTTTACTTTATAAAGTGGTAAACGGTGGTATAGATTGTCCTCAGCTATTGCAGAAAATTAACTTCACTGTTCCTAGACCCCGTGCTCGCATCTGTAATTTCAGGCCATTTGCTATTAAGACATTTAGGACCAATGTTGGCTGTCATAACATCATACCCAGAATGTGCAAAGAGCACAATAAATTCTTCAAGGAAAGTCAAATAGACATTTTAAACGTTTCCTTGAATATGTTTAAAAATAATTTATATAAATTTAAGGCTGGCCTAAATAATTAAATATTTTTGAGTAGTTTTGATCCCTCCCTCGATGCATCTAGTTATCTACCTATTCCTAGAATTGTGTATACGTAAATATGACACTTTAGTCTTTTAAGTATAGTGCAATAGCTTTTTAAATATTGTAACATTGTAAATTTAATTCTATTTAGTGTTTTTTTTTTTTATGTTACCTATTGAACATAAAGTCAGTATTAACGTAAGCGAATTTTTGTTCATAACGCACGTTGTGTTTGCCTGTAATTGGGTAAATACTCTGATATGTTTCGTACTTGCATTTGTTTTTTATGTATGTTATATAGTATTGTACCTGTTGGCAAACCTAATAAATAAATAAAATAAAATAAAATAAAATAAATATGCAGGAAGAACAGCATGGGCTTTCAGATAGCACGCAGCCTTGAGGGCACCACCATTCACAGACATGTAATAATAATAATAATAATAATAATAAATTTATTTCACAAAACACAAGAATAAGGTACAATGACATATCTTGCAGGCCCCGAACTAGGCTGGGCCTGTATCTCGGGGCCTAGGAGTGCAAAATATTGCGTACATATTAATTGTAAACTAAGCGTGAGCGATAACAAATAGGAAAATAAGAATGAACATACACTGAAAAACTTAAAAGGTAAGGTAAGCACAGAGTGTGAGTGTGTGTGTGTGTTCGCGCGCGCGCGCGCGCGTGTGTGTGTGTGTGTGTGTGTGTGTGTGTGTGTGTGTGTGTGTGTGTGTTTATGAGAGTATGTGTGTGTTACTGACTAGCGCAAAGAAGAAGAGCCTCCGTGTCGAGGTAAGATAAGGACACTAGCCACTTTTTCACAATAGCTTTAACCTTTCCCGTAGTGTACTGGTGAATATTAAATTTCTTACAGATGTTATTGTAGATGCGTAAATGTATATAAGCAGGGGAGCGTTGGGCGAATGCGGATCTGGTGTGAGGAAGGGGTACTCTGAACATGCGTTTAGACAGCAGCTGAGCGTAACTCGACATATTTACTATCACTCTGTGAGCTCGTGTGGTCGCGTTTAGAATGAAAAGGCTCCTAACCCTCAAGATTTTTGAGTCCCAGTACAGATGGTCAGTAGAATGTCGAAATGGCTTTTTAAACATCACCTTGATAACTGCGCGCTGCGCCCGCTCTGCTCGCAACAAGGTGGTCTTTGCGGCACTACCCCAAACTGCCACACAGTATTGCAGGATTGACTGACACAGTGCATAATATACTAGGCGGAGCACATCTTCTGTGGTGCAGTCTCGAAGCTTCTTCATTATGTAAATACATTTCCTAACTTTAGTAGACAGGGCAGAAATATGATGCTTGAAAGTGAGGTTGTCGTCAATTATAAGGCCCAGATGTTTGACTCTTTCAGATCTAACTATGGAGGGACAGGTACACGGGGTAGAACTATTTGCTGGGATGGAGGATTGGCAATGGCTAGAATGTATCTTGAGATCTGCAACCTGGACACTGGACAAAACAGACTTTTTCGAGAACGTGAGAAAGTTGGATTTGTCCACATTTAGGGTAAGCAGGTTTTTATCCAGCCAAGACTTAACTTGCACTAGACCGCGTTCCGCGAGGTAAATTGCCTCTTGCCATGACTTACCGTGAAACAGTATTACTGTGTCGTCAGCATAACAAATGGTTTCCGCTCGGCAAAGATTAAGTCTGAGAATGTCATCGATATAAATAAGAAAAAGCGTAGGTCCAAGGATGCTACCCTGCGGAACGCCAAAGCCGATAGGTAATTGGTTACTGGTTACATCACCCACTTTAACTGTTTGACGCCTATCGGTCAGGTAGCTACAAAACCACTTCAAAGCCTGTCCCCTAACACCCGAGACTTCAAGTTTCCCGAGCAGGATATCCGAGGAGACCGTGTCGAAAGCCTTAGCGAGGTCTAGAAATACTCCAACACATTTGTCACCAGCATCAAGAAAACTGACAATTTTATTACATAGGTAGATAGCTGCATCTTCAGTTGATTTGCCTTTCCTGAAACCGAATTGGTTATCGGAAAGGAGTTTGTATTTGTTAAGAAATGCTAGGAGACGACTGTTCACAATTTTTTCTAGAATTTTTGAAAAAACACTTAATAGAGAAATTGGGCGGTAGTTATTGGGATCGTTTTTGAGACCATTTTTATGGATGGGAGACACTTGAGCCAGTTTCCACTGATGAGGGAAGCATCCAGAAGCCAGGCTTAGGTTGCAAATATAGGTGAGCGGCTCACTGACAATATCTTTAACTTCTTTGATGAATCGTGGCTTTATCCCGTCTGGCCCAGGAGCACTGTCGGATTTCAATTCACCTATAAATTTATTTACCTCATCAACGTCGGTCGGATGTAGGAAAAGGGAATTTGGTGCCAAGGATGAACTTTTAACTTCAGCTGCTAAAGAGGCTGGTGTCGTAGAGAGTTTAGATAGTATATCAACAGCTAGTTTTTGTCCTACCGTGGCGAAGTGGTTATTACAGGTATTTAAGGAATCTTTCGGAGATTTTTTTAGAGTGATGAGATCAAAAGCAGAGTTGTTATTATTTGCACAGTGGCAGATACTTTTAACTGACTTCCACAACTTCTTTGGATCCTCTTTAGCCTCAGCGAGCTGCTTGCTTTGATATGCAGTTTTTAGGTTAAAGAGCAAATTATCAAAGAAGTTCCTGTATCGCTTATAAATATTGAGGAGTACTTGATTGTTTGGGGACGCTCTGGCTCTTTTGTGAAGTTTGTCCCTATGCCTCATGCATCTTATTAGGCCTGGTGTTATCCAGGGCTTAAGATTAAATTTCGAACGGCTAATTTTAATAAGACGAGTGTTATTATTAATTGCTGTCAAGATTTTAGAATTGAAGTGGGAAACGGCATCGTTCACATTGGAGGACATAGTAACCACGTCCCAGTCAACTGCTCGTAGCTCTTGTGCGGCTGCGGCATAATCTGTTTTTAAAGTCCAACGTGAGCGCGGCGCATCTTCACTTGTGGAATTTGTTATTGCGGCCATGGCAATATCGTGATCAGTAATGGAACACGGGCAAACGGCACCAACCGAGCGAGATTCTGACTTAACGAATATATGATCTAAACACGCACCGTTTCTTGTTGGGATAGAAACTGCCGGTAGAAATTCGTGCGAAGTCAATAGAATTAAATAATCAAATGATTGATTATTCGAGCAATCAGATATGTCAATATTAATATCCCCAGCTATTACCACGTTTCGGAACCCCTTGATTTCGCTGAGCACTTTATTAAGAGAGTCCGAAAATTTATCTGTATTTAAAAAGGAAGGAGAGCGGTAAATTCCTAATACTTTGAAATGATTAGAAATGTCAACAGACAGACAGTTTGCGTCATCAAAAATTGGTTCAGAGGCAGATGCACTAAGCGATTCTTTGATGTATATAACTACCCCGCCACTTTTGTTGATGAATTTGGAAGTGTGAAATGAGTTATACCCTGGTAATTGGTTTATTACCGAGCTTTCATTTAACCAACATTCAGTTAGAATAATTACATCGTAATCGGTTCCCATCCGTATCAGGGCAACCTCGAAGGCGCTAAAGTTTCTCTGAAGGCTTCTGATGTTAAGGGTCATAATTTTAAAGGCATCAATATTCGAAAAAAAGGTCTTACTGCACTCCAGGGATCCCAGCATTTGACAATCTATAGATACACTTTGATCTATATCATTAGCTATATCAGGTAACGCCATTGGTCATGAAATAAAGAGTGTTGACAATACTCTGAGAGAATTTGAACCTTAATATTGTGCATAAAGGGTGGGAATTCAGCCATGGTAAGAATTTGGTATCTGTACGGGAGCGTGTAATTAGGGTATAAAAATGTTTGCAAATTGCTTGTGTAAGAGTAGGTATGTTGTGTGCGTGTGTGCATGCTACTACCAGTAGATTTTTTTTTTAAATTTTTAGAGTAAACAATAATATTAGTATCGAGAAAAGAAGTTATTATTACCATAGTCAGTAAGATGAAGCAATAATAAAAACAACAATGCTGACAAGAACTAGCAATCATCACCGTCGCGAAAAGCAGAGTTAGTTGGAGAAACTGTGTCGATGTGAGATTCGTCAGGCAGGTGGCCGGTGATGGTAGGTGACGCCGGGGTAGGGGGCCGATCCGATTCAAGGATTCTCGCGAGGTCCGCTTCTCTTTGTATGAGTATAGCAGGGCCACCTCGCTTGCGTATGAGAATGCGTCCGTTATCAGTCCAGCAATATTTATAGCCCTGTGCAGATTTTTGCTGCCTGGCTTGACGAAATAAATACCTTTTCTCCTTTGTCAAGCGCTCATTAAAGAAAACCTTCCGCAACTGTCGTAGTTTGACCATGCACCGTCAACTAAAACCTTCATGATGCTATCAGCTAGAAAGCTACTGACCGATTCACATAATTTATCGGAAAGCCCACAGTATGGAAACTCCGAAAGAAGTGCTTTGTACCAAACCCGATCAAAGGCCTTTGCTACATTCAAACAACAGTCAACCCTTTGCCTCGATCGCTTGACGATCGCTTGGTGGTAAACGAGTAGATCGCCGAGCGGCCCCTATGCCTATTCTAGCTGTTTCTAATATTAATCCTCTTTCTGGTGCACATGTGCACACGTTTTGCTGTCTTTCAAAAAACCAGTCATTCCCGTCCTCATGGAAGGCTGCGTATGTCTATATCGATACCAAAAATGGGTGATCACGTTATCTAACTTAGTTGGCTCATCGAGGTGATCGCACGTGTGGCAAACAGGCAGTTTCTAGCTATCCCGAAGTGCATTAATTTGTATCTGGTCTGGTGTGATCTCGGTTACTTCATAGACCTAATGTCCTCCTGGATCGCACATTTCATCAAAATCATAAATGTTATTCCTGGACCTCGTTACGTATGATACTAGATTTTCCAGTTGTGTCTATTTTTTAATGCGTAATACTACTGACAACTTAATACATTTTCAAAAATGTGTAGTAAATTTAATCAATGAAATGAAATGAAATGAAATGAAATGAAATAATTTATTCAGTAAGTAGGCCACAAGGGCACTTTTACAAGTCAGATTGTGAATCTACCGGCATTTCGCAAGAGGAGACCGCTGTTGAGAAGAAAGCCGAAAGAAACTCAACAGTAAGTCATTTTTTCGTAAATAATACTTAGAACAATTACATTACATTAGTGTTATAACTAATTATTACATGCGTACACGTATAGGAGATATATAGATACTCCAAATCAATGTTAGGTGGGAATATTAAAATAAAAATTTAACGATCAATTTAAAATATTAAATATACCCAGAGATGTATAAAGTCTCTAGGTGTCACAACATGCAATAAAATATAATTACTTAACTAATTTAATTCCACAGAGATGTATAAGGTCTCTCGGCGTCAATGTGAATAATTTACAATAGACAATAATCCTAAATAATAAAATAATATTAATAATAAATAATATTAAACCTAAATTTCTTAGAGATGTATAAGGTCTCTAGGCGTCACAATATACAAAAAGAAAAATAAATAATGATAATAATAATATGATTATAGTTTTCATTCCTCAGAGATGTATAAGGTCTCTGAGCGTCATTATTCAGTACACTAAGTTTATTAGAGATGTATACAGTCTCTAAGTTAAAAAATAAAAAATAATAACTTCAATCGAGTACAGGATGAAGTCTCTCACGTCAATTCACTAAACGCTGGTAAGTAATACAATTATAGCTATGCATTTTAGCTTAAAATACTTTTAGAAACTGTGTTCATATTCTAAATAATAAATTTAATCAAATATTTATTAAATCAAAAGGCACAAACACAAATCTACGAAATGTCATGTACCTGTACTAGTTCTTGAAGAATTCATTCAAGTCAAAAAAGATAACTTTTCTAAAATTACAACTACAATTATATTATAAGATTTATATCAATACATTAACAAAGTATTTTTTTTTTTATCAATTTACGCCACGCTGATTTTCGCCGACCGATTTCATCGGCGGTGACGGCGTGAAAAATCGTCGGTGGCGGCGGCGTGGCGGTGGCGGCACGGCGCACATCTCTACTTTTGTTACCTTTAAAACGTGAAAAACTATCTTTTTTAGGATTCTGTATACGTCAACCGGCATAAACGGAACACTTATTGTACCACTTTGTAGTCGATTTGTCAAGACCTTTTTATCAGGAACGCGTGGAAGCATCAAGCTCAAATTAATATCAAATTTGCAGGCCTACTCCTTGGTGCCGTAAAAAAATGAAACTTCGAAGCATAGGCAATCAAAAGATATGAGCGGTTATGTTGCATTAGTTGGCGGTAGCAAGGTAATCGAAACCTATAGTTGACATAGAACCATAACATTTGGATCGAAGTAATATCATGTAGCACTAGTTAATCTAAAGGTTCGAAAACCGTAAATTTGTAGTTATATTTCATTAAATATGTGTTTGTGAGTTCGAACTTACTTGCAGTTGGTAACATAACCCCGACTTATGTCAATATATGGGGACAACTATTTTCCTACGCCAAAGTTCTCGTTAAAAAATCTTTTCATTAAAGCGATAAACAGTGCTTTCACAGTTTGTACAGAATTCTCGGTGCGCAAGTCTGACTCGCACTTGACCGGTTTTGTTTAGGAGCTGTGATGTCACAAACAAAGAATCGATGATGATGTGTATAAAAATGTAAAAATAATTTCAAAAACTATATGACGAATTTTACTATAATTGTCGAAAATGTCCAGACATTTATCGAAAAGTTATGAGAAATAGTTATATTTGAAGCCAAGTCACTTATTTACGTAATAATCGATGATAATTAGATTAAAAATGTAAAAAAATATATTTCAAAAAATAAATGTCCATTGTGTCAATATTTGTCGAAAATGTCCGGACATCTATCGAAAATGTCGAGCATTTATTGAAAATGTCGGACACTTTGCAACCCTACTTAGGAGGTCAAACTGAGAACCCACTTTTTTGAAGTCGGTTAAAAACGTGACGCACACGTCATGTTTTCCATACATTTGATTGAAATGAAATGAAATGAAATGAAATGAAATGAAATATGAAATGAAATGAAGTAATTTATTCAGTAAGTAGGCCACAAGGGCACTTTTACAAGTCAGTTTGTGAATCTACCGGCATTTCGCAAGAGGAGACCGCTGTTGAGAAGAAAGCCGAAAGAAACTCAACAGTAAGTCATTTTTTCGTAAATAATACTTAGAACAATTACATTACATTAGTGTTATAACTAATTATTACATGCGTACACGTATAGGAGATATATAGATACTCCAAATCAATGTTAGGTGGGAATATAAAAAAAAAAAAATTAACGATCAATTTAAAATATTAAATATAGGTACCCAGAGATGTATAAAGTCTCTAGGTGTCACAACATGCAATAAAATATAATTACTTAACTAATTTAATTCCACAGAGATGTATAAGGTCTCTCGGCGTCAATGTGAATAATTTACAATAGACAATAATTATTAACCCTAAATTTCTTAGAGATGTATAAGGTCTCTAGGCGTCACAATATACAAAAAGAAAAATAAATAATGATAATACGTAATAATATGATTATAGTTTAAAGCATTTACGGTGCTGTTTTTTAGTTGTTTGAGCTTGCACAACGCAATGTCACCGTTTTTAAGGTGCGGCGTGGTCCCACCTTAATGAGTAGAGTTATATTGAATGCTACATGTGACTGCTTCTCTTCTTGCGGCTGAAGAGGCCGCCGAAGACTCCCTTCTTGTCCTTGGAGACTCCGCTGACGGACAGCTCTGACTCGCCCGAAGATCTGCACATTATCACCAGTGAAAGTTGAAGTGGTCAAAGGTAAAATGTATATAGGTCGATTCACTAAAGCTGGCGCGAATGGATTGAATGAGTGAATGATAATATTTATGTGTGCGTCACAAAATGATTACATACAGGTTGATACAATAAGTGATTATTGAAAACGTATTTGTAGACAAACTAGACGCATAACCGCCCAAATTCAGCAGTATAAAGAATACTACAAAATATTATCGAACCAAATTAAATTCAAAATGACGAATGGCTTTTTTTTCCAAAATTTCAAATTGGTGCTAGGAAGCTGAAACTCGGCATCGGGGGGCATTTGGGGCTCACAAATATGAATCTGAAATCGTTGTCCGAAAATTCGGTCAAAGTCGGAAAATATCGAAAAAACCAAGATTTGTATGGAGATTTTTTTTTAAGAGTCCCGTATCTCGTAAACGGCTGGAGATAGGTAGGAGTATGCTCAAACAAATATCATAGAGGACCCCCACCCGAGTACAGTCGAGGAAAGAAAAATCAAAATGGCGACTTTTTTTTTTCCGAAAATTTCAATTTGGTCCGAGGGGGCTGAAACTCGGTATTGGGGGGCTTTTGGGTCATCCGACTCAGAATATGAAATCGGATTTTGAATATTCGGTCAATTTAGGATAATATCGGACAATCAAAATGTAGTAATCTTATCTCGACGGAGGGCCGAGCCATTTCTGAGCATAACTTATTGAATCGAATGGGTCTTAGCCTCGGATACTAGTACTTTCAATGAAAACTATATTGAATAAAATCGGTCGAGCCATTTTTGAGTTATTGCAAAATTTCATAATTTTCTTTAAAATGACGTATGTGCCGCGCGGTGTCCCTACACTTCGAACGTTACACATATTGCTTAAGTGCCAAACTATATTAAAACATTTCGCTCAATCTGTCGCGTATAATAGATAACTTCCAAAAGATAATAAGTATTTAATGTTTCTTGGCGTGTACAACCTTTTTATAGGGCTTGAAATCTTTCTCGTAATTTTCGTCTATTGTGAAGGACGGGCAACTACGGGACCCTACACTGAGCATGGCCCGATATGCTCGTGGCCGGTTTTTTATAATTCGAACAGTCGTCCGTCACCTATTAATTCTTGACATTAACCCTTTACCAGGCCGCGAAGACAAGAAGAAAATGTAGGTTACGTTAATACCATTGCATAGTCCCACGTGGTCAAACTTATACGAGACAATGGAATAGTATCATCCCACATCCTAATTCTGGTCATACACAGATTGCATGAATATTAAGCAATATGTACAATTACACTGCCTTACAACAGTCAAAATCTAAAGTATAATGTCAAAAAACTAGCGTCTGCATAAAACACCATGATAGTAAAATATTTTTGTATCAAACAGTTAAAAATACCTTTCGGACATATATATTACTTGTTTAGTCTAAATATTATACCTAATAATATTTATTTTTCTTGAATAACAAAAACTCATTTTGTTGTTGTTTACAAAATATTAGGAGGCCCCTGTATAAGAACGGCACTCACACTAACACTCGAAGTGACAAGTGACATAACTTTCATTCAATCCATTCGCGCCAGCTTTAGTGAATCGACCCTATGTGTATCCTATGTATTGACGACGCGGTTGGCTCGGTTTGTAGTGCACCTGCCTACTGAGCCGGTGGTTAAGCTTGTTATGGGTACTGGATAACAAAATACATAATTTATATAGATAAATATATATGTACCTACTTAAATACATAGAACCATCATGACCCAGGTTTGATATTGGAGTTCATCACACAAATATTTGCCCTGGCCGGGATTCGAACCCGGGACCGTCGGTAGGCAGGTGCTTACAGACTGCGCCAACCGCGTCGTCAAATTTATCACCGGTGAAAGTTGAAAGTGATGAGAGGTCAAATGTATCCTATATATACATTTATAAATATAAATATAGCCATGTGTAAATGTCCGGATAATATAAATTTGGGTGCGCATTTTTTCACATAACGATTGCTTGTCATACAATTGTAACCAAAACTCTGAAATTATTAAATTTATAAGAGTTTTGAGTTAGGTTAGGTGTGTATTATAATAATCATGAAAAGTTATTTATTTCAGAGAAAAGTAGAAATTATGACTCATAATAATTATCAATAAGAATTTTACGTGAGACATCGTTGCCAAAAAATTACATATTTATTGAATGGTTTCTGAAGACATCCGTAAAGCTGCATCAATGTGAAGCGGGGATTCGAACCCAAGGCCGTCTGCTCAGCAGGCAGCTACCACTGCGCCAACCGCGTCGTCAAACTATAATCTTATAAAGAAATCATATTTCTATGGAGAAAGGTCATGATTTCAGGAACAATCTTAATAGCGTGATGCAGGATCGTCATTTGTTTTGTATGGGCGCCTAGCGTGGGCGCCTAGCGTCACGTCAGTCTGGCGCCATCTTTTGGGCATAATTTCCTTTGTCCTCGCATCACGCCGAAACGGCTGGACGAATTTTAACCAATTTCGGTACAGGGATAGCTGGACATCCAGAGACAGTCATAGGATACTTTTTTCCCGACTGCGGCATAAAATAACGCGTACAAAGCGGACACCTTCCAGTAGATAGTATAGATATAATTACCTAGAGGCGGGGCGTTGGTCTAGTGCCGGGGAGCCGCCCGCCACGGACGCTGGCCGCTGGTTCCCGCCGCACGCTACAACACAAAACAACACATTAACGTCCGTCTGTTGTCTGCATCCCGTTCTCTGTCATCTCGGAACACGTTAATACAAGAATTCATAATATTTTCTTCGGTGACCGCAACACAAATAAAACAACCATGACCCAAGCACAAATATTCAAGTTCGTCGCACAAATATTTGCTCTGGCCGGGATTCGAACCCGGGACCGCCGGCTCAGTAGACAGGTCTAGAAACTGCGCCAACACGCTTATAGTCTGAAAGCCCAAAAGCGAAACATTTAATGGTTCAGGCGGGATTCGAACCCGCGTCTCCGACGGCTTTCCGGGACAACACGGGCGTCCTACTTATTGGACCACTGAACCTGATGCGAGAGCCATTGAATTTTCAATGACTTACTGTTGAGTTTCTTTCGGCTTTCTTCTCCTCTTACGAAATGCCGGTAGATTCATATCTGACTTGCAAAAGTGCCCCTGTGCTACTTACTAAATAAATTATGAGAAATAATAAATCCGGACGCAATTTTATTTTTTGGCCACTTGGTCGAACTTCTCATTTAATAACTAAGCATGGTATAATAATATACTCCGCCAGGTATTCCATTCCGAGACTCGCGAACCACGTGACTGACACAAGCCTACGTCATCATGCTGTTCACAGATTCTCAAACTTTAAAATGTGGGAGAATTTTAACCAACGTTGAAAAATGCTTAAACGGCATTAATTTTAAGTTATTCATGTAGAAACATAGGTAAGTAGTACAATAAAACAAATCTAATATATAAACTCAAAATTGTATTTATCTATACAAGAGAAGCTTTTGAAAAACGAATCCACATCTAATCAATAAACGGTATTCGACACTTTAAGCTATTTTCGTTTCAATTTCTTCTGGAGTTGATAACTAACGTTTTTTTTTATTTAATTATTTTAGTCTTATGTAACTATGTCCTCGTTGTGACTAAGCAAAGCAAAGTATTTTCTAATAAGCATTTCTATTTGAGGGTATTGTTTTTGACGTGCTTGTGTACAATATGCCGACGCGGTTGGCTGACTTTTTAAGCACTTGCCTACTGAGCCGGCGGTCCTGGGTTCGAATCCCGGCCAGGCCAAGTATTTGTGTGATGAACTCGAATATCTGTGCTTGGGTCATGGATGTTATCTATATATGTATTTATATATTATGTCTATCGTGCGTCGTCTAGTACCCATAGTACAAGCTTTGCTTAGTTTGGTACTAGGTCGATTTGTGTAAGATTGTCCCTTAATATTTATTTATTATTATTATTATATCAGCTAGGCTTTTAAAGAAAAATTTAACGATTTTCGTCCAACTTTACTTAGGTAGTTTTATCTCATCAAACCCTACAAAAATAATAACGAACCTTAGCACTAACGCTGCTTTGTTACACACAACGCACCAGCATATTTATCTTTGCATAGTGTCCGGCCATAGTAGTAGTTTCTAGCTTTTCTCTTTTGGATGAATTTGAATTAATTACAGGCAATCTAGCTATTTAATGATTCAAACTAGTCTAGGCTAGGGTGCGTATAAAAATAATTTCTTACCTATTCGTCGTTAGAGGTAAAATAACGCCTTTGTCTCTTCTTCCGGAACTTTAAATTAGGGTGATTTCTGTAAAAAACAAAACCGATTTAGCGTGCATTTAAAAAATTTTTTGCTCCCAAATCTACATCAAAACACATCTTGACTCAGAAGAGAGTCATAGTTCTGCATAGCAACATGTACTCATCAAAACTCTACTCTAAAAGCTCTATCTAAACTATCAATTTCTCTGTTATTTCATTCTACAAATATGCTTTGCAGAACCATGCACTTACTGAGTTGGGCAAACTTTTGATGCCATCCTTCTTTTTAAAAATGTGCCAAATTCCAGATAGGGTTTTGTAAAAGGAATACTTCTCGTTTCTCCTTTAAAAAAAAGTAGAATATCTGTGTAAATATGAGTAACTTGTGCACTCGACAACAATTATTTAGTTATAGATACAGGTATCTAGATATACAGACTGGCAGACAGACGGCCGAAATATTTCAATATACGTTTGAAACTTTTATAAAAAAAGTAAAAAAAAAACGTGCAACAAAAAAAGAAAATTCAAGATGAACTTCTTATGATATTTTTACTGCTGTCTTAAGTCTACATCCTAACACCGAAATCACAGAATCAATAATCATTTAGCTAGTTTTCGTTGCCAAGTACACAGAATAACATTTTATAACTCAGTAAGAGCATAGTCCCCCAAAAAGCATAAAAATTGATGTAACCTCCCGCATCAGTAGTTTTACTATGTTATATTTGGCCACATCCATCCCATACTGCACGATACTGTTCGCGCAATACGAAGACATCGGGGCCACGCAAGTGTTATATACAAGTAATGCGAACATCCACTTCTGTGTTTGTGTGCTTCCCAAACTTCTGTTCGATAATGGCCGGTCCTTCGTAGGCGTCTGCTTTAACGTCAACTCTTGACTTGAACTAAACGGGTGCAAGCTAAATGAAAAAGTTTATAGCTTATACTAGTAAATAGCAGGAAATATTGTGTGTACAGGTTGAATGAAAGATACTTACTTGGAGCCGAAGTATGATGGGGGCGATGTATCCAGTACGCTGGTTGGCTGTAAATATTAAGAAAACTACATTTAGAACAGAAGTTCAATCTTAAACAATTTTCCGAAAGTCGATTACTAAAACCAAAACCACTGTGCCAAAACCATGATGACGTATGAGATGGTATGGAATGATACAGATTCGTTCTCATCACTCTCTTCTCTAACTGTAGCAAGTCTCCTGACACTCTCAGAAGTCCGCTACTATGGACGACTAAGCTCCAACATCCGCCACCACATCCTGGAGGATCAGCTATCTCGACAGGTACAGCGAGTGATCTTGCCACTACCCTTGACGGTTCTAACCTCACCCTTGTGTAGCAGGTGCCGCAGATATGACTGCACTCCAGGTTTGAGTCAAAATCGCACCTATTTCCCGAGACGTCAATGAAAGGCACGGGTTAGCGACAGACTGGTTTATTTAACAAAATATAGATCTACCCGCCACCATACCTAATTATGACCGTTCGTCACATTTCCCTTTTTGCTGCATCCGTAGTAAAACTAACCGTGTTCTCCTTCTCTTCGCTATCGGACGCGTTTGACGCATTCCGTTTGTTCTCGCACGACGCCGGCAGGCACCGACAGCCGCTCCCACAGCCGTTGCCCGCTTTCACGCAGCCACACCTCCTGTTGGAGCAGCTGCCGCGGCACGCGCAGCGCGTGGCGCCGCCGCCGCGCTGCGCCGCTCCGGCCGGCGGCTCCCGAGGCTGCTCTTGCGGGGCGGCTGCGGCCTCCTTCTGGGTGGGCTTCATCGCGACACGGCGGTGCGCCTGGAAGAGATCATTACAAAGTTCATTCAATAAATTAATTTATATCGGACGATATCACACAAATCGATCTAGTCCCACAGTAAGCTCTAGTAGGATTGTGTTATGGACACTAGACGACGATAAACATACATATATAGTTAAATGCATATAACGACTGACCCGGGGACAAATATTCGAGTTCATCACACAAATGTTTGGCCTTGCCAGGATTCGAACCCACGACCGGCCGCTTTACGACTGCGCAAACCGCGTCGTCAAAAAATGTTTTTTTTTTATGTGCAACTAGAGACTTTCTCTAGTTTCTTCGTGTGCTCCCACTGTGTTTCGCACATTTTTCTGAAACGCATCTATCTCCAAATCGTTAAAATCCCTTCGTGCTCTATTGAAAACATAATTGTATGAAACGAACTGGCACTGCCGTCAACGGATGTCTCTCGCACAACGTCTACGAGTTAGGTTAAACTATTAAAGTCAAGGAATGCCACCTTCGCTTTGGTGTACACAAATGGTTTCACAAATCGAACATCTATTCCGCATAAATTATACACACATGAATCAGGTATCTTTAATTTCGTAAGAAGTCTTTCAGTCTTCCTGCACATGTAAAGCCTGACCAGAAATATATGAGGATTGTCAAGAGGGTGCAATTTATAAGATTTACATGGCAACAATTTTGCAACCAATTGCAACCCACTATAATGACATTAGTTTTAAATACCTGTCAGTTCCACTATGTTAACCTCAATATCATTTAATGGAATGCACACTTTTCCTGACTGTTTTTAGTGTATTAAACACATGCACACTTTATTTATAATCCTACGTTCACGATTGTGAATGGTTTCGGCATTTGCTTGGGATCATTTTAAATATTTGTCTTTTCAAGAAATCACCACGAATGACATTGACATTGTTGACAAACCATCATAAAATCATCAAATTAGTTCCAGTGAAATTCCGCAATATATGGCGCATCCTCATATATTTCTGGTCAGGCTTTACTACGTTTGTCCGACCTTGTAGTTGTATTTTTCAATCTAGTGACCATCATTTCTGTTTATAATTTACCCGAATGCGCTTGTAAAGCGGCGTGGCGTCGTCGTTCTCCCCCTCGTCTCCCCCTTCTTCTGCGATGTCCACGTATTCGGTCTTCTTGCTTTCCTTCTCTTGTTTACCCTTCTTCGGTTTCTTATTGGTTCCGCTGGACTTCGAGCTGCGGAGCTGTTCTAATTTTTCTGCCAGTTTTTTCTGTAATTTTGCAAGTGTAATAGTCATTGGTTGAATTACTTACAAAGAATTGTTATTATTATTATATGGCATGTATTTAAATCGATATCTGTATATTCCCTTTTTTCGATCAAATTAATTGAAAGTTTCACCAAAAATACTGACTTGCGCACTAATTATGCACACTAAATAATGCGAATTCAATATACTATTTAAAGGTATTTGCAAAACTGTTTTACTGGATATAAAAAATAAAAAAACCAACCTAACCTAACCCGGCCGAGTCGGATCTTAGTGTGCAGTGCGAGGATAATTAGTGCGCAAGTCAGTATTTTTGGTGAAACTTTCAAATATATCTGATGTACAAACCATATTTTTGGTGTGAATTCGGTTAAAAAGGTCATCTGGTTTTGTATGATGTTTAAGTTTTTTTTGTAGGACATGTTCAGTTAATCTTTTTTTTTGCACAGCAAAGTTTTTCTGAATGCATACTTCAGTTAATTAGTGGAGTAACCCAGTGTACTGAAAAATTATATAGATGTGCAATTAAATATATCCCTTATTATATTATAACTGCTATCTGAGACCACAGACAGGTTAGTAATTAACCTATATTGAATTATTGATAAAAGGATCAAAGCACAAAGAAGATTAAATGCGTAATCTGGCGGAAGAGGCCGGTTATCGAACCCGGTACCCCTAGATTGCCGGTCCAACGGACGGATGGACCGGTGGGTCAATATAAAAAATATTGTGGTCTGTACACACATTAAAAATAACTAGAGACCCGTTGCGGCGTCGAACCGCCGCTAGAATATGGAATTCCGGTAGTGTTACAGAAAATAACTACTTTATCGATAAGAAGTTTTTGGGGATCGAAGAATAAATACTGTAAAAAAACACGTTAAAATGATATTTCAAAAACGTTAAGACATGCCAGGCTAGAGCCAGGCCTGATAGCCAACTGCCAGGTTCATCGTGACAACTTTTTCAACTCTTTTGTAAAAATAACTTGTGCATTAATGCCATGTGATCTGCTGATCTGTTTCACAAATAAAATGCATATTATTCGATTTATGGAAAAAATATAATTCATGACAATAGTCCCAAATCGTAAAAAAATAATTGACATATTTTCATAGGACCGAACATAAGATTGGTAGAATTTTAATTTGTTATCCTTTCTTCAGGACATACATTTATCGATTTGATCGATTTCTATCAATTTCCAGAAATAGCACATGAATCGAAACGACAGATTTGGTCACTCACTACGCAGGTTTTAAAAAGGAAATCATGGAGTGCGTAACTGTTTATGTATTCATTTATAATCGTAAATACTTCAAAATATTGATAGTAAAAAATGTTACATAAACTCAATTGTATGTAATAGAGAGTAAAAAACGTTTATAGAATACACGAAAAACCACTATTATCAATGCTTGTTTTTTTTTTATGAAATTCAATAGATCGTGCAAATTTTCTTAATATGGGTGCTGCCATGTCATCATCATCAATCATTTATTCAATAACAATTTCACATTGTGTTTGAAATTCTTACGCCAGTATAACTCTTAATCAAACCCTACTTCTAATTCTAATTTTAAAATATGGCTTCCATCATAGTTAATGATGATTTCGCCAATTCCGAGTTTGCTCGTAGAGCATGCCGTTGTTCGGTGAGGTTTTGCTTTTTGTAAAGTGATAGCGAACACCTTAAATACTAATCTAAATAAATTACTGACTGACAATACTCCACCATAAAAAAAGAATGTGTCAAATATGTGTAATAAAATAAATCCAATATATAAAACAGCTAAACATGTTTGAGAAAAGAATATAAGATATATTTTATTCAATAAATTTAGAGCTGAAGGCCTTACGTATACCCAAATTCCAAATTAAAACTTTCGTGTCTTTCCTCTCATTGAAATAGTGTCTGACAGAAGAGTGAGGGAGATGCTATCTATACTCTCAAGTCTATGATATAAACCTAATTTTAGGGTTCCTTACCATAGTCGGTAAAAACGGAAGCCTTAAAAAAATCTATTTGTTGTGTTGACAGCATAATTTGACAAATTTTATTTTGAATAAGAATAAGAATGATCAGCCACACGTCATTAATTCAAATATGATTTATTCTTGAGCGAGTCGTTTTTTTTTTTTAATTTGCATCATATGTAGGTTATTTCTACCATCAAGTTTCGCATGTTAGGGTAACATGTTAATTATTCCACAAATACAACTCGTCCACAATGTCGGCTCGTCTATATTCCCATCTGGGTCACAATGCCAACTTGTCCACACACCCAACACGTCCACATTGCCAACTCGTTCATATACCCAACTTATCTGCATTGCTACCTCGTCTATATTACCAATTCGTCTCCATTGGCACCTTGTCCATATTCCCAATTCGTCCACAATGCCAACTCGAACATATTGCTAACTCGTCCATATTCCCAACTCGTCCACAATTCCAACGCGTCCATGTTGCTTACTCGTCCACAATGCCAACTCGTCACCACATAAAATTCGTCCACATTTCCAACTCGTTCATATTCCCAACTCGTACATATTCCCAACTCGTACACAATGCCAAATCGTCCACATTGCCCACTCGTCTATACACCCAACTCATCTACATTGCCAACTCGTTCATATTACAAACTCGTCTTTATTCCCAACTCATCCATATTCCCAACTCATCCACAATGCCAACTCATCTATATTGCTAACTCGTCCACATTTCCAACTCGTCCATACACCCAACTCGTCTACAATACCAACTCGTCCTTATTATTAACTCGTCTTTATTGCCAATCTCGTCCATATTATCAACTCGTCCGTATTACCAACTCATCTTCATTGCCAACTCGTTTATATTCCCAACTCATCCACAATGCCAACGCATCCATATTACTTGCTCGTCCACAATGCCAACTCGTCCACAAATACAACTCGTCCACATTTCCAACTCGTCCATATTCCCACCTCGTCCACAATGCCAAGTCGTCCACATTACCAACTCGTCGATACACCAAACTCATCTACATTCCCAACTCGTCTTCATTTCCAACTCATCAACAATGCCAACTCGTCCATATTGCTAACTCGTTCACAAATACAACTCGTCCACATTTCCAACTTGTCCATATGCCCAACTCGTCCACAATTCCAAGTCGTCCACATTTCCAACTCATCCACATTTTTAACTCGTCCATATTCTCAACTCGACGATACACCCAACTCGTCTACAATACAAACTCGTCCTTATTATCAGCTCGTCTTTATTGCAAACTCGGCCATATTCCCAACTTGTTCATTTTGCCAACTCATCCACATTTCCAACTTGTCCATATTCTCAACTCGTCCACGTTGATAACTCGTCCGTATTACCAAGTCGTCTTCATTGCCAACTCGTCCATAATACGAACTCGTCCACATTGCCCCCTTGTCCATGTTCCCAACTTGTCAATTTTACCAACTCATTCACATTGCCAACTCATCCACATTTCCAACTCGTCCATATTCCCAACTCGACGATACACCCAACTCGTCTACAATAACAGCTTGTCCTTATTATCAGCTCGTCTTTATTGCCAAATCTTCCATATCACCAACTCGTCCGTATTACCAAGGCGTCTTCATTGCCAACTTGTCTGTATTACCAACTCGTCTTCACTGCGAACTCGTCCATAATGCGAACTCGTCCATATTGCCCACTTGTCCATGTTCCCAACTTGTCAATTTTACCAACTCATCCACATTGCCAACTCATCCACATTTCCAACTCTCCCATATTCCCAACTCGACGATACACCCAACTCGTCTACAATACCAACTTGTCCTTATTATCAGCTCGCCTTTATTGCCAAATCTTCCATATCACCAACTCGTCCGTATTACCAAGTCGTCTTCATTGCCAACTCGTCCATATTCTCAACTCGTCCACATTGCCCACTCGTCCGTGTTCCCAACTTGTTCATTTTGCCAACTCATCCACATTCCCAACTCGTCCATATTCTCAACTCGTCCACATTGCCCACTCGTCCGTGTTCCCAACTTATTCATTTTGCCAACTCATCCACATTCCCAACTCGTCCATATTCCCAACACGTCTACATTGACAACTCGTCCAATTAACAACTCGTCCAATTAACAACTCGCCCATATTAACAACTCGTCCATTTTCCCAACTCGTCTATATTACCAACTTGTCAATTTTACCAACTCATCCGCATTCCCAACTCTTCCATATTCCCAACTCGTCCACATTTCCAACTCATCCATTTTACCAACTCATCCATATTACCAATATAGATACATTCCCAACTTAGGCACATTGTCATGTCGTCCATATTCTCAACTCGACCACATTTCCGATCCCGTCGACATGCAAGCGCAAGGACTAAGTTTTTTCTTGTAAAATACCATTTAATTTACCATAACTCATGCCATTTTCCTTGGAATTATTTTTTTGATGGACTTTAATCATATTTATAATAATCTATCATAAATTTACCTATTTGAATGACGTGTAAATTAGTTTTACTATTTTTTTTCTGCTTTGATTTATTGTAAAACTCGCCTATAAAAATAATCTATTCTTGAATGACGGTCAGTTTTCTAGTCTTTCGAGCACCAGTCCAACTCGCACTTAACCGGCTTTTTCTCCACCTTTTTAACAGGTATGCGAAAAAAGTTTCCATACATTTTAACATTTTAAAAAGAAAAACAACCTGGCAATTTAGAGCATTGACATAATAGCCCCCAATAAAAAAGACATTAAAAGTTGTCAGAATATGGTTACTGTCATTCATTGTCAAGAAACTGTAAAATTATTTTTGCATATTCGTACATGTTTTAAGTGTTGCGGATATTATGTTGCCGACTCAAAAATAATATTTCATCATGCTGAACAACTTACTACAGGTTTGTGAGCAAATCATGCTTATTATTATTTGGTCATCTTATGTCAAAATAGGGATCACAGGTCACGTGGTCAAAGTCACGTGGTTAGCGCACAGTAGTTTTTTCAAATCCATTTTTCAGTACCTTTTCAGGAAAAAATGAAAATTCCAAGAGTTTTATGCACCTCTCCAGCATGAGACGAATCTAATGACATATCATTTATCAAAATCGGACCATAACTGTAGATCTGATGGGATGTACAAAAATCGGCCTCGCGTAATATATATATAGATGAGACATTATATGTTTAATAAATTTAGTAATTAACTTGTCAGTGTAATTAGCTTGTGTCTAGCTGAGAACAGGACAGACTATTCTTACACAACCGTAATACACTTTAGTCATAGTATAAATAATCAATACATCTATACTATTACATAATACGGTATTTGACTAAAGTGAAAATAAATTGTGTCAAACCAAATAAACTACCATTATCTTTCGGACATTATACTATTTTTAATCAGACAAAAGTTAAAAAGAAGACGTGTTTTATGATGTCACAAGCCAGTATTTTCATAAAAACTTCATACTAACAAATCGTTTTTGACGTTTCATAAAGAGTAGCTGATTTGAGCTGTCATCAAAATACCGTATTGTATAAAAAGTTTTCTATAGGGGTAATTATTTCAGTAAAAATCTTAACAGCGCGATGCAGAATGTGTACGGGCGAACGCCGGCTGTGCAGCGCCATCTTTCTTTGTCCTCTTATCGGACCGAAACTGCTTGACGGATTTAATCAATTTTAGTATCGGGAAATGATACTTTTCACCAGACCACGGTTAAATAAAGCTTTAAGCGAACTAACTTGCAACTTCTAGTAATACAATAAAACCATTGCCAGTTTCAAGGTAAATAAAGATAGTCAAAATTCAATATAAAACCAAAGACTATATACCCCCTAGACATATGTTCTCATACAAAAAAACGTAACTCTGAAAAAGCTCAAAATTCGGTATAAAAACTAGATGGCGCTGCTTCGTAGCCTGGAAGTGACAAAAATGTTATTTTTCACCAACATTTTTAAGTGATTTTTGATTTTTGGAAATCAAACGCATTACTGCTTTATTTTAATACGATAATATAACTTAAATACACAATTTTTAAGGATTATATTTTTTACTCTTCAAAAACGTGGTTTGATCGTATTAAAATAGATGGCACTACCTCTGGATAGCTCAAGGTTGCTTGCGGGCTCGCCAATTTTTGCTACACAAAATAGCTAGATGGCGTTGGTGCACTGATGTAATGGACAAAATAAGTTACGCCCGAATTGTCATGCGACATTTCCCACTAACAAACAGTCAGTAACGTAATATTTGTTAGATAAGTTTTGTACAGTCAAGGAATTTCATTTCCTACCCATTTCGTTACAATGTCGTTAGACATTCGCAATGCATTAAGGTCGAAAATTATATTTCAATAATAGTATTGAAATGTCAATATTATTATTTGTCACTTCATTTTACAAAAAACCTCCTCGCGAAAGGTTATCATTTGCTTTTAATTTCTAATTAGGAACATATGTCAGTGTCAATCGAGAAAATCGTAAAATAATTTTCAGCAACGTTATTAATATGAAAAATAAAATGCTTGCCGCTAACCGTGAACTATTAAAAGATAATGATAATGACTGAAAACAATGAAGAGCTCAAAGAGTGGAGTTACACCAGGAAGGAATACGGATTTATGAGATCACGCGTCGGCTCAATGCTAGCAGGGACACAGTTTGACGTTGGGTACGGCGATATAATGTTGAAGGAAACCTTATTGATCTACTGCAAAGCAAAGTAACCATTGCATCGTCCGTTTGCCATGGCCCAAGACCAACGCCGACGACAAAACGGCTTTACGCTAAAGGGACGATTTGCGGAAATGTTTGACATTTACCCTAGAACAATTAGAAATTGCCTACATGCAGGCGGCCTGCGAAAATATATTCGTTCGTTTTGTTTTTGTTAAAAGTAATATAAAAAAAACGTTTATAAAATTGTGGTTTTATTGAATTATCACTGTCGTTAGTTCTGTTAGTTTTTGTATAGATAAATTTCGGGTGCCTGTCGTATCGCATAACGTTTTTTGTCCTAAAAATGTTTGGCCGAGAAAGTTTGGCGTACTGTTGAATGGCATACTACTCGTTTGTCCTAATAATTTTTGCGCATACTCTCTTAAAGTCCTAAATCAAGTTTGTCCTAATATTGATAACTAAAATCTAATTACCTAAAGCATAATATTCCTAACATGAATTGCCCTAAGAATTATTTTGCCTATTATCAAATTGGCTAAAATTACAGCACCTAAACTAAACTATGGTAGGCGTGAAGTCAGAATCGTTACGTATTCTACCTTCAGGCAGGTAAGGTAAGGTACATAACTCGAAAGTTTCATCATAATACGTCCAGTAGTTTTTTGAGATTAAGTGAAACGTACATACATACATCCATCCAAACTTTCACGTTTATAATATTATTAGGATTAGGATGTAAGTAATTTTTATGTTTAAATAAAACATACACAAATAGTGAAATGAGACGAAAAGTGAAATGAGACGAAACGGAACGTAGTAAACAAACATCGCACCTAACGTCATCTATTCACTTTTTACTGTCACTTGGAAGTTGGAATGTCGTTGAACGCTTGACGACTGTGTTACTTCACGCTTGCGCGTACCGTACAGTAGAAATTGAAAAATGTCGACTTTTGAATGAATTGATACCCTTAGCGGCATCTAGCGATGTAGAACGATAGTAACAAACGGAGTACGGTGCGTAGTATGAAGAATATCGGTCTAGGGGGTATATAGTCTTTGATAAAACATACATTTTCATTCTCAATCTGATCTAGTCTTTCTTGATGGTCCTGAATCACGGTTTGAAGTCGCTGGCACGCTTGGCGTTTATTGCCCAGCACCCCACGCTGTAGTGCCACTAACACCGACAACTGAAAAATAAATATTTTTTTATAGTAGGTACATCAACATTTATATACTTACTCAAAAGAGATTCGGTTCAGTAATTCACTGAGCAAAGTCGATAAAATTTACATAGGCCCATACATTTTGAAAACGGAACACTTTTTGCTATTTTTTTGTACTATTATGGGCTGCACAATTAAATAATAAATATTAAGGGACAATCTTACACAAATCGACCTAGTCGCTAACTAAGCAAAGCTTGTACTATGGGTACTAGACGACGATATACATAATATATAAATACATATATAGATAACATCCATGACCCAAGAACAAATATTTTGCACAAATATTTGCCCCGGCCGGGATTCGAACCCAGGACCGCCGACTCAGTAGGCAGGTGTCTACAAACCGAGCCAAACGCGTCGTCAAAATTGCATGGCCTATTTATGAATTTCATTCATAAATGGCCTATTTATGAATGAATTATGTTTATGGTGCAATTCTGATCATAGGACAGTCGCCATTAGATATATCGCAGCATATAAGGCTTTCATAAATATCTGAACACGACTCTTATTGACTGGGCGTTACAGTACATGTTCAGATATTTATGAACGCCTTATATGCTGCGATATATCTGATGACGACTGTACATCGACAATGGGCATGCCTTTTGCTCACCATTTACTGGGGACCTATTATGATAGCATTATTTATTCGATAAATGAATGTTGAAGTATCCGTCACTTTTACCAAAATTAGTCCGGCTTTTGCGACTTTTCACGTTTACAGGTAGCATTTCTCAACGGATTTTCGTGAAATTTAGTGTAACTATTTTTTGTCGATTCAGTTTCTTTTCAAAATTGCGGTCATACGGGGGTAGATAATGTAAAATAAGTCATATTTCAGCCATTTCGAAAAATTGTCACGCGGTGAGTGACGAATTCTCTGTTATTACCAGGGGTCGGACTTTCGTTCGCACGGTAGGACTAATGGAGAGCTATGGACCCGATATTCACATTAAAATACTATTCATACTCATACTCATAAGTACACCCCGTTATCTACTGCTCAGTTTGGGGGCAAGTGACGGGGCAGTCGCGATAATCAATATCGATAAAAAATTAATTTGATTTACTCACTTAATAACATATAAATAGATCTGATTCATACTTAACAGACCTCTGCTATAGTGTTTTTTTTTAAATTGTTATGAAATAAAAAACTTTTATTTATTTATTATTTATTATACGTTTCATAATAAATTAACAATATTTTTTCCATATTGAATGACGTCAAACTTCGTCGCCTGCTTGTGAAAATCCATTTCAAAAAAGAAAATGATTTTTCGACCTCGACAGATGTAACTGGCAAAAACTGTAGTTTTTTGTAATGCTCTATGCAACTTTTGTTTACAACGCGGTTATCCATTTCAACTTCCTTATTTTCTAACAAGTGATTTATAATATTTACAGATTTAAAGCATACCATCTCCACGACGAATTCTCATTATTTAAATTTTTGCGTTCATTTCCCTGCAATATTGACGATACTCATCAATGGTTCACTAATATGTTGCATAAAATTGATACTTACTCATAAATTCATTTTGTATAACAACCTTCGACAGAAACATCATTTTTCCGAATTTTATTTTGCATATTTTTTTTCTTATATTGTGATTTCACATATTTTTTTTATATTAGAACATTCATATGACAGAATATGAGTAAGCATAATATTTACATGTCCGAATAGTTATTTCGAAGAAGTTTATATCTCATAATATTTATAGTTCGATTCTGTTATGGTCGCAGTACTAACCACCTAACCTAACCCATTAAGTTCGGTTCTAATCTAACCTACTTTACTGGCAGCAGTTCGGTTCTGTTGTGGTCACAGTTCTAACCTAACCTAACCCATTAACTTCGGTTTTAACCTAACCTAACCCATTAACTTCGGTTTTAACCTAACCTACTTTACTGGCAGCAGTTCGGTTCTGTTGTGGTCGCAGTTCTAACCTAACCCATTAAGTTCGGTTTTAACCTAACCCACTTTACTGGCAACAGTTTGGTTCTGTTGTGGTCGCAGTTCTAGCCTAACCTAACCCATTTTACTGGTATCAGTTTAGTTAATAATCGCCTAATCTAACCTAAAACCTAAACTAGTTTCCTAGCACTCGTCTGTTCCGTAAACTATGTCTTTATGCCATAATAAATTCGGCGATATTAATGTTCTGCCATATAAAATTATGTGAAATAAAAGGCGGTGATACTAATGTTCTGCCATTTAAAATTATGCGAAATTCATAGTATGCTAACTGACAATTATGATACATATATGATTATACAAAAGAATCATTCGGCTAAAAATGTTTCGGTGATAGCTGCTATGCGAAATGTATTTCGGAGAATCGATATTATGCAAGAAAAAGGGAACCCCTCATCAATATCAAATACAAGATTCGCCATGCTTTCTCACCGTAGGTAAATATGAATGATTGTCAAAATTATCTGTTGAAATGAAAGAAGTAGATTTGAAAAATATTAGCAGACACGATATTAGACACGAAAAAGGTTTTATAACTTTAAAGAAAAATACTTCTTATTTCTTTACAAAATTAAAGAAACTTACTGCTCTTTGTTACTAGGAAACGGGACTTGATCGTGTACCTGTAAATTATTTTTAACTAATATTCCCCTGAAAAAGAAGTAATCTCTGTGAAGTGGTGGAAGAGATCCCTTATAGGGATAAGCCCGCCTTTGTACATTGTTTCTGTATCAACTGTGTTGTAACTCGTTTTATGTACAATAAAGTGCTATAGTCCGTAAGCCCGCTCCAAGATTGCCTACGTAATATGACATCCCGATAAAATGCATGGCACACGGTCGACAAAGTTGTGCTGAGCGAGAATCAAACGATTATCGCACAGAAAATTGGCCGGAAGTTTGAGAAAATCCTTCACTTCCGGTCAAAATTTTAGGGGTGTACTTACGTCATGTGACATCATTACGTGACAGATGGCATCATGTAGCCCTTTAATCGTAGAGAGTGTAAACATAAGTCTGCCAGTTCTAAAATGGCCGGAAGTGCTTGGCAGACGGGGTCAAAGATGGTCATCGGGTACGTTTTCCTACGTTTTGTGGTATCTTGACGAAATTACAACTAAGTGGGTGCCTCAAGATCGGCGACGCAGACGGGGCAGGCCGAGACGGAGATGGCGGGATGACTTGGACGCATTCCTTAGCAACTGGTCGGACGAGACATCAAACAGGGACCTGTGGAAATCTAAGGGCTCTCCCTTAGATTTCCACAGCCTTTGCCCAGCAGTGGGACACACCAATAAGGCTATAAAAAAAAAGGTACCTCTTGTATGTTTCTCGTACACCTAAAACGGGGGTGAATTTATTTTTCTTTCCAACATTAGTTTGTGGGGTGGCGTTGAATAGGTTGTCGGGCCACGCTCAGTGTAGGGTCCGTACTTGCCCATCCTTCACAATGTTGTTACTGTCCTATCGTACCCCAGTGGTACCTCGGCCTTCGTGAGACGTCGCCATCCGCTCCTGTCCTGTGCCTCGCGCTCCGCGTCACTCCAACTCAGCCCGGCTGCCCGCAGCTCGGCGTCGACGTTGCGCTGCCACGTGTGCGCCGGTCGGCCCTGTCGTCTGCTCCCGCGCCCCCTCCACGTAAACGCAACCTTGTCGATGTCGTACTCTGGTCTTCGGAGGGTGTGCCCTATCCACTTCCACTCCCGTTGAGCGATTTCTCGCTTGATCGGGATTTGGTGGCATCGATTCCAAAGCTCTTCGTTGCTGATAGTTTTCGGCCAGAATATGCGAATTGGTTCCCCTAGAACTTGGTCGTGCACTACTTTGCAAATACTGCCATTTAATAGGGACCCATCCTTCACAATAGACGGGCTTAAATCCCGAGGTTTAAATTACGAGAAAGATTTCAAGTTCTATAAAAAGGTCGTAAACGCTATAGTAACTGTAATTACTTATTACCTTCTGGAAGTTGTCGATTATACGCGCCAGATTGAGCGGAATGTTTTAATGCAGTATGGCACTTAACTAATATGTGTAATGTTCGAAGTATACGGACACCGCGCGGCACTAACTTCATTTTAAAGAATATTATGAAATTTTGCGATAACTCAAAAACGACTCAACCATTTTTTTTTAATATAGTTTTGATTGAAATTACTTCTCGGTCATATTTTCATGAATTTTTCTATATTTCTTTTGACTCAATGTTAAAAAGTTAGAGGGGGTAGGAGACGCTAATTTTTGGATTTTCGGAGCGAATATTTACAAAACTACCGACTTTATGAAAAAATAATGTTTGGAGACCCCTATTATCTTCAAAATACCTATTCAACGCCACCCCGCACACTAGTGTTGGAAAGAAAAATAAATTCATCCCCACTTTAGGTGTACGAGAAACATACAAGAGGTACTTACCTGCCCGAAATAATTTTTTTTTAGTTTTTATTTTACCGTTTTGTCGTCGTGATACTCGTACATACACATACTCATACCAAATTTTAGCTTTCTAGTACATGGACACTTAGCACTAAGCCGCGGACGGAGAGACGAACCGACGGACGTCGGACATGGCAAATCTATAAGGGTTCCTAGTTTGACTACGGAACCCCAAAAAATCACTTTTGAAGGGCTTCCGGCCAGATATGTCTTGGCAGACTTATTTATTTTTAGAGACACTATTACTTTAAAACATTTATAATCAATTTCGTCAAGATACCACAAAACGTAGGAAAACGTACCCGATGACCATCTTTGACCCCGTCTGCCAAGCACTTCCGGCCATTTTAGAACTGGCAGACTTATGTTCACACTCTCTACGATTAAAGGGCTACATGATGCCATCTGTCACGTAATGATGTCACATGACGTAAGTACACCCCTAAAATTTTGACCGGAAGTGAAGGATTTTCTCAAACTTCCGGCCAATTTTCTGTGCGATAATCGTTTGATTCTCGCTCAGCACAACTTTGTCGACCGTGTGCCATGCATTTTATCGGGATGTCATATTACGTAGGCAATCTTGGAGCGGGCTTACGGACTACTACTACTACACCTGCTACTAATTTTTAACCCTTGAACTTAAACTGTTTATACAACACTATAGGCACCTAGTAGCTAATAAGTCGTCTGACGCTGTCTAGAGCATTCACAAAATAAGAATTTTATTTTGACAAACAACCTTTTATAGATAAATATGAATAGACTAATAATGTGAAGCAACATCACTATTTGCCCCCAAACTGAGCAGTAGATAACGGGGTGTACTCATAAGTGTATTTCATTCGCAATTTGTATTTTATAGTCAAGGACAAAGTCAGAAGAATATACAAATACCTGATTTGTGTAGGCATTGTTTTTTTCGCCACCATAAAATACGTAAATATACTTTATCCATGTTTTCTGGAATAAATTGTGTTCTATATTGATCGAATGTCCATTTATGACTAGAAAGTTCATGATATTCACAATAAATTTAGTTAAATTAGGAGTTTGAAATATTGTAAAAAAATATTTTATTTATAATTTTAGTCATTTAATGCTTGGGAATGTTAACCATAATAACCACAAAGGCAGTTTGGAATGAAATAGATGAATGAGTATGAGTATGAATTGTATTTTAATATTAATAACGGCTCCATAAATAGTTCTCCGTTAGTCCTACCGTGCGAAAGAAAGTCCGACCCCTGGTTATTACTTTATACTCTCCTAGGTTAAATCAGACAATTGACAATATTTCATATCTTTAAGACTACAATTTTATTACTTTCTGTATTCCACTTAGAGGACGTAATCACTGTTTTTATATTTTTCCTAAGTTTACTAATTATTTTATTATTAATTTATTAAAACTTACTCATTCTAAAATGTAGTAACTCCCAAAACTATAACACAATGGAAAGGTTACTTTAGTCTGATGTCTAATAAAATAAAATAAATACGAATTACGTTGGCCTTGACATTATTGACAACTTATTTTTCGCGGATAGGTCGAAGACTAGAACTCTACAGGCATAGTTGTCGTATTTCTTTACATACAGATAAATAAATTCAAATATTTTTTTAGGGCGTACAGGACGGAAAGCTCTTTCTATCTCTATACTAATTTCATCTGCCCGTCTAGCATAACTATGGTTCGCGACTCATTTCGCGCGACATATCATCACCCGTCACTCTCTGACAGTACTGTACAGAGAGAGAGGTAGTATATCTCGCGCGAGAAAGAGTATAAGAGTATCGCGTCTCGCAGTTGTGCTGATGTGCTGTTAGAAATATGGATTGTCAATTGACAACCTTTCATATTTTTAAGACTATCATTTTATTACTTTTCTGAATTCTGCTTAAAAAGATGAAGTAATCTCTGTTTTTATTTATTTTCTGAGATGAATATTTATTTTATTATTAATTTATAAAAACATACTCATTTTAAAATGTGGCAGCACCAAAACCAGAACTTAATGGAACGGTTACTTTAGACGGTTTTCTTATTAAAAAAAAAACTTAATAAAACTCTGTATGCATCTGTCATCTGTCAACGTCAAATAAAAAATATATATTTTTTTTCGCTCTTTGGTTTAGACAACAACCCTATTCAGCCCGTATTGTCTTAGATTGCAGTTATTTGATGTATTTTCTTTTATTTCTTTAAATACAGAAGAATAAATTCAAAGAATTTTTTTTAAGGTACACGACATAAAGCCCTGTCGATCTCTATATTAATTTCCACCTGTTATAAATATGAAATGTTGTCAATTGCTCACCTTCTTTTCACTTTGCAACTTCTGATTGGACAGCGACAGTTTGTGCTCTAACTCGGCCTTGCAGTTCTCAAAGTCCATCTTGAGCCTATCGTGCGACTCTCTCACTTCCTCGTACCGCGCCTGATAGCCTTTCTCGCTCTGGTTCTGTAGTTCCTTCTTAGCTTCCACCAGGAGATCGAAGAGGCATTTGAGGGCGACCTTGGCTTCGAGCATGGATTGGATGGTGTCCCATTGGGTGCGGGATTTGTTTTCTGGTGGAAATAAGTGAATTATAACTATAGTATTATAAAATTCTAGTTTTTTTTATATCGGACAACCTCACACAAATCGATCTAGTCCCAAATTAAGCTCAAGAAGGCTTGTGTTATGGGTACTAGACGACGATATACGTACTTATATAGATGAGTATATACTTAAATACATAGAACAACCATGACCCAAGCACAAATATTCGAGTTCATCACACAAATATTGGCCCTGGCCGGGATTCGAACCCGGGACCGCCGGCTCAGTAGGCAAGTGTCGTCGCGTAGATTTGTATTGACAGCCAGTTTTTCTATGGAGAAGGGTCATGGTTAATAGCGTGATGCAGGATCGTCTTTTGTTTAGTATGGGCGCGCGGCGTCATGCTATCTGTTGGGCATAATTTCCATTGTCCTCGCATCGCGCCGAAACGGCTGGACAGATTTTAATCAATTCCGGTACAGGGATAGCTGGACATCCAAAGATTGGTTATTTATAGGATAATATTTTACCGACTACCGTATAAAAAAAATTACGCGTACGGAGTTTCTGCATATCTTGCCGCAACTTCGCTTGTCGCGCGACTCGGCATCACCCGTCTTGCTCACACGGTATTGAAAGGAAAGGGACGGGTAGTATTTGTAGCACGTCAGAGTTGCGTGTCACAGTTATGCTAGACTGTATAAAGTCTACGTTTTCTATTTTGATAGGAAGACTACGATAATTGTGTTTAGCATGTATTTTCTCCCACGATTTTCATGCATGCCTCTAGCACAATTGAGAAACGCGACTCTTCTCGTCTATTATCTGTCTTCTTCTTTTAAATAGCGTGTAAGAAAGACGTGAAAATGTCTCGCGCGAAATAGCATCGCCCGTCACTCTCTTACAGTATTGCGAAGAACGAGATAGGTTATATTTTATGCTAGACGTGCTGGTGGACAATTTTCGTATTGTCAGGAAAAATATTGTCTTTTTAGGGTTCCGTACCCAAAGGGTAAAAACGGGACCCTGAGACTTCGCTGTCCGTCCGTCCGTCCGTCTGTCACCAGGCTGTATCTCAAGAACGGTGATAGCTAGACAGTTGAAATTTTCACAGATGATGTATTTCTATTGCCGCTATAAAAACAAATACTAAAAATAAAATAAAATAAATATTTAAGGGGGGCTCCCATACAACAAACTTACAGATACTGGCACGGAACCCGTCGTGCGCGAGTCCCACTCGCACTTGGCCGATATTTTTTATTTAATGCTTCAAGACTTACCCAGGTCAGCAGTGAGGATCTTCTGCTGAAGATCAGATATCTGCGCCTTACGTAGCGCCATGTTATCTTCCAGCTCGGCTATCTTCTGCTGATTCTCCTCACTATCAGGACCCTTGCGAAGGTTCTCTATCTGCTCCGTTATCAATGCCCTGTATATTATTAAACATATTCCTTATATTACCGAACAGGCCTGAACAATTACTTTTACATATAAAAATCCCAGATGTAGTGTTTGTGGATCTGCATAATGCCTATTATGTGGGTAGGTATGACGTTGTCTCGAGAGTGCGGGTGGGAAGACAGTCACGGGAGAGCCACCGGCCGAGACGGACGTCTGACCTGCTGGTGCCATACCGAGCCAATGAGTGCAGTTCTCCTATGGGTGGTCATGGGTCCACTACACCAGTCAAATTAATCATAGTCCTGACATCACGCGAAAAATAGTAGGTTTTCTATTGGGAAACTGTCATTTTGAACCGCAACAGTTGGCGGCAGAGGCGGTTCAAGTACAGAGCTACCGTAGCTCAGAATAAAAAAGTTGGCGGATTAGTTTGGACCCTTGAGTGAATTTGATGTCGTTATTAGGTAACTAGATAATGCCCGATTCATTCCCCATGCAGTTTTTTAGGGTTCCGTTGCAAAATATGACGCAAAACTTAAAATAATAATTATGTTTGTATGTATTTATTTGTTTTTTATGTATATATTATTATTTTCCGATTTCTCCACTACCCAAAGGTTGTCTGGAAGAGATAGCTCTTTAGCGATAAGACCGCCTGTTGTTTACCTCTAATTGTAATAGCTTGCATTGTATTTCTCCTGTATGTTTTATGAGGTGTGCAATAAAGAGTACTTATAAACTTTTAGTAGTAACTAAATTCAAACAAACCAAAATATTCTTTGTGGAAAAGTAACTTTTATAAAATAAACTATACCTATACTCCATGAGTTCCTCGAGCGACTTCTCGGCCTCCACAACGCTCAGGTGTACCTCGAGCTCCTGCTCGATGTACTGCTGCACGGCCTCGGCCTTCACGTTGCCCTTCGCGCTGCGCTCCATCTGAGTCTGCTTCTGTCTGTCGAGAGCTTCCTGGAATTTGAATATCGAACATGTTTTAAAGCCTCCTTTTACGATTGAAAACGGTGGGTACGACGACGAGCGAAGCGAGGATGCCTAATTGTTTTTTAAGACTACAATAGCATCCAAATAGAGATTCTTAAACTGCCTTAGACTTGCTACAAATTGTCTCTACAATCTTCCCTTCAACGTCAACTTACCTTCAACCGTTGGTGATGCAACAGCCTCTTCCATTATACTCTTCAGTCCATTTGTCATGCCACGCCTATCCACTAATCTTGGCCACCTGCTACTAGTTATGCCCAAGTAGTTTCCTTAAAATGTTACCTACCTTGTAGATCGCGACAGCCATTTTCCTCTTCAGCACATTCTGCTGCTTGGCGTGAGGTGATTCCATCTTGGCCATGGCGTTGGCACACTTGCGAACCTCACCACATTCCGTAGTCGCAACATGGCGGGTTCTTTATCTTGCCATCTTAGCCAACATGCTACAAGTTGTGCCTACATACATTCCTTTAAATGTTACCTACTTGCAGACCCTTATTGATATCGACTGTGCGTGCCTCGTTTGTGGTCTTCACCACATAGAGCGGTCATTGCCGGCCTTCCATTTGTCATGACACGCCTCTCTAATCATCTTGGCCTACCTGCTACTAATTATGGCTCCTTAAAAGGTTACCTACCTTAAGCCTCTTGTTGACAGCGACAGCTTCCTCCATCTTCCTCTTCAGCACATTCTGCTGCTTGGCGTGGAGAGACTCCATCTTGGCCATGACATTGGCTCGTCTGTGGTCCTCACCACACGGAGTGTCCATTGCCGGCCGTCCATTTGTCATGCCAAACCTATCCACTCATATTGGCCCATGTGCTACTAATTATGCCTTCTTAAAAGGTTACCTACCTTGAGCCTCTTGTTGACCGCGAGAGCCTCCTCCATCTTCCTCTTCAGCATATTCTGCTGCTTGGCGTGGAGAGACTCCATCTTGGCCATGACATTGGCTCGTCTGTGGTCCTCACCACACGGAGTGTCCATTGCCGGCCGTCCATTTGTCATGCCAAACCTATCCACTCATATTGGCCCACGTGCTACTAATTATGCCTTCTTAAAAGGTTACCTACCTTGAGCCTCTTGTTGACCGCGAGAGCCTCCTCCATCTTCCTCTTCAGCACATTCTGCTGCTTGGCGTGGAGAGACTCCATCTTGGCCATGACATTGGCTCGTCTGTGGTCCTCACCACACGGAGTGTCCATTGCCGGCCGTCCATTTGTCATGCCAAACCTATCCACTCATATTGGCCCACGTGCTACTAATTATGCCTTCTTAAAAGGTTACCTACCTTGAGCCTCTTGTTGACCGCGAGAGCCTCCTCCATCTTCCTCTTCAGCACATTCTGCTGCTTGGCGTGGAGAGACTCCATCTTGGCCATGACATTGGCTCGTCTGTGGTCCTCACCACACGGAGTGTCCATTGCCGGCCGTCCATTTGTCATGCCAAACCTATCCACTCATATTGGCCCACGTGCTACTAATTATGCCTTCTTAAAAGGTTACCTACCTTGAGCCTCTTGTTGACCGCGAGAGCCTCCTCCATCTTCCTCTTCAGCACATTCTGCTGCTTGGCGTGGAGAGACTCCATCTTGGCCATGGCGTTGGCTCGCCTGCGACCCTCGTTACGCAGCCGCAACATGGCTCGTTCGTTGTCGGCCTTCCATTTGCGGAACTTCTCGCTTTCTGCTCGCATTTGACGAATTATTTTCACCTGCGTATGGATCAAGCGTGTTGTGTTTTTAACGCATACAAAAAACAGGTTCTAATGGTTAGTGGGAGGTGATTATTTTATTCAAAATTGAAATGAAAAGGATGAGAGAAAAAGAAGACAATTAGAGGAAATCAAATGTTTTATATCTTTTGATCATCAATGGCACTTCCACTCAATTGCTTTGGTAACTACAGATAATAAGTTGAAAAAACCAATTTGCTGCATGAATTTTGACAATTTCGAGTACTTTTTGAAACAAAAATTATCAATGTAAAATTTAAACTGTGGCATCAAATGTATACCAATAAATCGCAATAGCCCTGTTCTATGTAGTAACATCGATAATAATTATGCTAAGAAACAAGTTTGATCAAAGAGAAAAATGTCTTAAATAATCAGCATTATTGAAAGAATAAGGAACCTTAAGAAGAATATGATAAAACAATCTAACCTTGGTTGCCTTCATGACCTTGAGCTCATCGTTGAGAGACGCAATCTTGGCCTTATCCTTGATCACGAAGGCCTGTTGCTGGCATTTCGTCTTCGGGTCGCTAATCTCAGATTCCAAGGTCTGGATCTTCGTGCGACGTTCTTCGTGCGACGGGTCTTTAGTCTAAATGAGATAAATTAACGTGTATATGTATGTGGACAACAAAATACAAACGTAAAATTTTGCCATCAAATCGATGATTAGCATGATATAAGAATATTTGACGCCTTTTTCACTGGAATTCTAAAATTGTATTGAAAATCGGTTGTCCATGGAGAGGGGTAATAGTTTCTGGAAGAATGTAAACAGCGCGATGCAGGTATGCGTATTTATGCGCGGCGGCAAGCTTACAACGAAATCTGTTGGTAAACATTTCTTTGTCCTCTTATCACGCCTAAACGGCTGGACCGATTTCAACAATGTTTAGCACCTCTGGTGCTGTTACATCAAGGGATGCTGATGGTTTTTTTAGGGTTCCGCACCCAAAGGGTAAAAACGGGACCCTATTACTGAGATTTCGCTGTCCGTCCGTCCGTCCGTCCGTCTGTCACCAGGCTGTATCTCAAGAACGGTGATAGCTAGACAGTTGAAATTTTCACAGATGATGTATTTCTATTGCCGCTATAACAACAAATACTAAAAATAAAATAAAATAAATATTTAAGGGGGGCTCCCATACAACAAACGGGATTGGTTGCGTTAACTTTGCACCTCATTTGTATGGAGCGCTATACATACCAGGTGCAAACTTAACTTAACCACTTAAGGATGGAAAGTGTTTGTACGGAACCCTCGGTGCGCGAGTCCGACTCGCACTTGACCGGTTTTTTTTTACTATTTCTTCTGCACGGACGAAATTCACGAGCACCCACTAATGCACAACAGTAATACTCTCGTAAACTTGTGCGCCCAGAAGTAGTCTCAGCAATCTTTGAAGAATCATCGAAGGCGCCTAAAAAACTACAATGCCTAAATACAAATACAAAGTTCTTTATTGCGTAAAAATTACGTCTTATATTATACTAGCTGTGCCCCGCGGTGTTACCCGCTCATCCCACGGGAACACTAAACTTATTCGGGATGAAAAGTATCCTATGTCCTTTCCCAGGTCTCAAACTATCTCCAAACCAAATTTCATCTAAATCGGTTCAGCGGTTTAAGCGTGAAGAGGTAACAGACATACAGACAGACAGACACACTTTCGCATTTATAATATTAGTATGGATGGTCTAAGGGAGCTCTGTAAGCACCCAATTGCCTGTGGTGGGAGACACCGCTCTTCCTAAAGTAACATGAGATTAAAATAATTTATTATGCGCCACAATGCGATGTGTTCACCACGCCCGTACAAAAGGTGATAGAAAAATGCAAGAGAATTAATGAGGAGGGAAGACTTCATTAAATGAATAACATAGACTTCAATAATTACTCTGTAAAATGTAAATGTATTAAGTTTGTAATTTAATGGCACCCAGCTGTAAGTTACAAATGTACGTATAATAAAAAAAATATATATTAATACTAGTAATACCTTATTGTTCCTCAACTGTTGCATAAGTTCCTCATTTTCTTTCTGCAAAGCGGATATCCGCTTCTCGTTCTCCTTAAGATTGTTATGGCTGTCCAGCATATCCTTATTGTTGGCCAAGAAAGCTTGCACTACCGAACCCTTGATGGCCATTTGGCGGTTCAGCTCTTGCAGCTGTTGGTTTAGTACCACCTGGAATAAATAAATAAATAAATATCGGACAAACTCGCACAAATCGATCTAGTTCCAAATTAAGCTCAAGAAAGCTTGTGTTATGGGTACTAGACCACGATATACATACTTATATAGATAAATATATACTTAAACATATACGTATGGCCGCCGCGCTCGGATCTTTCACTCGGGAAAGAACAAATAAATGACTGACACTCTCTCTCTCTCTCAACTAACCAAAGTCGTGGCAAGGCCGTAACTTTAAGCCATGACTTTGGTATTGGCAGCGAGTGCCGCGGCGTGGGGACTACAGTCACAACCGCGCGCGGCGGCTCGTGGCGTGCTTCATATATCGCCATGATTTTGTTTTTACCGATCGCCGCTAACCGCTATCGCTGGTCGCGCGCAATTGTAGCCAGGTCGTAACAGATTCATCCAGACGAGTGTCCATAAATATGAACCGCCTAACAGTTTCAGCTAGTGTTTATCTGAAGAAACGAGGAGCTCTTGTGGCAAGTGCACCCTTCACTTCACCCTCGCTGTCAACGGGACTCATTGCCCAAAAGACATAGAAGTGTCACGAAAAGATTTGTCAAACAGTGATCTAAACATAATTACAACCTAGTCAAATTCAGATGTAGTCATTTAGCGATAGCTTTCTGCGATGAAGCACATTTGCGACGCATTCCTTTAAAGCCTGGGTCTCCTATTACACACTATACGCAGCTTACAGCGTCTTTCCATACTAAGCATTGTGTTATTAGCATGGAAAAATGCTGCACGCGTACAGTGTCTAATAGGAGACCAAGGCCTAAGCGAGGTAGTAATTTCGCGAGCTAGTCTATTTTCTAGTGCAAAGAAAACAAAATTATAGTTGAGGGCTCAAGAAAAACATGAGTAGTAGGGCCTCGTGCAGGGTCCGTCCGGATTGTTACTACCGTCTTGCCTGCTAACCCACCGCCAAACAGCAATGTTCGCATTGTTGTTCCGGTGTGGGGGTAAGATAGCCGGTGAAATTACTAGCATAGAGGCATTCTATCTTCGTCCTCCGGGTAGGCAAGCACTTGTGACTCGCTTTCCATCAGGCGATACGTTTGCTCGTTTGCCCCCTGACATAAAAAAAAAAAAAAAAAAAAATGAACTTTTTATTCAGAAACTCACCTGTCCCATTGCCCTCTTCTCTTCCTCCAACACCGCCTGGTCCTCACTGAGCACGACCACCTCGCCCTCCTCTCCCTCGTCCTTGGTGAACGACAGCTTCATCTCATGATCGATCAACTCCTGATTCGTCTTCAAATTCACCGCCTGTAAGTCCTCCAACCGACTCTTAATCTCTTTAATATAGTCAAGCACGGTTGTCTTATTCGCTTCTTCGTCTTTGTTATCAGACGCGTTGAGATTGTCTATGGTTTGATTGCACTGCTCTGTTAGTTCGTTTAGTTTTTGTTCTATTTTGTCTTTGGCCGCTTCGGCTAGGAGCGCCTTTTCGCAGAGATTGGTGTTTTCTATAAGCATGTTGCTGAGGTTTTCTGTGACTTGTTTATGTTTCTTAAGTAGCTCCGCGTATTTGGCCTTCTCTCGCTCAATCTCTTCTAGAAGTTTCTCGTTGTTTTGCTCACTGTCGGTAGGCACTTTGCTCAACATTTGTAGTCTTAGCTCATTGACTAAATTGTTTAACCTGTAAAAAAGTCAACAAATTAGACAATAAAGAAAATCTCCAAATATATATTGTACATAGATAGATACATGTTGTGACATAGCTGTTCCAAGTCTAATAATGATATATAATGCAAAACTTGGAGCCAGGATGGCCCACAAAGAAGAACATATGTCGGGAATTTGACAACATTTCATATTTCTAACAGGTGGAAATGTATAATTATAGAGATCGAGAGTGCTATGCGCCGTGTACACCTTAAAAAATCATAAGAATTTATTTTTCTGGATGTAAAGAAATGTAAGAAAATACATAAATTTACTAAAATCTACGACTACTATGCCTGCATAGAGTTGTAGTGTTCGTCCTATATGAAAAAAAAAATATCTCAAATCAAATTAGATTTAAGTTTTTTTTTGTAATGTAATTTTGTAGTTCACAGTGCCTTGGTTTATTTACTGTTATGCTGTGTAACTAATTTAAATAAATAAATCTCTTAATGACTCAGCTACGTGTGTGGTATTTTTTTTAATTTAAGTTATAATCGAATTTACCTGAGGATCTCAGCGGCCTTCGCGTCCTGATTAATGATTGGTTTGTTGCGTATGCGACGCGCGCGGTCAGCGTAACGCAGCGTCGACACTGTCTCTTCCAGGTTGTAGTCCGCTGGGCTCACGCACGCCACCATAAGCGTCAGGGAGTTGCCACCGAGACTGTCTGTGGGAGGGCAAGAATTTCTTAATTTCTCCCCAATTATAGGTGATTTCGTTTTTTTTTTTCAATAAGCACAGGTAGGCCACACGGTTATTTTCAGAAGCATAAGCTAGAAACTTAGTGTTTCGGAAGGTATATGAACAGAAAAAAATCCGTATAAAAGTAGACATAAGCCTGTAGTAAAATTATGCCTGTAGCAAGGGGAGTAGTCGTTGGTGATCATAGATTACCCAACCTTCGTTTTGCCGACGATATTTTTCTCTTGTGTCTCTTCAGCGGCAGAACTAAAACTGATGTTTCAAGACCTCAGCTTGACCAGCCTTCAAGTTGGATTAACGATGAAAGGTATGAAAACTCAAGTCATGATCATGACTAACAGCAAGAAAAATATCAAATGGGAAGTTGTGGAAATCATAGGGAGAGGCCCTTTGCCCAGCAGTGGGACATTCCTACAGGCTAACAATAAGTAGCAAATATAACTCCTCTTGGTGCCACCGCCTAGCGCATACATCGCAGATATCACGTTGCCCAGAGCCAGTAGACCCTGGTTGATCTTCTCTCTCTTTCAGCCTCTCGCCGTTAGCCTGCGTCTCCTTACATATGTGTATATTACTCACCCTGCAGTAACCTCGTCAGCTTGCTGTCCCTGTAGCTGATGTAACTCCTGCTGGTGCCATCGCCCAGTGCAGATATCACGTTGCCCAGAGCCAGTAGACCCTGGTTGATCTTCTCTCTCTTTCAGCCTCTCGCCGTTAGCCTGCGTCTCCTTACATATGTGTATATTACTCACCCTGCAGTAACCTCGTCAGCTTGCTGTCCCTGTAGCTGATGTAACTCCTGCTGGTGCCATCGCCCAGTGCAGATATCACGTTGCCCAGAGCCAGTAGACTCTGGTTGATCTTCACTCCCTCTTTCAGCCGCTCACCGCTGGCCTTCGTCTTCTTTATGCGCTCTGAACCAGCCAAATCGACTAAGTGGAACTTTGATGTGGTTGCTAGGTTTCTGAAAAATTACGACCACATATACACATGTGATGTTTTCAGGGAAAAGGTACCACTATTTCGGTTTCCAAAGGGCATGAATATTATTAAAACTATCGTGAGACATTTTTAGTAGTAATAAAAACGGTTTGAACTCACGTAAAAATTGTCAGGAACAGCCCAACATTTTCCTGACTATTTTTACATGAGTTTAAATCGTTTTTAGGGTGCCATACTGTCTGTCTGTGTGTCCGACTGTCACCTGGTTGTAACTCATGAACCGTGACAGTTAGACAGTTGACATTTTTACAGATGATGTATTTCTGTTGCCGCTATTACAACAAATACTAAAAAACTGAATAAAATTAATATTTAAGGGGGCTCCCATACAACAAACGCGATCGATTACGTTACTAGGTGCAAATTTAGCCGGCCAGTTAAGATGTGATAGGTAAGTGTTTGTACGGAAACGTCGATGCTCGAGTCCGACTCGCACTTGGCCAATTTTTATAACTTTGGTAGTTATGCACTATACCTAACCACCAAAGTTATTGTCAGGTTATTATTATTAGAATAAAGATGAACACAAATTTCAACCCATAACATTCTGGTGAAGATCTGACAATATTTAAGAATAACTGACTTGTCACTCCGGCTCTCCTTGGAAATGATGATGGTGAAGACAGCGTGGCTCCGACTGGAGGCCTGGTTCATGGCCGTGGACCCCGTCACGCGACCTGATGACCCTTGCTCCAGATACATCATGGTCTCCGCGGTCGACGTTACGCTCAGCTCCGTTATACCTGGTCATAGAAATGCTGATATTATTTGTCTTTTTATTATACTTATCATCTATACTTATCTCATTTAATTCAGTGAATAAAGGATTTTGACCTTACAAACGGTCCGGTAGTTTTGAATTTTTGATATGTTGTCTAGGATGGTCAGTCAGTGTTTAAAATACAAAATGCACAATTCCCCCCCCTCCGCGCCCGCCGCCATATTGAAAAAACCGGCACTCTCTTCATATCTTTGCTCATATCTTCCTTTAGGAGCATTTTAGCTAAAAGAAAGCTTCGACAATGTTATAGAGAGTTAAATTTACTACATTTTCCATTTTATATTTTGTTTCTAGGATAGATAGTTGCGGAGATATGCACATATAAATAAACTTAAGAAATTGCAATTTCCAACTCAAAAACAAACTTCTGGATTATATCTTCGTTTAGGAGCATTTTAGCTAGAACAGTGCTTAGCCAATGTTGTAGAGAATTAAATTTACTATAATTTACATTTCAAATTTTGTTTCTAGGATAGATAATTACGGAGATATGTAAAAAATAAAGTCACATTTTCCGAAAATGTATGTAAAAATGGACATGAGTTTGAACTGCAATTATATTTCCTACATGTTTTAATTTGTCCTAGACTAGTCCGTAACCGAATGACAGTGTTCTAAACCAAGAATTTTGAGAAATTTCTGGAAAATTCGACTTTTCCAGTTTTTTTAATGTGCATATCTCCGTAACTAACCGTCCTTGAAACAAAATTTGAAGTGTAAATTATAGTAAATTTAATTCTCTACAACATTGCCCAAGCCTTGTTCCAGCTAAAATGCTCCTAAACGAAGATATAATCCAGAAGTTTGTTTTTCAGTAGGAAATTGCGATTTTTACGTTTTTTTAAATGTGGATATCTCCGTAACTATCTGTCCTAGAAAAAAAATATAAAACGGAAAATGTAGTAAATTTAACTCTCTATAACATTGTCGAAGCTTTCTTCTAGCTAAAATGCTCCTTAAGGAAGATATGAGCAAAAATATGAAGAAAAAGCCGGTTTTTTCAATATGGCGGCGGGCGCGGAGGGGGGGGAATTGTGCATTTTGCATTTTAAACACTGACTAACCATCCTAGACAACATATCAAAAATTCAAAACTACCGGACCGTTTGTAAGGTCACACATAGTACTTTAGTCTCTATTCACCGTATTAATTACACAATTGACAAAGATTTGATATTTTTAAGACTACAATTTTATTACTTTTCTTTATTTCGCTTAGAAAGAGCAATGGAAAGGTTACTTTAGTCTGGTGTGTAATTAAAAAAAAGAATGATGTTGAGCTTAATATTATTGACAGGTTATTTTTCCTCCGTGGATAGGTCGAAGACTCTAACTCTATACAGGCATAGATTTTGGTTACTCTGTCTTTTCTTATATTTCTTTACAAACAGAAAAATAAATTGTAATATTTTTTTAAGGCGTTCACGACGCAAAGCTCTCTCGATATGAAACGTTGTTAATTGTATTGAAAATCAGTTTTCTATGGAATGGTCATTCATACAGGAAAAAAGCATAACAGCATGATGCAGGATTTGTGTGGCGTGTACAGAGCCATCTGTGGTTAAATTTTCTTTGTCCTCTCATTTTTAAATTTTAACCAATTTTGGTATAGGGAGAGTTGGGCACTGAAAGATTGTTATATGATACTTATTACCTGACAATGATAAAGAAAAAGAATGAAACATGTAATGTCTCAATATATTTAATGTGGCTAAGGTGTAAAGCCTTTCAAATAAACGATGCAAAGATCGACACACAAAGCATAAGGAAAAATTCGAAAGGTTATTAGGCGTTAGAGTGGTGGAGAGATTGACACGTCGGACCGGTAATCCAGAGGTGCCGGGTTCGATTTCCGTCAGGTTATGCATTTCAATTTTGCTTTGTGCTTTGATCTTTGTATCAAATACAATGGTAAAAAAAAAATTGCACAGAAAGTTAGAGGGCACCTCCTATTGCATAGCATTTTTGAAATGTCGCATACTAACCTGGCAGAATGACTCTCTTATTGATGTCCTCCCTAATCTCAATGATGGAGTGTCCCCGCTCCTTGTCGGAGAGCAGGTCGTAACACTGTTCCTGGTACAACTCCATGAATGACACGTTCACTTTGAAGATGTACTTATCCTCGTGGGTCTCTATGAAGTCAAATATGTCTGCCACGGCTTGAGGGATTACACCTGTGGAAACATTTTACTATCACTACATGGTATGAAACAAAGTCGCTTGCTTGCTGTCTGTCCCTATGTATGCTTAGATATTTAAAACTACGCAACGGATATTGATGCGGTTTTCTTTAATAGATAGAGTGAGTTAATAGGAAGGTTTATACATATACCCGTGTGAAGCCGGGGCGGGTCGCTAGTTATTTATACATAGTACTGAATTTCGTTGGATGAATTGATAAATCGATTGTTCACGAAAATCAAATACAAATATTCTTTTATTGCACACCTTAAATATCATGGAGAAGAAAATACAACATGAGATACATTAAAAAAAAAGTCGGTGGTATACAACGGGTGGACTTATCGCTAAATAGCGACTCTTCCAGACAACCTTTAGGTAGTGGAGAATCCTAAGAAAATTCTAGGGAAAGCTTGGATAATTATTAGACAATGGTGAGGACATTTCTCAATCTTACTGAAATGATAGATATTTAAAAAAAACAGTTTTTTTTTTATTAAGTTACAGGTGCACCCTAATCTCTTGAACAATATCCTGTATCAGCCTGCTGAATCAAGACATGGGGCTGAATACTTTTACGGATATACGAGCGGCGGGCATACTAGTGAGCGAGACATCGCACTTGGATTTTTCTCTCGCACCTATCGCCGCCGCTGCCGCCTGCCGCGGAAGTCGTGGCCGAAGTCGTTATCGATTAGTCGAAAGAAGCAAGTTATAACATAGGAAAATATATGTTTTGTGTAAAAGCAAAAAGGTATTACCTAGTTTAGTGTAGTCACCATCTGAGCCAGAATAATTAGTACCCATTGTGTAAGTCTTTCCTGAGCCTGTTTGCCCATATGCCAGAATGGTGACATTGTAACCTGAAAAATTAAAAATATAATTAGTCATACAAATTGAACATATAAACATTTTATAATAATTTATTGCAAGAAAAACTTAGCTTATAACAAAGAAATAGTAATTAAAATAATAATGTGTAGCAAAAAGTAATAAAACATTGACAAGATGTATTATTTAAATTGAATACAAGGGTTTTTATAATTCTATCTTAGCTTATACAAATAGATTATTTCTTTTTTCACAACACAACTAGGTAGGTAGGTAGGTATATGAATGAATTTGACTATTATTATTATTGTGTTTGATCCTGTGACATTGTACTATTTTCTTTTTACTTTTTAATTTTCAATTTTTATTCTGGTTTTATTGTTAGTAATTTATATTTTATAATGACTAATTAATTAATGTAATGATTATGTGTACTATGTCTTAATGTGTAAGTGTTCTGGTATTGCACTGTAAACTTGCACATTTCTTTGATTAATAAATAAATAAATATGCTGAGACATGGTCATTCGCAATGGGGCTCATAAGGCGGCTAAGAGTCACGCAACATGCAATGGAAAAGGCTATGCTCAGGATAGAATCAGAAATGAGGATATCCACTAGAAGAAATAAGGTAACCAACATAGCTCACTGGATTGCACGGTTTAAGTGGCAATGGGCAGCAAAGTCACAAAGTGTGGCAGCCACATATAAGAAAAGCGCAGCATGGTACGGCCCCCAATTAGATGGACAGAAGACTTTTGAGGATAGCTGGGAGTCAATGGATGCAGTCTGCATGGGATTGCACTTTGTAGGCAGCTATGGGGGAGGGAGGCCTTTGTTCAGCAGTGGACATCTGATAGATAGATAGATTAGTATAGGTTGTGTTGTGGCCAATTAGTAATTAGTTTATTATGAACACGACTCAATGATGGAAAAAAAATGATTTAATCATTTTAGAAACTGTCTGTTCACTGAATAATGAGAGCATGACTCAGTTATTTCACATGAAAAAAAGACAAACACCTAGATCTCAAAACACAGTGAATGGTGGGTTTAACTCATTGTATGCAATACAGCTGATATTTTAACATACATTTGAAATGTCCCGCTCGGATCTGTATTAAAGCATACAAAGCGTTAAACACAATGTAAATCTTTTTCAAAATAAAAAAAAAATGTGAGTGCAGTGGTGAAGAAGAAAGAATAATTGTGTAAAAAATATTATGGAAAAATGGTCATTGTGTAAATAAAATATTATTTGTATAAACGCAGATCTTAGTTAGGCTTAGATTTTGCCGATGCAGCTGGCAAAGTGGTAGTGCAGCTGTGCTGTGTGAAGTGGTACTGAGGGCCTGGGTTTGAATCGCAGCAAGCAGAAATATTTAAAACATGGACTCAAACATTTATTCCTGGGTCATAGATGTTATCTGCCAATGTTATTACTACATAGTATAAAACGAAGTCGCTTTCTGCTGTCTGTCCGTCCTAATATGTATAATACATGCATAATATATCAGCATTGCACCCATGCGAAGTCGGGCGGGTTGCTACTCTATGTATATTCATCTAATACCTATGATACAAACATTGCTTAAGGACTAGGTCATTTTAACATTCGGAAGTTAGATTGTTCCTTAACGCTTTAACGGTCAGTGGTCACTAACTACCAATCGAAGTAAAACTTGACTGTTTGTCAAAGTTTTCATAACAATGGTCACGATTAATCATTGTCACCATGCACGGGCAGTATGCCACTAGCCGTTAAATGTTATATTTGACAATAGACAGAAGTAGCATTACCTTGGAATAGCCTCCCAATAAGTCCTTTCACAGCTTTATCATAAAACTCTTGCTGTGTTATATGCTGAGGGAAGACGTAGTTGTATGTGAATGCTAAATCTTTGATCTGAACTTGGTTTTCCCCTGGCACTGCATCAATGCATTCTTCACAGCCCCTGTCAGTTTCTTGTTGCATCAATGGCCTAATCCTAAGGGCCACTTGAACTGTATCTATCGTGGTTTTGCTGTTTTCGCCCTCAATCATATTGACTGTAGTTCAGATCGTCCAAGCAATTAAAATCTAGACCACAAATGATCTTAAATCCGTTGTTGGTATGTCGAGGGTATGTCAATATTTACTAGACAGTTCACGCCAGTTAAGTTCAGGGGCATTTCATTTCCGATTATTACATTCTTATCTATGGCATTTCACTCAGTACTTTACAGATTTCACACATTAAAACTTGCCTGCGTTTTATACGAGACTCGCTCGATAGATGGAACAAAATTCAATATTTGAATTTGTGTTATTAAAATGAAATCTGTTTTTATGTTAATATTTTATCCATAAATAAACATATAATAAAAACATAATTATAAGTTATTGTGAAAGATTATAAAGCATTATTTTAATTTATCATTACAGGCAACATTACGGCTTAAGATTAGATCCCCGTTCCATTCCACTCATTTATTTTTTAGATTTCACCTATTATATTTTAAGCAGTTATATGATGATTGTCACAAAAATTTAATATCCACAAAAAAAATGGAAAATGATAAATGCGTATTTTTTAAATGTAAAAAAACAATAGAAGAAAGAAAACTAAAAGACTACTTAGTTAATACAAATCGGTGTAGAGGAACGCGTAGCGTAGTGCTGTTTGACAGTTTACTTTATATGGATTATGGACAAGTTTGTTTTCTGGTGGATATTCAAACGGGTATAAGAAATTTACTTCGGCTGTGCTTTACGGATATTAGCGAATCGGCTCTACGTTGTTGACCTTTACGCTAACTTGGATTCCGACGACAGAAGTTCCAGGAAGGATTTCGATCCCGGCTTTGTGTAATGGATCACGATTGCCTCGTTTTAAACTTATTTAAAAAGTCAAGGTTGCAGTAAAAAATGTTGTGTGTGTCTACCTGTGGTAAGCGTTTGTTCTAATTATGTGTCCCAAAATTAATGTAATAAAAATAATTAATTATTAATGTGTCTTTTTTATACCTTCCTACAAGCATAACTAGTTTTAAAGCCCACTTATTATGTTAAGTGTGAGATGAATCATATAATATGTATTGAAAGTACCTACAGTACAGTGCATAGCGATTGCTATATATACATATGTACATGATTCAGATAACTCGAGACTCGCTCAATAGATGGCGCTAGTACACAAAGGAAGCTGATGTTAAGTTTTTAATGCCAACCAGTGACGGCAGTGACCATAGAGTAAATTATACATACTGAGATAGAGTCATCAGCTTCCTTTGTGTACTAGCGCCATCTATTGAGCGAGTCTCGAGTTATCTGAATCATGTACATATGTATATATAGCAATCGCTATGCACTGTACTGTAGGTACTTTCAATACATATTATATGATTCATCTCACACTTAACATAATAAGTGGGCTTTAAAACTAGTTATGCTTGTAGGAAGGTATAAAAAAGACACATTAATAATTAATTATTTTTATTACATTAATTTTGGGACACATAATTAGAACAAACGCTTACCACAGGTAGACACACACAACATTTTTTACTGCAACCTTGACTTTAAAATAAGTTTAAAACGAGGCAATCGTGATCCATTACACAAAGCCGGGATCGAAATCCTTCCTGGAACTTCTGTCGTCGGAATCCAAGTTAGCGTAAAGGTCAACAACGTAGAGCCGATTCGCTAATATCCGTAAAGCACAGCCGAAGTAAATTTCTTATACCCGTTTGAATATCCACCAGAAAACAAACTTGTCCATAATCCATATAAAGTAAACTGTCAAACAGCACTACGCTACGCGTTCCTCTACACCGATTTGTATTAACTAAGTAGTCTTTTAGTTTTCTTTCTTCTAATGTTTTTTTACATTTAAAAAATACGCATTTATCATTTTCCATTTTTTTTGTGGATATTAAATTTTTGTGACAATCATCATATAACTGCTTAAAATATAATAGGTGAAATCTAAAAAATAAATGAGTGGAATGGAACGGGGATCTAATCTTAAGCCGTAATGTTGCCTGTAATGATAAATTAAAATAATGCTTTATAATCTTTCACAATAACTTATAATTATGTTTTTATTATATGTTTATTTATGGATAAAATATTAACATAAAAACAGATTTCATTTTAATAACACAAATTCAAATATTGAATTTTGCTCCATCTATCGAGCGAGTCTCGTATAAAACGCAGGCAAGTTTTAATGTATGAAATCTGTAAAGTACTGAGTGAAATGCCCCTGGCAGTGACTGTAGATAGCTGTAAAAAGATTTTATCATGAAGTTTGCATGATTCGTTTTACTTTTTACTCTATCAATATTAGCGCTATACTAAATGGTTTTCCATTTCGAAAGAAAGAAAACGATTTAGCAACTTTAATCACTTAAAACGTATACATAAATCAGCTTACCCTACTCAAACATAAATTTTAGGTGCTTTACAAAGAATAAGCACAAATTAGAATCACACAAGATCATTGTCAACTTTCAAAGCAACAACGGTTGAAGTTGAACATATAGGCGATATCAATATCAAACTCAAACCGAACCGACGACACGACATTTAAAACGAGTGTTGCCATTCCAGCCTTCCAGGGCCTCCAATACAAAAAATAGCTTTAGCAGCGCCATCTGCTGGCGAATAGCTTTTACAGCTTTAGTACCAATATATATGTATAGCCTGGTGAAAACCAAAACTCACTAAAAATGTCTGTCACTACTCTACAAAACCTCGTATCTAGTTTGTGTGTTGATACTGAGATACGATCTTTCCGCCATCGTTCTACGCGACAGTCATTTCATCCTCACCACTTAGATAGTTGGCGTCCACAACTGTGCACCAACGCACGACTGCATTGTAGAACGAATTGTCGCTTGCGGTATTTCTGGACCGATACGACCGGCCGGTGAAAGGCCGGCAACGCACTTGTGTGTGACTCCTCTGGTGTTGCAGGTGTCTATGGGCGACGTTAATCGCTTTCTATCAGGCGATCCGATTTGTTTTAAGTAGGTATTTGTTACTTAGGGAGTTTTGGTTGTCAACAGATGATATGTGAGAGTGGCTGCCCCCAGGTTAGGGCACAGCCAGCAGATGGGAGTCTGACTATACGGCCAATCCATAGAAACACAGTGCACTACACCCACAGTCGGATTTGCAGTAGTAGCCTTAGGCCGTAAAGTCTTTCATAACTCATTGAGACATCAGCAGTAATAGGTTGCTAACCTAGGCTCGGGCAAAGTTGACCTTATGGGTATACCCACGACAATTACTTGAAAAAATCTGGTGTATAATAATAGCTGTCGTCGTGATTTTATGTAAGTTAGCGCATTACACATGCAGGAATGATTGTCAATTGGTGGAGGTTGTTCGTCCATTTATCTTTAATGATCTGCCTGTTATAATAATAGTCGTTATAACGATAACAGCAGTAACTCCGGTCAAAGGGTCACGTGTACTGTATCTTTAATGCTATAAAAGGTGCAAGTGACTTTCACCTTTTGACTGAAGACACGATGATGTTTTCGCTAGATCGGCAAAGTATTCTCCGCATACAAGGAGCAACCGGATTCGAGATCTATATCTTAAATACCAAGTAACTCAATGTAATTTGTATGATATGTTTAAATGTATGTTTCACGAAGGTTAAGAAATGTGTTATAAGGTAAAGATTGTAACAAATTAGAACTCAATGACTCTTACCTTAACGACATATCAGATCATGCTCAGGAGTAAAGTAAATCAACCAGTGTGTCGATTTTAGAACAGTACCCCTACCATGAGTTTACAGTGACTGTACGCGCCACCTACTGCGTAAACGGTTTGTATGGAACATTGCAGTTCTACAAAGGAATCGCTAGGAGCGGTGTACCTACTATTCTCCATACAAATTGTTTCCGCAGTCGCCAGCGAGTACGGTCACGTCAACTCATGGTAGGGGAGCAGTGAAAGACAGTACAAGCTGTGACCATCTACGGATCATGAGGTGACGGTTATGTGTAAAAACAAATGAGGACACCTACATTTTACTATTGTCAGTAGCTACTTTGACTAAGTAAAGGGGTATTATCGTCATCATCGTAAATGTTTTGTACTCACTACTCACTTGTATTCTATTATGAATAGGGTTTCAGTATAAAATTAATCATAAATGAATAAAAAACAATGACCAATTCAAATACACCATGCTATCAACACAATATACCAATTTAGTTATACAAAGGCGTACAAATAAATCTACAATAACACAATTAGCTAGAGACAGATAAAACGTTAATAAAGAGATACACAATTGATATAGAACACACACTTGATTAACATTTAAACATTTGTTGAAATCTAACCCACACCAACAGATAATGTAAGGAGGTAAACATTAAATGCGTCTCATGCTTCTTATGTCTTTATATGTGATTTTATTTTACGTCGCTAGCGATAAATGCAGTAAATAATATTAGGTGGTATAAAAAGTACTTACTGTAGTTATCGTTAGTGTGGTAGTAGGTATAACCTTCAGCGTTTCAATGCTATGGTGGTAAACCGAACGGTGACAACAAGCCATATCATTGAAATGTGTGCAGTGCGAATGTAAACTTTATTGTTACATGTTAAGAAGGTGCAGTCTGTCAGTGTTGGCACCGTAACCGACTAGCCAGTTCGTATATACGTCAAGTGTCGTTTAGGTGTAATAAATTATGCTGTGCGAAATGCTAGTATTCTACCTTGTCAGCGATAACTTGGTAAATTGTTACCGTTACCAACCGACCAAGTCTTCCTACAGTGCTTGGATCGCTAGCGATAAACGCAATAAATATTATTATGTCATGAAACACAGTATTTACTGTAGTTCACGGTGTTCAACAAGCTATAGCAGTGAAAAGTGCTCAGTGCAAATTTAAAGACTTTAAGGAAAGTGCAATGCTATTGACTCTATCGCGCGCCTATTGCTATGTTGGTACCGTTGCCGACGAACCAAGCCTTCGCGCGGTGCTTGGATTGCTAGCGATAAATGCAATAAATATTATTGAATTATCAAACACAGTAGTTATGGTGGTTATCGCTAGTGTTAGTGTGTAAATTCCTAAGCTTTTCAATGCTATGGTGGTAACCTCACGGTGTTCAACAAGCCATAGCAGTGAAAAGTGTTCAGTGCAAATTTAAAGACTAAGGAAAGTGCAATGCTATTGACTCTTACGCGCGCCTAGTGCTGTGTTGGTACCGTTACCGATAACCTAGGCCTGCGCGCAGTGTTAGCCTTAAGAGAGCAAGAGGGCATTAAGTTTCAATGCGTTTTGGTTTAAAAAAAACAAGGCGCGCTGCAGTGCGAAGTGCTAGTTTTAAGTCAACATTGCAAATTTTAATATTGCGAGATGTCAATAATTCCGAGACTGCGTTCAATGAGTTGGTTGTAACAATAAGAGTTACAAATTATGGCCCTAAATTTTTTGATGTTTAGGGGCTCTTATTTAACACAATGTCTCGTGAATAAACAGTTTACAATACAACACTCGAAAACACATAACGAAAATATATGGACAACAGATAATAAACTAATGTATATCAATATATAGTCACTACAAATAGCTGGTATTAGTTGATACATGGTTAATAACTAACACTGCGTATGTAGTTCATTTTGTGATAACTACATACAAACTTAGTATTGGTCGCAGGTAGGTATAACCTTTTCATCCTGCAGAACGATAATGTGTTTGTTTAATTTTGTGACGTAAGGATTTACATGCAGGTCATACTTTTTTCTATACCATGGGTTTATAATAAGACAATGTCATTGGTATACACTGTATACCTCAAGAGTACAAAATCAGACATTAAAGTGATACTTCTAGAAGTCTGACCACGACGCAAACGGGGTGTTACAAAATCCAAACTCTGAGCTTCATTTGACCGAACATATAACCTGTAAAGACGGCTAGACTAAAAAATATTTAACCCGACATGTCCGTGAAAAACCAAAAATGTCCTAAATCCGGACACCTAGCGAACGGGACTATCATATTTTAAGTCCGCAGATCGGCTTTCGCCAGCTTTTCAGTCTATCACCTTGGAGACTCGTACTCCTTAGGAAACGTACGAGATTCGAATATTATTTCTAATAGTATTGGATCTCTCTGTAATAAATCCGGAATCCACATTATCCGTCTGTCAGTTACTGTAAAACTGTAGGGATTCACAGGACTAAAAATACTGTATACCTACTATTGCTGCTTCAAACATCTTCTAACACATCTCGACTAGAAAAACGATGGATATTGTATTGGAAATTATTCCTATCGGTTTTTCACCAGAACAAACCGTTCCTTAGGATTCCATTACCAAAACAGCAGGGATATTATCTTGCCGCGACTTCTTTCGCACTATACTCACCATCACCTATCTCGTTGGCACGGTATTGAAAGAAAAGTGACAGATAGTATTTGTCCCGCGTCAAGGAGTCTTGTGTCACAGTTATGCTAGACGTGCAAAGCTACTTAGTATTCCTTTAGCAAAAAGTATGTAGCGCCTTTATTAGCTTTTCTAGCTAGCATAAGCTAAGCCTTAAAGAAATGGCCTGTGGTATCGATTTAGATGGTTCGTCCGTCCGTCTGTCCGTATCTAGTTATAGTTCTCGAAGGGTAACGCAACAGTCCGCTGTAACGAGCATTATACTTCGGACCAAAGTATTTACGGGGCCCATCCATATATTCAATCCTCAATCTGTACAGCGTGAAACTACGACGGTCAGATGTCTATAGCTACAACTGTCGGGTTCGATTCTCGATTTTTTCTTAAACGAAGTACTCCAACATCACACATGTGTCGACTCTGCCAGGAACAGCAAACCACATTAATATGATGATCATTAGTAAGTATGTACTTAAATGGAAAATTTGCTTCCATTAAATGTATGGGTGTTTTAAATTTAAATTCTAGGCACCTATTTTTGATCGACGGCGCTATCGACTTAGACCTATAGCAACATGAGAAAAATTAAAATAGTACATTATTGCCGAGGCCCGGAAAGTAGGGGATTGCCTGACGAGGTGGTTTGCAAGCCGAGCATCGCGAGGCTTGCAAAAGATGCGAGTCAGGCAATCCCCGTTTCCGCCGAGGTTTATATAGTGCTTTTCTCAAACTATGTGAGGAAATAATAAAAATACACTTGCAAAATAACAAGTAATTTAATTTTTTCGTTTTTCTTGTTAATCCACAAGAAAAACGAACAACAATCATTTAAGTACACAAAGTCAGAGGTATGTTTGTTTTATTCTTTCCAATAGGCTGCCGCGTACACTTTCCCTACTTATAAATTAAGAAAAATCGATTTATATACTAGTGTTTGGGGTACGAAGTTCTATGTATATATTTTCGAACGATATTGAGGTATTCACCGCGGATGACAAATACTCGGTAAAGTTTTGTTTTAGTGTCGCACAATTTGACAATCATAGATTGGTCGTGGCTTTCGATGTCTTCCATGGTAATATTTGTAAATTGTTAACTGCGGCTCGCTCCGTTTAGTCCCATGATAAGGGCAACCTGTAAAGAAAATATATTGAATTACAGTAAAGCACACACTTAACTAAAACAAAAATAACCAGTTCAAAATAGGTACATTTTATGATAAAACTTTTACCTTAACAGCCAAGTAGCGTCTGGTGCTCCCTTTAAAAAATTGACAACATTTTCTCCAGTCAAAACCTTAAATTTCTTGCTTTTATAACCATCGGATTGTCTTTTCAAAATGTTGTCAGGTTCGTGTAGAAAACGAATTTGCATGTTTGCTTTCTTTCCATAACATAACGCGCTAGTCGGCAACTGAACAGCTCGACGAGGGAGCTTGATATTGATGTATTTAATTGTGTAGTTCCTTCTGTGAGGCGTAGTTTAGCAGAGGCGTTTTTCAAATGAGCGTTATAGAATCTCGTGTTAGTGCAGTTTAGTATTTAGTATTAAGTATTTGTGTTGTTGGCCTAGGAAGGCTTCATGAATAAACTGTAAGTGTATACGTATTTCTGCTGTGTGTGCGCGCCGTATTAATAATGCGCGTTGTTACTTATATGTTTCATATACGGTATCTATCTGTGAGTTCCTGTAATTGGCTCTGTAATTCTATTTAAGTTTTCCTTTTATATGTCATAATTAGCTGTTGGTTCTCCTTGAATAAATAAATAAATAAATAAATAAATAAATTGGTCGTACACTTAATAATATTTATCTCTTAATTTAGTAGGTAGCATTATTTATTTACTCGAAAATCATTTACGCGCATACGCTCAATAGCAATTAAATAAAATTGTAATTTTACCGCCTAAACTTACTTTTTTCTTCTGACATCTAAAAAAAACATAACTTGCACGAACTGTTAAACATACTTTACACGTTCCTGATTCCACCAGCTGACTATTCGCCCGCTCGAATGGCGTTGGATGTAGTCGGGCGCCAATTAGAAACAAAGTCCAATCTGATCAGCTTGCCAAAGTTTGCGAATGAGTGAATGCACGGAGTATATGGAGATGGCATTCAGCGCAGTTTGTTCTAGCACCGCTGTAGCCGACTTTTACACGCACACAATTATATTCGTATAAAAATAAGGTTTTACAACAAACAGAAGTGAGTTGACATTGGCTGAGCTAATGTGTGCGATTTTCGTGGTCATACACTACTACGATCAACGTATCGAGAATTTTAGCCCTTATATGCATATCAGACAATGCATTTATTTTTATTATAACTTAAATAGAAATAAAATAAAAGGCAAAAGTAACTTTATGTTTCGGTACGACAAAGTCTCGAATTGACAAGAAATTGATTTACTACTTCCGTCAATTCGGTAGTGTCACTTTTGATATTAACGCTGGCAAAATATCACAAGGTTTTATGTTACAATTTTAAAACATTTAAAATTGAACCTTATCCTTGTAACACGGGGCTTAATTTTAACGACCCAGAAAATGTCATGTAAGCTCAGCCAGCGGTATGCATCTACTGATTCTAAAGGTTAAGGGCGTGATCAAATCAAAATAGTCGATATCGATAAAATAATAATATGTATAGGTTTATAATATAATGCATGTTGAAAATATTTATATTGTATGGTCGTAAATTAAATTATCAGACCTTTTAATTTTTGGCGACGAAATCAAATGGAAGGGTCATCTCAATCTTTCTATCGTTCAAAATGTTTACATATAGTGATATATGAATAATAAAAACATCACCTTACAACATTTGGGACAGGTAGTAGGTAAATTATAAACGGAGTAGATTTATTTATTTTATCATATAAAATGTAAACAAAATACATAAGGGACAATCGTACACAACTCGCCCTGACCTTATACTAAGCAATGCTTTTAATATCGGTACTTACTAGACGATGATATAAACAATATACCTATGTATATAAATACATACATACAATTAACATCCATAACCCAGGAACAAAATATTCGAGTTCATCACAGAAATATTTGCCCTTGCCGAGATTCGAACGAAGGACCGCCGGCTCAGTAGGCAGGTGCATAAAAACTGCGCCAACCTCGTCGTCAACTGACTAGCACGTTATTATATTATTGTGGATTAGCAAAACAATAATACTGTTTTAATCTAATAATTTTGTCACCCACTGCTATTGATTTCGCTGTATTACCTAATAAAATTACTTGTCTGAATTTAAAAAACCGGCCAGGTGCGATTCTGACTCGCGCACCGAGGGTTCCGTACAAACTTTCACTTATCCCATCTTAATTGGCCTGGTTGAGTTAAGTTTGCATCTGAAATGTATGGCGCCGCATACAAACGAGGTGCAAATACTTATAAAAATAATGTAATAATTAATGTAATTTAATCTGCAAATTCTGAGTTTTAGTTATTATTTTTGACATAAGTAACAAATTGAAATATGTAACAATCAAGTATTTGAATATTGTTTTATTTTGTTTGCATGCCTTTTTGGTAGAACATAAGCACCGTATACCTTTATCACCTAATTTATTACTATGTTCTTGCAATAAACGAATTTGAATTTGAATCAAACTTAACGCAACCAAGTTTTCCAAATAAATATGATTTACCTATTTATTTATTTAATTAATCTTTATTGCACAAAAGTAAACGTATCGTACAAAAGGTGGACTTGATGTTTGAAAAGGACTATTTTTTTGAGATTTTTATTAGTATTTGTAGTAAGTATGTGGCGATTTCAGATTTCTATAAGTATTCGTAGTACTTGCCAAATGTCATAGTTCTAGGTTATCGGGAAGTACCCTATCACTTTGATTCCCTTGAGAGTGTCGAAATGTACGTTTTTGGCGACATAAACGGCCGTATCTTTTTTTCACGTTAACGTAGAAGCTTGTGCACAGCTTTAAGGGACCCTAGACCTGAGTATATATACAAATAGTGTTAATTTCAACTCGATACCTCCACGCGTTCTCGAGATAAAGGGTCTTGACAGACAGACAGACAGACGGACGGACGGACGGACAACAAAGTGATCCTATAAGATTTTCGATTTTTCCGATTGAGGTGTGGAACCCTAAAAAACAAGGTGATAAAGTGTAAATTATATTATTAAAATGGGCAAGTTAGTATGAAACACGAGCGGCTCACATTAAAACCTCTATACAGAATATCGACAATTTATGGTTTAGGCTTGTTCCCCCGCACTAAATTGTCAGACGGACGTATACATTGCGTGCTCCTAAAGATGTTGCGTGAATAGTTGCCATGTCAAGCTAGTAATGTATAATTGTCATAATACACTGCAATATTTTACGAAATATTACAAAATACCGAATTTTATTACTTCCCAGTGAAATTAAACTGTATCAGGTATCTTTTTGAGTATGCAGATCTCGCCTGTGACGATTATAAAGGCCCAATTCGGCATATTTCTATTTTTTTGGCACATAATTACTCAAGCACGTTCGTACGGCAACTAAGTGACTGTTGACATCACGTTGACATATATTTGGCAATTTGGGCTAAAGATCGGTTACGCGTGCCCCGCCCAATACCCAGTCTATAGTATTCTTATGGTCTGTGAGTGAATGCTACTTAATGTTAAACGTGTGGTTGTCATGGCTGTATGAGATTTGTTCTACGCCGATTTCAATTTATGTACTTATGTACAGTACCTATGAAATTTTAAAAAGTTATGGAAGCGGGTGAAAATGGGTTTTCATACATTTATTTTTCCCCGAGGGAGCGAATATTCTTTTTTTTATTTTATTAGTAAAAATGAGGCTTTTTGCGTATTCTATTTTCAAATGGGAAGTGAAACATTTCCGAGCATGTTTGAGAAAAATAAATATTTTCAACATGCATTATACATATTATAAGCCTATACATATTATTATTTTATCGATATCGACTATTTTGATTTGATCACGCCCTTAACCTTTAGAATCATTAGATGCATACCGCTGGCAGAGCTTACATTACATTTTCTGGGTCGTTAAAATTAGACCCCGTGTTACAAGGATAGGGTTAAATTTTAAATGTTTTAAAATTGTAACATAAAACCTTGCGATATTTAGCCAGCGTTAATATCAAAATTGACACTACTGAATTGACGGAAGTAGAAATCAATTTCTTGTCAATTCGAGGCTTTGTCGCACTGAATCATAAAGTCTCATTTGCCTTTTATTTTATTTCTATTTAAGTTATAATAAAAATAAAGATATTGTATGATATGCATATAAGGACTAAAATTCTCGATATGTACGAGTAGTGTATGACCACGTAATACGCACACATTAGCTCAGCCAATGTCAACTCACTTCTGTTTGTTGTAAAACCTTATTTTTATACTCGTATAATTGTGTGCGTGTAAAAGTCGGCTACAGCGGTGCTAGAACAAACTGCGCTGAATGCCGTCTCCATATACTCCGTGGTTATCTACGATACAGCCCCATGATGTGTGTTTTGAGTTGAGGTCTCCGGCCACAATGACCGAGGGCCCCAACTTTGTTAGTAGTTCTAAATCACTTTTAGGGAGTGAAAGGTGTGGGGACATGTATGCTGAGACTATTATTACTGAGGGGTGACCGTCTAATGCGAGCTTAACTATGGAAGTCTCTATGGAGATCAAATCTGGGGGGAGTAATTACTTATTACCTTCTGGAAGTTATCGATTATACGCACCAGATTGAGCGAAATGTTTTAATACAGTATGGCACTTAACTAATATGTGTAATAACGTTCGAAGTATAAGGACACCGCGTGGCACTTACGTCATTTTAAAGAAAATTATGAATTTTTGCGATAACTCAACAGATCGACCGATTTTATTCAATATAGTTTTCATTGAAAGTACTTATAAACCCTCATTTTCATGAATTTTTCCATATTTTTTGACCGTGGTTGAAAAGTTAGAGGGGGGACACAATTTTTTTAATTTTCGGAGCAAATTTTACAAAACTGCTGATTTTATCAAAAAATAATGTTTGGAGACCCCTATTATTTTTCAAAGACCTATTCAAATGTGACATTGTTTACACCATAAAAATGTATATTAAATAATTTTCTGAAATAAAAACATCGTCAAAACTACAAATATGTTAAGGGCTGTGACGAACAAAACGTTAAACTATACTTCTGAACGTTCCTGACTATCGTGTCTTATTATTGCATGATTACAAAAATGTAACATTATTTTAGTCGTTTTATATTAAGGTATTTTACGAATAACAACGTATTTAAATTAGAGGTTCCTTAAAAACATTGAACATCAATTATTGAGATTAAAATAATATAGAAAAGAAATTATTTGTGACGGACATGAACGCTTCGCGTGCAATGTCGGAACAGTTTAAAGCGGTAACTAAACGTTGCCCGTGACGAAATGTCAAAGTTGTTTATAATTGAAAATAAAATTTCTATTAACAAGTTTTACCTAGTTTATTTAACAATTACATTAGTTTGGGGTTTAGTGTTAGTATTCTAGTATAGAATAATAGTATCTATCTGTGAAAGTGTCGGAATTACCTAAAGTGAAGGACAAATAGGCAAAAACAAGGACTGACAATCCAATCAATGTTTAGCACTGGTATTTTGCATAAGTATTAGAATGAAAATAGACTATTTAGAGGCAGTTGTTAGTGAAAAATAAAGACTACAGGATGTGTTCTACCTAGTACAAGGACTGGAATCATGAAAATATTTGAAAATTATACTTATAATCACCTACAAAGGCGACTCCTAATCAAGGTAAGGAATTTCCTTTCAAGCGAGCTAAAATGCTTATTTTAAGGTTCATGTACACTCTAAAGTGTTACACATGTATTTATCTATATGAGTTAGTTTCTCGTCGCGTAGTGGGACTAGATCGATTTGTGTGAGGTTGTCCGATATTAACTCATGAATCGCGCTATATACCCCCCACTGCTGGGCACACAGGCCTCTGATGGATAAGGGGATGGGCTGCGGTCTAGCTATACAGGGTTCGAAATAAGTATCGTAATAATAACGAATATCATGATAAGTATCGTAATAATAACGAATGAATAATTATCGATTGATAATAACAAAAAATTGCGCGAGCTGTGAACTATATATTCGAACGTGTATTTCCGCACTTGCCTCCATCCGAATGCACGAAGTGTCAACGTGCCGCGCCATGGGGTATCCACTTAAAACTATACTATATCTATGACTTAAAAGAAAAATATAAAACAAAAAGAATATATAGGTAACATTTATTTGTTTTTATTTATTTTTGTTAGAGTTTGTTATGAAATCATAAGTATAACAAATGAATATCTTATGAAACAAGCTACAAACACTGGTGATAATTATCTAATAATTATTAGATATTAGAATTATTATCCAATAATTATCTAATAATTATAAGATTATTATCCAATAATTATCAAGAAGCATAATTCTCTTGATAATTTCGTACCCTGCTGACCTATACCTGTTCCCAGGTCCACTTCCGCCTCCACACCGGCGAGAAGCCCCTGAAGTGCACTGAGTGCAACAGGACCTTCAGGAGACACTCCACGCTGTGCCAGCACATGAAGAAGCATCGAGGGATCCGGAATCACGTGTGCAGCATATGCAATAAGGCGTTCTATGAGGTGTCGAAGCTGAATGCCCATATGAGGGTTCATACGGGTAGGTAACTAAACTACTCACTGGTGGCTCTGTGACCTGTAAATCGTTATTAACAGGCCTTATTCCTTTTAAATTTAATTTTTTTCATGTTATGTTTAATATATTGATAATTTCAATATAAGTGGTTAATACTTCTCCCTGAGTTCTAGAAAGTAAAAAAAAAATTGACAATTTTGAGTAGTTTTTGAACTAACAATTATCAATGATAAATTCAAACTGTAATAGGTTTCAAATATATACCAATAAATCGCTATGGTCCTGTTCTAAGTAGTAACATTGATAATATGTTATGAGACGTAATGTCTAAAACAGTTTTCTTCACACTGTGGGTCGCGACCCCCAGGGGGATCGCGGCATATATCCAGGGGGGTCGCGAGGATTAGCATCGAGAAAGGCTCGTGACTACAAGGAATGCAAATTTTTTCAAGCATGTACATATATTTTGCAAGTTTAACACTTTCGCAACCAGATATAAAATTTAACCCTACCCCAGAAACCGAGAGCCCGCTAGGTGGGTAGCTTTTTAAGCAAAAATACGTGACCGGCATCTGAGCAAAGATTACGAGTGCCTACCAGGCGGGTTCCTGGTAGCGAAAGTGTTAATCGTACAAACTAGGTTTAAGGGGGTCGCGAAGGAATTTTATTGGTAATTTTGGCCCGTGACACCAAAAGGCTTGAAAAACACTGGTCTAAAACAATCAGCATTTTTGAACAGATAAGGAGCCTTAAAACAAGGGTAAACCGACTAAACTAAAAAGTGCCTCATTGGTCCCTCGTTCAGGTGAGCGTCCATTCGAGTGCCAGTTCTGCGAGCGTCGCTTCGCGCAGCAGTCCGCGCTCATGTACCACCGCCGCACGCACACTGGCGAGAAGCCGTACAGCTGCAAGCTGTGCTCGGCCAGGTTCACCACCTCCTCCGCCAGGAACAACCACATGGTCACGCACACCGGGAACAAGAGGTGGGTCTGGACACATTTGACCCACATTTAGCGTGCACCTGTTGCTCCGGAAAACAGGGTAATACAGATTAGATTTCCTACTTTTTCTGATTGCGAACAGGTTGAGAATATACGTAGAAAACTTCTATACAGGGTGATCAATCCGAATGGGTCAGTAGGGAGAAAACTAAAACTATATGAGATAGGGAAATCTGTTCTCAGGAACCATGGCGTCGATTTTAGATTTACTGGAGATAAGGGCAGCGCAAGACCAATCTTTGTGGAGAACTTTGGCGGAGTCCTTTCTTCCATCGGCATCGGCTGATATGATGATGATGATGAAACGTTGTCTTTTATCCAGGTTCGTGTGCCCGGTATGCTTCAAAGGCTGCACGTCGCGAGCCGAGCTGCGCGTGCACTCCAGCAAGCACACCGGGGAGAAGCTGTTCGGGTGCTCGCAGTGCAGCGCGCGGTTCAGCTCCGCCGCGTACCTGGCCGTGCACCGCCGCCACCACACGGGCGAGCGCAAGTACGTGTGCAACGTGTGCGGCCGAGGTTAGTGCCATGTTTGTTACCCAGGTTATACCCGGTATGCTAAGGCGGGAGAAGCTGTTCGGGTGCTCGCAGTGCAGCGCGCGGTTCAGCTCCGCCTCGTACCTGGCCGTGCACCGCCGCCACCACACGGGCGAGCGCAAGTACGTGTGCAACGTGTGCGGCCGAGGTTAGTGCCATGTTTGTTACCCAGGTTATACCCGGTATGCTAAGGCGGGAGAAGCTGTTCGGGTGCTCGCAGTGCAGCGCGCGGTTCAGCTCCGCCTCGTACCTGGCCGTGCACCGCCGCCACCACACGGGCGAGCGCAAGTACGTGTGCAACGTGTGCGGCCGAGGTTAGTGCCATGTTTGTTACCCAGGTTATACCCGGTATGCTAAGGCGGGAGAAGCTGTTCGGGTGCTCGCAGTGCAGCGCGCGGTTCAGCTCCGCCTCGTACCTGGCCGTGCACCGCCGCCACCACACGGGCGAGCGCAAGTACGTGTGCAACGTGTGCGGCCGAGGTTAGTGCCATGTTTGTTACCCAGGTTATACCCGGTATGCTAAGGCGGGAGAAGCTGTTCGGGTGCTCGCAGTGCAGCGCGCGGTTCAGCTCCGCCTCGTACCTGGCCGTGCACCGCCGCCACCACACGGGCGAGCGCAAGTACGTGTGCAACGTGTGCGGCCGAGGTTAGTGCCATGTTTGTTACCCAGGTTATACCCGGTATGCTAAGGCGGGAGAAGCTGTTCGGGTGCTCGCAGTGCAGCGCGCGGTTCAGCTCCGCCTCGTACCTGGCCGTGCACCGCCGCCACCACACGGGCGAGCGCAAGTACGTGTGCAACGTGTGCGGCCGAGGTTAGTGCCATGTTTGTTACCCAGGTTATACCCGGTATGCTAAGGCGGGAGAAGCTGTTCGGGTGCTCGCAGTGCAGCGCGCGGTTCAGCTCCGCCTCGTACCTGGCCGTGCACCGCCGCCACCACACGGGCGAGCGCAAGTACGTGTGCAACGTGTGCGGCCGAGGTTAGTGCCATGTTTGTTACCCAGGTTATACCCGGTATGCTAAGGCGGGAGAAGCTGTTCGGGTGCTCGCAGTGCAGCGCGCGGTTCAGCTCCGCCTCGTACCTGGCCGTGCACCGCCGCCACCACACGGGCGAGCGCAAGTACGTGTGCAACGTGTGCGGCCGAGGTTAGTGCCATGTTTGTTACCCAGGTTATACCCGGTATGCTAAGGCGGGAGAAGCTGTTCGGGTGCTCGCAGTGCAGCGCGCGGTTCAGCTCCGCCTCGTGCCTGGCCGTGCACCGCCGCCACCACACGGACGAGCGCAAGTACGTGTGCAACGTGTGCGGCCGAGGTTAGTGCCATGTTTGTTACCCAGGTTATACCCGGTATGCTAAGGCGGGAGAAGCTGTTCGGGTGCTCGCAGTGCAGCGCGCGGTTCAGCTCCGCCTCGTACCTGGCCGTGCACCGCCGCCACCACACGGGCGAGCGCAAGTACGTGTGCAACGTGTGCGGCCGAGGTTAGTGCCATGTTTGTTACCCAGGTTATACCCGGTATGCTAAGGCGGGAGAAGCTGTTCGGGTGCTCGCAGTGCAGCGCGCGGTTCAGCTCCGCCTCGTACCTGGCCGTGCACCGCCGCCACCACACGGGCGAGCGCAAGTACGTGTGCAACGTGTGCGGCCGAGGTTAGTGCCATGTTTGTTACCCAGGTTATACCCGGTATGCTAAGGCGGGAGAAGCTGTTCGGGTGCTCGCAGTGCAGCGCGCGGTTCAGCTCCGCCTCGTACCTGGCCGTGCACCGCCGCCACCACACGGGCGAGCGCAAGTACGTGTGCAACGTGTGCGGCCGAGGTTAGTGCCATGTTTGTTACCCAGGTTATACCCGGTATGCTAAGGCGGGAGAAGCTGTTCGGGTGCTCGCAGTGCAGCGCGCGGTTCAGCTCCGCCTCGTACCTGGCCGTGCACCGCCGCCACCACACGGGCGAGCGCAAGTACGTGTGCAACGTGTGCGGCCGAGGTTAGTGCCATGTTTGTTACCCAGGTTATACCCGGTATGCTAAGGCGGGAGAAGCTGTTCGGGTGCTCGCAGTGCAGCGCGCGGTTCAGCTCCGCCTCGTACCTGGCCGTGCACCGCCGCCACCACACGGGCGAGCGCAAGTACGTGTGCAACGTGTGCGGCCGAGGTTAGTGCCATGTTTGTTACCCAGGTTATACCCGGTATGCTAAGGCGGGAGAAGCTGTTCGGGTGCTCGCAGTGCAGCGCGCGGTTCAGCTCCGCCTCGTACCTGGCCGTGCACCGCCGCCACCACACGGGCGAGCGCAAGTACGTGTGCAACGTGTGCGGCCGAGGTTAGTGCCATGTTTGTTACCCAGGTTATACCCGGTATGCTAAGGCGGGAGAAGCTGTTCGGGTGCTCGCAGTGCAGCGCGCGGTTCAGCTCCGCCTCGTACCTGGCCGTGCACCGCCGCCACCACACGGGCGAGCGCAAGTACGTGTGCAACGTGTGCGGCCGAGGTTAGTGCCATGTTTGTTACCCAGGTTATACCCGGTATGCTAAGGCGGGAGAAGCTGTTCGGGTGCTCGCAGTGCAGCGCGCGGTTCAGCTCCGCCTCGTACCTGGCCGTGCACCGCCGCCACCACACGGGCGAGCGCAAGTACGTGTGCAACGTGTGCGGCCGAGGTTAGTGCCATGTTTGTTACCCAGGTTATACCCGGTATGCTAAGGCGGGAGAAGCTGTTCGGGTGCTCGCAGTGCAGCGCGCGGTTCAGCTCCGCCTCGTACCTGGCCGTGCACCGCCGCCACCACACGGGCGAGCGCAAGTACGTGTGCAACGTGTGCGGCCGAGGTTAGTGCCATGTTTGTTACCCAGGTTATACCCGGTATGCTAAGGCGGGAGAAGCTGTTCGGGTGCTCGCAGTGCAGCGCGCGGTTCAGCTCCGCCTCGTACCTGGCCGTGCACCGCCGCCACCACACGGGCGAGCGCAAGTACGTGTGCAACGTGTGCGGCCGAGGTTAGTGCCATGTTTGTTACCCAGGTTATACCCGGTATGCTAAGGCGGGAGAAGCTGTTCGGGTGCTCGCAGTGCAGCGCGCGGTTCAGCTCCGCCTCGTACCTGGCCGTGCACCGCCGCCACCACACGGGCGAGCGCAAGTACGTGTGCAACGTGTGCGGCCGAGGTTAGTGCCATGTTTGTTACCCAGGTTATACCCGGTATGCTAAGGCGGGAGAAGCTGTTCGGGTGCTCGCAGTGCAGCGCGCGGTTCAGCTCCGCCTCGTACCTGGCCGTGCACCGCCGCCACCACACGGGCGAGCGCAAGTACGTGTGCAACGTGTGCGGCCGAGGTTAGTGCCATGTTGGACACTATGTACTTGAAAAGGATTCAACATAGATAACTACCGTGGGTCTCAAACATATTAAAATACATAAACAGGTTTACTCACATCGTAGAAGTCGAATATCGACATTGTTCGGTTGGCCGCCGCCGCCTTGATGAATCGCATACCGTTTCGAAACATCTCGAGCGATATTCGACTTCTGCGACGTGAGTAAACCCGTTAATGTATTTTAATATATCTAAAATGTTTGCCTTTCTTGTTTTCTCTTATACCTACTTGTAACATAGCTTTCATTTACTCCATCCCGGACACCGACAGATCCCGCTAGATGGGCGCTTGTATAATACAATTCGCCGAGCTGGACCGGCAGCTGAGTAGAGGTTACGAGCGCCCACCAGGCGGGTTGTCAGTCATGAAAGTGTTCGATAAAACACGTTTCCAAACATGCGATGACTTGTCGTCATAACGTGCATTCTAACACGCTTCGAAATATCACATTTGGGGCGGAACAACTCAAGAGAACGGAAGTAATTTGTTTTTAAAACATGGCGGCTGTGTTCATTAACGGGCTGAACAGCAGAATTATATATTTTTTTGAGTGGTGTATTTTTTTTATTTTATTGTGCCCCGCGGTGTTACCCTCTCATCCCACGGGAGCACTAAATTTATTCGGGATGAAAAGTATCCTATGTCCTTCCCCGGGACTAAAACTATCTATATACCAAATTTCATCTAAATCGGTTCAGCGGTTTAAGCGTGAAGAGGTAACAGACAGACAGACACACTTTCGCATTTATAATATTAAGTATGGATGTTAGAGAAAAACGCTATACATGCCTTAGCCGTGTAAAAGGCTCCCTACGGTCGGCCGTCTATACCTACATATAATATACTATTCCTCCTCCACAGGCTATATGGAATCCGGTTCCTTCAAAAAGCATATCAAACCCCACGAGCCCAAGCCCGAAGACTCCCCCGAAGCGCCAGAGGTGGAGAAAATAGAAGAAGCACGGAGTCCAGTGGAAGAACAGGAGAGTCAGCAAGAGACGGCGGCGGCTCAAACTCAGAGCGCTGAGGTGCCGGTGACGCAGCGGCGGTATAAATGTGGAGTCTGCGTGAACACTTATATGTATCTGCATAGCTTGAAGAAACATATGGCCGGGCATGTACAGGTATGTAATAGAAGAAGCACAGAGTCCAGTGGAAGAACAGGAGAGTCAGCAAGAGACGGCGGCGGCTCAAACTCAGAGCGCTGAGGTGCCGGTGACGCAGCGGCGGTATAAATGTGGAGTCTGCGTGAACACTTATATGTATCTGCATAGCTTGAAGAAACATATGGCCGGGCATGTACAGGTATGTAATAGAAGAAGCACAGAGTCCAGTGGAAGAACAGGAGAGTCAGCAAGAGACGGCGGCGGCTCAAACTCAGAGCGCTGAGGTGCCGGTGACGCAGCGGCGGTATAAATGTGGAGTCTGCGTGAACACTTATATGTATCTGCATAGCTTGAAGAAACATATGGCCGGGCATGTACAGGTATGTAATAGAAGAAGCACAGAGTCCAGTGGAAGAACAGGAGAGTCAGCAAGAGACGGCGGCGGCTCAAACTCAGAGCGCTGAGGTGCCGGTGACGCAGCGGCGGTATAAATGTGGAGTCTGCGTGAACACTTATATGTATCTGCATAGCTTGAAGAAACATATGGCCGGGCATGTACAGGTATGTAATAGAAGAAGCACAGAGTCCAGTGGAAGAACAGGAGAGTCAGCAAGAGACGGCGGCGGCTCAAACTCAGAGCGCTGAGGTGCCGGTGACGCAGCGGCGGTATAAATGTGGAGTCTGCGTGAACACTTATATGTATCTGCATAGCTTGAAGAAACATATGGCCGGGCATGTACAGGTATGTAATAGAAGAAGCACAGAGTCCAGTGGAAGAACAGGAGAGTCAGCAAGAGACGGCGGCGGCTCAAACTCAGAGCGCTGAGGTGCCGGTGACGCAGCGGCGGTATAAATGTGGAGTCTGCGTGAACACTTATATGTATCTGCATAGCTTGAAGAAACATATGGCCGGGCATGTACAGGTATGTAATAGAAGAAGCACAGAGTCCAGTGGAAGAACAGGAGAGTCAGCAAGAGACGGCGGCGGCTCAAACTCAGAGCGCTGAGGTGCCGGTGACGCAGCGGCGGTATAAATGTGGAGTCTGCGTGAACACTTATATGTATCTGCATAGCTTGAAGAAACATATGGCCGGGCATGTACAGGTATGTAATAGGCTAGTAGACCCTGTTTTGAAATGTATTTGAAATGGTTAATAATGATCTTACTAGCTCTGAAAAAAATGTCTTTTATTTTTGGGAAAAAGCTAGAAACATAAATTTTATCAATTGAAAATTAGAAATTTCATGAACAGTCAAAAACGCCGTTCGCCATTTTTGCCTTTTGCTAATCTGTGGCGTGACTGTAAATGTTCGGAATTCGACCGTCGTATAGTGCCATTCCGCTCACTCCAATATACTTTGACAGGAGATCGAGAGGGACGGCACTATTCGAAGTCGTCAAAGTAGACTTTCAGTTATCTTTACAGGACCGATGACGTCACTATCATAAGCGAAAATGGCGGACAGCGTTTTAAGCATTTCAAAATACACAAACCATATTTTCAAATTCAATTTTTTCAGCCATCTTTCACTTTTATGGATTGATAAATATATATTTAGGTTTCCTTTGCTAAATACTATACGGAATAAACATTAGTATATTACAATTTGACATGAGTCAACTAGCCCATTAATAATTATCATCAATATCATCATCATAAATTTAAGAGTCAAACTCTTGTTGGTGTAACTGATGTCTCCATCTCTATCCATAGCCAACTTCTTGATTTCCCTATACGGCATGTCGTTTACCTTCTTTTTTTATTTGTTTTATGTAGCTTATTCTTGGTCTCCCCTGCCTCCTTTTCTTTGTTGCTTATTAAAGCGTCATTTCGTATAAGGTGACCAAACATCCTCTCTCTCTTTTCTATGGTGTGCAACAAATCCTTTTTTTCTGTCACTCTTTTAAGTTTTAAGTACATTTTCATTCGTGGCTTTTTCTGTCCAACTCATTTTCTGCATCCGACGCCTACACCACAAATGGATAAAAAAAAACACTATGGCGGTATGAAAGATTCTGATAATTGAAATTAGGACGGTAGTATTTGACGTTGGCGTCAGTGGCATAATCTAAATTCATATAAGCCGCAGGTTTTGTTAATAACTTGTGGAACATAATCGATAAAGAACAGAAAACGGAGCCCATACCCATATAACAATATACTCCGACTTGAAAAATATTCCACATTCTGACATCTTATATTTTCTATTTCATCAGCAACAACAGCAGCAGCAACAACAACAACAGCAGCAGCAACAACAACAGCAGCAGCAACAACAACAACAACAACAACAACAGCAGCAGCAGCAGCAGCAACAACAACAACAACAACAAGTACAAGTCCAAGTGCAACAACAAGTCCAACAGCAGCAACAACAAGTGTCGGTCCAGCAAGTTGGGGCGCAACTACAACAGCAAGTGTTGCAAGTGGGCGGCGTACAACAACCCGCGTTGCCGCTCCACGCGCAGCAGCAGTCGCTCGTTCAGGTAACAACAACAACAAAAGTTAAAGTAGCAATAACAACAGAAAGATGAATACACTAAATATAAAAAAAATATTTCAGCATTCAATTAATTTCATCAAAACGAACCAAAAAATATACAACAACCATGTACTTAAACTCACTTTTTCACGGTCAAAATGGTAATTTAGTTTATTTTCCATACATAATTATTGTTACTTTCCTGGAAGATGACGACACGGCATGCTTGCCATTTGTATGGAGCGTAGAAAAAAACTTACTTTAAGAGGCCTTATTCCTTTTAAATTTTTTTTTTTTGTATTATGACTATAGATCATTTCAACCAACTTTTTGAAGTGAACAATACTTTTCCCTGAGTTCTAGGTAGTATAGCATAGCTATTTCATGCTTTCATTGCGTGCAGTCAAAAATAAGTTGAAAAAACTAATTTTCGGCGTGAATTTTGTCAATTTCGAGTAGTTTTTGAAAATATCAATGAAAAATTCAAACTGTAGGTTTCAAATATATACCAATAAATCCCAATAGATCTGTTTAGGTAGTAACATCAATAGTAAGCTAAGAAACTTGTTTGATCATAGAGAAAAATGTCTAAAACAGTCAGCATTTTTAAAGGAATAAGGCCTTTTAAGTCACATATTTCAAAGAATATTATTAATAATTAATTATTAATAATATGCTAATTTTATTCATATAACTACAGTTTGCTGAAGAATTTAAGACTTGTCGTCTTCCCTATTAAACCATTGTTAGAAAGATCAAAGTATAAAGAAAAGAATAAAAGTGTAACCTGGCGGGACAGACAAACAATGCAAAGATTAACACAAACCATAAGGATTAAATCGAGAGGTCTCTTGCCGTTGCGGTGGTGGAGTGGTTGACACGTTGGACCTGTAATACAGAAGTACCGGGTTGGTACTCGGTCTATTCCACCAGGATACGCATTTCAAGTTTTCTTTGTACTTTGTATCAATGTTTCAATAAAAAACATGTGGTTTTTAATGTGGAAACACATTAAAAAGTAATAAAACGTTACAATCTTTTTCACAAATTTTGTTAATTTTTTAGGGTTCCGTACCCAAAGGGTAAAAACGGGACCCTATTACTGAGACTTCGCTGTCCGTCCGTCTGTCACCAGGCTGTATCTCAAGAACGGTGATAGCTAGACAGTTGAAATTTTCACAGATGATGTATTTCTATTGCCGCTATAACAACAAATACTAAAAATAAAATAAAATAAATATTTAAGGGGGGCTCCCATACAACAAACGGGTTGGTTGCGTTAACTTTGCACCTCATTTGTATCGAGCGCTATACATACCAGGTGCAAACTTAATTTAACCACTTAAGGATGGAAAGTATTTGTACGGAACCCTCGGTGCGCGAGTCCGACTCGCACTTGACCGGTTTTTTTTTTCATTCGCAGGCCGGCCACTCCCCGTACCCTGTGATATCTTCAGTGCAGTCGCTACAATTGCAGCAAACACAACAGCAAGTCAATACCGTACGTATATTGTAAATATTTATAGTTGTCTTGACAGTTTCATTGCACCTATTTATTGAGGTTTATTAGGGACAACAGTGATGTCTTTTCTAATTTATAATACTCGCATTGCTCGCATTTCGTTCTTCTGCACGTCCAGCATTTTTGTCGCTGAGTGGCGCGACAAGCGAAGTCGCGGCAAGATTTTGCGCCGCATAGGATAGCATTTGCGCTTAACATCGATTTTTTTTTACTTTTTTTCTGCATTCGCTATAAATTACATCAAGCTTGCCATTAAATGCTATCTGAAAAAAAGTAGACAAAATTTATATATAAATTAAGAAGGCTACGACCATATAGCGTAGTGACGTCATAACACATTATTTTCTTTGAAATGTCATACAGTAAGCGCTTTGACAGTTCATAAAAATAACAGATTTGATCTGTCAGTCTACCTAATTTGCGTTATTTAATGTACATTTGTGACGGACCTTACTAAGAATATGTGTTTATTTGTAGCAACAACAGCCGCAGCAACTACAGGTGCAGACCATACAAATCCACCCCCAACACCAGCCCATACAAATTCATGTAAGTATCTGTTTCTCCCATCAGTACAAAGATCCAACAATGAAAAAAAAAAAAATTCTACATTGAAGCAAAACGGGCCAACCGGATTGTTAATATCACTTTTTTACATTGTATAGTTATAGGTCGACAAGTTGCTTTAGGGACCTTAAGATTATGGAAGATTTTCGTGATATTTATCTAGCAAGGAGGACATCTAGTGACTTTGAAAGTCTGTTATAAACTATTTTAGCGTTACAATACCATAAACTCCACGGCGACTCATCAGACGAAGTATGAAGGATAGAGTAGTATTACACCTTTTTTTTGTTGAAATGACGGTTCCGATATTCTAAAGTGCGGAGGTATAGTCCTTTGGCGGCGTTGTGTACGATCGACTTAAGAAAACAAGCCATTGTTTGTAAACCTCAAAAACACCAAAATGACCATATTGCAAAAAGTCGTTATAATCTCACCTTTAAAGTTCAATTGATTATCAACTCTATCTCCATGAGCCATAGATTACAAGTGCATTTATAGAATAATTGCGTTACAGCTGTCTTCGCGTTAGTTCAATTCTCAGGTAGCCAGGTAAACGCCATTTCTATTAAAGCAATTTAAACTCTTTCTTTGCAAATATAATCCATCAAAATGACAATGCACAAAGTCTGTCAGAAGAATTCAGAAGAATCTATATGAAGCACGCTTTTCTTATTATGACCAGGGATCGGACAAATGTGCGTCATTCATTATACACGGTGACAAGTCGGAGTATATGCTCATGGAAGCCGCCAACAAACCGTCCGCAATACCTCCACCGCTGCTGAACGGAAAGCAGTTGCGTCGAGTAGAGGAAGTGAAATACTTAGGCCACATTCTACTGTCCAGTATGAAGGACGATAAGGACATTGGGAGGCAGAGACGAGCCATAGCGGTGCGAGCCAATATGCTAGCCAGGAGGTTCGCCAAATGCAGGGAGGGCGTCGAGAGGCAACTCTTCCTCTCTTATTGCACTAGCGTCCACACAGTAGACCTGTGGTCTAGGTACACCTGCGCCGCGCTGACCGACATGCCAGTGCAGTACAACAACGCGTGGCGCGCAATGTTCCGGCTGCCGCGCTGGTGCAGCGCCAGCGCCATGTTCGCCGAGGGGCGCGCGAGAGGCCATCTACGCCTCCTCCAACACCCTACTCGCGGTGGCGAGAGAGTGGGAGGCCAGTCCGCTCCACGAGCGCTGGAGAGGCTACCACAAGCCTGTGGGCACGGGGCCGGGGTGACCCGTGGCTAACTACCTATGTCTAGGTAATATGTCAATGTGTATTTGTAAATTGTATTTTGTGTTTTTGTTTTTGTGTTTTAATTTTAATTTATATAATTGTAATTATTATTATTATGGAATCTCGAATTCATGAATAAAATTATTTCATTTCATTTCATTCATTTCATTAGTTCTAGGTGTCTCTAATAAGGTTCTACTGTCTTTTGGCAAGAAACTATTTTTTTGTCTTCCCTTAATATGCATAATAATTCATTTAAAGCATTGTGGGGTATTTGATACTGTAATGCCCATTGCTGAAGCTTTTCCTTTAGTATTAAATTATTATTCTCATTTGCTTCTGTTTCTGAGGGTACCGTTTCATCATGGGAGTCTTCACTGAATCTCAATATTTCATCGTTTACCTACTTCTGAGACATTATTTGTACTGGGGAACTCGATAACGGCGTGATCATCGAATATTGGATTCAATATTGCACCATTTTGAAGTAGATCATTACTACTGCTGCATGATGGAAGCACTGCTGTACTATTTGCACTTGAATTATCCCTTGTATCACTCTCCGTGACATTATTGTTTGTCTTTGTTAAGACTTTATGGAGTTTTCGGTAAAAAGAAGACGAATGGCGGTAGGGTTTCTTGTTTCTATTCATTTTACCGATAACCGTAGGTAATACTACCGACTAAACGCACTCACATGGTATATACATTTTGAGAACTGCTGGTTCAATATGAGGTTTTTTTTTATTCTATGGGGTTGACACCGTTTAGACACAGTTATCGAACTTTGTGTGGAATTGATAGGAACCAGTAAAATCGTTTCGACACTGTGTTGTAACAGTTCCATGCCAAGTGTACACAGTTGCAAACTCAACACAATGTTTTCAAAAAAATTCTTGTAATACTGAGTGGTAACCGAGTAGTAACCGTTCCGCAAAATAATTACCAAAATTTCAGTCAGTCCCAAAGTGTTCACAATGTTACCACACTTCGCAACCGAACTGCAACTTTTTGTATGTGTTGTAACAGTTACTACTCGGCGACTACTTTTAGCAAACGTGTTACTACTATTTAATTCTCGCGACCGAAAATGGTTGTATGGGTAGGCAATCACTCAAGGAGATTCGAGTAACTGCGAGCACGTAAATAAAATAGAAGACGGACATAGGAAAAAAGATCCCATAATCGAATCCCAGAGCAAACCGACAATCGAGAGCGGTAGTGAAAACGAGTCGACAGACGAAAGGGATTCCGATGACCTGGATGAATCTGAAGACTATTTTAATGTTGAATATTTGGAGTCGGATTTAGATGAATAGGTAATTATTTTAAATCTCAAAATTATCATGATACAGAAAACTTGCTACAGAACTAGGTTATGTGCATTTATAACGAGATAACAACTAGATATTGTATAACACACTCCAAAACACACACGAATCTTTAGTTACGAAATGGTAATTACGTAACTAAAGTATTTAGTTATAACTTCTTAGAAGTTTTTTTTAAGTGAATCTTAGTATTCTTAGTCACTGCTAATATTCATTTTAGATTGTACTTATTTGAATATCATTTTTAAGATGTATCTGTAACGCGATACCTATAATTTACCGTCTAAGGAAGAGCGTTGTCCCTTAGCACAGGTATACAATACTTAAAAAAAGGCATCAAACACTGTCATGTCGATGTAATCGTGTTAATGAATAAATATGTTTTATTTTATTTAATTAAAGTATATTCGGAGAAGACATTTGTTTTATATTCAACCAATATTAGCCAATACGCGCTGTCTTATACATTTGTGCATACTTATACATATGTAAGCTGTTAGCGCCATACCAGGGTCTTAACGCAACTTGTCAGGCTTTCAGTGTGTTTCATGTGGTTTTTATCGTTTGTCGCCAGGCGGTAGGCGTGCAACAGGTCCAGCAACAACAGTTACATGTGGCCACGTCGAGCTGTCAGACGATGCTGCCAAACATATTGCAGGTATATAACGGTTTCGATTTCGCCTATCTTCTATGTCCGAAACTTATTTTGCAAAGGATGGGCAGATTTGTATCGACTCTGGCTTAGGGACAAATAACGACAAGCGTTTTCATATTCTACAACTTTTTGTATGGCGGGAAATCTCAAATCCCTGTGCAAAAAAAAGTTAATAAAAAAGCGATAGGTACAGGAACTTAGTATCAAAAACCCTAACATAATAAAGTTTCAACTTAAACTTCTTTTATCAGCGATAACTTTATTCAATTCCTGCCGTTCTAGTTTTTAGAATAAGCTATCCAGTGATATATAGCAGCTTGTCCTTATTGGTCATATAGTTATTTTTAAATGGCATGTATTTAAATCGATATCTGTATATTCCCTTTTTTCGATCAAAGTATTTGAAAGTTTCACCAAAAATACTGACTTGCACACTAATTATGCACACTAAATAATGCGAATTAAATATACTATTTAAAGGTATTTGCAAAACTGTATGACTGGATATAAAAAAAAACTAACCTAACCTGGCCGGGTCGGATCTGCTCTGAAAGGTGATTGATTCACCTCAACCTATACGAACCATATTTTTGGTGTGAATTCGGTTAAACCGGTCATCTCGTTTTGTATGATGTTTAAGTTTTTTTTTGTATGACATGTTCAGTTAATCAATTGTTTTTTTTGCACAGCATTAGTTTTTCTGGTATGCATTCAGTTAATTAGTGGAGTTACCTAGTGTGCTAAAAATTATACAGATGTGCATTTAATAATATCCCTTTTTAAATAGTTAGTTAGTTTTATTGTGTTGTGTACACAATTTTCATATCAAAGGTAAAAGCTAAGTAGCTGGGCGTTAGGGTGGCGGAAAGGTTAACGCGCATTTGTTTTGTTACCTGCTTCCATTTGTCCAAAAGTAAGCTTCTAGACAGTAGTAAAACAGTGTTTTTTTGTGGTCATGTTTCTCATGGTTACAAGATAAGTTCTCAAGTGGCATTCTGAAGTTCTCTGTAAAGTCGGTTTACGGACGATAGTTTTACGTGATAATGATAACGTATGCCGGCCGATGGAGTGGATGAGAGATAGATGCGTCACAAGCCGATCGTGCCTCTCTATCGCTTGCTCCGCGCTCTCAACGTGTCAATGAGTCATGTTTTTTCGTGCGCGCAGCCGGCGTTCATAGATTTATGACGGTATTACGTCAAAAATTACAATAATAATATAATAATAATAATTCTTTATTTTAGATAATACAATCCATATTAAATTGTTATTAAAAAATTAAATAAAATAATAATAGAAGAACTTATATCTATGTTAGTAACATCACTGCAATAATTAATTAATTTTTAACATTAATCTAGAGAGGATCCCAAGTGGACTTTCGTCCAATGCTCAAACAATGGGCCTTCTACCCTATCAGCTATAATGGCTACGAGGCTATTGCGGCTGCCACGGACACGGCGCCACAGGGATGCGATTCGTTTGCGTATGATGGCCTGGAAAGTGTCTACGTTTGCCTCAACGAACATTCCTGAAGCACTACAGTATCGTGGCAGCCCCATCATGGCCCTGAAGCCATTATTATATTGTACGCGAAGGGCACTGTGGGCTTTTTTCGTGTAATTGACCCATAGGCTGCAAGTGTAAAACGATTGGCGATTGACAACTATACCTGTGTATACTTTTTGTTGGGCAGCTGGGCGGCGGCACGGTCGCAGTGTCCGGCCTGAGCGGCGCGGACCTGGGCGGAGTCGCGCGCCGCATCATCCTGCCGCCGCAGCAGCCGCACCCGCACCGCCCCACCGTCTACACCATACACCACTGACGAGCCCACAGACCACCCCCACTAGACGGAGCATGTGAGGCGACCCGCGCGCACCGACGATATGGTGCGGCAGAACATTAAACTATCAACACGGCGGTATAGTTGAAAACCAGCGGCTTGTAAGCCGGTAGTAACCGAAAGCAGCGGCTAGATACGAATAACCAGCCGCTTGATACCGGGTAGATACCCGACTTGAGCATCAAATAAAGAAATGATTTTTATTACATTTTTTTGTTAAACTTTTATTTTTGTTAAACAGTAGCACTTTTTTTTTTAAATAGACCCCGTAGACACCATTTGTACCTACTAATTTACTTAATTCAGATACGAAAAGTAAACTATGAAACAACGTTTGTGTTAAGGTGGCGGTGTATGAAAATTATAAGAATAAAGGTAGCTAAATCAGTTTATTTTGGATCTAATCATCATTGTAAACCAAACGCGGGAATCTCGCGCGGCAGGATAAATGCGTGTGGGGGGCTGAGGGGTGCGCGGGGCATGCGGGGATGCTTACTATTACTAGGTTACTGATAAATACCTATTTCCAATTCATCTCTCACAAATAAATTATTAAAATAGTCCTATTCCACTGCTCTTTCACATTTTGTAAGAGAATTTCGAGTTTTTAACACTTAATACAGATGCAAAAGTCATTGTATATGTCTATTTATGTTAAATCGATCCTATAGTAAATAAATGAAAAGAAAAATAACAAAAACAAACATTGAATCATGTGAATATGTCAATGAAATGTAAGCAGCCGTTTCCAGCCACTTGTTATCGCTAGAAATGATAATAAGCCAAATAAGCCGTTTCTAGCCGCTGGGCTAGAAATGTTAGCAACCAGCTTCGCATCTATACACGGCGGCCACCGTTTAGTTGAGTCCTTGTTTATGATCCATGCGTACGTCAACGAAAAAAGAAATTAAATAAATAACATGGTAAATTGTAGTGTTAAGTGGTGTAGAGAGAGCTCATTAACATGGACGCAACTAAACGGTGGCCGCCGTGTCGATACTGTAATGTTCTGCCGTACCATATCGCTGGTGCGCGCGGGTCGCCTCACATGCTCCGTCTAGTGGGGGTTGTGTGTGAACGAGCCTCACCGACCGGGCCGGGCGGAATCACACTTCGTTCTCGCTCATCCCAGCTCCGCATCACTGGAAACGCACCCTAAGAGCAAATGTTACACATCCCAAGTTGTTAGAGTCACAGACATGAATTTTGAACGTGTTGTTTATTCCGAGACGTAATGAGAAACGTGATGCGATCATACGTTTTTACAGACCTTATTGGATGCGTTTATAAAGTCACACACAAGCACTGAAGCGTCAGAATCAATCATTCGATCCAACGAGTACTTTGAAATACCGCAAGGTGTAGTCAGGTAGCTGACTGCCTCCGTCGGGTAGTTCATCGGCAACGACAGCGCGGCGGCGAGACGGAAGCCACGAATCCAACCAGAATCTTTCTGAACACCTTTCTTTCTGCAACTAACAAACTTTTCTCCTTCCTAAGGGTCAGCGTCCAAGCCTCACAGCCATACATTACTCTAACTTATTCAATTAATATTTGTATCAAAGTCTCCGTTGTGCAACGACAGTTAACCTTCCAATAACGTACCTTAAGGTTCTATTTTAAGGTTCCTTATTGTATCGTTAATTTTTGTCGCACAACGGAACTTATTCCAATCGCTTTGTTTCCTCGCTAACTACGACTTAATTTCTTCAAACTTTTTGGTCCTAACCCGTAAGAAACATGTCCTACACGTCCCGTGAACTCGACATCGTTCAGTACCTTACCATGGGTTTACAGTGACCGTGCTCGCTGGCGATTTGTATGGAGAATTGTAGTTGTACAAAGTAACCGCTGGGGCACTGTGCTATTCTCCATACAAACCGTTTACGCTGGCGCCAGCGAGCACGGTCACTGTAAACTCATGTCATGGTAAGGGTACCTACTGATCCAAATTCGCTATATCGATAAACTCACTTATCGATACTGCACCTATCAGTCGACTTATCCAAAATCAATCAACACAAATTAAGCAGTTACTGACATTTACATTATAGTGAATAGATAAATATGCAATAAAGACTATTTTGTGCCTGTTTACATTAAATACCATTTATTTTCATAGTAGGATACAATAGATATACACAATATTGAAACATTAACCTCCAGAAACACTTCGTATATGCAATTCAAGTGATAACCTACTGAAGTAAAGTTTCTCCTTTTGTCCTGATTTAGGGTACGTTCCCATAAACGCGGGTACTGAAAACCGCTGGGGCGTTCCACCAGAACGTCTACTTTGTTCTAACAATGACATTCACTATCAATTCAAAAGCCAAGTTATAAAATATTGACATACAAGAAATTTATTTTCTAACTTATACCGAAATAAAACCGTCACGACCCGACATTCTGGTTGAATGCCCTCTCTTATAACTGGTAAGTTATAGAAATTCTATTGGGAAAATATGAAATAGTGTATATTAGTCGCAAGCCGACAATAATTTATAGAGCAAATACCTTTTGACCATGTTAACGCCACATTACTCGTCATATCTGTACATAATTTAGGTTTAATGTTAGGCCTAGGGTGCATTCGTTGTGGTACGGCGACCTCTGAAAATGTGAACCCAATTTTGATTGTATATTTTAGACGTGATTTGATGCTTATTGTACATAAGGTAATTATTTTAGGGCTTTGTGAAAACGGTTGTTTGCGTCCTGCCCTTTACTCCTAAGTTAGTAGTTTCGCCAACGAAAAGGTACATGATTATGTACGCTTTTTGACAAGCTACGAAGCATCCTATGCCAGAATTACGTAGCACGATTTTGTCAACATTTCCAATAAACATTATTATCTCGACCACTTTATGAACGATTATGAGTTTGGTGCTGGGATATCAGATGTAAAAGTATAGACAACTCACGCTTACCCAGAAGATGCATTGTTCACTCTTGCCTTAACCCATTCACGGCCAATGACGCGACGTATGCGTCATGCTCGAACGCTGTCGACATGCCCGTGACGCGTAAACGCGTCATGAATAATTCCCTATTTAAATATAAACGATACATAATATGAAATGCTAACATATGTGACATTTGAGTTAAGGAGTATATTTATAAATAACGTTCGACTGAAATTTTATTTATAGTTGCTAGCGTATGTTTATTTTATTGTGGACAAGTAAATAACCACGATAGTTGAAATGGTCGGACGGTAGGCGATATACTGGGAGTTGATTCGAAGTCGAATTTTAAGTCAGTTTCGCCACACGCAGAAACCGACAGCGCCCGCTAGGTGGGCGCAAGCCCATCCCAGACGCCAACAGCGCCCGCTAGGTGGGCGCTTTTATAGTGCCCGGCGAGCTGGGCCGGCAGCTGAGTAAAAGTTACGAGCGCCCACCAGGCGGGATGTTGGTCGTGAATGTGTTAAATGAAAAATGTTGATAGATTCGTGCTTAAGTATTTCATTCAATAAATTGTAGATAATGTTTACATTAGAGTAGGGAATGGTTAATATATTTCTTAGTACAAGTAGTGATATGCTTCACTGCAAGCAGGATCTGATAGGATAAGCTACAAGTCTCATAAGAGCACTTTTTAGTCATGTTGCATATATAACTGTATCGTGTTCAATAAAGCAATAAATATATGTTATATTGTGTTGTGGTTTTATTTATACGGAGTTTGCAAAAAATATATACAACTTCATTTATAAATTCAATCTTTTCGCCGTATTAAAAGCAAAGTGTTGTCTTCAAAGACAGTATTTAGTGTTGTGCGTGTGTGTGATAAGTATATCGATTTCTTTTAGACATAATTAGGTTGAGAAATAAAAATACATAGTACTAAAAATAATAATTATTACAGTATATTACAAATACAGAAATCAAATCAATCTTATTCATCCACTGAGAAAAGGTTTTCCCAGATTAACCTTTTGGCCGACCAGCGAATAGCGTCTGGGATGAAATTGCAGTCTCTTGGGCTCAAAAGGTTGAGAAGCATTTGGGATAACTGGTTATAATCTGTCACGTTACACGTTTAAAGCCTTTACACACTGCATGGACGGGTCATGATAGGATGACAATGCAAGTAGCTACGCAAAATAATATGCTTCAAATAATCTACTACTGGATGCGGGCATTTTTAACAATAGGATCATGTGAACTTGGTCGCTTAGCTACTTCTTTTGCCAAATGTCCATGACATAGTGTATGTCTCTTTCCATAACCATTTGAGTGATAGAGGGGGCACGATTTGAAATTATCAAGCTCGACTCTCCACGCATTCAGTGTAAAGGCTCATCAATTCATAATTCTCGCACTTTGGCACATAAGCTAATTCGATATATTATAAGAATGCCTGCGTACCAGACACGAGGCTTAAAGAACAGCATACAGCTAAACAAACCACCCTAAAAGACTAGACCAGTTTTTTAGCATTAGAAACTAGGCTCAAGTTGCACCACATATACAATCATATTTTCCTCCACTTTCACCTATTTTTTTTACATAATATGAAACGTACAAAAATCTTGATGATATATGTCCTAGTTTATTCAGTCCCTCTGGATTTATTTTTACTATATTCATATCATAATAAATTTTACGTCATTCTACTTCTGGGCCTTAGTGGGATTTTCTGTCCCGGAGAGAAAATCTCACTTCCTGCCCTAGTCGTAAAACTTTAGACAAACCACGGGCGGTAATGCGTAAAGCCCCTGAATCCATATTTATGGAACTCGTCGTTCTAGGACATTCACGAATTAATCGCCCTAGGTATGTAATGTACTAATTCAACACTTATGTACCGTAAGAGGCTATTTGGAACCATTGGAAGGTGTATTTAGTACTAAGCAAAAAAAACTTAACACCGACTTAATTTGCCAATTTTCAATTATTGCGAATATAAATTGAGATTAAAAACTTTAATTACCATTTCACCAAATATCCCCTTGGGTACAAATAGCTTACCTTACCTTAGGGTATTGAATACTCTAAATAAATGCAAACTTTACATTGTCCTATTTATCAATAAGAATACAAAATTGATATCAGTTAGTTACAGGTATAATAATGCACCTGACAAGTATTGTTACTAATTATAGTTATTTTTAATGCTAAAAAACTAAATATAAGTGCTATAAATAAAGAAACACGAACCCTACTTAAAAACACACCATTAGGCTAGACGACACTACATTCAAAAGGCCACAAGTTGCATAACGTCCTATATAGTCAATTACAGATATTCAGTCACTTCCTATAGGTAAGGTGGGGCTAAAACAGTTTAATGTCTAACAATTAATCTAGTTCTTGGACTGTGGCAGTCTTGCCTCGGTGACAGTATTACCCCATCTTACCTAAGTACATTTCTTCACACAAGCGTCAAACTTGAACAATATAAATACTAACTAAGCGTGGACATGTTATTTTTACACGTTGATAATGCAAATTAAAATGGATCAACCTTTTGCTGCTTTTTCTTCTGATATAATAAGGCTAGTTTCCTGACAGTTCAAGTCAGTTACTTTTTATGAAACATCAAAACCGTGGAATAATATGAAATTGATATCCTGTATGGTCAAATTACAATACAAGAACCCTTAACCATGGTAGACAATAGGCGGTCTTATCATTAAAGAGCGACCTCTTCCAGGCAACCTTTGGGTAGCGGAGACAACAATAAGTAAACAGAGATGAGTACGTGGTGAGATAAGAATTTAAATAATAGAAGAGGAAGGTCATACACATACACAAATATGTATAAGAATACTTCAACATACATACAAATAAATACCACATGTTATTTTGTAACATGATTTGTGCTATGAATATTTTTGAGATTATTGTCTTCAGAAAACTAGCCTTTTGTACCGAGTTACTAAAATTTAGTTTTTTGTAACGAGTTTCTAAACCGTAGCCAATAACCAATACCAAATAATATCTGTATCATGTCAACATATGTACATAGTTGCTAGGATTATTATATTTTATTTTATAATCAAATATAATTAACTATTATTCAATTCGTGGCAAACAACAGTTTGCCCAGAATTGCACAATTATATAGATGTTTTTAAGACACATAATTTTGAGAACATTCATTATGACTCATTGATTATTACTCATTGTCTAGTAAAATCTAAGAGAACTATCAGACCATAAATCACAAACGAGTTTTAGAAATCGTAGTCACCAGACGCGACAGACAACAAAATTATATTAATATCATTATTCGATTTTGGCACTTATTGTAAGTCCGCGCCACACAGCCTTCTGAGTTGAAACGATTTCTAAAAACCCGTATGCACTCTCAAACGCAACTATAGCCGTCAGGGTTCGAAATAATCAAGATAATTAGGCTTCGTGATAAATATCGGATAATTATCACCAGTGTATGAAATTCATTTGCTATATTGTTTTATAAGTAATTCATTTGTTTAAATTTGTTATATTGTTTCATAACAAATACTAACAAAAAGTTATAAAAATAATCCGAATTTAATATTAATAATATATTTAAAATAACAAACCAATGACACATGGCATGGCACGTTGACACTACTTCGAATACAGTTCACTCACGAGCGCATTTTATTGTTATTATCAATCTATAATTCTCCATCTGTTATTATCACGATAATTATCTGTGATAATTATCATTGGTAATTAACCTTTCGAACCCTGATAGCGGTCTAGTAGATCTGGCGGCCTACGGACTCATACGCGTGTCTTTTACTGTAGATGAATAATCCTTAGAACGGTCGGTCAATAGTTGAGCAGTTTAAACTAACCTTTTAAAAGCGAAGCGGTAAAGCAATTCACTGCACTTTTAACGCCGCAGCAAGAAAGTTACACAGTACTGCAAAATGAACAGGGATTGAGAGAAATTTTGTAGCTGTTTGACTTACAAAGTTTTTTTATCATAGAGATTTATGACGATTGCGTCAGTGGAGCAATTTCCGCTGTCGACCACAGCCGTCTTTGGAGTTCAAAAGGTTATTTTTTTTTATTACTTGCGTCCTAAGGATAAGATTTTTTTTTCCGTACTCGCCGGAATGAATTATGGTCAGATAAAATCAGTTCACAAGTCTTAATTATTTTATCACGATCACCTGGCAGTGACATATTATATCAAGTCAATTACAATATAAAAGAAATATTAGGGTGCTTACTCACCGCGACGACTCGCCTGTAATGTAAAGAAAAAACAAATGAAATGTTCCTATAGCTTTTTGTTCAATTACAGGTGAATGCTCGTGGTGGAGCAGCACCCTTAAATTCGACGACTGTGTAATTCAAATCACTGACAGACAACAATCAATAATAAATTTTGCTTTTATATTATTTAAAGATGTTTATTTATACATATTATTTTCTTATTTATGTTATTTCAGAAGAGAGACAAATATCGATAAATCATCTGTTGACCAAAACTCACTAAGTAATAAATACCTACTTAAAACAAAGCTCGTATTTCAGTATAAATCTACGAACTAGATACGAGGTATTGAAGAGTAGTGACAGAAATTGTAGTGAGTTTTGATTGTCAGGCGAAATATTAGGAAGGATTTGTAGTCAAAATTAATTGATTGCAGTCGAACAATAACATCACATTACGTCAGTAACTCAAAATTCGCCATTTATATACTGCTCGAAAGAAAATCAGGACCACGTGAACATAACACTTAACAAATTTTTCATTTTCATGATACAGTCTTCCAAATAACAGCGAAAGGGAATAAATACAATAGTGAGTTAAAACTACAAAAATTTCAAAACCTAAATTAATCAATTTTATTGTTTTTTTTAATGTTTTATGTCATCGCCGTCAAATCGGCATAAAATATGTGGCCCTTATAATTCATGGAGCAGAATACACGAATTTACAATACATAAGGAAATTGCACAAATTATAAAACGAAGTGAAGTTTAGTTTTCAAATTAAAATGAAAGGAAAATGGGAGATGCTGGCCTGCGAATTGGTATAGAGAAAAAAAGACCTAAGTCATACTTGAACATAGTCTCATATAAATCAGGTTGCATAGTGTGACCAACTTATCAGTGAAACGGCGAATTAGGAACTCCGACTGTCATGCTGAAATGTATGACATCATGTATGTTATGTATGTCAGTGTCTGTCTTCGAGTGCTCTTTATGTGAATGTTGTGGCGACGCAGAAAAGTTGGTCTCACTATAAAATTAGTGAATAGACACTGCGTAGTATGTTTACGGTAATTACAGAGTTTTTTAAGGTGACTATCTACGGTAAGTTTACGATACTAAATTTTCCCGGTACTGTTGACCGTATTGTATAGCAACAGGGCGAATATTCGGCGTTTTTTCGTAATTTTTATCTCAATAAATGTTAGTTCAGATGATTAGGATTCAAAATTATCAAGATAATTACACTTCTTGATAATTATCGGATAGTTATCGGACAATTATCACATCACCAGTGTAAAAAATTCATTTGTTTTGTTTATGCTGTTTCATAAAAAAAAAACAAAGAAAAATTATAGCTTTAAAATTAATTCAATATTTAACTTAACAAACCAATAGCAATCGAGTTCAATCAACTTTTCATAATCTGAACAGATTTTATCCTGTAAGGAGAATCTCCACGACGCGGAACGTTGACACTGTACTTCGAATACAGTTAACTTTCACGAGCGCAATTTTTTGTTATAATCGATAACTATCCATCTGTTATTATCACGATAATTATCGTGGTAATTATCATTGATAATGATCTTTTCGAACCCTGCAGATGATGGTTAGTCATCTGATCAATCCGAAAGACTTTGGAGTCTTATTTCAGTTTGATCAGAGTTATACGTCTTGTTCTTTCATTGTGGTAATAACATGGTAATAATAATAATCATGAGACCAGAATGACGATAAAACCGCGCGGTTCAAACTCGAAGATTCACGCAACAGCGTTATTGGGTTGGGATACAAACGTTTCTCATAGATTTATGAATATCAGAAGTGGGATCACCTATCGTTATTATACTTTTTCAATCTCGTATCTAATTGGATATGGGATTTGATAATAGAAGAGGTAAGGGGAAAAACTGGCTCAATCCATTATTTTTTCATATTGATTTTTCAGACATGGTCGCAGATTTTCTTAGTACAACTTGCAGAGGTACACCATACGCGAATTTACAACTTCAATTGTTTGGACTGTAAAATTTGGTGGTTGTGTACAATTTAGCAAATGTGACTTTGCTAGATCTTGCCCTTAGCCCTTCTTGCGGGTGTTTAAATAGGTATGAATACTACTTTCCTATCGAATTATCCAGTCCGATATGAGCAGGGTTCGGAATTAAAGTTGACAAAATCCTATTGCTGTCTCACTCATACGTCAAACAAAGCCGCCTATACCTACGACCGAATACCAAAGCCACCGCCAAAGTTTAGGTAAATATCTATCCGAATTTCCGAACCCTGGATATTTTGGCTCTTCCGTATAACATTGCCCCACACTTCGGAGATGCCACGCCTGCACGACCAGCCGCCGACGAGCGGTTGAGCGAGAGATCCGAGCGCAGCGACCGTACGAGTGAGCGAGACACACGTACCGCTGCTGCTGTGGCGCAGTCATGACATCTCCGTTACACACCCAGGTTTACTGCTAAGCTACGTGTAAATAAAGTATTTTAAATTGTAAAAATAGTCCCCGATAGTGTATAGTGAATCTGTATAGTGAAGAAATCGTCTGTTGACAACCAAAACTCACTAAGTAATAAATACCTACTAAAACAAAGCTCGTTCTCGGTGTCAATCTACTTACTAGATGCGAGGTTTTTAATAGCAGTGTGACAATAGTATATTACGTAACAAGGGTGGTAAACGAGGAATTACAAACGAGTGTCTATTAGAAGCCCGAAGACGAAGGCGAGGGCTTTAATGACACGAGTTTGGAATTCCTTTACCACCAGAGTCACGTACGACGTTTTTCATCACACTTTGGAGGAAATAAAACAAAAGTAGTAGTAGTCAATACCAAAATTACTTACCACTCTAGGGCGTAATTTACGATTTACCGCCCGCTTTTCTAGCATGTAAAACCTTGTTTACGAGCAAGGTGTGATCAAAAAATTAGTGAGTTTTGGTTGTTACCATCAGGCGATATTATTGTGGAATCTACTGAATGATCTCACTCTCGTCACTGCGTGGCGACGACGATGCTGCAGTCCTTACGGCGGTGTCGGGTGCGGCGGCGGCGGAGGCGGGCAGGCCGGGCGGCAGGCGCAGGTCGCGGAAGTAGCGGTGGCGGCGCGCGTCCTTGGCGCTGATGCGCTCCCTGGGGTCGTACACCAGCATCTTGCGGAGCAGGTCCATGCCCACTTCGTCCAGGTTCTGCACCTGGGTTTGTACGATGAGTTAGCATCGAAATGATTGATTTATTGGACAATTTGACCCTTAAATGCATACAATAGACATGTTGACAAATTTTTTTTTGAGGATGTCGATCGATTCAATTTTTTACTGTGATCAAATGTCTATATGGGACTGACTACACTTAAACTGCTCTAAAAGTCAGAAATGACCGTCAAAGTTCAACATTCCTACGTAGCGCTAAAAACGCTCCATACGAATGTCGTCCAGGCTAGTGACGTCACAGGCCGGTATAGGTACCAATAATTGTATAGAGAAATTAAGAAATTTGCTATTTTCACCGTGAAAAAGTGCGTTTCAGTTCATGGTTGTCATGCAATAATTGTTTTGTAAAATTAAGAGGATTCTGAAAACATTTTCAATATTTATTTTGGATTAAAAAAAACATATCATTAAATTTGCGTACCCTTGAAGTCGCATATTTCCAAAAAAAAATATTTTTCTGGATTGATTTTCTTTGTTTCGTGATATATTTAGCTAATTTTATTCATATAACTACAGTACGCTGTAGAATTCAACATCAGTCAACATGTCTATTACAGTATTTTTTTCTGAAATGACATAATTAGCAAATCATAAAAATCCACATCGGTTTGAGATTGCGGGATTGACAAAGTCTTTATTGACAGTATTCAGATTTTGACTTGTGTCATTTCAGTAACGTGTAAATATTCATCATAATGCATTTAAGGGTTAACGACCGAAAAACAGAAACAACATAAGCAAGTGGACAGTATATGTTAAAAACGTAACGTGTACGACACTGCGTCAACGGAACCATTAGTGCGCGATTTTTGTGTTAGGCTTAATTTTTATATAATCTCTAAAAAAATCGTAGAATATTTCTATCTTCTCTTTAGACAGTCTAGATTTATCAAACAAAACATCATCAAAATCGATTCATAATTGAAGGAACAATCGCGTACCAAACATTAAAAAAAATTTGGGCAAGTGCGAGTCCAACTCGCGCATGAAGGGTTCCGTACCATAAAACAAGTTTGTTGTATGGGAGCCCCCCGTGAATATTTATTTTATTTTATTTTTAGTGTTTGTTGTTATAGCGGCAATAGAAATACATCATCTGTGAAAATTTCAACTGTTTAGCTATCACCGTTCTTGAGATACAGCCTGGTGACAGACGGCCGGACGGACGGACGGACAGCAAAGTCTCAGTAATAGGGTCCCGTTTTTACCCTTTGGGTACGGAACCCTAAAAAGTCTGATGAAAAAGGATAGAAAACGGTAAATTACATGATCGAGCAGATTGAAGGTGTTCCAGTTGGGGAAGGTGGGAATGTAGTCCGGCAGTGACGTCACACCGGGCCAGATCTCCTCGGTAGGAGTGCGCAGCATCCTGGAATTAACATAGATATTATAACCTGGAAGCTGCAACTTAATCTGCGTTAAACTTTTTTGCCATAGGTAAAAAGCATCCTTTGGATGTCAGGTCCATGAGAAGATGAGATAGCACTTATATCATCAACTTATTAAAAGTACCTGAAGATTCGGAAAAGCTGATCTATTTCGGAATCCCCCTGGAACAGTGGTTTCTTAGAAGACATCTCGGAGAAGATGCAGCCCACCGACCACATGTCCACGGGGCAAGAATATCTGCAAAAATATCCAAGAGTTCACATATAGCAGTATAACTGACTAATGTATCAGTCCTATGGAATTACTTGTACTAGTTACATTTACTTGCATTGCAAAGCAGGCTCCTAAGACTTCATCATGTCTTTATGCCTTGTTCATCTATTTTAAATTGAAAATAACTATGTCTGCAAAACAGAAGTGTTAAGAGCCCACATATACAAAATTCACCACATCAATCTAGATCTTAATATCTATAGTGATCAAGTACTTGTTATTTAGAAATATTAAACTTAAACTATAGGTATTCTTCACGCTGTAAGAAGTCAAAAGTCAAGCTGTAAGAGTAATAATGTTGCGGAAAGCCAGCTCGCGTAAACTTATAACTACCCTTATCTCTTATGCCAAAAATAATTGTAATTCATCTAGTATTGCAGTAAATATAATATAGATAACAATAGACCTGGATTACAAGAGACCTGGCTCCTGGGACACGATTTGAGTATTGTGCACACTATCGATGACAAGTTCAGCGGGTGCGCTACAACCTCCGTGGACACGTCGGCTGGGGTGCTGCGTGGAAGACCATACGGTGGTTTGGCCATATTACATCGAACCTCGGTTTTCTCCAACGTAACAAGAATAGAGTGCGACAACGATAGAATATTAGCAATAAAAATTGATTATAATAATATAAGTTTTAGTATTTTTAATGTGTACATGCCCTGCGACAGTCCTGATAACTTAATGGACTTCACGAGCTGTCTGGCTAATGTAAGCGCTGCCATCGAGGAGAGTGATGTTGCGGCTGCTTATGTCATAGGTGATTTTAACGCACATCCTAAGGCTGCTTTTGGACAGGAGTTAAGTAGCTTTTGTTCTGAGCAGCAATGGGAATGTGCAGACATAAATATCTTAGGTATCAACTCTGATACCTATACCTACTTAAGCGAAGAAAATGGCTCTCGTCGATGGCTAGACCACTGCGTAACCACCAAGGCGGCATGGACGACGGTACAATCTGTGTGGGTCGGTAATGATGTTTCCTGGTCAGATCATTTTCCGTTATTCATTCGCCTAAACTTGAAGGTTATTTCTAACGTTACGGCGACTAATCATACTGTCAATAATCTGAAAAATGTATTGTGGGGTCAAAGGGATATTGAACAAATAAATAAATACGGTGAATATTGTTATGAACATCTAAAATGTATTGATTATTGTAATAATGAACCGAATTCAGATAGTAAATTAATTATTTCCAATTTATATAACGATATAATCGATATTATGCAGACTGCTGCTACCATGAGCTGCTGTCTGCGTGCAGGTGCGCGGGAAAAAGGCAGACAGGTCGCCGGTTGGAACTACCACGTCAGGCAGAGCCATCTCGTCGCTAGAATGTATTTTAGGCACTGGGTTGATCATGGGAAACCGCGCTCGGGAGATATTTACAATAGCATGGCAGAAAGTCGGAAAATTTTCAAAAACAAATTAAAATGGTGCCAGAATAATGAAGAGTCGATTAAAATGAATATTTTAGCTATAAATAGGAAATGTAATAATTTTTCAAAGTTTTGGAAAAATACGAAAGCGTTAGATTACAAATCGAAATTACCTTCAACTATAAATAACATTAACGATCCCAAAGAAATAGCCGACCAGTTTGCGCGTCACTTTAGAGTCGACCCGCCAGCTGGCTGTGTGGACAATGCGCCCGCTCCCCCCCGCCCTGTCTCTGAGACCATCCCTACCCTAACCGAGATGCGTCAATTTACACCAGAGGACGTCGCGGATGTTTGAAACGTATGAAGAGAGGCAAGTCTCCGGGGCACGACGGGCTGAGCGTGGAGCATATACTTTATGCTAGCGACGAAATGCCGAGAGTATTGGCTATTTTATTTAACGCGTGTATCCAGTATAGTTACCTACCTGAAGCTTTAATGAAAACTATAGTCGTTCCTATAGTCAAAAATAAAACCGGTGATCTGTCTGACCTAAAAAACTATAGGCCAATATCCCTGGGCACAATAATTGGAAAAATATTTGAGAGGTTGTTGCAGCCCGAACTGACGAAAAATATAAAGTTAAACGACGCGCAGTTTGGTTTTCGTACCGGCCTATCGACTGAGTCCGCAATACTTAGTCTCAAAACGGTTGTTAACTATTACGTTAGTAAACATACATCTGTGTATGCATGTTTTCTAGACTTGAGCCGTGCCTTTGACACAGTTAACTACAACCTGTTGTGGACTAAGCTTCTGGGATCAAACGTGCCGGTAGACACGGTCAATATCCTTAGGTACTGGTACGAAAACCAGACAAATAATGTGAAATGGGGCGACACCCTCTCTAACGATTATAGGCTAGAGTGCGGTGTACGTCAAGGGGGCATAACTTCTCCGGACCTGTTTTCCCTTTACGTCAATGACCTGATTGAGGAGCTGAGAGGTACCAGAACGGGTTGCCATGTTGCTAATGTATGCGTTAACAACCTGAGCTATGCCGATGACATGGTGCTTCTCAGCCCCTCAAGTCAGGGCATTCAGAAATTACTAACTATCTGCGAAGCATTCTCGAAGCGTCATTATTTAAAATATAATATTTTAAAGACTGAACTGCTAGTTTTTAGATACGGCAAGGGTCCGGAGGTAGTTCCGCCAGTTTATTTGAATGGTTCTCCGGTTCGGGTAGTAACGTCTTTTAAGTATTTAGGCCATTTTCTAACGGAGAACCTTCGCGACGACATGGACATGGAGCGGGAGCGGCGCGCGCTCGCGGTCCGCTGTAACATGTTGGCGCGAAGATTCTCCAAGTGCACGACTGACGTAAAAATCACGCTGTTTAGGGCATTCTGCCAGTGCTTTTATACGTGTTCACTATGGTTTAACTACACCAAACGTTCTTACAACGCGCTCCGGGTTCAGTATAACGATGCTTTCAGAATACTCATGAAACAACCTCGTTACTGCAGTGCTAAGACCATGTTCGCTGATGCGGGAGTACCTGATTTTTATGCAATCATGCGGTCCCGCATAGCTTCGGTATGGACAAACGTATGGCAAAACTCGCAGCAAAATGATGTTATGGCGTTGTTTACTGTCAACCCGAGTAATAAGATCTTAAAGCACTGGTCAGCCGTGCACTTGGACGAAAATGGTAAATGACTGTAGTACCTGCTTTATATATTAGGTATATTTAATATTTAAGGTTAAGTAAGTAAATCTACTTGTAATTGTAATTGTATTGTATGAGTTCTTTATGACTTGAAATAAATGATATTATTATTATATTATTATTATTATTATTATAATAGTTACATCTGGCTCCCGAGCAACACCTCCGGAGCCCTGTACCAGAGCGTGACCACCTCATGCGAGTACACGCGCACGGGCACGCCGAACGCGCGCCCCAGACCGAAGTCTGCCACCTGCAATAGCGGCAAATACAATATTAGAATAAAAGAAAATAAATTAATTGATAACTCACTAAACCGCACCAAAATAATATGAAAATAAAGATTTATGAAACCTAAGATAGTAACAAATCAAACATACTTAATCTAAAAAACGTACATAGTAAGAAAACAAAAAGAAAACTTAAATCTAGCATTGTCTAAATTACAGACATAACATATTATCAGAAGATGGGCAAGTTTTAGTAATAAAATATGCTACTGGTCCTATTTCCACCAAACATAGCTAAGAACCATCTCCACTGTCAAGTCCTACGATAAAAAAACGCACTCAATTTGGTCCATCCATTTGGAAGATACGATGCCACGCATAGACACACAGGTACTCATGTTAAATTTATAAGTTTTCACTCCTCTTTTTTCATTAGGGTTAAAAAACATGTAGTTGTTGGGTATGCTCATGGAGTACATACCTTGATGATGCCAGTCTGGTCAATGAGCAGATTCTGCGGCTTGAGATCGCGATGCAGGATGCGCCGCTGGTGGCAGTAGAGAATTGCGCTGTTGATCTGGTAAAGGTAGCTCTTCACCATGTTTGGGCTCATCATCTGTAGGTAAACAAAGACTATTTACTTCTAAGGAGTTTAGAAGGTTAATTTTTTATAGAAATGTAGAGAATTATTACAAGTATAAGCTAGCGCTAGGGTCATTATGGGACCTAAAGTTATACAAAGCAATCGTCAAAATATAACATTCAAACATTCTGGGATATGGCCAAGCGGATACTGAAAACTGCTGCTGAACATCCCTCTTCTCAAATAATAATAAAAATCCCATTAATACATATAATATCAATAATTATATATTCTAACACATTACTTTCTTTGTCATTTGTTTGTGAAGAGGTCTGAATAAAACCATATTCTACATGTACATACCCTGCCAGACCCCAGTGAGTCCATGTATTTCTTCAAGTCCATGGCGAGGAACTCAAAGATGAGGAACAGCCGGGACACTCCCATGAGCACATCTTCAAGCTTCACAATGTTCGGGTGATTCAGTTCTTTCAGCAGTGATATTTCTCTGAAATTATATATAGAATTTGTTGATTTTCCTCATGTTTGTATTTATTTTAACAAAACTGCATTTATGGCCAAGTACACTAGAGCGTGATTTTCATAAAGGTGACCAGCAGTAGCATCTATAGAACCTGATTCCCACCAACTTGAGAATTTTGGATCATTTGAGTACCATTCTCTATTGAATTACAAGATGTATGCCAATATGTATCTGGCTCCTATATCCCTATTCTGATCTGATCCCTATTGAGATCTGTGTGGGACATAGCAACTTTATGTTAAAATATCAGTTGGTTTCAAATTTTTTACATTCCATATGAGGGGTTAAACAGAACAGTTTGTCAGGGGTAGCAGCATAAAAAAAGAAAAAACACAAACAATCCAATAAAATTACACTCACTTAGAAGTCTTACAAGATCAATTTCATAAAATAAGGGTATTTTGATAGGAAAATTAGGCTGCTTAACCATAGAACTGGAGCTGAGTTATATAAAGTGGACCAATAACATTGGTCTGATTTTATTGCACTTATTTGGGCTTCACAATGATGCATCCTAATTGATTTGTTTTCTCCACTTCGCATCTATAGACTGGCAGCCATATAGCCTTTAAATAGTAAATTGAAATACAAAGCAAATAATAGTTTAAACTTCAAAACATAAATGGTTTTATTGCGAGGTAAGACTCATGATAAGTCTGAGAAAACCTGGCAAGTTAATTTTTTTTAATTGGACGGGTGAACTTGGTTAGTGTGGGACTTTCATTGCAAAAACTGCAACAGCCACATCAATTAAATGATGCTTTCTTTTGAAATTTGCATCTCAGTTCCAGAGGCCGAAATTGTTCAAGATGAGATGATTATAAATAAATAAAATAATAAATATTAAGGGACAATCATACACAAATCGACCTAGTCCCAAACTAAGCAAAGCTTGTACTATGGGTACTAGACGACGATATACATAATATATAAATACATATATAGATAACATCCATGACCCAAGTACAAATATTTTGCACAAATATTTGCCCCGGCCGGGATTCGAACCCGGGACCGCCGACTCAGTAGGCAGGAGTCTACCAACCGAGCCAAACGCGTCGTCTTTCTTAACTATACATTGTTATACAGCAATAACAATGTATAGTTAAGAAGGAAAGGAAACCAGTGAGCAGTAATGTTTTTTCTTTAAACGTATGGGATTGTTATTTATTGACTACAGTACCATGTATACTTTAAGTTTGTATACTAATCTGTGAACACAACTGAGTCTGTACTCAATGTTGGACTTTGTTGTATATACTACTAACATGTCTCAATGAAACCATTGTACAAACAAAAAATTGCATGTCATTTCATAAGCCATTGAAAGAATGCCTAGATCAGCCATAAAGTCAACCCACTAATATGGTTGATGTAAAGTTTGTATCTGTGATAACCAAGCGTTGTTATTGTTTACATTGTAAACAATAACAACGCTTGGTTATCACAGATACGGTGTAAGGTAATACTAATATCTATATATATAAAAGAAAGTCGTGTTAGTTACACTACTTATAACGCAAGAACGGCTGATCTGATTTGGCTGAAAATTGGTGGGGAGGTAGCTTAGAACCAGGAGAAGGACATAGGATACTTTTTATCACGTTCCCGTGGGACGTGACATAAAACGTCATAAACGTGACAAAACGCAACTGATATTGAATAACAAAACGCAACTGAAAGCAATATATCAGTAAAAAAAACAGTCTACCCGTTCATTTGTTAAAAAAGGGTATAACAAAACAAAACGCAACTGACAGCTAAACGTAATGTAGTCTATGGTTAATTATAGTAGAATTTTGTAGTTGACCGGTTGACGTGTTTGTTATATTGTGTTAAAAATGGTATAACAAAACAAAACGCTAATTACAGCTAAACGTAATGTAGTCTATAGTTAATTGAAGTTGACCGGTTGATGTGTTTGTTTCGAGTTTCTATTAGCTTATTGTGCCGAGATCTATATCAATAAAATAAAGTTGAGTTAGTTCCGGCACTTATAACTCGAGAACGGCTGAACCGATTTGCACGATTTCGGGTTTGTTGTGATCGTCTCGGCCAAAAGTTTAATAATATGCCAAAAAAAAGGAAAAGATACGCAAAAAAAGACCCCACAATTGCAATTTTTAAATTACGAGTTAAATAGTCCGCCATGGTCCAATGCGGCCAACATTATGAAATTGAATTGACGCATTCGTAACATTGGCACGACGAGTCTGTTCAAGATCAATAAATAAACGCCGGTAGCCGAGTTTGTAAGTTACCATTTTCAAATAAACCCAAACGTTGTCTGGACTTTTTTATTTTGTGTTTGTTGTGATTGTGTCTATCATAATGGACAACATCATATTTCTAACAGGTGGAAATTAATATAGAAATCTTAGAATTTATTCTGCTGTATTTAAAGAAATATATATATAGCCCTGCAAGGGGTTTTACTATCCACGCCATATTGCGGATTTTCAGTGGTACCTACTAAATTATTTTACTGGCAATGATAATTTTTTGGTAACTGACGTTGAAAGTTGGTGAACGTCACTGACAGGGGCATTTCACTCAGTACTTTACAGATTTCATACATTAAAACTTGCCTGCGTTTTATACGAGACTCGCTCGATAGATGGAGCAAAATTCAATATTTGAATTTGTGTTATTAAAATGAAATCTGTTTTTATGTTAATATTTTATCCATAAATAAACATATAATAAAAACATAATTATAAGTTATTGTGAAAGATTATAAAGCATTATTTTAATTTATCATTACAGGCAACATTACGGCTTAAGATTAGATCCCCGTTCCATTCCACTCATTTATTTTTTAGATTTCACCTATTATATTTTAAGCAGTTATATGATGATTGTCACAAAAATTTAATATCCACAAAAAAAATGGAAAATGATAAATGCGTATTTTTTAAATGTAAAAAAACAATAGAAGAAAGAAAACTAAAAGACTACTTAGTTAATACAAATCGGTGTAGAGGAACGCGTAGCGTAGTGCTGTTTGACAGTTTACTTTATATGGATTATGGACAAGTTTGTTTTCTGGTGGATATTCAAACGGGTATAAGAAATTTACTTCGGCTGTGCTTTACGGATATTAGCGAATCGGCTCTACGTTGTTGACCTTTACGCTAACTTGGATTCCGACGACAGAAGTTCCAGGAAGGATTTCGATCCCGGCTTTGTGTAATGGATCACGATTGCCTCGTTTTAAACTTATTTTAAAGTCAAGGTTGCAGTAAAAAATGTTGTGTGTGTCTACCGTTTGCGTTTTTGCGTAAGCGTTTGTTCTAATTATGTGTCCCAAAATTAATGTAATAAAAATAATTAATTATTAATGTGTCTTTTTTATACCTTCCTACAAGCATAACTAGTTTTAAAGCCCACTTATTATGTTAAGTGTGAGATGAATCATATAATATGTATTGAAAGTACCTACAGTACAGTGCATAGCGATTGCTATATATACATATGTACATGATTCAGATAACTCGAGACTCGCTCAATAGATGGCGCTAGTACACAAAGGAAGCTGATGACTCTATCTCAGTATGTATAATTTACTCTATGGTCACTGATGTAAACAAAAAGGAAACAGGACTAAATATTCCGCGTATTTCAAGTATTTTTTGCATAATAAACCGAAAACAATCCACAGTGATGAAAGTCAAGATTTTTCAATAGGATTCAGTATTTATTTCGCAAGAAGAACGAATGATTGAGCAGTATTCCGGTAAACAATGTTTTGAAATTTGATAATGACAAATCCTTGATTGACGTTTAATAATGAAAATATGACGTATGCACATTATTGCCATAGGAAAGCTGTTTGTAGCCTCACTATCCCTGGGCGGGACTGACGCTTGCTAGGCTATAAAATTACCGCAATCTAAGACAATTTAGTGCTGAGAGATTTAAGGGTTGTCGTTTTAGACCAAAAGGCATTGACGTAAATGCCAAAAGGCGAAAAAATTTTTTTTTTTAATTTGACGTTGGCAGATGACAGATGCATACCGAATTTTATTAACGAGATCAAATGAAAATCTAACCGTGTTACTTAATAATTACGTATTTGCTGGGATTAATTTACAAAAATGGATAGATTCGCACGTGTGTGGGTTGATGAGGAATATACTCCTTCAAAATACACCAAGTAATGTTTTTGTGCCCGATTGGAAGAACGATTCGACGAAAACCCCCGATAAAAGTTTCTTTCATGTGCCACATAAGAATAAAGGAGATTGGTGTCTAGCAGTGGGGAAATTGGTTCTGCCAAAGATACCATTATTAATCTGCGAAGACCATCTTGATGTAAGTTCAATAGTTACTGTTTCCAGAATCAGTAATGGATCAGTAATATGAATCAAACCAAACCGACAATTTTGAATTTTGATAATGTCATGTCAACCTCAACGACATTCCGTTTATTTTATTACTAAATCGGACTAAAGTAACCGTTCCATTGAGTCAGAGTTTTGGCGCAGGGCGGACACTGCCTACTAAAAACTGAACTTGAATGTCAGTGTCAATGTGTGCGTGTAAGATGCACAGGGCTGCCTCAGACGCATTGCAACAACTTTAATTGCACGTAAATATGACATAAGCTAAAAAATTATCACCACCACACGACAACCGTAGTGGTCTTGATGGTGATAGTGGTGATGATGATGGTGGTGACGGTGGTGATGGTGGTAGTCCGTGGTGGTCATGCTGGTGGTGATGGTGAATGTGGTGGTGGTGGTGGTGATAGTGGTGATGATGATGGTGGTGATAGTGGTGGTGGTGATGGTGAATGTGGTGGAAGTGATGATGGTGATGGTGGTGGGGATGGTGTCGGTGGTAATAGTGGCGAGAATGATGATGTTGATGATGATTGTGGTGATGATGGTGATTTTGGGGTCATTTATATCATTAGCCATCACCATCGGCACCGTCATTACAATCATCATCATCACCACCATGACCATCATCATCAGAATCAACACCGCCATCATCATTATGATCATCATCATCATCATCACCAGTCACCACCATATTCATCATCATCACCACCACCAGTCGCCACCTTCATCATCATCACCACCAGTCTCCACCATCATCATTATTACCATCACCAACACCATCACTATTTCACGAGTCAATGCCCACCTATAACCCATATACACAGATACACAACCCTTTCAAAATTTTCTACGCAGCAAACTCAATTCCTACTCGGTGCCCTTGCGGGGTGAGGTAACTCGAATAAGGGGCGGGGGTGTGCGGGTCCATTCAGTATGTAGTACTATAAAGTACATACTGTGGTTTTGGTGTTGCCACATTTTAAAATGAGTAAGTTTTTATAAATTAATAATAAAATAAGTATATAGTTATCTCAGAAAAAATATATAAACTTATAAACTTAATTTCATGCACTGAAATCGCTTATCTTAGCTATAAAAACAGACATTACATCTTTCGATGCAGAATTCAGAAAAATAATAAAATTATAGTCATAAAAATATGAAATGTTGTACATTATCAGTGGTGGTAGTCTGAATGTAGCTATCTCTACCCACATTTATCGACTTTCAGGCGGTACGAAGTTCGCCGGGTCAGCTAGTGCACGATAAAATGCATACACAGGAAATAAGAGTAAGGTTATGAAATGCACAGAGGATTTATAAAGGCTTTATCCATGCTTTTAGAAATCCTGTGCTGCTTTTTATAATGCATTTAAGCAATGCGAAATTAGTCGACGGAAATAGGGAATGAGAACTAACCTGATCGCAGTCGATGGTATGCCCCCATCGTCGGCTTCATATCTAATTTTCTTCATAGCCACGAATTGGCCAGTCACTTTGTTTTTTCCTTTATACACCACACCATAAGTACCTTCACCGATTTTCTCCATCTTAATGAAATCTTTCATTTTGCTGGATAACAGATTGCAAATATTAAGAAAACGTTGTCAGCTTCAGATCTAGAGACAAAGCAATAGATCTCTATTCGTTTTACGAGTGTGATGATTTTTGCTAAATGTAGGGTAGAATTATAGTTTTAATACATTGTGTAAAGGTTTTTGTAAATGCAGCGTAAATACTTCTTTTAAACATTATACATTATTTTGTGTTGGCCACACTGTCGAGTGACAAGACTGCAGAGAGAAAAATAAAGTAAGGACTGTCAGATTGGTTTTTACGCGGGATTGAAAAGAAACATTGTAAAACGACGAGAAATTAGAGAATTAAGCACTGAAAGAGATTGTACTTATGAACATGAATAAATATTATTGTATTCTGTTTCTGACTGAGTTTCGTTTTATCAAAACTCAGAAGTGGTACGAGATCTGCAGCCCATAAGGTACGAAAACATTCCTAAATGTACTTATTGAAAATTATTGTTGAAATTACCATTTACCTATTATATTTTTGCCATATCTGTTAATGAAGTGACTAATTTGTTAATCAGCGCAAGTATGCGAGGTTATTTTACTACAAATACAAAATTATTTATTGTTTGAATGTGAGTGGTTATAAATAGTTTTAGGGTTAGTATTGGTCATATCACAATCAACCAGAATTTGTACTACTTTGATTCTCAATATGCATGTTATTATAAACCAAGTTTTGCAATGTTACATTAAAAATAGGTCTGGAGATAATAAATCAATGTCATGGATAGGTACAAGAAAATAAAGCCTACTACAGTAATTAATAATTCTTAAATGTCAAGATGATAATGATAACATAAAAAAAAAAACACATGTTAAACAATGATAGTAAAAATAATAAAATTGATTCAAATCCACAAGTCAATTAGGGTGTTTGGTGGCTAGATGCAAAGGTTTAAGGAGGTGATAGAGGAAGTATTTTTAAACATTTCTAGCCATATATGTCGTAGACGAAATTTGATAAATTTTTTTTAAATTGAATTTTTAAGAATTTTAGAAAAATACCCAGAATTTGGTAGAAACGAGTTTATAGTGCCCGAATACGCGTTATTTTGTAAACAATTTCTTTTGTTTCTGATAGTTTAATGTATGTCGGACGAAATAAAGCTACTTTTAAGTGTATTTATGGCCTCTAAAACCAAATGGAGGCATACGAAACTTTAAAAAAAATTTAGGTTGACAAGAGAATAATTTTGATGTGCCGTAAAAAAAATAAAAAAAAATCTTGTGAATTGTTCAAACACTTTTAAAAACATGCCTATTTATTGTTCTTTCTTTAAAGGTATCAGTCATTCACATCGCTTGCCAAATCTCTGAGTTAAGGGCTAAATACTAAAGTTAGGGAGCACCTTTAATAAAACTACGTGAACTTTAATTTTAAAACTTTAGTAACAAAATCAAAGTAAAAACTTAAATCACATGTTCAAAATGTAAACCACGATTTCTTATACAGGAACGGGCCCTTTTCCGCACTTCTGTGGTAGTTATTTTTAGTTGCATCTCCTCCCTCATGATAACAAAAGCTTCGCGAATCCTTGTAATTAACTCCTCTTTTGTTGCGATTGCTGAGGTGTACACAAGTCCTTTGGCCCGTCCCCAAACAAAAAAGTCCAAAACAAAAAACTTAACTAAGTCAGGGGATCGAGCGGGCCAAGGAATGGGTCCATCTCTACCGATCCAGCACTCCGGAAAACAGTTGTTAAGGTATTCTCTCACAGCCAAATTCCAGTGTGCCGGGCAGCCGTCTTGCTGAAAGATGATTTTTGTCTTTCCGCTTCTAATGGTACTTCGGCTTCCTCTAGGAGGATAGGAAAATCGTTTTGTAAAAACTGGAGATAATTGGGTCCGGTCAAAATATCGGGCAGAAAATGTGGCCCGATCAAAGTTCTGCCAATAACTCCAGCCCACACGTTAACTGAAAACTTCTTTTGAAAGGAGACCTGCTTCATCCAATGAGGATTTGCGTCCTTGTCAGCCCATTCATGAAGGTTATGAAAGTTTGTGATCCCCTCTCTTGAAAACTTTGACTCATCTGTCCAAATGATAGATTTTAAAAATGACTCGTCGTCAATGTCGCTGTTTAATAAGAATCTCCAGAAATGTATTCGTCGCACGGAAACTCCTTCTTCTAAACTCGGCACCCCCACCCCTCGAAAAGGATATTTTTTCTCCTTATGTATCGTGTTCCAAACCTTCCATGTCGATATGTTAAGGTTTTGAGCTTATTCTTAAAATAACGTGTCCCAAATTTAAAGCTATGGTATTTAGTTTAGAGCTTTTTTATAATCCTCCTCGGACTTTGGTGTATTGTGGAAAATGGTACTTGCTATTTATTCATTTTTATTTAATTTATAAAAAAGAATTCACTTAGAATGAATTAATTACTACAAACTTTTTTGTTTTATTTTTTACACGTTATTTATTAGCTAGGTACCTACTTAAAGTAAAATTTCAAGACTAGTACGGGGATTTGGAATTCTTAGGAAGTGCTCCCTAACTTTGGTATTTAGCCCTTAACTCAGAGATTTGGCAAGCGATGTGAATGACTGATACCTTTAAAGAAAGAACAATACGAGTAAATAGGCATGTTTTTAAAAGTGTTTGAACAATTCACAAGATTTTTTTTTATTTTTTTTACGGCACATCAAAATTATTCTCTTGTCAACCTAAATTTTTTTTTAAAGTTTCGTATGCCTCCATTTGGTTTTAGAGGCCATAAATACACTTAAAAGTAGCTTTATTTCGTCCGACATACATTAAACTATCAGAAACAAAAGAAATTGTTTACAAAATAACGCGTATTCGGGCACTATAAACTCGTTTCTACCAAATTCTGGGTATTTTTCTAAAATTCTTAAAAATTCAATTTAAAAAAAAATTATCAAATTTCGTCTACGACATATATGGCTAGAAATGTTTAAAAATACTTCCTCTATCACCTCCTTAAACCTTTGCATCTAGCCACCAAACACCCTGTATAAAGTCATATCAAATGTATCAGGCATTGGTCATTGGGACTTTTTATGCCGTATATTTCTATGTACAACGTAAATATGTTTATCGATTCTGTGACTTCGGGATTATATTCTTTCGATTTCCAACATTATAGATAACGACCATTTGACCATAGTTATGCAGAAAGCGACCAGTGTAGATTTTTTGTCAAAGTGACTTAAGTCTTACTTAATCAACGAATGAGTTTGGTCACTTTTTGCATTATGAAAAAAATCTTTGGTCGCTTTCTGCATAACTATGGTCATTTATTCATTTAGACTTTTCTTCTTCATTCTAGACTTTGTGTTTTAATCTTATGACATTTGAATTTAATAGATACTGTGCTATTTACCCATTTTAATAAAATATTATTACAAATTATTTTTAATGCTCTTTTTGTTTCAGGAACTGTAAAGAAACACTTCAAATTACCTGCTGATACATCAATTGAAAAGGATATGAAAGTGACACTTCGATGAAAACTGAATAGTTCTTCTAACAAAGACAATTAATAATTATATGGGTTTCTTACATGTTATTTTACCATTAGCTCACGTGTTTTGATTTAGTAAGCGATTTTAGATTTAGTCTTTACTTTAGTAAGTTGTTCATATTTAATTAGTGTTTTACTGTATAGTAGAGTAACTTCCGTGGGACTTGGTTCCATCTGGTATGTACTTGTTCGGTATGTAGTTTCACTTACTTATTAGCAGCTGTTAGGTTAGGCCTGTAGAATAATTAATAACCCCTCTGGTTAAATTTGATACCCAGTACTGTATTCACTTGCAGGTGGATACATTAATAGCTAACATACCTGGGGGATAGTGATAACGAAGATAGATATGATAAGAAGACTAATTTTTTACATTAAGACTCCTGTCTTTTGCTAATTAGCTGTATTTTGTTAGGTTAGGCCTGTTGAATAATTTAATTACTAACCCATCTGGCTAAGTTTGATAGTTTTTATTATTATTGAATTGTGATATGTATTATATTGATTGTTGCCTATCTCTTTCTCTGTTGGTTTTTGCATTTTCATGTGTATTATTGTATAGTTATACTCCTTTGTATTGTACATGTTGCTTAGTTTGTCTACCATTTACATTTGTGTTAAGCACACATTTGCTCAAAGGTTAACTGGAAGAGATCCCTTAAAGGGATAAGTTCGCCTTTGTATGTACAAAGGCGAACTTTTGTAATGTGTTTTTCTTGTTTTTATGTACAATAAAGTGTTTACATACATACATACATAATGTAGTAGATTTTTGTTGTAGATTATATTTTGTGTTTTCTGTGAGAGATTTTATAAATTAATTTTTGAATTAATAAATATGTTTATTGCATACACTTGTTTTGTTTCAGATACGATTCTTTCTTCGTACACAGACGTCAACGGGATGGCATGACGTTGACAAACGTGTACCCTATGACGTCGACACATGTCTACCCGATGACGTCTTAGTAGTGGCGTCACGCGACGTCTATTACCGACGTCGTAATGACGTCATGCGACGTGAAATGATGACGTCATGTGACGTCCATTAAAGACGTCATCTCAATGACGTCGCGTGACGTCTATTAAAGACGTCATACTAACGTCATCCCAACGACGTCATGCGACGTGATCTAATGACGTCGCGTGACGTCTATTAAAGACGTCATACTAACGTCATCCCAACGACGTCATGCGACGTGACCTAATGACGTCGCGTGACGTCTATTAAAGACGTCATACTAACGTCATCCCAACGACGTCATGCGACGTGACGTCTATTAAAGACGTCATACTAACGTCATCCCAACGACGTCATGCGACGTGAACTAATGACGTCGCGTGACGTCTATTTAAGACGTCATACTAACGTCATCCCAACCACGTCATGCGACGTGAACTAATGACGTCGCGTGACGTCTATTAAAGACGTTATGCCAACGTCATCCCAATGACGTCATGCGACGTGAACTAATGACGTCGTGTGCCGTCCATTAAAGACGTTATACCAACGTCATCCCAATAACGTCATGCGACGTGACATACGACGTCGTGTGACGTTTGTAAACTTGTACAAATAACGTCATGCGATGACGTCATTTATGACGATAAATTTGTGACATCGTCACGTGAAACATGACGTCTGGTCTTACGTCTTAAACGACGTCTTTCTACGACGTCTTTAATCACGTCAACATATGTATCAAAATGACGTCAATAGGTGACGTCATTTATGACGATAAATTTGTGACATCGTCACGTGAAACATGACGTCAGGTCTTACGTCATAAACGACGTCTTTCTACGACGTCTTTAATCACGTCAGCATATGGATTAAAATGACGTCAAGTGGTGACGTCATTAATGACGATAAATTTGTGACATCGTCACGTGAAACATGACGTTGGCAATCACGTGATGCGACATCTAAAATGCCCAATAATTCACGTCAATAATGACGTGACCTTGTTGTTTGGGGTGATCATCATTAGTGTTCAGCCGGTACATATTGTCAACTAAGCTTGCCGTCGCAACAATCGCATTGTCCTTATTCATAATCAAACAGCCTGTAGGATTAAATCTTACTTGGCCACCGTTCTTGATGATTTGGCTCACAGAAAGCAAGTTTGTAGTTAAGATAAGGCACGTAGAGGACATTCTGGAGAAGTATATTCTTTTGCTCGCCTTTGACATCACAAACATTCAAACTTATTTTGCCACAGCTTTTGACTGACAGCGACTTGTCATCAGCGACTTTGATGAATTTATTTGACGGTTCTGTCACGTCAAAAAGTAGGTTTTGGTGCTTTGTCAGATGTACTGATGCGCCAGAATCGACGTACCAAAAGGAATCATTTGATGTTGATGCCACAAAAGCTGCTGCGTAGTTTGAGCACTGGCTCTTCTTCTTGTTCTTCGCCTTACACTCTGTGCTAATATGACCAAATTTATTGCAACTATAGCACCGTGGCCCCTTGCTTGTTTGAGTCTCATTATACTTGGTGTAACCCTTACGATTTGAACCATGTCTATGATTTACGGCAAATGCATTCGAGCCGGTTTGTCGCACATCCTGTAGAATTTTGGCTTTAACTGAGTCAGCGGAGATTTTCACACCAGAACTTTCCATCGCTAGAATCATGGGCTGATAACTATCTGGGAGACCTGAGAGCAGCAGTGTACCGAGCCACTCGTCGTCAACCTTAAACCCGATATTGCGGAGTTTGTGTGCCGTACTCATCATTTTACTGACGTATTCCTCGACATTGTGACATCCGTTTAATGTTGTTGTAATCAAGTCTCGTAGTAGACCCACACGGCGCGTTAGCCCGGAGTCATTGAATGCGTTTTCTAAGTTCGTCCATACCTCTTTTGCAGTCGTGGCTTCCTCAATGTGCACGTAATTAATTGGATCAACTAGCAGTATAATTTTTGATCGTGCTTTCGTGTCTAAGTTGGTGTCTACGGTCACGGAACTTTCATACTCAACACACTTCCATAAGTCCTCGTGTTGCAGGTAGGTTTTTACCGCAAATCTCCATGTCGGATAGTTATCACGACCCGTGAGTTTTTCAATAAAAGCCATAGAATTGTTTGTTGACATTTTCCGAAGAAAAAACTTCTTTTGTCTCTTATGTCAAATTTTCGACGAACTATTTGTATGAAAATATGTTTTTATATTTTTACTTTTACTGCACTCCCGATGACTGCTGGGCTTTCTGGGCCCATAACCAAATAACGTACGCAGTTTTAGATGGGAAAACTAATTATTTATAGAGATAAAAATATACAACAGCAAGCTGAACGGCGGTGTCACCTGATGTGATTCTTTTATATATGTCAAAGACTAACATGAGTACTGATACATAAGAAGGTTAAATAGCTATAATTTATACTATTTTAACATTATCACCATGCAATATGCATCACCATGTAATGTTTCATTACTTAAATAACATGTATTAAATTTTTAGATAGCTAGTAAAAATAGTACTTATCTTATAATTTAGTATTTCAAATAAGCGAAGGGTTTTGCCGCCTTTGCCGGTACCAGTTAATTAGATTATCAGGGTCAATAGTAGGAGAATAAGGTATGTATTAAGGTAAGGATTCGTGAACATGGGTTTTTGTACTACAGACAGACTACATAGTGTACCCTCGGTCCGACAAACCTTTTATGCTACGTTTACACGCTTGCCAAGCTTCGGCAAGCGTGCAGGACGCAGTCATATGTTAAAGTGAGACGGAACTACATCGTGCTCACTCTAACATATAACTGCGTTCGTAGGCTTGCCGAGGCTTGGCAAGCGTGTAAACGTAGCATTACAGTGCAGTGTTGGTTCATCAAATTTGTTGGATTATAGAGTACCATCAAACAACAATCCCCTATAGTCCGAAATTCCGGATTATCTAGATATAGCTTGTAATCCGTTAAATTTCAAATCAAAGTGGCAAGATTATATCTGAAAATAAAAATCACACTAGACAATTCGCTGAACCAAATCGTTCGTACTAAGTTTCTTTCTATTTAACCATGCATTAATGATAATTTGCCAAAGTACTGATATTGTGTATTTTCAGCATCGGACCAGACAGGGGCCGGATTATCGGAGTCTACACGTATTACTTAGCAAAAATTGTAATTCAATTTGACTTGCCAAGTTAGATAAATCATGTTCACATTATTTAGAGCCTGATAAAATTTAACAGCAATCATATTTATTTTCAAACTATCAGGCACCAATTAACAAAACCGACCAAGTGCAAGTCAGACTTGCGCACCGAGGGTTCCTTACAAACACATCCCATCTTAACTGGCCGGGTTAACTTAAGTTCGCACCTGTGGCCTATCCCACAAAACTTTACAAGCGTACAATTCGACAAAATTGTTAAAATGTAAACAAATAAATGTACCACAATAATCACAAATATCTGTTCGTTACAAGTTTGTAGTATACAAATATGCTACTTTTGTAAATGGGTATCACAAAGAATAAAGGTATGTCATGACAGCTACATAATTGTAGGATTGTTGATTTGTAAATATACAAGCGAAAAATTGTAATGATACAACTAAAAAAATGTAAGAATTTATTTAGCTTTTTTGACGTTGAAGGTAGTTTCACTTTATACGCAAAACACAAGATTTACAATAATTATAAAATTATAATTTTATAATGATCTACTTATCTACGCGCATTTGCCTAAATCCCAACTAACATTAAAATGGACTTGCAAGCTAAACTGACCATTTTAGAGCTCATAAAAGAAAACAAAAATATTATTTTTGGTTAATTTAGTGACATGTTAACGCACACTGTGAAAATTAACAAATGAAAAGAGATAGCGCAAAATTTAAATGATTTAGGAATAATGGAGAAAGACTGGAAATACTAAATTGGATTTCAAATTACTAAAACGTGAAAAAGAGTTAAATATTACAAGACCCTCCAAATTCACATTAAATTTGAACATGCAAGATGACACCGTTATTCAAATTAATTTGGTAAACGAGCCTTCAGACACTACTTTAATTCTTCTTCACTATCACTGCTGCTGATGCTGGAACTAAACATTTCGTAGTACAAAGAGAGGGTGTTTAGAAAATTGTTAACAGTAGGTACAATTCTACATATATGTATCCTACATGTATATATCCCACGGGAACACTACATTTATTCGGGATGAAAAGTATCCTATGTCCTTCCCCGGGACTGAAACTATCTATATACCAAATTTCATCTAAATCGGTTCAGCGGTTTAAGCGTGAAGAGGTAACAGACAGACAGACAGACACACTTTCGCATTTATAATATTAGTATGGATTATTACTATAATTCAATGTCGCACAAAACAATTGTCAACTACAAATTTGTACGTTTTCCGGAAAATTATTATGTATCGTATGTAAGGTTTTGTGATACAAGAAATTGTAGACTTGTCGATACAATTTACATATTTGTAAGAATTTTCCACTACAAATTTGTTACTTGTACATTTCGTGGTACGCACACCTGTATTATTACAAACTTGTAACTTGACACTTGTATAAAGTTGTAATTGTAAGTTTTGTGGGATAGGCCAGTAACCAGTATGTATTGCGCCGTATACAAATAAGGTGCAATGTTAACGCAATCGATCACGTTTGTTGTATGGGAGTCCCAATTAAATATTTATTTAGTTCGGTTTTTAGTAGGTATTTGTTGTTATAGCGGCAACAGAAATAAAAGCATCATCGGTGAAAATTTCAACTGTCACGGTTCGTGAGATACAGCCTACAGACAGACGGACAGTGGAGTCTTAGTAATAGGGTCCCGTTGTTTTACCGTTTGGGTACCTACGTAAGCTTTAAAAATTGGGCAAGTGCGAGTCCGACTCGCGCATGAAGGGTTCCGTACCATAAAATAAGTTTGTTGTATGGGAGCCTTAAATATTTATTTTATTTTATTTTTAGCATTTGTTGTTATAGCGGCAATAGAAATACATCATCTGTGAAAATTTCAACTGTCTAGCTATCACCGTTCTTGAGATACAGCCTGGTGACAGACGGACGGACGGACGGACGGATGGACAGCGAAGTCTGTCCATCCGTCCGTCCGTCCGTCTGTGTGGACCGGATTGAAACCCAATCTTCGTCACTTACATACTTTTGGGTGCATTGCATATGCTTTATTGCCTAAAGAAAAACGGTCAAAATTGGATGCTAAGTGCAAGATGTATATTTTTGTTGGATATAGTGAAAATTCTAAAGGGTATAGGCTTGCAGACCCACTAAATCCCCGAAACGTCATGATTTGTAGAAATGTGGCATTTATCGAAAATCTATTTTATACAAATTACTTAAATTCAAATATTATCAACAGGAAATTGAATAATGATTTTATTTATTATGAATTTTTAGATATTGAATCAAATTCAATTGATAATGTGAATTCTAGTCAAATGTATAATAGTGTTAGTAATAATAATAATTCTAGTCAAACCAAAGAGCAAAGTTCTGACAGTATAACTGTTGAACTGACAGACAATTCTGAACAAAATGTAATCAGTTCGCCTATCGTTTCAGGGGAAGACGAAGAGCTGTACTGCACTGGCAGTGAACACGATGACTCCGTGTCGTCGCCCGTCGCCGGGACGCCGCGAGAGCGTGTGACGTCACCGTCGTGGGGGGTGACAAGTCCAGGGGAAGGGGAAGTTTCTGCTTCCGTGTCGCCGGTGCCTTCACGCCGTCCAGTAAGAAGCACTCGTAACAAATTGCCTAATAGGTATGAGGATTTTGATCTCGATTACTCTCTCCTGACGCAAGATGGCGCTGATTTGCATGGGGATCCTCTGACATACGAGGAAGCCATTTCTAGCTCCGACTCTCAACAATGGAAAACTGCTATGCAATGTGAATACGATTCACTAATTGCTAACAAGGTATGGAGGTTAGTTGACCGTCCTGAACATGAGAATATTGTAAAATGTAAATGGGTTTTCAAACGTAAATTTGACGCTTCTGGAAAATTTGAAAAATTTAAAGCTAGACTGGTTGCCAGGGGTTTCACTCAAATTTATGGGGTTGATTACTTCGATACACATTCACCTGTCGTAAGGCATTGTTCTTTACGCATACTTTTCTCATTGGCAGTTGAGTTAGATTTAAATATTAGTCATGTTGATGTCGCAACGGCATTTTTACATGGAGAGTTGCATGAAACTATATATATGGAGCAACCTCCAGGTTTTTGTAACAATAATCAGAATAAAGTCTGTCTCTTACTTAAAGGAATTTATGGCCTCAAGCAGGCCAGTAGAATATGGAATCAGAAAGTACATGATTTGCTTTCTAAAAATGGTTTCAAGCAAAGTGATTGCGAACCGTGTGTTTACACTAAAAAGTCAGGTAAAGTTTTAACAATACTAGCACTTTATGTTGATGACTTTTATATATTTAGTAATACGGATAACAAAGAGATATTATCTTTGCTTGAAAGCCATTTCAAGGTTAAACATCTAGGTACGCTTACCAGTTGTTTAGGTTTAAATATAAGTAGAGATAATAGTAAACATTTTATTAAACTCGACCAGTCTGATTATATTAAAAGATTGTTACTTAAGTTTGGTATGCAAAATTGCAAACCGGCCTCTACGCCTATGGCTACTAATTGTAAGTTACAAATGGCTAATTCTGTGTGTCTAGATGATAATACTTATAGATATAGAGAGCTTTTAGGGTGTCTTATGTATCTGAGTGTGTGTACTAGACCAGATATTGCTTATGTTTGTAGCCAGCTAAGCCAGTTTAACCATGCCTATGATCGGACTCACTGGCAAGCAGCAAAACGTGTCTTGAGATATTTGTCGGGTACACTAAATTATAGTCTATATTTTTATAGGTCTGGTAATTTAGATTTAACTGCATACTCGGACGCGGACTGGGCTAACGATATTGTCGATCGCAAGTCGTATACAGGTTTTGTGGTTAAACTTGGAAATAACATTATAAATTGGGAATCGCGGAAGCAGCGATGCGTCGCGTTATCCTCGTGCGAGGCCGAGTATCTCTCTATAGGAGATGTATCTAAGGATCTTTGTTTCATAAAAAGTTTTCTTACAGAGATTATAGATATAAATATTGTAATTACTCTGTATAATGATAGCCAGAGTGCGCATAAAATATTAGAGTCAAAAGAGTTTTGTCATAAGCGCACTAAACACATTGATTTGCGTTATCATTTTGTCAAAGATCTTGTACAGAAAGGTTTCTTAACTGTAAAATACATGCCAACTGAAGAGATGGTTGCAGACATACTAACTAAGTCTCTAAGTGCTGAAAAACATAAACGATTTGTAAATCAATTATGCTTGAAATGAATATTGTATGTTTTGCATGTAAAGATGCATATAGAGACTACTAATGTGATACTTAAGCCTGATAGCTTGTAATATGAAGACTGATAATTTTATATAACTTGGTTAAGCATGTTTGTTTATAGCCGTAGAGCATGTAGCTTGTTTTTGATGTTTTCTTTTATCTATCTTGTTATCTTAAGGGGAAGTGTTAGAAATATATGATAACAAGTGTCTACTTGAACTGTATCAGTGTAGTGCATACATTACTTGAACTTAAGCCGCTGCTGCCATTTGACTTGTGTCTGACAGTTGCTTTATCTGTCTCTTCGTCTTCCCCCCGTACTAGAGTGCACACGTAGTTTTTCCGTCTGTGTTAATTTAATCCATAAATATAAGTGTAATTGTCATTTTAATTTGTATAGTGTTATTATGAAGATAATACAAACAAATTGAAGACTTCGTGCAACTTCTTATTTCATTCCCGTCACATCTCCACATTCTTCAAGTTCCACACGCTACTATACTGCTCAACAGGACGGCGGTCCTCTATCGTAAGAAGCTGTTTCCGTATACCTCGGTTATTCAGTGCGATAATGACAGGATCAGTGCGATCAAAATAACATCGGGTGATAAACAAATCATTGTGTTTAGCGTTTATATGCCGGTCAATTGTGCGGATAACCTACCGGATTTTGTACAGTGTATGAGTGCAATGGACGCTATAGTGACGGAAAGCTGTGTTGAAACTGTTTATATATTAGGAGACTTCAATGCGCATCCGGGCGAGCTGTTTGTGACGAGTTGTTTAGTTTTTGTAAAGAAAATGGTTGGATTTGTGTCGATACCGACAAAATTGGCGTAGATTCGGACACGCATACATACTTAAGTGAAGCACACGGATCTAAGCGTTGGTTGGATCATTGCGTAACCACATCAGCCGGGTATGACACTGTTATTGATGTTTTTATTGATTATGGCGTATACTGTTCTGATCACTATCCTCTCGTAATTAAATGCAATCTTGACCTAGTTAAACCTAAATGTAATAGCAATAATGTAGTTTCGCATAACAAATGTGTTGTTTGGGGGGACAGAACTTCCTATGAAATTGAGAAGTATACGAATAAATGTAACGAGCTATTGAAAGACTTTGATTTTCCATCTACATTTCGGGGCTGTTGTGACGGATGCTGTATAAACAACTCTTAGCATTGTGAGGTACTGGACGAACTGTACATTAAAATAATAACTTCGCTATGTGAGGCGTCTTTATATAGCAAGGCCGTCACAGGCAGTCACGGTAATGCAAAAAAGAGAGTTATCGGATGGAACAAGCATGTGAGTGACGCGCACGGGGAGGCCAGGGCTAGATTCCAGGACTGGATTTTGTACGGCAAACCCACGGGCGGATCGATCTATGCAGCGATGTGTCAAAGCCGAAAAATATTTAAATCTAGACTCAGGTGGGTTCAACAACATCAGGAACAGATTAAAATGGATTTACTTGCCACTCATCATAAAAACAACGATTTTCGGAACTTTTGGAAGGTTACAAAAAAGTTGGAAACTAGGCCTGGGCTCTCTGTTAGTGTCAACGGAATTTCTGATCCGAAGCACATAGCTAATATGTTCATGGAGCAATTCAATGTGAAGTCGTCCTCTGCCGCCGTCGGTGAGGACGAGCAACGGTCGGTGCTTGATGCTGACATGCTAGGGAGTGACATACAGACCCGTTTCAGCGTCAGTGACGTTCGTAAGATTATAAAGGAAATGAAAAGGGGAAAATCTCCCGGTCACGACCATCTAAGCATCGAGCACCTGCAGTTTGCTGGTCCACATCTACCTCGAGCACTGGCTATGTTTTTTAATCTATGCATATGTCACTCACACCTACCGACGCTTATGACAAAAACGATTGTAATACCCATAGTGAAAAACAAAACTGGTGATATTTCGAACGCTGCTAATTACAGGCCTATTTCGCTGGCAACAATTGTAGCTAGAGTACTCGATGGCTTGCTCAACTGGCAATTAGATAAGTACATAAACTTACATGACGCACAGTTCGGCTTCCGCGCTGGCTTATCTACTGAGAGTGCTATTGTATGCTTGAAGCAGGCTGTCGAGTATTATACGCGCAGGAAGACTCCTATTTATGCGTGTTTCTTAGATCTTTCTAGGGCTTTCGATCTTGTTAATTATGACCTACTTTGGGGTAAACTTGACGAAGTGCAATTTCCTAAGGAACTTACACGCATATTTAGGTGTTGGTATGCAAGCCAGCGAAATAGTGTTCGATGGGGTGATGTGCTCTCGGATGAGTATGGGTTGGAGTGCGGGGTGAGGCAGGGGGGTTTGACCTCCCCCAAACTTTTCAATCTTTACATGGATGCCCTGATCGGTGAGCTTAGCAGTACACGTGTAGGTTGTCACATTGATAGGGTCAGTTTTAATAATATAAGTTATGCTGACGACATGGTACTGTTGAGCCCATCGGTCGGTGGTATAAGAATACTTCTCGAGAAATGTGAGTCATATGCCCGTAAGCACAATTTGCAATACAATGTAAATAAAAGCCAGTATATGATTTTCAAGGCGGGTACCAAGTGTCCATCTCATGTCCCACCCATTCGATTGAATGGCGAACAACTCAAGAGGGTAAATTCATTTAAATATCTGGGTCACTTGGTCACCGATGACTTGAGAGACGATTCTGACATCGAGCGGGAACGCAGGGCGTTGGCCATTAGGGCGAATATGATTGCTCGCAGGTTCAGCAGGTGTACAGCGCAGGTTAAAATAACATTATTTCGTGCGTATTGTACTTCTCTGATGTACACCTGTAGCCTATGGACGAGGTACACGCAGCGTGCCATGAACACTATGCGTGTACAGTACAACGACGCGTTCCGGGTGCTGTTGCGGCTGCCGAGATACTGCAGTGCGTCGGGCATGTTCGCAGACGCGCATGTGGACGGTTTCCACGCGACGCTGCGCAAGCGCTGCGCCGCGACGCTCCGCAGAGTGCGCGACAGCCGCCACAGTCTCCTGACTGTCGTGGCGGAGAGATGGGACAGTGCCCTAATCAGGCACTGGACCTCTCAACACATTAGTTTAGGCACTAACATAGTTATTTAAGTTATTTTTGTAATACTAACAATATATGGATTAATTTGTCTGAAATAAATGCTTTTTATTTTTATTTTATTTTTATTTATTTAAATGGGAGTTCCCACAATGTCAATACATCTATTTTTGTGTTCCACGAATGAATGTTCATTCAAACGATCAGTACTCGTACGGAATTACGATATTTATATCGCTAAGGGTTGAATTCATATATAAGAACATTAGACGTTATCATACCAAATATCTGTATTATCTGACATTATTTACTAACCGAAACCGAAATTCGTTTTTTTTAATATATTTTAGAAGCCTTAGGGAATAGGGACCATATTAAATATAACAATAAATTAAATTAAACAATAATTCTAATAACGGGAACGATTCGGGGCGGGCTTTTTGATTAGATAATATTTAGGTTTAGTTCTTAGGGAATTGAATATTGAAAACGACCCTAATTCAAGATTATTTTTGTCATAGTATTTGTTACTTTTAAAAAATCTAACTATATAATATAATTTAAGGTCAATATCTTTACTCATAAAAAGGACTTTAAAAGTCACTATTTCACATACCCACTCGCCTTAACAGAGCAAAGCGAACTCAGAAATTCAGAAACACGCGTTTCTTTTTCGAGATAACACGAATAAAACAGGATTAATTATAGTCAGACGGGAAATGTATTTTGTTTACCTAGTTTTAAGAACTTGCTTTATAATAGTGGCTTATTAAAATTGCAAATTGCACACCCATCCATAAGATGTTAATGTCAACTGGTAATATGGTTCTTGATATTTACGAGCGCGCTGTTTTTTTAAACACGATTTTGCCTGTGACTTTGTCCATGGAAAATATAAATATATTTCGTCATTCCGACTTATCGAAAAGAGTCCTATCGTATAAAAGGTAACATCTGTTTACTGTTTCTGTTTTTTCTTCCTACGGTCTATTCTTTTCTTATTTAAAATAACATTTTGGAATTTCATTAAGACTTACAATTTTACAACCTTTTCCTTCATTATTTCATATTTCAGGAAATTGAGTAATTTCTGGAAATCCTTTAGGTACCTACCTACCTTAATTTACGACGAAGAGATATTTTAATAATAATGAATAGTTTTGCAACGTTATAGTTAGACAAGCTATCTTTAGTTAAATAAACGGGAAATCCTAGAATCACAAAGTTATTATAACTACAAATGTCTCACACTATCTTAGTTTCAGAAGAGCGCAAGTGATTAGGATAATCATGTCAGTTGCTTCTTTCTTAGAACCAAGGGCACTGAAGCATGCTCCAGTTTACCTTTACTGTAGCGTATTACGATTACTATCATCTCACGACTTTCAAGTGATATTTTTTACTGCTAGGGTTGTCAACTTGTTATCTGCTGCTAGGTAAACTAGGATGATTTCGGCTTATTAGCCGGCCTGTGAATGAATTTTATTCAGAAATTGTCATGTTGGAAGACTATTTGTTTGCAACTTCTGGTTATAGTTAAATATAGGTAGCTCGCGTTATATGTTAGATATACATTGATAATGATTTTTACTAAGGTATACAACACCCTCAACAAGCGATTCACAATATTTTATTGTAATGTGTGTTAGTAAGTATTTGAAACATCCTCATCAATCTAGTACCTACTTAATTAGTGAATGCCGCAACAAAAACGAAAACGTTGGTTTTGTCCCAGACAAACAGACTATGCAAACCAAATAATATCAATCGTCGGCACCAGTGTGGCGCCTAAATCTCGATAGTCATCATTAAATGGTATTAGGACTGGTCCAACTGGTTTCGATAGCTCCTGACGGTTTTCTTCGGCATTAATTAAAATATACCTAAAATCGTCTAAAGTTGTGACATCGCTCTTTAGCGATAAGACCGCCTAATTGCCTACCAATGTTTAATTTAATATTTCTCATGTAATATTTTACTTGTTGGTGTGCAATAAAGTATTGTTGTATTGTATTGTATCGTACCTACATATCTAGGTATCAACCCTATTGAAAATGTCACGTTTGTTGTTATTTGCAGTATTATGCCTCGCGGTGGGTCTAAGCAGCGCACGGTGGGTGCGCCTCGGGCGCGCCCAGCCTAAGACCACCAGCTTCGTCGGGGAAGCTACCAACCAGCTATCCACGGCCATCTTCCAGGTACCTATTGATAATCTTCAATCCCGTGTTTGTTTTATTGCGGCCAGTGGTATTATTAGTCCATAATGATATGAAACCATGTACGCACGAACGAACAAAAACGTGGTGATAACGAAATCGAATACGAAACCACATAAACCATCCTGTTGTGTTTGATGTTCGGTGGTAGTTACGCACGTGCGAACAGTATACATGTTTTTGTTCGTTCGTGCGTAGTCCGTACCTGGCTTTATGATTTATTTCCCTAACTTTTATGGGCTCGGTCGTCATCAGAATGTAAAAAAATAGATTTGAATAGCTGCGCGAAATCACTAACCAAATAATTATGGTTGACAACTTTTTGGTCAAATTATTATTTTTTTAATTTCCGGCGTAGTTTATACCGGATACAAGCGAATCAAGAGTACATTGAATTCTATACTTAATAGATAGGTATGTGATCGTTAGGATAGAAACAAGCTAAAGTTAAAAGCGATTTATTTTTGTTTCGTCTATTATGTTCCTAATTCATTGGCAAATAATTTGTTTATTTATTCTTACTAACTGCATCTAAATTAATTCAATATTTTACGTTTCCAGGGATACATCGATGACAACAAGAACATAGCTTTCTCGCCACTTGGCTACTCCGCTATTCTGGCTATCTTAGCCGAAGGCGCAACTGGCCAGACTCGCGAGCAACTCGTCTCTGCCCTCCATCTGCCAGACGATCCCAACCTGACCAGAAAAACGTATCGATACATCATGGAAAGACTGAAGAACACCCATCAGTACAAATTCAATCAGCCAGAATTAAAGAACTATTTCTATATTTACAAAAACTACACAATCAACGATGACTACAAAAAAATTCTAGAAGATTAATTATTATCTCACAGATGTTAGGTCTGTAGAGAAGTATAATGATGGAAATCATTTGACGCCCGAAGAAACCGATGATGATGATGAGACCATTGAAATATCCGACAAGAAGGCTGAAGAAAGTAATAAGAATGAAGAAATCGTAGATCTAGTTCCACCCAAAGAATCTGGTGAGAAGTTCATTTCTTTCGCTGTCGAAGACACGCCTGAGAAAGTCGATATCTCTCAAATTGAATATAAGCCAGCAAAAAACATAAAAGAAAAGATAAAATTAGTAAAAACTTATCCTAAGAAAGACGAGTCTGGAGAAGAAGAAGAGACTATGGTTGCTGTTGAGGCTAGAAACCATGCGAGAAGCCACCACCAAGTTCTGATGGAAAGGACGGATATTGCGACAAGTATCTCTTCAAGTCAAGTTAATAGCGTTGAGAAGAAATCTGGTAAGAGTGAGTATAACTATTACTATACAAATAAGCCTAAAATAGGAACATATCAAAATATTTTCACCAAATATTATTAATTAGTAATGAGTGTGTTAGCCCTGTACAATTTTATGTGAGGACTGAGGCGATGCACCTGTTTAGTGATAATTGATTATGTGTGTAGTTTTTCATACGTTGACTGTTAAGGATTTCTTTAACCAAATATGAAACTAATCAACATATTATTGGTTTCAGCCTCCCCATCAAACTCCCTTATGCTCATCTTCAATGGGATGTATTTCCGCGGCGCGTGGAAACAACCTTTCCAGAAGGTCGAGCCAGCCATGTTCTACACGTCCAACACAGAGAAGAAACAAGTGCAGACGATGTGTACTAAGGGCATCTTCAAAACTGGTTCGCTTCCTGGCCTTGACAGCTCAGCTATTGAACTTCCATATGACGTGAGTGCTAATTGAAAATAATTTAAAGTAACGATTGGGTCATTATTCGAGCGTTGATTCCAGATCGCTTTCCTAGACACGATTTTGTCGAAGTGGCTTAAGATTTTCATTGAATATCAAACTATTATTTGAGAAGTTCGGAATATCCACCAAAGCATACACGAAAGTGAGCCGTCCGAAAATTCTCGATAAATTACCTATATTATTAAAACTAATTATTATTGTGAACCAGTAATCCCCTATAGATATTTGTAGCATCTGTCCGCATTGCATCGGATTAATACTGTTGATCGTTTGGAAATTCTGTATGCTCGTGTATCGGTTGATAGACATTAAAAAAAAATGATTCTTTACCAAGAGTCGTTTGTGTTATATGTTACAATTATCTCGTTTAGTACCATTGCTCCAAATTGTAAAGAGACATGTAAAGTTTACCTATAATGTAAAACCATTTAATTTTCTAGGGCGGCCGTTACTCACTATGGGTCGTCGTACCCGCACCCGGGACGGTCGCGCCCGGCTGACGGCAGACCTGCCCGCGGCACCTCTAGAAGACATCAGGAGCGCCTGCAGGAGGAGGAGCTGCAGGTCTCCCTGCCCACCTTCTACGTGGAGACCACTACGAAGCCTGTCGCAGCATTGGCTAAGGTAGTCTACATTTAACTCTTCTCTTCTGATGACTATTTCGCAAACTTTTTACAACTTTAGTAGAATAGATAAACTGTTCTTCCAGTGGAATTCCAAGGTGGAGTTAACTTTTAGTTTAACTCATGGTAGACTTGTCGGTATAAAACAGTTCATTCGTATAGGTGTTTAATCGATTTTTTCGTCTTCCAGTTTGGAGTGAGCAGCATCTTCAGCCGCGACGCAGAGTTGTCCGGAGTATCAAAGGCAGAGGGACTCTTTGCGCAGGAGCTAGTACAGCATGTAGCAGTCCGCGTGGATAACGCTGAATCTTCGGCGTCGCAACTTTCAGGTACCTCGTTATGTATTTTATTATTATGCCTGTGTATACCATAAAATGGTTATTGCAGTTATTGGACTTTATAGAAAAAATTAAGAGAATGACGAAGCAAATTATTGAGACCTAAAGTCATAAAAAGTAAATCGCGATCAGCATTTTGTCGAGGCAATCTACTTAACGTATTCGGAGATTAAGATACAAAACATCTGCAAATTAAATCGTATATCATGTGGATAAATTGAACTTAGATTCAGAAGAACCAATATTTTTGTAATATGAAACCCGAGGTATTAGGTAAATACACAGTATGTACCTTCACGGTTTCAACGGCATAGAGAATTGTTATTTTGCATGCCGTAGGGTATATAACATATATACACAGCAATGTGATGATATTTAATATACTTAATCAATATTTGAAACTGAAAGTTGAAGCTATCAAAGCAATAATTTCGGTCCGTGACCTCTCAGAATGCCATTCGAGTTTGGGTGAAAACTGAGAGATTCTTATCTGGATCACGTAAGAGGGAGCGAGACAGCTATAAAACGTGAATTCTGAGTCTGACGGCTTACGCACTATACAACCGAGAAAATCTAACAAATAACTGTTTTATTTTTCAGCATCTAACGCAGTTCAAGAGTCCCTCAAGAATCTTCCCCTGTCCAGCATCAAAGCATCACGTCGCTTCAACGTGGATCGACCATTCATGTTCTTCATCATCGACCGCCTAGACAACCTAGTTGTTATTGCAGGCAAAGTCACAGACCCTCAACAACCGACTCCGTTCGAAATTTAAATACAAAACAAAAGGACCGAACTTTTTTGTTCTGTTTTTGAGTTCAAATCAACAAAAATCCCTCTTAGTCATTTTTCATTTCAGTTTGGACTTGGAGCATGTGATGCTGATTTTTGCTGTGAATTTGACTATTATTTTAACTTTATTAACTTCTACGAGAAAGTAGACCAGAAGCATTTGATAATTGAAAAGTACACAGCGTAGATTTAAGGTCGTTAGGTTAAGTTATTATTTATTTTAGTGGCAGTTGTGATCATGTTTAAGATTATATAATTTATTATAACAAATTCATGTTTTCTTTTTCAATAAAATTTGGACTTCCTTACCGTAACTCCCCAATCACATAATATTGTATTTTGTAGAAAAATTTACAAGCCGCATATAGAAAGAACCGCTCAAACAAAAAAACCAATTTTAAGCATTTAAATGCTTGCTCTTATCCTCTTATCTGGCAGATCATAGAAAGTTATAGTTTCTTAATCTGGCGTGCTCTGGTCACTCACATGTGTGCAAATATTGGTAAATTTCTGATTATTTACGTAAATACTTATAAAATTGATGGGTAAAGACTTGACAAAGAATATAGCGAATTAATTCAGTATATTTTCTTTGGATTCTCATATTATACTTCTAGTATCTCTGTTTGGCCCTATGGTTGACTGGTAGAGAATGCCATTTCGCATTAAGTCCACCATTTGTACTGGACTTTGGTTTTGTGCAATTAAGTTTAAATAAATAAATAAATTATTATGCGAATACCGTCGTGTAATTAGCGGCACGTAAGTTACGAACAAGGAGCTTATAATTATTTAAGACAACAGGAGTGCGAACTCAGAATAAGTGTTCACACAAAATTAAATCTTAGTATAGATACATAAAGTATATTTTACGGGTGAAGGGGTCACGGGAAGACAGAGACAGCTCGCAGATGGGTAGTGTGTCCCTTTCTAATATTGCCAGTCACAAAAAATAGTAATAATTAGTAGTTTTCAAATAAAATGGTAGTTATTAGTAGTTTATACTTTTCTTTAAATTAACACTATTCGCTTCAAATAATTAAATATTTTATTCGCTAAACTTTCTTACGCGTCACCAAAGAAACTAACGGAAAATTATGAAAGTTATACAATCCGTTAGTATATAAAAATAATTTTATGTTAGGGCAGGATAAAACCTTTAAATTTGAAATCTTATTAATATTATTGAAAACTGTCAGCATTTTTGACAGTGCTTAATGGTATCTTTTCTGATTATTTAAAAAATTACATACTTATAATTGCATCATGGTAACTGGAATTTAAGGTTGCAAAAGGAAATCTTTTGGTGGCTATAGTATATTTTTTCAGGTAATATATGGTATCATATATTAATATGAAAGCATGTCAAACTTTGATAAAGTACTAAAAGAGTGACAATGAATTTACAAAATTACCGGATAATTCCGATCTATGTTTTACTTCGAAAATATTATTCGTACTAAAAACAATCTGAGCATTGCACTATTGCAGTAATGTCGTTTTAACTATACTACGATAATCCTTCGCTATCTAAGGGTGGTTAATAGGCGTCGAAATTTCAAAATGGTCGTAGCGAGCTGAAATTTGGTATGTAGGGGGCTTTGGGCCCCCTGATTCCAAAAAAGTTTTTTTTTTTCTATCATAAAAAAAAATGTATGGGATTTTTTTTAAGAGGCCCGTATCTCGTAAACGGTTGGCTCAGGTGGGAGGTGCTCGACCAAATGTCATAGGGGGCCTCCACCCGAGTACAGTCGTGAAAAAAAAAATCGAAAACGCGACTTTTTTTTCTAAATTTCAAGTTGGTGCTAGGAGGCTGAAACTCGATATCGGGGGGCATTTGGGGCTCACAAATATGAATCTGGAATCGGTGTCCGAAAATTCGGTCAACTATCGGACAACAAACTTTAATATTTTAGTTCGACCGAGGGCCGCAGGCTTAAGGGCGAACTTCCCCCCACGAGGCCGCAGGCCGAGCTCCGTGTAGCACCAAAGGTGCGGAGCGTCCCAGAGACGGCGTAGCGCGCGAGCCCAAGGGCCCGCAGGGCGAGCCCACCTAGAACATTGCTACCCGCCTAAGTAATCGTAGTAGTAGTAGCAATCGTAGAACCGAAGTTAGGAGATAACTCAAACGAGATGTATGCCTTTAAGACCTCCCAGATCACCCCGCCATAAGTATTTTATATGAATCACTAAAAACAAAAAAATATACTTATATAATATAAAAATATAATAAATGAGTGGTTTGGCATCGTCTTCAAAACGTGATTCAAACGTAATCTGTACTTAAATGGGTTATTTTTAGCTTTTTAGTTTTTTTTGAAGTCGGTTTTTTTTTGCTTTTTATTTCGCCATATACTTAATAACCGTTAGTACAGTAATAAAAAGTATTGCGTAGTCTTGCATTGGTAAAACAGAGTTATACCTACAGGTAGTTTATAAAATAACGGTATACTTACAGTTTTACGTCCCTAATTAATATATGGTACCCTACAAATAACCACTTTTTTTATATCCTCATAAATGAGTTCATGTCCACGTACATCAGAATATGTTTTTTGTTTGTTTTGTTTTTAAGTATGACTTAACGAAGTTTGTCATTTATCAAATCAAATTAACGGTTACTGGATTGCTGCGTTCTGTTAAAATAACAGGAGCCAAAAGTGTGTTATTGCTGGCATAGTAGCTAACATTCACTATATCTATTTATGAGTTTCCATAGGTATATATAAATTAAATTCTAGCTACAGTGCCAGCCAATATACATTTTTAGACTTTAATTTTTTTCATTTTTTTTTTATAAATATCGGACAACCTCCCACAAATCAATCTAGTCCCAAATTAAGCTCAAGAAGGCTTGTGTTATACTAGACGACGATATACGTACTTATATAGATAAATATAAACTTAAATACATAGAACAACCATCACCCAAGCACAAATATTCGAGTTCATCATACAAATATTTGCCCCGGCCGGGAGTCGAACCCGGGACCGCCGGCTCAGTAGGCAGGTGTCTACAAACCGAGCCAAACTTGTAATAAAATGGAGTAAGGATGAGTCCCTCTTTATTGCTAAATATTTGGTTACCCCAGCAGAGTGGGACAAACTGACCCCTTGGCGGCTTTCTTACTTGGCTCGTTCGAACGAAGCAATGAGCAGTCCAGGTATACTATAGTATTTACTAGGTCCATGGTTACGAATGTTTTTGTACTCGTGTGAGTGACAGGCATTGCGGTAATGTTAGGCTTGCATGAAAAATAAAGAGGGTAGTTTTGGCAAAATGAGTAATACCTACGCCACATTCATATAGCTTAGTCATTAACGGTCGCGCTGGTCGTGCCTTAAAGTGAAGTGCCAAATAAAATAGATCAAAAAGAAACTAAAAGTGAATCAAACTAAAGGAGACGAAAACTAATTCATCTGTAATATGGATAAGTATATGGACAAAGAAAACATAAAAGCGAAAACAAAAATTCCGTTGCCCCTGGCGCCTTTGCCAGCCTTGTCACACCACTTACTGAAAAAGTTAGGTGAAAGACCTCCATTAAATACTTTAGCAGGCCCGGATGGACACAACAACAATGTACTCAATAGGCTCAATACAAATACGCAATGCTTGGCTGGCCCAAGCAATTCAAGGACAAAAAGCATCATCAATAGACCAAAAAGTCCTTTCAAGATAGATACCAAATATGTGACAGTGCATCGAGGCTGCGAAGACTCAGGTTACCACTTTATAGCTTACAAAGATGAAAAACGAAGAATCTCGGAGGCAAGCGTTATTAGTGTTAGTAGTGACGATGAACAAGATCCTCAAGACATAGACACATATTTCACTGATAAAGATGGCCTTGCTAATAAAAGGAAAATATCAGCGAGTACGCCGGCTCTTAATACATTACAACCTGCCAGGGTAAAGAATATTAAACGGAGCTTAAAGAGGCCTCATAGTCGAGAGCTTCAAGGTATAACACCCTTAGAAAATCCCGAAAAAGGAGATGACAGAGCGAAGAGGCGACTGAATTTCAACCCAACGATTCGGGAGAGGCTGCAATCGCCCGACTTTTGTAAGTAATATTTGAAAATAATTATGAAATTGCATAAAGTATATAGTAAAAGGGCGTTTCAAAGCTTCCTGCGGGTCAATGATGGTTGTGACTATCAAGCGATTAATCAATAATACTGATATCGTTTATTTAGCCCGCGACAGATGCGTCCATCCGTCCGTCCATAGGCCCATATAGTTATATATATAACAGATCGATCCATTCAGAGACACACACACAGGATAAATCCTAGTGCAGACGGGTATATTGAGAAATAAAGATTCTTAAAACGGAATATATTGTCTAATCATGGATTTGTTTAGTTCATAGTAATAATAGCTGTAATATGTCCTGAAAAATTGTATAAATTACATTATAGAAATTTCGTAATATAAATACATTACTTATTAAAAAACCTAATCGAGGGTGCCGCCGGCAGTGGGGTTATGCCCAAGCTACCGGTGGTTAGGTCTACAGAGAAAGGAACCTCCCGATGATGCGCGCCGTGTCCAGTAGTAGTATTATTAAAAAATATAACATTTAGGTGCATATCGTGTTCTAAGAGTAAAAGTGGGATCTCACTCTGGTGCTCTCTTTGCCCTTAAAACTGATCCGACGTAGGTTTTGAATTGGTATCGTTTATTTACAGTGCAAAAGTCATACATGGCGAGTATGGATCGAGAGTATACAGCAGAGATATTATCCTATCTTCTACACGTTGAATCCAAGGCTGTAGCTCTCCCGCGGGTGAAGAATGAGACGAGAGCATGTGTCATCAACTGGCTGATGAAAATTAATGTATGTATTCACTGCAAAGTGACCCACGATAAGTGTAAGTAAGTGACAACCAATAAGTAGGTTCCTTTCAAACGAGTAGTATACATAGGTATACTACTCGTTAAGCAGAAAAAGTTAACTTAATCAGGCGCGGTATAGAACTTCATTGACGGAAGGTTAAAATTTGATGTAGGCTTTTATGTATGTATGTATGTATGTATGTATGTAAACACTTTATTGTACACACAAAAAACCAGAAATACATTTCAAAAGAATAAGCATGTACAAAGGCGAACCTATCCCTTTAAGGAATCTCTTCCACTTAATCTTTGAGTAAATAAGTGCTAACCACAAATGTAAATGGTAGATAAACCAAGCAACATGTACAATACGAAGGAGGATAACTTTACAATAATGCACATGAAAATGCAAAAACCAAAAGAGAGAGAGAGAATTTATTTCAGAAAATTATAAAAATGAATTAAGTAGTTTGGTTGTTATTAAACGGGGTCTATTTAATCCGGCTATGGGCTTTCTTAATTTTCAAACCCGAGCAAAACAATGTATGCTTACGTTTATTATTGTTTATTGTTTACGGTAGAAATATGTTGGAAATTGGCTCTTAACCAGGTGACCTACACCTAGTATTATAGTAATTAGAAAATATATTTTTTGATTAAAATTCAGGGTCTAGATGGCAACCCTGCCACGATCCAAACCGCGGTGTGGTACCTGGACTCCATGGTGGCCACGGGCACCGTCACGCTGGAGAACATGCAGCTGGTCGCCGCAGCTTCCTACTGGATCGCAGCCAAGATCCACGGCCCCCTCACACCAGCCTCCAAGCTCGTCAAATACGCCAACCACGCTATTACGGCGCAGAGGCTGGTAGAGGCAGAAAAGATTATTTTGGTTAGATTGGTATGTATGCTTAACTGTTACATTCTCTTTGACATTGGCGATACCAGTCGTCAGTGTGGTATCTGAGATTCAGGACAAAAAGTGATCTATATGTTTAGTTATAGCTGTGCGTATTAAGCTGGTGTTTATTTGTTCGTTAATTTGCAGAAATTTCCACGCCAGCCAGTGGTCCCCCAAGACTATCTATGCTATTTCGCGTGGTGGTGCAATAAGGAGCGGCCGGGCGAAATCGAGATGGCCTCCACATTCCTCTGCCTCTGCGGCATGATGGTGAACAAGAGCCTGTGCCAGGAATACCCGTCTGTAGTAGCCGCTGCATCAATAAGGAACGCTTTGCTGTTGCTGAGAGAGAAGGGGCTGATGCCGCGTCTGCAAAGTTGTCCAGTGTAAGTAAAAGGAGTTAATACTGTGTGCGTGTGTGTAATTGGATACACACTTTAGCTCTTCACCCTTCATCGACTAAATGCAAGAGGCCAATGATGATATTGATAATGAATTACACGTTAGATAGAACAGTGAATATAGAGTATTCAGTGTGTAGTACTTGACTTTACTTCACGCAAATGCAGTCGGACGAGACCGAAATACATTAGACAGTAGTTTTCTCTACCTACTCTGAACGAGCGTCATTCGGAGAACTTGACATTTATGAGCTTTGTATGTTCCTCGGGAGTCCGGTAGGTTATAAACACATTAATTAGACACTCGGAAGCCTAACCGATGAATGGAAAAACCGAAGTGTAGTTTTAGGGGCATCCCCGAATAACAACAAGTCCACTTTTCTACGAAATGATTTGAGTCCATTACTCATTAAGACATTTCGTGAAAGCCTCGTGAAAGCCTTATACTTGGCTTTCACGAAATGCCTTAACATTTTTTTTTTATTTGAACGAAAGTGATCTTGACTCTTATCATATTGCTAAGCATAGATTCCTATGCATCCTGGCCTTAAATACAGTCTGACAAAAAAGAGTAGAAATTAAAAAGTGGCAATACTGTATTGACGTCCCCGTTTTCTTAGATTATTTGTCACTTTGTAATTTCTACTCTTTTGTGTCAGACTGTACCTTTCGTTTACCTATAAATCCTTTTCCAGATTCGTAGCCGCTGAGAAAAAGGCCGCCAACATGTCTAACACCTGCGCAAGTCTTCGCCACGCGGTGCGCATGGTAGCAGCTAAGGACTACAGTTATAAGTTCATCTTCGAGCAATACGGGACGCCTCCCAAGTACATTGCTCAAACTGTGGTTAGTGCTGCCAATGAACTGGCTGTCATGGACACTAATGAGGTTTAGGTCAGAAGAAGCAGCATGGGCAGGACCCTGTTAGGTGGGCCAACGTTTTTGGGGGACAACGTCTTTCTCTAACTCTCGTTGGCTCTGATTGTTGCGAATACTCTAATTGTTGGGAATACTAATTGTTGTGTTGTACATTTTGGTAGTGAACTAACAGGTAACGTCTTTCGACTCGGATAATGTTGATTCTACCATAAGCTAACGCTTGTGGCACCTCCTCAGTACCACAGAGAATGAAGTCAAAATAGTAATACTTTCTAAAAAGAATACGTGCCGTTGAACTAAGTATCGACTTTCAATAGATGGCTACATTCCTCGCTACTACATTTAACGCTCACGCTCCCATCCATTCGTTGTATGGACAATGACTAACGATAATAAACGCCATCTAGCGATGCTATTTTTCCCATGTACACGTATTTTTGTAGACAGAATCACTATAACTTTATATTTTCTGTCAGTACTCAATTTTTAACACGAAAATTTACTGTATGTGAAAATCTTCTACTTAAACTTATCCGAGACTATCATTAGTTATGCTTCCGTTTTTTGTCTTTCGTTAATTAAGTATAAGAATTAGTTTAATGTGTACGTGGCAGTAGCTAGCATATAGTGTCAAATTATGAATGGAATAAGGATATAATTATTAAGTGTATACAATCTAATTAACTGAACCGATACCTGGAATTTAATGAAGTGGCAATGATTAGCGGTTCATTAAAGAATGATTATTAATTGATGACGTATTTTATAGCTATTAAGTTTTGATGTATCGCTAATGTAATTTGATCACAGTCTGAACGAACGATGGATGTTGACTCTTAATTGCTCGAATGTAAAATCGTATGAATTCTTAAATATTTGACCCCATGTTAACCTTTATTTATCTGACGAATGTACACGTTTGACTTTATGATTAATTTAAATACTTTATTTTAATATTTGACATCATCAATTTAAAACAATAATAACTTGATATTTTAATGGACCTCATATTTATTTGTAATTATCTTATCATCCTTGTAAATCCACTTTGAATTAAACACTTTTTGTTGTGTTGGTAAGAAATTCTTGTGTTGTGAGACTTATGAAGTTTTAAATACACAGAGGAATGAAAACGGGGTACATTTTGTATGTATATGTCTATTTCTCAGTTTAATGCCCCTATTTCAAAGCGTACCCAATTTCATTGCTTACAACTCAACAAATTAGTCATACATATATATCTCAAAATTAAGATTAAATACTTTGAACAGATAGTGTGTTATTTACTGTCGCAGCTACTATCTAACTTACTAGAAAGAGATCAGAGTATACACCTTTGGGGTCATCCATAAATTACGTCACACGAATTTCATGATTTTTTGCCCCTCCCCCCGTCCTTGTCACAGCTGGTCACATTTGGGAGACTCCCCCCTCCCTAGTGTGACGTCACATATTTTGCAAATTTACATTTAGAAATTATTGAAAGAAAACAGCGGTTCCGAAATCGATTTTATTTCCATTTAAATTCTTTTTTTATAAGATTAACATCAAATCAAACAATTAACAACACATAAAACGATGATAGTAGAGCGAGTGGTCGACAAAACAATTGGTATCTTATATTTACACAGATATAGTTGTATATGTTTTTGAGGTTTTCGTAAAGTAATAGCTTAAAGTTCGTGTTTTAACACTTATAATAGATTTTGAAATGTGACGTCACGAAATTTAGGACCCCTCCCACCCCCTTGTCACACAATGTCACATTTCGTCGACCCCCTCCCTCCCCCTTAAAGTGTGACGTAATTTATGGATGGCCCCTTTGTAAATTGATACTTTGCTGAAGCCCTATCGGAGGGGGCTTTGCCTGTTCTTCCCCTATTTTAGAACAACAACGTGAACAGTAAACCCCCACCCCAGTGACGTAGTGGTACAAAAATACAGTACCTAAATAATGATATATACGAAACAAGGAAACCGGCTAAGAGGAAAATCCACGACGGAAACCTGATTGCCAGTACTAGTTGATTTGATAATGCGATATTGGCACAGCTCTGCTATTGAAAATCACACACCTTCAAACCATCTCCATAAGTCTCATTCAAAAAACTCCGCAAAGATGACGCACTTGTGAGAATTAATTGACTTGTTCATAGTCTATACTAAGATCGCAAAGAAACCGCTCCTGTAGGGAACGATTTTAAAACTAAAAACAAAAAATAAATTAAATATCTAAATAAATGTAACTTAAACAACATCCTAGTTAAATATCTCTAAAAAAGTGTATGTGAAAACAGTGCTTAATCAATATGAAGCTGCAAAGTAAGTAATAACAAGTTTAGGTTATGTTTAACTTGGCGTATAAAGTTTGTTTACCTATATTACCGTTCTGCCGTTATCGTTGACTCTGAATAACAAATTAAGTTATTTGCTTTGTTTTTAATGATGTTCATATTTATACTGTTTCAGTTTTATTAACAATAGTGACGTTGACGATAAGTATAGATGCTCAAAGTCTAAAACCGACACGGACTTATAATGGATATCAGCCCAGGATCCGGGCAGTTATTCTTCGAAGACAACTTACCAAGAAATGTGAATAATAACAATCAAATTTCAAGTAGTGAGGCTACACAAACAAACAAACAATCGCAAACACTGTTGGATAATGATCTAGACACGCGGCAGCGTGTCCAGCCAAGTTCACCGCAGGAACTGGCGAGCAGCAGCCGTGTGTTATATTACACGAACCGTTTGGAGCCACTTTTGACCCCCCAATAACTCCAAATCTATTTAACATAAAAAAATGAAATTTGGCTTATGTATTAAGATCCTTTAGAACAAGTAGAACCCCAAATTTCATTAATATAGGTTAAATAGTTATTGAGATATTAAAGTCCAAAAAACGGTATTTTTATCACTGACTGACTGACTGACTGACTGACTGACTGACTAGTAATCAAAAACCTAACCCACTTCCAGGTGACCTAGAAAGGTGAAATTTGGCATCCAGCTTAGTAATTGTGTGTGTATACATATAAAAATCTAAAACAGTGATTTTTTTATGTTTTTTATTATTATTATTATTATTGATGGTTGTTGCCTCAGAACTCTGTCATTTATAAACCGATTTCGAAAATTCTTTTTTTGTTTGAAAGATATACTAGAATAGCATATACTTACACTCACACGCACACACTTACACATACATGCACATAAAAATCCAATACGTACTAACCGTTTTGGAAAATTCTTTGTTTGTTCAAAACTTTCAAAAGATGTACTAGAATAGCACACAGAACTAATTAACAAATAATAATTAAGTAATTTACACATCATAATAAATTCTGTACAAAAAGTAATGATATCCCATCAAAAACATAAATGTAAAATGAGAGCCAAGTTCAATATCGCGTGCACTTCGCCGACAAAAGAATTGAGATCTGCAAGGGTGCCAAGTTCTTTGCTCTAAAATTTTTAGATACAAGGACATGCGACATACTCAATGCATTTATTTTACTTGGGGTGTAATTCAATATCAAGACGTGACTTGGCTAGTTTTAAAATATAAATTTATATTATAAATCAAAATCAATCAAATCATTAACCTATTTTCGTAAAGGTAAGTACGCAAGTTAGTGTACGTCTTGTTACTTATACTGTTAGCTTGATAATGAACTATGACTATGAATATGTTACTTTTATAAAATTTAGTTAGTTTATGAAAACTAGCCAAGTCAAATCTTGATATTGAATTACTCCCCAAGTAAAATAAATGCATTGAGTATGTCGCATGTCCTTGTATCTAAAAATTTTAGAGCAAAGAACTTGGCACCCTTGCAGATCTCAATTCTTTTGTCGGCGAAGTGCACGCGATATTGAACTTGGCTCTCATTTTACATTTATGTTTTTGATGGGATAGTTACTTACAAGCGCAACAAATACAACAAAATCAGAGAAATCTTGGCGAAGAAGAAGATAAATTCAAAATCTTGAATAGAGCAGCAAATCGGAATGTTTATTTGCCGATTCAGAATCAGAATCAATATCAGACAAACTTAAATAACTTACAGCAGAACTTGAATCAGAATCAATTTAATTATTTGCATCAAGCAGCAAATCAATATAATAATCGAAACCAGAATCAATTTAATCAGAACCAGTATTTGAATCAAAATAGCTATCCATCTCAGCCGAGCGTAGAAGTTTTACCACCTTCGCATACTAATAAAGATTACTATTCTGAGAAGCAAACTTCGAAGCAAGCACAAATAAGTGGAGACAACAGCAAATCCCAGATCAATGTGGTCCCCTTAACACAGAGTTCTCGTAATGCAACTCAAGATATGAGACTAACATCAGCAGTTATATCACACATCGGTATTTTTATGATGAAGGTAAGCATTATTACGTGTTTTCCGTGAGAAAAAATATGTATGCCCTTGTAATGATAACTTCCATTACAAGGAATGATATTATCACAATTTACGTTGTTATTATGTACGAATACTTAAAACAACTTGTTTTATTCATGCAAACACAATACTGCAACTTCAAAACACATCATTATGATGCGAAACTAGCGCCACTACCGATTTTTGTCTGATATATTCTGAATTAGGAAACCACTTATTAAAAACCTTGCCCAAAACTAAAACGCACCAGTTTTTTACAACTACAGAACGACAAATTGTACGTGATTATGAATTAATTAATATTAAAGGTGTTAGCCTAGCCTTTTACATTTAGGTGACATAGTATAGTACAAAATTAGTCCGATTTAGAGGATATCAGAAAAAAACCATAGTGGCGTTTGAGTGGTGGGACGTAATATGTTAATGCAATATCGTTAAAATCGTAGTTTTAAATATTATTTGATATTTTGTACCCATAATTATTGTCAGGATAAGTAATTTATTAGTTCGTTGTTTAAGAATGCCAGAGGAAACCAGTCAAATGTCGTGGTGTCTCCAATGTCTGTAGTGAATATGCTTGCACTCCTCCAAGCGGGAGCAACTGGCGAGACACAGAGACAAGTATCAAACGCTCTGGGGCTGTCACCAGAGAAGTCAGCAGCAACATTCCAGCTGATGAACACGGAATTCCAGGTGAGACTCACATATTAATAAAAGGATTATTACAACGAAACCAATCAAATGTCGTGGTGTTTCCAATATTTGTGGTAAAGATGTTGGCGTTCCGCCAATTAGGGGCAACTGGCAAGACTTAGAAATAAGTCTCAACGCTCTATGACTGTCACTAGAGCAGTCAGCAGCAACATTCCAGCCGATGAACACAGAGTTCCAAGTGAGAATTTAGGCACACCAGATGCGTGTACATCACATATGCGTTGTACAGTACCTATGAATCCTAATGGGAGATGAAATGACACTAATTGCGTGACGAATGCGTGTACTTACGTGTATTATACATCGTATGCGTGCGTCACACGTGCTTAATAATAAAGTAAAAGACGTTATATTTAGCTACACTTCCTTGGAATGCCTAATCACATTAAAGTTAGATTGCAACAGTCCTATGAAGGACAAATAAATCATAATGGCGCAGATGATTGTTCTAAACAAAGGTTAAAACGATCTTCCTTCACATTTGAAGCACAAAAGTATAGTTCGTTTCCGGGACGGTTGCACAAACCTTCTGCTATTCAAAAGTATGCTTACACTAATGATACTTATGTGACCTATGACTATGACTATGAACTATTAACCGTCTATGGCTTTAAGTAGTAAAGAACAACGACGGTTTGCGGTAGAAAGATCTTCCCGTTGGAATTTACGAAAAAAAAAAAACAGTTTTAAAGTATATATGTAGTATTAGGTTAGATTTGTTAACAACAATTATATATATATATTTTTACTTTTCTGGTCAAAAGATAATATTGCTAAACATCACAAATGGGAAATAATGTCGTGATTGTGATAGGCAAACCTTCTATGAGACATTATGCTATGTAACTCTATTTTGTTTAAAGAAACGGGGCTCTGAACGTAATATTTTGCGATCGGCAAGCAGCATCTTCGCGTCAGACTCCTTTGACCTCAGCCGAGATTTCAAGAACTTTGCCATTCAGAACTTTGGCAGCGAAGTATCACGTATCAGTTTCGAAGACTCAAATGCAGCTGCCCAGAAGATCAATAATTGGATTGCCACTAGCCAGTAAGACAAATGACCAGATCGACAAGCTGGTTTCACCAGGTAAGAAGTAAAAGTTTTCGTAAAAATATACAAAGTGCAGGTAGGTCTGGTTATGATGGGTCATTGACTTTGGGCTTTTGAAATTCTCTCACTCGCTTTCGTTATTATAATAATTTTCGTATAGTCTGGGGTTAAATAAATTCGGATGAATCTTCACCCAACGATTTACATTTCGTTGTGATTAAGAATTATTTAGAAGCGCCTACAGGAAAGAACTTTGCAATATTTCCGCTCCTTAAAAGATGTGTGTATGGTTTTCTGAGGCTTACTTATATTTTATCGAACTTAATTATATATGCGCAGATGAGGCAGGGAAACTATTATCTCCTAATCCCTTTTTTAAATTATGAAACACATATCAAATACAGCCTTTATAATTATTTACCATGTAGGTACCTACTGCATATTTACAGCATATGTATATACCGGATGTGGCTTGTAACAGGAGCAATACATTAAAACATAGATTCTACTTTTCAAACTGTACAACATTTGTAAAGCTACTTTAAAACATATAGTTTTCAGATATGCAGTATTTAAAAGTTTTAAAACACATTAAATAATATTTTCAATGTACGGGGTTCATAATTGACATTGGCTTAGTATTGACATAGCGGCCACGCTACCAAATAACAAATATTCACCAATAGATAAATATAGGACATAACGCCAACCACACACCAATACTTCGCTTAAATAAATCACACAATTGTTACATACCACACCCGGTTAATTTAATTTTAAACAGTTCTATCTTTTGACACTCCGTCATCCGTAAATACAAGGCATTCCTCGTCGGCCTATTTTATTATTATTATTTCCGCTTGGGCCTTTTGTGTGCCGCATCGACCAAAATTGATCTATTGTGGCAGCCCTGTCTTAAAGCTCACTGCTGAGGCCCGTTGAGTACAGGAATTCCCAGATTCTTTGGGCCGTGAGTTGTTGTATCTCCTCTGGGGGCACAAAGTGTTGCCCTAAGTGGATACTTCTTTTGTGCATAAGTGGTCCACAGGAGCAGAGGATATGCATAGCTGTCTCCTCTGACTCTTGGCAGAACCTGCACGTTGCGTCCTGTTCCATACCCATTAGGGACAGGTGTTTTTCCAGCTTGCAGTGACCGGTCAGAGTTCTAGTCACCGCACAGACTTTTGACCTTTTGAGCTGTAGTAACTCTTTAGATAACTTTTGAACAAAGCCTTTTATAAGGGTTTTCGAGTGATTTTGTCCTTTCACAGCCACCCACATCTCGATCGCCTTAGATTTGTGTAAATCGTTGAGCAGAGAATAAGCTTGGCGTTTTGTGATTCCACAGAACGGTTCTGGGCCGACAAGGGGCTTGTCCGCGCCATCTCTCGCGAGTTTATCTGCTCGTTCATTTCCGTCAATATCGGAGTGACCTGGTACCCATCTAAGAGTGACTTTGTTGGTTTCGCCTAGGGCATTTAAATTGTTTTTGCATAGTTGGACTAGTCTAGATTTAACCTCTAGTGATTCCAAATTATAGATAATAAATTTAACTGGGCACCTCATATAAACTACGTATGCAATAAACTACGATCTGTGTTATCTAAACTATCCCTACTAAAACATAAATTACCCTTCAGTACTCGTAGAATGATATACATGTCATTAGCCGAATCAATTATATCCTATAGCCTGAGCAGCTACGGCCGCACTTTTAAAACATACTTAGATAACATATATAAGCTACAACTGTCTATAATAAAAACGATTGTACCTAACTCCATAAGATGTAAACATAAATATGACGAAAACGAGTTATTTAAATACTGTAAAATTATTAATGTTTACGATAAATTTAAAATGATGCTAGTTTGTGGCGAAATCTCAAATTTACCTAATCTTAAAAACAGATGTACACTTAAATACTCAAAGGATGTACATCATTAAGACTACGGAGTGAACTGCGCTCAACGAAATATGTACTACCACTGTACAACAATTCTTATGGAAAACGAAACTGGGAATATCTTTTGCCTTATATACTAAATGATTGGCCAAAAGATGTGTGTCAAGATTTATTTAACAATATGGATAAATGTAAAGAAACAATAAAAAATATGCTCATGCCATCTTGTAAGGAGCGTCCGGGTTGCTTGTCACCAGGACGTCGTGGGGCGGGGGAGGGGGCGGTAACATGACGTCGCCGGCCCCACCACCGTCATGCCGCGCCGTTGCTGGTGGCGGCCTGCCCGGGCGTACCATTATATAATATAATATTCAGTTTTTCTCCTCATTTTTAAATAAACATAATTCAACCTAGGCCTGACTTGACCAAACTGGAATAAGACCTAATACCCAGACAGATAAAGTGTTAAATTACATAGAATTTTTAAATTAATCCAAAGAGTATATCTTGTCTTGGCCCATATTGGTCAAATCAACCTTATTTGTAAGGTGATAAAGTCGGGTGTACGGTTTGCTAAGATAATTTATGTAATATTGTGATAGGCTGTAAGCGAGAGATAACGCGGTGACATTATAAACCGTGCGCGGTTTTCGCTCACCGTACTTTATGTACTAGATCATAAGTTCCTTGTTTTGAATAAATAAATTAAAAAAAAAAAAAAAAAAAACCTAGAATTGGCCCGCCAAGTCACGCACCTTATTCAACTAGTCCCAACACGTTACGGAATGAAGTTGCGCGCAAATGTGATTCCCAGTGATACCACAGATATAATCTATTTTCCACTAAAAATAGTAGTGTTGCCATAATCATCTTGAAATTGTCTACAGTACAGTAGCCGGCAAACAACTTGAGCGTGACCTTGACTGCGCAGTAGCCGATTTACGTACAAATTTACATGCGCAGATCCGCCATTTTGGCTCAAGTTGTTTGCCGTTTCTTTTTTTAAGTAGCGTTTTGGGCAAAGTTTCCTGTGGAGGCAAAGTTGGCGTATTTCACGGTACCTACTTGGTTGCAATAAATATTATTATTATTATTTATTATTATTCCTGTATGTCGCACCCGCTCACGGGACAATAGTGTCCCGGACCTTTGGGAGGCGTGCACGGAGCCGAATCACGCGTAGAGGCCCTTTCGACAATTTCATGAAATGCAGGTGTACATCGAGCGGATGCTGTCCCTATCCGTGTCATGGGGCGCTCACAGAGACAGCGCCCGCTAGGTGCAAGAACTATTGATGGATATATGGAATCTAAATAAATGGGCTATGGGGATGAAATTGAGGACTGGCTAATTAGGCTATGGGTTGAGACTATCGGGCGTCTACCAGAAAAAAAGTCTCATGTGTAATTGCACTGGTAGACGATGACTCGCCTCCCGCTAGATGGGCCCGCATAAAATAGCGACACATAGATTGGCCTAAGGGCAACATATTCATTATTATCATTATTTCAGCTTCGCCAAAATTTATTTCGTATGTCCGGATATTTAGATGTTCGGATTTCCAGCTGTTCTCGCCTAAAGGCCACATTTTTTAATCGTTTCTCGTGAAATTTTGTCAGTATATAGGTTCGATAAGTACCTATTAAAGAAAATCCAATGCATGCGCAACTCTTCAATTTCTCTTTTGTCAAATTTATCTAGTTAGTTAGGTACCTAGTTAGTTAGTTGCACTGGGCATTTTCCGCAAGTCGACATCCAACGTGCCTATTTTGCGTGAAAAGGGGGTAGCGCTACTCCAACCACCCCAACTCCTCCACGAACCTATAAGCAAAGCCTTGACGTTGCTTATGGCTTCGTGTACGGTACTTGGAGATCCTAGGTATTTCATCCTGTATCCTTCTACCTGTTTGCAATCTAGTAGAATATGATTGGTGGTTTCTTCTGCCTCCATGCATGCTCATACTGGGCTGTCTGTTATTTATCTATAAGATAAACGAATTCTTACATTTTTGCGCATGGCGTGGTGGTACTGTTTGCATTCGAATTCTCATCCTAACTCGCGTAGCCATTTTTAGGGTTCCGTACCCAAAGGGTAAAAACGGGACCCTATTACTGAGACTTCGCTGTCCATCCGTCCGTCCGTCCGTCCGTCTGTCACCAGGCTGTATCTCAAGAACGGTGATAGCTAGACAGTTGAAATTTTCACAGATGATGTATTTCTATTGCCGCTATAACAACAAATGCTAAAAATAAAATAAAATAAATATTTAAGGCTCCCATACAACAAACTTATTTTATGGTACGGAACCCTTCATGCGCGAGTCGGACTCGCACTTGCCCAATTTTTAAAGCTTACGTAGGTACCCAAACGGTAAAACAACGGGACCCTATTACTAAGACTCCACTGTCCGTCTGTCTGTAGGCTGTATCTCACGAACCGTGACAGTTGAAATTTTCACCGATGATGCTTTTATTTCTGTTGCCGCTATAACAACAAATACCTACTAAAAACCGAACTAAATAAATATTTAATTGGGACTCCCATACAACAAACGTGATCGATTGCGTTAACATATTGCACCTTATTTGTATACGGCGCAATACATACTGGTTACTGGCCTATCCCACAAAACTTACAATTACAACTTTATACAAGTGTCAAGTTACAAGTTTGTAATAATACAGGTGTGCGTACCACGAAATGTACAAGTAACAAATTTGTAGTGGAAAATTCTTACAAATATGTAAATTGTATCGACAAGTCTACAATTTCTTGTATCACAAAACCTTACATACGATACATAATAATTTTCCGGAAAACGTACAAATTTGTAGTTGACAATTGTTTTGTGCGACATTGAATTATAGTAATAATCCATACTAATATTATAAATGCGAAAGTGTGTCTGTCTGTCTGTCTGTTACCTCTTCACGCTTAAACCGCTGAACCGATTTAGATGAAATTTGGTATATAGATAGTTTCAGTCCCGGGGAAGGACATAGGATACTTTTCATCCCGAATAAATGTAGTGTTCCCGTGGGATATATACATGTAGGATACATATATGTAGAATTGTACCTACTGTTAACAATTTTCTAAACACCCTCTCTTTGTACTACGAAATGTTTAGTTCCAGCATCAGCAGCAGTGATAGTGAAGAAGAATTAAAGTAGTGTCTGAAGGCTCGTTTACCAAATTAATTTGAATAACGGTGTCATCTTGCATGTTCAAATTTAATGTGAATTTGGAGGGTCTTGTAATATTTAACTCTTTTTCACGTTTTAGTAATTTGAAATCCAATTTAGTATTTCCAGTCTTTCTCCATTATTCCTAAATCATTTAAATTTTGCGCTATCTCTTTTCATTTGTTAATTTTCACAGTGTGCGTTAACATGTCACTAAATTAACCAAAAATAATATTTTTGTTTTCTTTTATGAGCTCTAAAATGGTCAGTTTAGCTTGCAAGTCCATTTTAATGTTAGTTGGGATTTAGGCAAATGCGCGTAGATAAGTAGATCATTATAAAATTATAATTTTATAATTATTGTAAATCTTGTGTTTTGCGTATAAAGTGAAACTACCTTCAACGTCAAAAAAGCTAAATAAATTCTTACATTTTTTTAGTTGTATCATTACAATTTTTCGCTTGTATATTTACAAATCAACAATCCTACAATTATGTAGCTGTCATGACATACCTTTATTCTTTGTGATACCCATTTACAAAAGTAGCATATTTGTATACTACAAACTTGTAACGAACAGATATTTGTGATTATTGTGGTACATTTATTTGTTTACATTTTAACAATTTTGTCGAATTGTACGCTTGTAAAGTTTTGTGGGATAGGCCACAGGTGCGAACTTAAGTTAACCCGGCCAGTTAAGATGGGATGTGTTTGTAAGGAACCCTCGGTGCGCAAGTCTGACTTGCACTTGGTCGGTTTTGTTAATTGGTGCCTGATAGTTTGAAAATAAATATGATTGCTGTTAAATTTTATCAGGCTCTAAATAATGTGAACATGATTTATCTAACTTGGCAAGTCAAATTGAATTACAATTTTTGCTAAGTAATACGTGTAGACTCCGATAATCCGGCCCCTGTCTGGTCCGATGCTGAAAATACACAATATCAGTACTTTGGCAAATTATCATTAATGCATGGTTAAATAGAAAGAAACTTAGTACGAACGATTTGGTTCAGCGAATTGTCTAGTGTGATTTTTATTTTCAGATATAATCTTGCCACTTTGATTTGAAATTTAACGGATTACAAGCTATATCTAGATAATCCGGAATTTCGGACTATAGGGGATTGTTGTTTGATGGTACTCTATAATCCAACAAATTTGATGAACCAACACTGCACTGTAATGCTACGTTTACACGCTTGCCAAGCCTCGGCAAGCCTACGAACGCAGTTATATGTTAGAGTGAGCACGATGTAGTTCCGTCTCACTTTAACATATGACTGCGTCCTGCACGCTTGCCGAAGCTTGGCAAGCGTGTAAACGTAGCATAAAAGGTTTGTCGGACCGAGGGTACACTATGTAGTCTGTCTGTAGTACAAAAACCCATGTTCACGAATCCTTACCTTAATACATACCTTATTCTCCTACTATTGACCCTGATAATCTAATTAACTGGTACCGGCAAAGGCGGCAAAACCCTTCGCTTATTTGAAATACTAAATTATAAGATAAGTACTATTTTTACTAGCTATCTAAAAATTTAATACATGTTATTTAAGTAATGAAACATTACATGGTGATGCATATTGCATGGTGATAATGTTAAAATAGTATAAATTATAGCTATTTAACCTTCTTATGTATCAGTACTCATGTTAGTCTTTGACATATATAAAAAGAATCACATCAGGTGACACCGCCGTTCAGTTTGCTGTTGTATATTTTTATCTCTATAAATAATTAGTTTTCCCATCTAAAACTGCGTACGTTATTTGGTTATGGGCCCAGAAAGCCCAGCAGTCATCGGGAGTGCAGTAAAAGTAAAAATATAAAAACATATTTTCATACAAATAGTTCGTCGAAAATTTGACATAAGAGACAAAAGAAGTTTTTTCTTCGGAAAATGTCAACAAACAATTCTATGGCTTTTATTGAAAAACTCACGGGTCGTGATAACTATCCGACATGGAGATTTGCGGTAAAAACCTACCTGCAACACGAGGACTTATGGAAGTGTGTTGAGTATGAAAGTTCCGTGACCGTAGACACCAACTTAGACACGAAAGCACGATCAAAAATTATACTGCTAGTTGATCCAATTAATTACGTGCACATTGAGGAAGCCACGACTGCAAAAGAGGTATGGACGAACTTAGAAAACGCATTCAATGACTCCGGGCTAACGCGCCGTGTGGGTCTACTACGAGACTTGATTACAACAACATTAAACGGATGTCACAATGTCGAGGAATACGTCAGTAAAATGATGAGTACGGCACACAAACTCCGCAATATCGGGTTTAAGGTTGACGACGAGTGGCTCGGTACACTGCTGCTCTCAGGTCTCCCAGATAGTTATCAGCCCATGATTCTAGCGATGGAAAGTTCTGGTGTGAAAATCTCCGCTGACTCAGTTAAAGCCAAAATTCTACAGGATGTGCGACAAACCGGCTCGAATGCATTTGCCGTAAATCATAGACATGGTTCAAATCGTAAGGGTTACACCAAGTATAATGAGACTCAAACAAGCAAGGGGCCACGGTGCTATAGTTGCAATAAATTTGGTCATATTAGCACAGAGTGTAAGGCGAAGAACAAGAAGAAGAGCCAGTGCTCAAACTACGCAGCAGCTTTTGTGGCATCAACATCAAATGATTCCTTTTGGTACGTCGATTCTGGCGCATCAGTACATCTGACAAAGCACCAAAACCTACTTTTTGACGTGACAGAACCGTCAAATAAATTCATCAAAGTCGCTGATGACAAGTCGCTGTCAGTCAAAAGCTGTGGCAAAATAAGTTTGAATGTTTGTGATGTCAAAGGCGAGCAAAAGAATATACTTCTCCAGAATGTCCTCTACGTGCCTTATCTTAACTACAAACTTGCTTTCTGTGAGCCAAATCATCAAGAACGGTGGCCAAGTAAGATTTAATCCTACAGGCTGTTTGATTATGAATAAGGACAATGCGATTGTTGCGACGGCAAGCTTAGTTGACAATATGTACCGGCTGAACACTAATGATGATCACCCCAAACAACAAGGTCACGTCATTATTGACGTGAATTATTGGGCATTTTAGACGTCGCATCACGTGATTGCCAACGTCATGTTTCACGTGACGATGTCACAAATTTATCGTCATTAATGACGTCACCACTTGACGTCATTTTAATCCATATGCTGACGTGATTAAAGACGTCGTAGAAAGACGTCGTTTATGACGTAAGACCTGACGTCATGTTTCACGTGACGATGTCACAAATTTATCGTCATAAATGACGTCACCTATTGACGTCATTTTGATACATATGTTGACGTGATTAAAGACGTCGTAGAAAGACGTCGTTTAAGACGTAAGACCAGACGTCATGTTTCACGTGACGATGTCACAAATTTATCGTCATAAATGACGTCATCGCATGACGTTATTTGTACAAGTTTACAAACGTCACACGACGTCGTATGTCACGTCGCATGACGTTATTGGGATGACGTTGGTATAACGTCTTTAATGGACGGCACACGACGTCATTAGTTCACGTCGCATGACGTCATTGGGATGACGTTGGCATAACGTCTTTAATAGACGTCACGCGACGTCATTAGTTCACGTCGCATGACGTGGTTGGGATGACGTTAGTATGACGTCTTAAATAGACGTCACGCGACGTCATTAGTTCACGTCGCATGACGTCGTTGGGATGACGTTAGTATGACGTCTTTAATAGACGTCACGTCGCATGACGTCGGTGGGATGACGTTAGTATGACGTCTTTAATAGACGTCACGCGACGTCATTAGGTCACGTCGCATGACGTCGTTGGGATGACGTTAGTATGACGTCTTTAATAGACGTCACGCGACGTCATTAGATCACGTCGCATGACGTCGTTGGGATGACGTTAGTATGACGTCTTTAATAGACGTCACGCGACGTCATTGAGATGACGTCTTTAATGGACGTCACATGACGTCATCATTTCACGTCGCATGACGTCATTACGACGTCGGTAATAGACGTCGCGTGACGCCACTACTAAGACGTCATCGGGTAGACATGTGTCGACGTCATAGGGTACACGTTTGTCAACGTCATGCCATCCCGTTGACGTCTGTGTACGAAGAAAGAATCGTATCTGAAACAAAACAAGTGTATGCAATAAACATATTTATTAATTCAAAAATTAATTTATAAAATCTCTCACAGAAAACACAAAATATAATCTACAACAAAAATCTACTACATTATGTATGTATGTATGTAAACACTTTATTGTACATAAAAACAAGAAAAACACATTACAAAAGTTCGCCTTTGTACATACAAAGGCGAACTTATCCCTTTAAGGGATCTCTTCCAGTTAACCTTTGAGCAAATGTGTGCTTAACACAAATGTAAATGGTAGACAAACTAAGCAACATGTACAATACAAAGGAGTATAACTATACAATAATACACATGAAAATGCAAAAACCAACAGAGAAAGAGATAGGCAACAATCAATATAATACTTATCACAATTCAATAATAATAAAAACTATCAAACTTAGCCAGATGGGTTAGTAATTAAATTATTCAACAGGCCTAACCTAACAAAATACAGCTAATTAGCAAAAGACAGGAGTCTTAATGTAAAAAATTAGTCTTCTTATCATATCTATCTTCGTTATCACTATCCCCCAGGTATGTTAGCTATTAATGTATCCACCTGCAAGTGAATACAGTACTGGGTATCAAATTTAACCAGAGGGGTTATTAATTATTCTACAGGCCTAACCTAACAGCTGCTAATAAGTAAGTGAAACTACATACCGAACAAGTACATACCAGATGGAACCAAGTCCCACGGAAGTTACTCTACTATACAGTAAAACACTAATTAAATATGAACAACTTACTAAAGTAAAGACTAAATCTAAAATCGCTTACTAAATCAAAACACGTGAGCTAATGGTAAAATAACATGTAAGAAACCCATATAATTATTAATTGTCTTTGTTAGAAGAACTATTCAGTTTTCATCGAAGTGTCACTTTCATATCCTTTTCAATTGATGTATCAGCAGGTAATTTGAAGTGTTTCTTTACAGTTCCTGAAACAAAAAGAGCATTAAAAATAATTTGTAATAATATTTTATTAAAATGGGTAAATAGCACAGTATCTATTAAATTCAAATGTCATAAGATTAAAACACAAAGTCTAGAATGAAGAAGAAAAGTCTAAATGAATAAATGACCATAGTTATGCAGAAAGCAACCAAAGATTTTTTTCATAATGCAAAAAGTGACCAAACTCATTCGTTGATTAAGTAAGACTTAAGTCACTTTGACAAAAAATCTACACTGGTCGCTTTCTGCATAACTATGGTCAAATGGTCGTTATCTATAATGTTGGAAATCGAAAGAATATAATCCCGAAGTCACAGAATCGATAAACATATTTACGTTGTACATAGAAATATACGGCATAAAAAGTCCCAATGACCAATGCCTGATACATTTGATATGACTTTATACAGGGTGTTTGGTGGCTAGATGCAAAAGTTTAAGGAGGTGATAGAGGAAGTATTTTTAAACATTTCTAGCCATATATGTCGTAGACGAAATTTGATAATTTTTTTTTAAATTGAATTTTTAAGAATTTTAGAAAAATACCCAGAATTTGGTAGAAACGAGTTTATAGTGCCCGAATACGCGTTATTTTGTAAACAATTTCTTTTGTTTCTGATAGTTTAATGTATGTCGGACGAAATAAAGCTACTTTTAAGTGTATTTATGGCCTCTAAAACCAAATGGAGGCATACGAAACTTTAAAAAAAAATTTAGGTTGACAAGAGAATAATTTTGATGTGCCGTAAAAAAAATAAAAAAAAATCTTGTGAATTGTTCAAACACTTTTAAAAACATGCCTATTTACTCGTATTGTTCTTTCTTTAAAGGTATCAGTCATTCACATCGCTTGCCAAATCTCTGAGTTAAGGGCTAAATACCAAAGTTAGGGAGCACTTCCTAAGAATTCCAAATCCCCGTACTAGTCTTGAAATTTTACTTTAAGTAGGTACCTAGCTAATAAATAACGTGTAAAAAATAAAACAAAAAAGTTTGTAGTAATTAATTCATTCTAAGTGAATTCTTTTTTATAAATTAAATAAAAATGAATAAATAGCAAGTACCATTTTCCACAATACACCAAAGTCCGAGGAGGATTATAAAAAAGCTCTAAACTAAATACCATAGCTTTAAATTTGGGACACGTTATTTTAAGAATAAGCTCAAAACCTTAACATATCGACATGGAAGGTTTGGAACACGATACATAAGGAGAAAAAATATCCTTTTCGAGGGGTGGGGGTGCCGAGTTTAGAAGGAGTTTCCGTGCGACGAATACATTTCTGGAGATTCTTATTAAACAGCGACATTGACGACGAGTCATTTTTAAAATCTATCATTTGGACAGATGAGTCAAAGTTTTCAAGAGAGGAGATCACAAACTTTCATAACCTTCATGAATGGGCTGACAAGGACGCAAATCCTCATTGGATGAAGCAGGTCTCCTTTCAAAAGAAGTTTTCAGTTAACGTGTGGGCTGGAGTTATTGGCAGAACTTTGATCGGGCCACATTTTCTGCCCGATATTTTGACCGGACCCAATTATCTCCAGTTTTTACAAAACGATTTTCCTATCCTCCTAGAGGAAGCCGAAGTACCATTAGAAGCGGAAAGACAAAAATCATCTTTCAGCAAGACGGCTGCCCGGCACACTGGAATTTGGCTGTGAGAGAATACCTTAACAACTGTTTTCCGGAGTGCTGGATCGGTAGAGATGGACCCATTCCTTGGCCCGCTCGATCCCCTGACTTAGTTAAGTTTTTTGTTTTGGACTTTTTTGTTTGGGGACGGGCCAAAGGACTTGTGTACACCTCAGCAATCGCAACAAAAGAGGAGTTAATTACAAGGATTCGCGAAGCTTTTGTTATCATGAGGGAGGAGATGCAACTAAAAATAACTACCACAGAAGTGCGGAAAAGGGCCCGTTCCTGTATAAGAAATCGTGGTTTACATTTTGAACATGTGATTTAAGTTTTTACTTTGATTTTGTTACTAAAGTTTTAAAATTAAAGTTCACGTAGTTTTATTAAAGGTGCTCCCTAACTTTAGTATTTAGCCCTTAACTCAGAGATTTGGCAAGCGATGTGAATGACTGATACCTTTAAAGAAAGAACAATAAATAGGCATGTTTTTAAAAGTGTTTGAACAATTCACAAGATTTTTTTTTATTTTTTTTACGGCACATCAAAATTATTCTCTTGTCAACCTAAATTTTTTTTTAAAGTTTCGTATGCCTCCATTTGGTTTTAGAGGCCATAAATACACTTAAAAGTAGCTTTATTTCGTCCGACATACATTAAACTATCAGAAACAAAAGAAATTGTTTACAAAATAACGCGTATTCGGGCACTATAAACTCGTTTCTACCAAATTCTGGGTATTTTTCTAAAATTCTTAAAATTTCAATTTAAAAAAAAATTATCAAATTTCGTCTACGACATATATGGCTAGAAATGTTTAAAAATACTTCCTCTATCACCTCCTTAAACCTTTGCATCTAGCCACCAAACACCCTAATTGACTTGTGGATTTGAATCAATTTTATTATTTTTACTATCATTGTTTAACATGTGTTTTTTTTTTATGTTATCATTATCATCTTGACATTTAAGAATTATTAATTACTGTAGTAGGCTTTATTTTCTTGTACCTATCCATGATATTGATTTATTATCTCCAGACCTATTTTTAATGTAACATTGCAAAACTTGGTTTATAATAACATGCATATTGAGAATCAAAGTAGTACAAATTCTGGTTGATTGTGATATGACCAATACTAACCCTAAAACTATTTATAACCACTCACATTCAAACAATAAATAATTTTGTATTTGTAGTAAAATAACCTCGCATACTTGCGCTGATTAACAAATTAGTCACTTCATTAACAGATATGGCAAAAATATAATAGGTAAATGGTAATTTCAACAATAATTTTCAATAAGTACATTTAGGAATGTTTTCGTACCTTATGGGCTGCAGATCTCGTACCACTTCTGAGTTTTGATAAAACGAAACTCAGTCAGAAACAGAATACAATAATATTTATTCATGTTCATAAGTACAATCTCTTTCAGTGCTTAATTCTCTAATTTCTCGTCGTTTTACAATGTTTCTTTTCAATCCCGCGTAAAAACCAATCTGACAGTCCTTACTTTATTTTTCTCTCTGCAGTCTTGTCACTCGACAGTGTGGCCAACACAAAATAATGTATAATGTTTAAAAGAAGTATTTACGCTGCATTTACAAAAACCTTTACACAATGTATTAAAACTATAATTCTACCCTACATTTAGCAAAAATCATCACACTCGTAAAACGAATAGAGATCTATTGCTTTGTCTCTAGATCTGAAGCTGACAACGTTTCCTTAATATTTGCAATCTGTTATCCAGCAAAATGAAAGATTTCATTAAGATGGAGAAAATCGGTGAAGGTACTTATGGTGTGGTGTATAAAGGAAAAAACAAAGTGACTGGCCAATTCGTGGCTATGAAGAAAATTAGATTTGAAGCCGACGATGGGGGCATACCATCGACTGCGATCAGGTTAGTTCTCATTCCCTATTTCCGTCGACTAATTTCGCATTGCTTAAATGCATTATAAAAAGCAGCACAGGATTTCTAAAAGCATGGATAAAGCCTTTATAAATCCTCTGTGCATTTCATAACCTTACTCTTATTTCCTGTGTATGCATTTTATCGTGCATATTAGTATTACCTTACACAGATACAAACTTTACATCAACCATATTAGTGGGTTGACTTTATGGCTGATCTAGGCATTCTTTCAATGGCTTATGAAATGACATGCAATTTTTTGTTTGTACAATGGTTTCATTGAGACATGTTAGTAGTATATACAACAAAGTCCAACATTGAGTACAGACTCAGTTGTGTTCACAGATTAGTATACAAACTTAAAGTATACATGGTACTGTAGTCAATAAATAACAATCCCATACGTTTAAAGAAAAAACATTACTGCTCACTGGTTTCCTTTCCTTCTTAACTATACATTGTTATTGCTGTATAACAATGTATAGTTAAGAAAGACTGAGAAAGACGACGCGTTTGGCTCGGTTGGTAGACTCCTGCCTACTGAGTCGGCGGTCCCGGGTTTGAATCCCGGCCGGGGCAAATATTTGTGCAAAATATTTGTACTTGGGTCATGGATGTTATCTATATATGTATTTATATATTATGTATATCGTCGTCTAGTACCCATAGTACAAGCTTTGCTTAGTTTGGGACTAGGTCGATTTGTGTATGATTGTCCCTTAATATTTATTATTTTATTTATTTATAATCATCTCATCTTGAACAATTTCGGCCTCTGGAACTGAGATGCAAATTTCAAAAGAAAGCATCATTTAATTGATGTGGCTGTTGCAGTTTTTGCAATGAAAGTCCCACACTAACCAAGTTCACCCGTCCAATTAAAAAAAATTAACTTGCCAGGTTTTCTCAGACTTATCATGAGTCTTACCTCGCAATAAAACCATTTATGTTTTGAAGTTTAAACTATTATTTGCTTTGTATTTCAATTTACTATTTAAAGGCTATATGGCTGCCAGTCTATAGATGCGAAGTGGAGAAAACAAATCAATTAGGATGCATCATTGTGAAGCCCAAATAAGTGCAATAAAATCAGACCAATGTTATAAAAAAGAAAGAAAGAAAGAAAAACATTTATTCGGGGACAAAACATAATTGCGTAGAAAAGTGACAAACAAAGAAAAAAAGAAAAATTATAACTAAGTACTTAAGCTAATTATGAGTGCCTCGAAACGGTCCCACCTCAGCATAATGCTAGCTCCCGAGAGAGCCAGCGCTGATCTTCCGGTGGGACCATAGGTGGCGCCACGGTACGGCACACACGAAATACTGATCGCGCTCAGATTGCATTTAACCTGAACGCGACGTCCGACAAGCAAATGCTGTCAGTCAGCCTGTCACTGTCAATAATAAAATTGCAGTAACTCAGGTTACTTTCCTTATAACTTTAAACAGCCCAGAAATCTTTATTATAATGAAAATTATTATTAATACTTACACGAAAAATAGACATACACATGGACAAAAGAAACAAGCGATACCATAAAGTAATACAGTGAATAACAGACTGTTATTGGTTCACTTTATATAACTCAGCTCCAGTTCTATGGTTAAGCAGCCTAATTTTCCTATCAAAATACCCTTATTTTATGAAATTGATCTTGTAAGACTTCTAAGTGAGTGTAATTTTATTGGATTGTTTGTGTTTTTTCTTTTTTTATGCTGCTACCCCTGACAAACTGTTCTGTTTAACCCCTCATATGGAATGTAAAAAATTTGAAACCAACTGATATTTTAACATAAAGTTGCTATGTCCCACACAGATCTCAATAGGGATCAGATCAGAATAGGGATATAGGAGCCAGATACATATTGGCATACATCTTGTAATTCAATAGAGAATGGTACTCAAATGATCCAAAATTCTCAAGTTGGTGGGAATCAGGTTCTATAGATGCTACTGCTGGTCACCTTTATGAAAATCACGCTCTAGTGTACTTGGCCATAAATGCAGTTTTGTTAAAATAAATACAAACATGAGGAAAATCAACAAATTCTATATATAATTTCAGAGAAATATCACTGCTGAAAGAACTGAATCACCCGAACATTGTGAAGCTTGAAGATGTGCTCATGGGAGTGTCCCGGCTGTTCCTCATCTTTGAGTTCCTCGCCATGGACTTGAAGAAATACATGGACTCACTGGGGTCTGGCAGGGTATGTACATGTAGAATATGGTTTTATTCAGACCTCTTCACAAACAAATGACAAAGAAAGTAATGTGTTAGAATATATAATTATTGATATTATATGTATTAATGGGATTTTTATTATTATTTGAGAAGAGGGATGTTCAGCAGCAGTTTTCAGTATCCGCTTGGCCATATCCCAGAATGTTTGAATGTTATATTTTGACGATTGCTTTGTATAACTTTAGGTCCCATAATGACCCTAGCGCTTGCTTATACTTGTAATAATTCTCTACATTTCTATAAAAAATTAACCTTCTAAACTCCTTAGAAGTAAATAGTCTTTGTTTACCTACAGATGATGAGCCCAAACATGGTGAAGAGCTACCTTTACCAGATCAACAGCGCAATTCTCTACTGCCACCAGCGGCGCATCCTGCATCGCGATCTCAAGCCGCAGAATCTGCTCATTGACCAGACTGGCATCATCAAGGTATGTACTCCATGAGCATACCCAACAACTACATGTTTTTTAACCCTAATGAAAGAAGAGGAGTGAAAACTTATAAGTTTAACATGAGTACCTGTGTGTCTATGCGTGGCATCGTATCTTCCAAATGGATGGACCAAATTGAGTGCGTTTTTTTATCGTAGGACTTGACAGTGGAGATGGTTCTTAGCTATGTTTGGTGGAAATAGGACCAGTAGCATATTTTATTACTAAAACTTGCCCATCTTCTGATAATATGTTATGTCTGTAATTTAGACAATGCTAGATTTAAGTTTTCTTTTTGTTTTCTTACTATGTACGTTTTTTAGATTAAGTATGTTTGATTTGTTACTATCTTAGGTTTCATAAATCTTTATTTTCATATTATTTTGGTGCGGTTTAGTGAGTTATCAATTAATTTATTTTCTTTTATTCTAATATTGTATTTGCCGCTATTGCAGGTGGCAGACTTCGGTCTGGGGCGCGCGTTCGGCGTGCCCGTGCGCGTGTACTCGCATGAGGTGGTCACGCTCTGGTACAGGGCTCCGGAGGTGTTGCTCGGGAGCCAGATGTAACTATTATAATAATAATAATAATAATAAACAATAATAATAATACAACCACAGCAAATTTCTCCAAGGGGCCTCTACGTGTTGGATCCATATCCCCACGCAAGCCTTCCAAAAGACCGGGACGTATGAGCCCGAGACTCAATAACGAGAAACAAATAATAATAATAATATAATAATAATATCATTTATTTCAAGTCATAAAGAACTCATACAATACAATTACAATTACAAGTAGATTTACTTACTTAACCTTAAATATTAAATATACCTAATATATAAAGCAGGTACTACAGTCATTTACCATTTTCGTCCAAGTGCACGGCTGACCAGTGCTTTAAGATCTTATTACTCGGGTTGACAGTAAACAACGCCAGAACATCATTTTGCTGCGAGTTTTGCCATACGTTTGTCCATACCGAAGCTATGCGGGACCGCATGATTGCATAAAAATCAGGTACTCCCGCATCAGCGAACATGGTCTTAGCACTGCAGTAACGAGGTTGTTTCATGAGTATTCTGAAAGCATCGTTATACTGAACCCGGAGCGCGTTGTAAGAACGTTTGGTGTAGTTAAACCATAGTGAACACGTATAAAAGCACTGGCAGAATGCCCTAAACAGCGTGATTTTTACGTCAGTCGTGCACTTGGAGAATCTTCGCGCCAACATGTTACAGCGGACCGCGAGCGCGCGCCGCTCCCGCTCCATGTCCATGTCGTCGCGAAGGTTCTCCGTTAGAAAATGGCCTAAATACTTAAAAGACGTTACTACCCGAACCGGAGAACCATTCAAATAAACTGGCGGAACTACCTCCGGACCCTTGCCGTATCTAAAAACTAGCAGTTCAGTCTTTAAAATATTATATTTTAAATAATGACGCTTCGAGAATGCTTCGCAGATAGTTAGTAATTTCTGAATGCCCTGACTTGAGGGGCTGAGAAGCACCATGTCATCGGCATAGCTCAGGTTGTTAACGCATACATTAGCAACATGGCAACCCGTTCTGGTACCTCTCAGCTCCTCAATCAGGTCATTGACGTAAAGGGAAAACAGGTCCGGAGAAGTTATGCCCCCTTGACGTACACCGCACTCTAGCCTATAATCGTTAGAGAGGGTGTCGCCCCATTTCACATTATTTGTCTGGTTTTCGTACCAGTACCTAAGGATATTGACCGTGTCTACCGGCACGTTTGATCCCAGAAGCTTAGTCCACAACAGGTTGTAGTTAACTGTGTCAAAGGCACGGCTCAAGTCTAGAAAACATGCATACACAGATGTATGTTTACTAACGTAATAGTTAACAACCGTTTTGAGACTAAGTATTGCGGACTCAGTCGATAGGCCGGTACGAAAACCAAACTGCGCGTCGTTTAACTTTATATTTTTCGTCAGTTCGGGCTGCAACAACCTCTCAAATATTTTTCCAATTATTGTGCCCAGGGATATTGGCCTATAGTTTTTTAGGTCAGACAGATCACCGGTTTTATTTTTGACTATAGGAACGACTATAGTTTTCATTAAAGCTTCAGGTAGGTAACTATACTGGATACACGCGTTAAATAAAATAGCCAATACTCTCGGCATTTCGTCGCTAGCATAAAGTATATGCTCCACGCTCAGCCCGTCGTGCCCCGGAGACTTGCCTCTCTTCATACGTTTCACAACATCCGCGACGTCCTCTGGTGTAAATTGACGCATCTCGGTTAGGGTAGGGATGGTCTCAGAGACAGGGCGGGGGGGAGCGGGCGCATTGTCCACACAGCCAGCTGGCGGGTCGACTCTAAAGTGACGCGCAAACTGGTCGGCTATTTCTTTGGGATCGTTAATGTTATTTATAGTTGAAGGTAATTTCGATTTGTAATCTAACGCTTTCGTATTTTTCCAAAACTTTGAAAAATTATTACATTTCCTATTTATAGCTAAAATATTCATTTTAATCGACTCTTCATTATTCTGGCACCATTTTAATTTGTTTTTGAAAATTTTCCGACTTTCTGCCATGCTATTGTAAATATCTCCCGAGCGCGGTTTCCCATGATCAACCCAGTGCCTAAAATACATTCTAGCGACGAGATGGCTCTGCCTGACGTGGTAGTTCCAACCGGCGACCTGTCTGCCTTTTTCCCGCGCACCTGCACGCAGACAGCAGCTCATGGTAGCAGCAGTCTGCATAATATCGATTATATCGTTATATAAATTGGAAATAATTAATTTACTATCTGAATTCGGTTCATTATTACAATAATCAATACATTTTAGATGTTCATAACAATATTCACCGTATTTATTTATTTGTTCAATATCCCTTTGACCCCACAATACATTTTTCAGATTATTGACAGTATGATTAGTCGCCGTAACGTTAGAAATAACCTTCAAGTTTAGGCGAATGAATAACGGAAAATGATCTGACCAGGAAACATCATTACCGACCCACACAGATTGTACCGTCGTCCATGCCGCCTTGGTGGTTACGCAGTGGTCTAGCCATCGACGAGAGCCATTTGCTTCGCTTAAGTAGGTATAGGTATCAGAGTTGATACCTAAGATATTTATGTCTGCACATTCCCATTGCTGCTCAGAACAAAAGCTACTTAACTCCTGTCCAAAAGCAGCCTTAGGATGTGCGTTAAAATCACCTATGACATAAGCAGCCGCAACATCACTCTCCTCGATGGCAGCGCTTACATTAGCCAGAATGCTCGTGAAGTCCATTAAGTTATCAGGACTGTCGCAGGGCATGTACACATTAAAAATACTAAAACTTATATTATTATAATCAATTTTTATTGCTAATATTCTATCGTTGTCGCACTCTATTCTTGTTACGTTGGAGAAAACCGAGGTTCGATGTAATATGGCCAAACCACCGTATGGTCTTCCACGCAGCACCCCAGCCGACGTGTCCACGGAGGTTGTAGCGCACCCGCTGAACTTGTCATCGATAGTGTGCACAATACTCAAATCGTGTCCCAGGAGCCAGGTCTCTTGTAATCCAGGTCTATTGTTATCTATATTATATTTACTGCAATACTAGATGAATTACAATTATTTTTGGCATAAGAGATAAGGGTAGTTATAAGTTTACGCGAGCTGGCTTTCCGCAACATTATTACTCTTACAGCTTGACTTTTGACTTCTTACAGCGTGAAGAATACCTATAGTTTAAGTTTAATATTTCTAAATAACAAGTACTTGATCACTATAGATATTAAGATCTAGATTGATGTGGTGAATTTTGTATATGTGGGCTCTTAACACTTCTGTTTTGCAGACATAGTTATTTTCAATTTAAAATAGATGAACAAGGCATAAAGACATGATGAAGTCTTAGGAGCCTGCTTTGCAATGCAAGTAAATGTAACTAGTACAAGTAATTCCATAGGACTGATACATTAGTCAGTTATACTGCTATATGTGAACTCTTGGATATTTTTGCAGATATTCTTGCCCCGTGGACATGTGGTCGGTGGGCTGCATCTTCTCCGAGATGTCTTCTAAGAAACCACTGTTCCAGGGGGATTCCGAAATAGATCAGCTTTTCCGAATCTTCAGGTACTTTTAATAAGTTGATGATATAAGTGCTATCTCATCTTCTCATGGACCTGACATCCAAAGGATGCTTTTTACCTATGGCAAAAAAGTTTAACGCAGATTAAGTTGCAGCTTCCAGGTTATAATATCTATGTTAATTCCAGGATGCTGCGCACTCCTACCGAGGAGATCTGGCCCGGTGTGACGTCACTGCCGGACTACATTCCCACCTTCCCCAACTGGAACACCTTCAATCTGCTCGATCATGTAATTTACCGTTTTCTATCCTTTTTCATCAGACTTTTTAGGGTTCCGTACCCAAAGGGTAAAAACGGGACCCTATTACTGAGACTTTGCTGTCCGTCCGTCCGTCCGGCCGTCTGTCACCAGGCTGTATCTCAAGAACGGTGATAGCTAAACAGTTGAAATTTTCACAGATGATGTATTTCTATTGCCGCTATAACAACAAACACTAAAAATAAAATAAAATAAATATTCACGGGGGGCTCCCATACAACAAACTTGTTTTATGGTACGGAACCCTTCATGCGCGAGTTGGACTCGCACTTGCCCAAATTTTTTTTAATGTTTGGTACGCGATTGTTCCTTCAATTATGAATCGATTTTGATGATGTTTTGTTTGATAAATCTAGACTGTCTAAAGAGAAGATAGAAATATTCTACGATTTTTTTAGAGATTATATAAAAATTAAGCCTAACACAAAAATCGCGCACTAATGGTTCCGTTGACGCAGTGTCGTACACGTTACGTTTTTAACATATACTGTCCACTTGCTTATGTTGTTTCTGTTTTTCGGTCGTTAACCCTTAAATGCATTATGATGTATATTTACACGTTACTGAAATGACACAAGTCAAAATCTGAATACTGTCAATAAAGACTTTGTCAATCCCGCAATCTCAAACCGATGTGGATTTTTATGATTTGCTAATTATGTCATTTCAGAAAAAATACTGTAATAGACATGTTGACTGATGTTGAATTCTACAGCGTACTGTAGTTATATGAATAAAATTAGCTAAATATATCACGAAACAAAGAAAATCAATCCAGAAAAATATTTTTTTTTGGAAATATGCGACTTCAAGGGTACGCAAATTTAATGATATGTTTTTTTAATCCAAAATAAATATTGAAAATGTTTTCAGAATCCTCTTAATTTTACAAAACAATTATTGCATGACAACCATGAACTGAAACGCACTTTTTCACGGTGAAAATAGCAAATTTCTTAATTTCTCTATACAATTATTGGTACCTATACCGGCCTGTGACGTCACTAGCCTGGACGACATTCGTATGGAGCGTTTTTAGCGCTACGTAGGAATGTTGAACTTTGACGGTCATTTCTGACTTTTAGAGCAGTTTAAGTGTAGTCAGTCCCATATAGACATTTGATCACAGTAAAAAATTGAATCGATCGACATCCTTATCGATCGATTTAAGGGTCAAATTGTCCAATAAATCAATCATTTCGATGCTAACTCATCGTACAAACCCAGGTGCAGAACCTGGACGAAGTGGGCATGGACCTGCTCCGCAAGATGCTGGTGTACGACCCCAGGGAGCGCATCAGCGCCAAGGACGCGCGCCGCCACCGCTACTTCCGCGACCTGCGCCTGCCGCCCGGCCTGCCCGCCTCCGCCGCCGCCGCACCCGACACCGCCGTAAGGACTGCAGCATCGTCGTCGCCACGCAGTGACGAGAGTGAGATCATTCAGTAGATTCCACAATAATATCGCCTGATGGTAACAACCAAAACTCACTAATTTTTTGATCACACCTTGCTCGTAAACAAGGTTTTACATGCTAGAAAAGCGGGCGGTAAATCGTAAATTACGCCCTAGAGTGGTAAGTAATTTTGGTATTGACTACTACTACTTTTGTTTTATTTCCTCCAAAGTGTGATGAAAAACGTCGTACGTGACTCTGGTGGTAAAGGAATTCCAAACTCGTGTCATTAAAGCCCTCGCCTTCGTCTTCGGGCTTCTAATAGACACTCGTTTGTAATTCCTCGTTTACCACCCTTGTTACGTAATATACTATTGTCACACTGCTATTAAAAACCTCGCATCTAGTAAGTAGATTGACACCGAGAACGAGCTTTGTTTTAGTAGGTATTTATTACTTAGTGAGTTTTGGTTGTCAACAGACGATTTCTTCACTATACAGACTATCGGGGACTATTTTTACAATTTAAAATACTTTATTTACACGTAGCTTAGCAGTAAACCTGGGTGTGTAACGGAGATGTCATGACTGCGCCACAGCAGCAGCGGTACGTGTGTCTCGCTCACTCGTACGGTCGCTGCGCTCGGATCTCTCGCTCAACCGCTCGTCGGCGGCTGGTCGTGCAGGCGTGGCATCTCCGAAGTGTGGGGCAATGTTATACGGAAGAGCCAAAATATCCAGGGTTCGGAAATTCGGATAGATATTTACCTAAACTTTGGCGGTGGCTTTGGTATTCGGTCGTAGGTATAGGCGGCTTTGTTTGACGTATGAGTGAGACAGCAATAGGATTTTGTCAACTTTAATTCCGAACCCTGCTCATATCGGACTGGATAATTCGATAGGAAAGTAGTATTCATACCTATTTAAACACCCGCAAGAAGGGCTAAGGGCAAGATCTAGCAAAGTCACATTTGCTAAATTGTACACAACCACCAAATTTTACAGTCCAAACAATTGAAGTTGTAAATTCGCGTATGGTGTACCTCTGCAAGTTGTACTAAGAAAATCTGCGACCATGTCTGAAAAATCAATATGAAAAAATAATGGATTGAGCCAGTTTTTCCCCTTACCTCTTCTATTATCAAATCCCATATCCAATTAGATACGAGATTGAAAAAGTATAATAACGATAGGTGATCCCACTTCTGATATTCATAAATCTATGAGAAACGTTTGTATCCCAACCCAATAACGCTGTTGCGTGAATCTTCGAGTTTGAACCGCGCGGTTTTATCGTCATTCTGGTCTCATGATTATTATTATTACCATGTTATTACCACAATGAAAGAACAAGACGTATAACTCTGATCAAACTGAAATAAGACTCCAAAGTCTTTCGGATTGATCAGATGACTAACCATCATCTGCAGGGTTCGAAAAGATCATTATCAATGATAATTACCACGATAATTATCGTGATAATAACAGATGGATAGTTATCGATTATAACAAAAAATTGCGCTCGTGAAAGTTAACTGTATTCGAAGTACAGTGTCAACGTTCCGCGTCGTGGAGATTCTCCTTACAGGATAAAATCTGTTCAGATTATGAAAAGTTGATTGAACTCGATTGCTATTGGTTTGTTAAGTTAAATATTGAATTAATTTTAAAGCTATAATTTTTCTTTGTTTTTTTTTTTATGAAACAGCATAAACAAAACAAATGAATTTTTTACACTGGTGATGTGATAATTGTCCGATAACTATCCGATAATTATCAAGAAGTGTAATTATCTTGATAATTTTGAATCCTAATCATCTGACCTAACATTTATTGAGATAAAAATTACGAAAAAACGCCGAATATTCGCCCTGTTGCTATACAATACGGTCAACAGTACCGGGAAAATTTAGTATCGTAAACTTACCGTAGATAGTCACCTTAAAAAACTCTGTAATTACCGTAAACATACTACGCAGTGTCTATTCACTAATTTTATAGTGAGACCAACTTTTCTGCGTCGCCACAACATTCACATAAAGAGCACTCGAAGACAGACACTGACATACATAACATACATGATGTCATACATTTCAGCATGACAGTCGGAGTTCCTAATTCGCCGTTTCACTGATAAGTTGGTCACACTATGCAACCTGATTTATATGAGACTATGTTCAAGTATGACTTAGGTCTTTTTTTCTCTATACCAATTCGCAGGCCAGCATCTCCCATTTTCCTTTCATTTTAATTTGAAAACTAAACTTCACTTCGTTTTATAATTTGTGCAATTTCCTTATGTATTGTAAATTCGTGTATTCTGCTCCATGAATTATAAGGGCCACATATTTTATGCCGATTTGACGGCGATGACATAAAACATAAAAAAAAAACAATAAAATTGATTAATTTAGGTTTTGAAATTTTTGTAGTTTTAACTCACTATTGTATTTATTCCCTTTCGCTGTTATTTGGAAGACTGTATCATGAAAATGAAAAATTTGTTAAGTGTTATGTTCACGTGGTCCTGATTTTCTTTCGAGCAGTATATAAATGGCGAATTTTGAGTTACTGACGTAATGTGATGTTATTGTTCGACTGCAATCAATTAGTTTTGACTACAAATCCTTCCTAATATTTCGCCTGACAATCAAAACTCACTACAATTTCTGTCACTACTCTTCAATACCTCGTATCTAGTTCGTAGATTTATACTGAAATACGAGCTTTGTTTTAAGTAGGTATTTATTACTTAGTGAGTTTTGGTCAACAGATGATTTATCGATATTTGTCTCTCTTCTGAAATAACATAAATAAGAAAATAATATGTATAAATAAACATCTTTAAATAATATAAAAGCAAAATTTATTATTGATTGTTGTCTGTCAGTGATTTGAATTACACAGTCGTCGAATTTAAGGGTGCTGCTCCACCACGAGCATTCACCTGTAATTGAACAAAAAGCTATAGGAACATTTCATTTGTTTTTTCTTTACATTACAGGCGAGTCGTCGCGGTGAGTAAGCACCCTAATATTTCTTTTATATTGTAATTGACTTGATATAATATGTCACTGCCAGGTGATCGTGATAAAATAATTAAGACTTGTGAACTGATTTTATCTGACCATAATTCATTCCGGCGAGTACGGAAAAAAAAATCTTATCCTTAGGACGCAAGTAATAAAAAAAAATAACCTTTTGAACTCCAAAGACGGCTGTGGTCGACAGCGGAAATTGCTCCACTGACGCAATCGTCATAAATCTCTATGATAAAAAAACTTTGTAAGTCAAACAGCTACAAAATTTCTCTCAATCCCTGTTCATTTTGGAGTACTGTGTTACTTTCTTGCTGCGGCGTTAAAAGTGCAGTGAATTGCTTTACCGCTTCGCTTTTAAAAGGTTAGTTTAAACTGCTCAACTATTGACCGACCGTTCTAAGGATTATTCATCTACAGTAAAAGACACGCGTATGAGTCCGTAGGCCGCCAGATCTACTAGACCGCTATCAGGGTTCGAAAGGTTAATTACCAATGATAATTATCACAGATAATTATCGTGATAATAACAGATGGAGAATTATAGATTGATAATAACAATAAAATGCGCTCGTGAGTGAACTGTATTCGAAGTAGTTTCAACGTGCCATGCCATGTGTCATTGGTTTGTTATTTTAAATATATTATTAATATTAAATTCGGATTATTTTTATAACTTTTTGTTAGTATTTGTTATGAAACAATATAACAAATTTAAACAAATGAATTACTTATAAAACAATATAGCAAATGAATTTCTTACACTGGTGATAATTATCCGATATTTATCACGAAGCCTAATTATCTTGATTATTTCGAACCCTGACGGCTATAGTTGCGTTTGAGAGTGCATACGGGTTTTTAGAAATCGTTTCAACTCAGAAGGCTGTGTGGCGCGGACTTACAATAAGTGCCAAAATCGAACAATGATATTAATATAATTTTGTTGTCTGTCGCGTCTGGTGACTACGATTTCTAAAACTCGTTTGTGATTTATGGTCTGATAGTTCTCTTAGATTTTACTAGACAATGAGTAATAATCAATGAGTCATAATGAATGTTCTCAAAATTATGTGTCTTAAAAACATCTATATAATTGTGCAATTCTGGGCAAACTGTTGTTTGCCACGAATTGAATAATAGTTAATTATATTTGATTATAAAATAAAATATAATAATCCTAGCAACTATGTACATATGTTGACATGATACAGATATTATTTGGTATTGGTTATTGGCTACGGTTTAGAAACTCGTTACAAAAAACTAAATTTTAGTAACTCGGTACAAAAGGCTAGTTTTCTGAAGACAATAATCTCAAAAATATTCATAGCACAAATCATGTTACAAAATAACATGTGGTATTTATTTGTATGTATGTTGAAGTATTCTTATACATATTTGTGTATGTGTATGACCTTCCTCTTCTATTATTTAAATTCTTATCTCACCACGTACTCATCTCTGTTTACTTATTGTTGTCTCCGCTACCCAAAGGTTGCCTGGAAGAGGTCGCTCTTTAATGATAAGACCGCCTATTGTCTACCATGGTTAAGGGTTCTTGTATTGTAATTTGACCATACAGGATATCAATTTCATATTATTCCACGGTTTTGATGTTTCATAAAAAGTAACTGACTTGAACTGTCAGGAAACTAGCCTTATTATATCAGAAGAAAAAGCAGCAAAAGGTTGATCCATTTTAATTTGCATTATCAACGTGTAAAAATAACATGTCCACGCTTAGTTAGTATTTATATTGTTCAAGTTTGACGCTTGTGTGAAGAAATGTACTTAGGTAAGATGGGGTAATACTGTCACCGAGGCAAGACTGCCACAGTCCAAGAACTAGATTAATTGTTAGACATTAAACTGTTTTAGCCCCACCTTACCTATAGGAAGTGACTGAATATCTGTAATTGACTATATAGGACGTTATGCAACTTGTGGCCTTTTGAATGTAGTGTCGTCTAGCCTAATGGTGTGTTTTTAAGTAGGGTTCGTGTTTCTTTATTTATAGCACTTATATTTAGTTTTTTAGCATTAAAAATAACTATAATTAGTAACAATACTTGTCAGGTGCATTATTATACCTGTAACTAACTGATATCAATTTTGTATTCTTATTGATAAATAGGACAATGTAAAGTTTGCATTTATTTAGAGTATTCAATACCCTAAGGTAAGGTAAGCTATTTGTACCCAAGGGGATATTTGGTGAAATGGTAATTAAAGTTTTTAATCTCAATTTATATTCGCAATAATTGAAAATTGGCAAATTAAGTCGGTGTTAAGTTTTTTTTTGCTTAGTACTAAATACACCTTCCAATGGTTCCAAATAGCCTCTTACGGTACATAAGTGTTGAATTAGTACATTACATACCTAGGGCGATTAATTCGTGAATGTCCTAGAACGACGAGTTCCATAAATATGGATTCAGGGGCTTTACGCATTACCGCCCGTGGTTTGTCTAAAGTTTTACGACTAGGGCAGGAAGTGAGATTTTCTCTCCGGGACAGAAAATCCCACTAAGGCCCAGAAGTAGAATGACGTAAAATTTATTATGATATGAATATAGTAAAAATAAATCCAGAGGGACTGAATAAACTAGGACATATATCATCAAGATTTTTGTACGTTTCATATTATGTAAAAAAAATAGGTGAAAGTGGAGGAAAATATGATTGTATATGTGGTGCAACTTGAGCCTAGTTTCTAATGCTAAAAAACTGGTCTAGTCTTTTAGGGTGGTTTGTTTAGCTGTATGCTGTTCTTTAAGCCTCGTGTCTGGTACGCAGGCATTCTTATAATATATCGAATTAGCTTATGTGCCAAAGTGCGAGAATTATGAATTGATGAGCCTTTACACTGAATGCGTGGAGAGTCGAGCTTGATAATTTCAAATCGTGCCCCCTCTATCACTCAAATGGTTATGGAAAGAGACATACACTATGTCATGGACATTTGGCAAAAGAAGTAGCTAAGCGACCAAGTTCACATGATCCTATTGTTAAAAATGCCCGCATCCAGTAGTAGATTATTTGAAGCATTATTTTGCGTAGCTACTTGCATTGTCATCCTATCATGACCCGTCCATGCAGTGTGTAAAGGCTTTAAACGTGTAACGTGACAGATTATAACCAGTTATCCCAAATGCTTCTCAACCTTTTGAGCCCAAGAGACTGCAATTTCATCCCAGACGCTATTCGCTGGTCGGCCAAAAGGTTAATCTGGGAAAACCTTTTCTCAGTGGATGAATAAGATTGATTTGATTTCTGTATTTGTAATATACTGTAATAATTATTATTTTTAGTACTATGTATTTTTATTTCTCAACCTAATTATGTCTAAAAGAAATCGATATACTTATCACACACACGCACAACACTAAATACTGTCTTTGAAGACAACACTTTGCTTTTAATACGGCGAAAAGATTGAATTTATAAATGAAGTTGTATATATTTTTTGCAAAACGTAGTAAATAGATTGTCGTAGTCAACAGTAATTCTTCACTCCGTATAAATAAAACCACAACACAATATAAAATATATTTATTGCTTTATTGAACACGATACAGTTATATATGCAACATGACTAAAAAGTGCTCTTATGAGACTTGTAGCTTATCCTATCAGATCCTGCTTGCAGTGAAGCATATCACTACTTGTACTAAGAAATATATTAACCATTCCCTACTCTAATGTAAACATTATCTACAATTTATTGAATGAAATACTTAAGCACGAATCTATCAACATTTTTCATTTAACACATTCACGACCAACATCCCGCCTGGTGGGCGCTCGTAACTTTTACTCAGCTGCCGGCCCAGCTCGCCGGGCACTATAAAAGCGCCCACCTAGCGGGCGCTGTTGGCGTCTGGGATGGGCTTGCGCCCACCTAGCGGGCGCTGTCGGTTTCTGCGTGTGGCGAAACTGACTTAAAATTCGACTTCGAATCAACTCCCAGTATATCGCCTACCGTCCGACCATTTCAACTATCGTGGTTATTTACTTGTCCACAATAAAATAAACATACGCTAGCAACTATAAATAAAATTTCAGTCGAACGTTATTTATAAATATACTCCTTAACTCAAATGTCACATATGTTAGCATTTCATATTATGTATCGTTTATATTTAAATAGGGAATTATTCATGACGCGTTTACGCGTCACGGGCATGTCGACAGCGTTCGAGCATGACGCATACGTCGCGTCATTGGCCGTGAATGGGTTAAGGCAAGAGTGAACAATGCATCTTCTGGGTAAGCGTGAGTTGTCTATACTTTTACATCTGATATCCCAGCACCAAACTCATAATCGTTCATAAAGTGGTCGAGATAATAATGTTTATTGGAAATGTTGACAAAATCGTGCTACGTAATTCTGGCATAGGATGCTTCGTAGCTTGTCAAAAAGCGTACATAATCATGTACCTTTTCGTTGGCGAAACTACTAACTTAGGAGTAAAGGGCAGGACGCAAACAACCGTTTTCACAAAGCCCTAAAATAATTACCTTATGTACAATAAGCATCAAATCACGTCTAAAATATACAATCAAAATTGGGTTCACATTTTCAGAGGTCGCCGTACCACAACGAATGCACCCTAGGCCTAACATTAAACCTAAATTATGTACAGATATGACGAGTAATGTGGCGTTAACATGGTCAAAAGGTATTTGCTCTATAAATTATTGTCGGCTTGCGACTAATATACACTATTTCATATTTTCCCAATAGAATTTCTATAACTTACCAGTTATAAGAGAGGGCATTCAACCAGAATGTCGGGTCGTGACGGTTTTATTTCGGTATAAGTTAGAAAATAAATTTCTTGTATGTCAATATTTTATAACTTGGCTTTTGAATTGATAGTGAATGTCATTGTTAGAACAAAGTAGACGTTCTGGTGGAACGCCCCAGCGGTTTTCAGTAACCGCGTTTATGGGAACGTACCCTAAATCAGGACAAAAGGAGAAACTTTACTTCAGTAGGTTATCACTTGAATTGCATATACGAAGTGTTTCTGGAGGTTAATGTTTCAATATTGTGTATATCTATTGTATCCTACTATGAAAATAAATGGTATTTAATGTAAACAGGCACAAAATAGTCTTTATTGCATATTTATCTATTCACTATAATGTAAATGTCAGTAACTGCTTAATTTGTGTTGATTGATTTTGGATAAGTCGACTGATAGGTGCAGTATCGATAAGTGAGTTTATCGATATAGCGAATTTGGATCAGTAGGTACCCTTACCATGACATGAGTTTACAGTGACCGTGCTCGCTGGCGCCAGCGTAAACGGTTTGTATGGAGAATAGCGCAGCGCCCCAGCGGCCACTTTGTACAACTACAATTCTCCATACAAATCGCCAGCGAGCACGGTCACTGTAAACCCATGGTAAGGTACTGAACGATGTCGAGTTCACGGGACGTGTAGGACATGTTTCTTACGGGTTAGGACCAAAAAGTTTGAAGAAATTAAGTCGTAGTTAGCGAGGAAACAAAGCGATTGGAATAAGTTCCGTTGTGCGACAAAAATTAACGATACAATAAGGAACCTTAAAATAGAACCTTAAGGTACGTTATTGGAAGGTTAACTGTCGTTGCACAACGGAGACTTTGATACAAATATTAATTGAATAAGTTAGAGTAATGTATGGCTGTGAGGCTTGGACGCTGACCCTTAGGAAGGAGAAAAGTTTGTTAGTTGCAGAAAGAAAGGTGTTCAGAAAGATTCTGGTTGGATTCGTGGCTTCCGTCTCGCCGCCGCGCTGTCGTTGCCGATGAACTACCCGACGGAGGCAGTCAGCTACCTGACTACACCTTGCGGTATTTCAAAGTACTCGTTGGATCGAATGATTGATTCTGACGCTTCAGTGCTTGTGTGTGACTTTATAAACGCATCCAATAAGGTCTGTAAAAACGTATGATCGCATCACGTTTCTCATTACGTCTCGGAATAAACAACACGTTCAAAATTCATGTCTGTGACTCTAACAACTTGGGATGTGTAACATTTGCTCTTAGGGTGCGTTTCCAGTGATGCGGAGCTGGGATGAGCGAGAACGAAGTGTGATTCCGCCCGGCCCGGTCGGTGAGGCTCGTTCACACACAACCCCCACTAGACGGAGCATGTGAGGCGACCCGCGCGCACCAGCGATATGGTACGGCAGAACATTACAGTATCGACACGGCGGCCACCGTTTAGTTGCGTCCATGTTAATGAGCTCTCTCTACACCACTTAACACTACAATTTACCATGTTATTTATTTAATTTCTTTTTTCGTTGACGTACGCATGGATCATAAACAAGGACTCAACTAAACGGTGGCCGCCGTGTATAGATGCGAAGCTGGTTGCTAACATTTCTAGCCCAGCGGCTAGAAACGGCTTATTTGGCTTATTATCATTTCTAGCGATAACAAGTGGCTGGAAACGGCTGCTTACATTTCATTGACATATTCACATGATTCAATGTTTGTTTTTGTTATTTTTCTTTTCATTTATTTACTATAGGATCGATTTAACATAAATAGACATATACAATGACTTTTGCATCTGTATTAAGTGTTAAAAACTCGAAATTCTCTTACAAAATGTGAAAGAGCAGTGGAATAGGACTATTTTAATAATTTATTTGTGAGAGATGAATTGGAAATAGGTATTTATCAGTAACCTAGTAATAGTAAGCATCCCCGCATGCCCCGCGCACCCCTCAGCCCCCCACACGCATTTATCCTGCCGCGCGAGATTCCCGCGTTTGGTTTACAATGATGATTAGATCCAAAATAAACTGATTTAGCTACCTTTATTCTTATAATTTTCATACACCGCCACCTTAACACAAACGTTGTTTCATAGTTTACTTTTCGTATCTGAATTAAGTAAATTAGTAGGTACAAATGGTGTCTACGGGGTCTATTTAAAAAAAAAAAGTGCTACTGTTTAACAAAAATAAAAGTTTAACAAAAAAATGTAATAAAAATCATTTCTTTATTTAATGCTCAAGTCGGGTATCTACCCGCGGTATCAAGCGGCTGGTTATTCGTATCTAGCCGCTGCTTTCGGTTACTACCGGCTTACAAGCCGCTGGTTTTCAACTATACCGCCGTGTTGATAGTTTAATGTTCTGCCGCACCATATCGTCGGTGCGCGCGGGTCGCCTCACATGCTCCGTCTAGTGGGGGTGGTCTGTGGGCTCGTCAGTGGTGTATGGTGTAGACGGTGGGGCGGTGCGGGTGCGGCTGCTGCGGCGGCAGGATGATGCGGCGCGCGACTCCGCCCAGGTCCGCGCCGCTCAGGCCGGACACTGCGACCGTGCCGCCGCCCAGCTGCCCAACACAAAGTATACACAGGTATAGTTGTCAATCGCCAATCGTTTTACACTTGCAGCCTATGGGTCAATTACACGAAAAAAGCCCACAGTGCCCTTCGCGTACAATATAATAATGGCTTCAGGGCCATGATGGGGCTGCCACGATACTGTAGTGCTTCAGGAATGTTCGTTGAGGCAAACGTAGACACTTTCCAGGCCATCATACGCAAACGAATCGCATCCCTGTGGCGCCGTGTCCGTGGCAGCCGCAATAGCCTCGTAGCCATTATAGCTGATAGGGTAGAAGGCCCATTGTTTGAGCATTGGACGAAAGTCCACTTGGGATCCTCTCTAGATTAATGTTAAAAATTAATTAATTATTGCAGTGATGTTACTAACATAGATATAAGTTCTTCTATTATTATTTTATTTATTTTTTTAATAACAATTTAATATGGATTGTATTATCTAAAATAAAGAATTATTATTATTATATTATTATTGTAATTTTTGACGTAATACCGTCATAAATCTATGAACGCCGGCTGCGCGCACGAAAAAACATGACTCATTGACACGTTGAGAGCGCGGAGCAAGCGATAGAGAGGCACGATCGGCTTGTGACGCATCTATCTCTCATCCACTCCATCGGCCGGCATACGTTATCATTATCACGTAAAACTATCGTCCGTAAACCGACTTTACAGAGAACTTCAGAATGCCACTTGAGAACTTATCTTGTAACCATGAGAAACATGACCACAAAAAAACACTGTTTTACTACTGTCTAGAAGCTTACTTTTGGACAAATGGAAGCAGGTAACAAAACAAATGCGCGTTAACCTTTCCGCCACCCTAACGCCCAGCTACTTAGCTTTTACCTTTGATATGAAAATTGTGTACACAACACAATAAAACTAACTAACTATTTAAAAAGGGATATTATTAAATGCATATCTGTATAATTTTTAGCACACTAGGTAACTCCACTAATTAACTGAATGCATACCAGAAAAACTAATGCTGTGCAAAAAAAACAATTGATTAACTGAACATGTCATACAAAAAAAAACTTAAACATCATACAAAACGAGATGACCGGTTTAACCGAATTCACACCAAAAATATGGTTCGTATAGGTTGAGGTGAATCAATCACCTTTCAGAGCAGATCCGACCCGGCCAGGTTAGGTTAGTTTTTTTTTATATCCAGTCATACAGTTTTGCAAATACCTTTAAATAGTATATTTAATTCGCATTATTTAGTGTGCATAATTAGTGTGCAAGTCAGTATTTTTGGTGAAACTTTCAAATACTTTGATCGAAAAAAGGGAATATACAGATATCGATTTAAATACATGCCATTTAAAAATAACTATATGACCAATAAGGAAAAGCTGCTATATATCACTGGATAGCTTATTCTAAAAACTAGAACGGCAGGAATTGAATAAAGTTATCGCTGATAAAAGAAGTTTAAGTTGAAACTTTATTATGTTAGGGTTTTTGATACTAAGTTCCTGTACCTATCGCTTTTTTATTAACTTTTTTTTGCACAGGGATTTGAGATTTCCCGCCATACAAAAAGTTGTAGAATATGAAAACGCTTGTCGTTATTTGTCCCTAAGCCAGAGTCGATACAAATCTGCCCATCCTTTGCAAAATAAGTTTCGGACATAGAAGATAGGCGAAATCGAAACCGTTATATACCTGCAATATGTTTGGCAGCATCGTCTGACAGCTCGACGTGGCCACATGTAACTGTTGTTGCTGGACCTGTTGCACGCCTACCGCCTGGCGACAAACGATAAAAACCACATGAAACACACTGAAAGCCTGACAAGTTGCGTTAAGACCCTGGTATGGCGCTAACAGCTTACATATGTATAAGTATGCACAAATGTATAAGACAGCGCGTATTGGCTAATATTGGTTGAATATAAAACAAATGTCTTCTCCGAATATACTTTAATTAAATAAAATAAAAAATATTTATTCATTAACACGATTACATCGACATGACAGTGTTTGATGCCTTTTTTTAAGTATTGTATACCTGTGCTAAGGGACAACGCTCTTCCTTAGACGGTAAATTATAGGTATCGCGTTACAGATACATCTTAAAAATGATATTCAAATAAGTACAATCTAAAATGAATATTAGCAGTGACTAAGAATACTAAGATTCACTTAAAAAAAACTTCTAAGAAGTTATAACTAAATACTTTAGTTACGTAATTACCATTTCGTAACTAAAGATTCGTGTGTGTTTTGGAGTGTGTTATACAATATCTAGTTGTTATCTCGTTATAAATGCACATAACCTAGTTCTGTAGCAAGTTTTCTGTATCATGATAATTTTGAGATTTAAAATAATTACCTATTCATCTAAATCCGACTCCAAATATTCAACATTAAAATAGTCTTCAGATTCATCCAGGTCATCGGAATCCCTTTCGTCTGTCGACTCGTTTTCACTACCGCTCTCGATTGTCGGTTTGCTCTGGGATTCGATTATGGGATCTTTTTTCCTATGTCCGTCTTCTATTTTATTTACGTGCTCGCAGTTACTCGAATCTCCTTGAGTGATTGCCTACCCATACAACCATTTTCGGTCGCGAGAATTAAATAGTAGTAACACGTTTGCTAAAAGTAGTCGCCGAGTAGTAACTGTTACAACACATACAAAAAGTTGCAGTTCGGTTGCGAAGTGTGGTAACATTGTGAACACTTTGGGACTGACTGAAATTTTGGTAATTATTTTGCGGAACGGTTACTACTCGGTTACCACTCAGTATTACAAGATTTTTTTTGAAAACATTGTGTTGAGTTTGCAACTGTGTACACTTGGCATGGAACTGTTACAACACAGTGTCGAAACGATTTTACTGGTTCCTATCAATTCCACACAAAGTTCGATAACTGTGTCTAAACGGTGTCAACCCCATAGAATAAAAAAAAACCTCATATTGAACCAGCAGTTCTCAAAATGTATATACCATGTGAGTGCGTTTAGTCGGTAGTATTACCTACGGTTATCGGTAAAATGAATAGAAACAAGAAACCCTACCGCCATTCGTCTTCTTTTTACCGAAAACTCCATAAAGTCTTAACAAAGACAAACAATAATGTCACGGAAAGTGATACAAGGGATAATTCAAGTGCAAATAGTACAGCAGTGCTTCCATCATGCAGCAGTAGTAATGATCTACTTCAAAATGGTGCAATATTGAATCCAATATTCGATGATCACGCCGTTATCGAGTTCCCCAGTACAAATAATGTCTCAGAAGTAGGTAAACGATGAAATATTGAGATTCAGTGAAGACTCCCATGATGAAACGGTACCCTCAGAAACAGAAGCAAATGAGAATAATAATTTAATACTAAAGGAAAAGCTTCAGCAATGGGCATTACAGTATCAAATACCCCACAATGCTTTAAATGAATTATTATGCATATTAAGGGAAGACAAAAAAATAGTTTCTTGCCAAAAGACAGTAGAACCTTATTAGAGACACCTAGAACTAATGAAATGAATGAAATGAAATGAAATAATTTTATTCATGAATTCGAGATTCCATAATAATAATAATTACAATTATATAAATTAAAATTAAAACACAAAAACACAAAATACAATTTACAAATACACATTGACATATAACCTAGACATAGGTAGTTAGCCACGGGTCACCCCGGCCCCGTGCCCACAGGCTTGTGGTAGCCTCTCCAGCGCTCGTGGAGCGGACTGGCCTCCCACTCTCTCGCCACCGCGAGTAGGGTGTTGGAGGAGGCGTAGATGGCCTCTCGCGCGCCCCTCGGCGAACATGGCGCTGGCGCTGCACCAGCGCGGCAGCCGGAACATTGCGCGCCACGCGTTGTTGTACTGCACTGGCATGTCGGTCAGCGCGGCGCAGGTGTACCTAGACCACAGGTCTACTGTGTGGACGCTAGTGCAATAAGAGAGGAAGAGTTGCCTCTCGACGCCCTCCCTGCATTTGGCGAACCTCCTGGCTAGCATATTGGCTCGCACCGCTATGGCTCGTCTCTGCCTCCCAATGTCCTTATCGTCCTTCATACTGGACAGTAGAATGTGGCCTAAGTATTTCACTTCCTCTACTCGACGCAACTGCTTTCCGTTCAGCAGCGGTGGAGGTATTGCGGACGGTTTGTTGGCGGCTTCCATGAGCATATACTCCGACTTGTCACCGTGTATAATGAATGACGCACATTTGTCCGATCCCTGGTCATAATAAGAAAAGCGTGCTTCATATAGATTCTTCTGAATTCTTCTGACAGACTTTGTGCATTGTCATTTTGATGGATTATATTTGCAAAGAAAGAGTTTAAATTGCTTTAATAGAAATGGCGTTTACCTGGCTACCTGAGAATTGAACTAACGCGAAGACAGCTGTAACGCAATTATTCTATAAATGCACTTGTAATCTATGGCTCATGGAGATAGAGTTGATAATCAATTGAACTTTAAAGGTGAGATTATAACGACTTTTTGCAATATGGTCATTTTGGTGTTTTTGAGGTTTACAAACAATGGCTTGTTTTCTTAAGTCGATCGTACACAACGCCGCCAAAGGACTATACCTCCGCACTTTAGAATATCGGAACCGTCATTTCAACAAAAAAAAGGTGTAATACTACTCTATCCTTCATACTTCGTCTGATGAGTCGCCGTGGAGTTTATGGTATTGTAACGCTAAAATAGTTTATAACAGACTTTCAAAGTCACTAGATGTACTCCTTGCTAGATAAATATCACGAAAATCTTCCATAATCTTAAGGTCCCTAAAGCAACTTGTCGACCTATAACTATACAATGTAAAAAAGTGATATTAACAATCCGGTTGGCCCGTTTTGCTTCAATGTAGAATTTTTTTTTTTTTCATTGTTGGATCTTTGTACTGATGGGAGAAACAGATACTTACATGAATTTGTATGGGCTGATGTTGGGGGTGGATTTGTATGGTCTGCACCTGTAGTTGCTGCGGTTGTTGTTGCTACAAATAAACACATATTCTTAGTAAGGTCCGTCACAAATGTACATTAAATAACGCAAATTAGGTAGACTGACAGATCAAATCTGTTATTTTTATGAACTGTCAAAGCGCTTACTGTATGACATTTCAAAGAAAATAATGTGTTATGACGTCACTACGCTATATGGTCGTAGCCTTCTTAATTTATATATAAATTTTGTCTACTTTTTTTCAGATAGCATTTAATGGCAAGCTTGATGTAATTTATAGCGAATGCAGAAAAAAAGTAAAAAAAAATCGATGTTAAGCGCAAATGCTATCCTATGCGGCGCAAAATCTTGCCGCGACTTCGCTTGTCGCGCCACTCAGCGACAAAAATGCTGGACGTGCAGAAGAACGAAATGCGAGCAATGCGAGTATTATAAATTAGAAAAGACATCACTGTTGTCCCTAATAAACCTCAATAAATAGGTGCAATGAAACTGTCAAGACAACTATAAATATTTACAATATACGTACGGTATTGACTTGCTGTTGTGTTTGCTGCAATTGTAGCGACTGCACTGAAGATATCACAGGGTACGGGGAGTGGCCGGCCTGCGAATGAAAAAAAAAACCGGTCAAGTGCGAGTCGGACTCGCGCACCGAGGGTTCCGTACAAATACTTTCCATCCTTAAGTGGTTAAATTAAGTTTGCACCTGGTATGTATAGCGCTCGATACAAATGAGGTGCAAAGTTAACGCAACCAACCCGTTTGTTGTATGGGAGCCCCCCTTAAATATTTATTTTATTTTATTTTTAGTATTTGTTGTTATAGCGGCAATAGAAATACATCATCTGTGAAAATTTCAACTGTCTAGCTATCACCGTTCTTGAGATACAGCCTGGTGACAGACGGACGGACAGCGAAGTCTCAGTAATAGGGTCCCGTTTTTACCCTTTGGGTACGGAACCCTAAAAAATTAACAAAATTTGTGAAAAAGATTGTAACGTTTTATTACTTTTTAATGTGTTTCCACAATAAAAACCACATGTTTTTTATTGAAACATTGATACAAAGTACAAAGAAAACTTGAAATGCGTATCCTGGTGGAATAGACCGAGTACCAACCCGGTACTTCTGTATTACAGGTCCAACGTGTCAACCACTCCACCACCGCAACGGCAAGAGACCTCTCGATTTAATCCTTATGGTTTGTGTTAATCTTTGCATTGTTTGTCTGTCCCGCCAGGTTACACTTTTATTCTTTTCTTTATACTTTGATCTTTCTAACAATGGTTTAATAGGGAAGACGACAAGTCTTAAATTCTTCAGCAAACTGTAGTTATATGAATAAAATTAGCATATTATTAATAATTAATTATTAATAATATTCTTTGAAATATGTGACTTAAAAGGCCTTATTCCTTTAAAAATGCTGACTGTTTTAGACATTTTTCTCTATGATCAAACAAGTTTCTTAGCTTACTATTGATGTTACTACCTAAACAGATCTATTGGGATTTATTGGTATATATTTGAAACCTACAGTTTGAATTTTTCATTGATATTTTCAAAAACTACTCGAAATTGACAAAATTCACGCCGAAAATTAGTTTTTTCAACTTATTTTTGACTGCACGCAATGAAAGCATGAAATAGCTATGCTATACTACCTAGAACTCAGGGAAAAGTATTGTTCACTTCAAAAAGTTGGTTGAAATGATCTATAGTCATAATACAAAAAAAAAAAATTTAAAAGGAATAAGGCCTCTTAAAGTAAGTTTTTTTCTACGCTCCATACAAATGGCAAGCATGCCGTGTCGTCATCTTCCAGGAAAGTAACAATAATTATGTATGGAAAATAAACTAAATTACCATTTTGACCGTGAAAAAGTGAGTTTAAGTACATGGTTGTTGTATATTTTTTGGTTCGTTTTGATGAAATTAATTGAATGCTGAAATATTTTTTTTATATTTAGTGTATTCATCTTTCTGTTGTTATTGCTACTTTAACTTTTGTTGTTGTTGTTACCTGAACGAGCGACTGCTGCTGCGCGTGGAGCGGCAACGCGGGTTGTTGTACGCCGCCCACTTGCAACACTTGCTGTTGTAGTTGCGCCCCAACTTGCTGGACCGACACTTGTTGTTGCTGCTGTTGGACTTGTTGTTGCACTTGGACTTGTACTTGTTGTTGTTGTTGTTGTTGCTGCTGCTGCTGCTGCTGTTGTTGTTGTTGTTGTTGTTGTTGCTGCTGCTGTTGTTGTTGTTGCTGCTGCTGTTGTTGTTGTTGCTGCTGCTGTTGTTGCTGATGAAATAGAAAATATAAGATGTCAGAATGTGGAATATTTTTCAAGTCGGAGTATATTGTTATATGGGTATGGGCTCCGTTTTCTGTTCTTTATCGATTATGTTCCACAAGTTATTAACAAAACCTGCGGCTTATATGAATTTAGATTATGCCACTGACGCCAACGTCAAATACTAACGTCCTAATTTCAATTATCAGAATCTTTCATACCGCCATAGTGTTTTATTTTATCCATTTGTGGTGTAGGCGTCGGATGCAGAAAATGAGTTGGACAGAAAAAGCCACGAATGAAAATGTACTTAAAACTTAAAAGAGTGACAGAAAAAAAGGATTTGTTGCACACCATAGAAAAGAGAGAGAGGATGTTTGGTCACCTTATACGAAATGACGCTTTAATAAGCAACAAAGAAAAGGAGGCAGGGGAGACCAAGAATAAGCTACATAAAACAAATAAAAAAAGAAGGTAAACGTCATGCCGTATAGGGAAATCAAGAAGTTGGCTATGGATAGAGATGGAGACATCAGTTACACCAACAAGAGTTTGACTCTTAAATTTATGATGATGATATTGATGATAATTATTAATAGGCTAGTTGACTCATGTCAAATTTTAATATACTAATGTTTATTCCGTATAGTATTTAGCAAAGGAAACCTAAATATATATTTATCAATCCATAAAAGTGAAAGATGGCTGAAAAAATTGAATTTGAAAATATGGTTTGTGTATTTTGAAATGCTTAAAACGCTGTCCGCCATTTTCGCTTATGATAGTGACGTCATCGGTCCTGTAAAGATAACTGAAAGTCTACTTTGACGACTTCGAATAGTGCCGTCCCTCTCGATCTCCTGTCAAAGTATATTGGAGTGAGCGGAATGGCACTATACGACGGTCGAATTCCGAACATTTACAGTCACGCCACAGATTAGCAAAAGGCAAAAATGGCGAACGGCGTTTTTGACTGTTCATGAAATTTCTAATTTTCAATTGATAAAATTTATGTTTCTAGCTTTTTCCCAAAAATAAAAGACATTTTTTTCAGAGCTAGTAAGATCATTATTAACCATTTCAAATACATTTCAAAACAGGGTCTACTAGCCTATTACATACCTGTACATGCCCGGCCATATGTTTCTTCAAGCTATGCAGATACATATAAGTGTTCACGCAGACTCCACATTTATACCGCCGCTGCGTCACCGGCACCTCAGCGCTCTGAGTTTGAGCCGCCGCCGTCTCTTGCTGACTCTCCTGTTCTTCCACTGGACTCCGTGCTTCTTCTATTACATACCTGTACATGCCCGGCCATATGTTTCTTCAAGCTATGCAGATACATATAAGTGTTCACGCAGACTCCACATTTATACCGCCGCTGCGTCACCGGCACCTCAGCGCTCTGAGTTTGAGCCGCCGCCGTCTCTTGCTGACTCTCCTGTTCTTCCACTGGACTCTGTGCTTCTTCTATTACATACCTGTACATGCCCGGCCATATGTTTCTTCAAGCTATGCAGATACATATAAGTGTTCACGCAGACTCCACATTTATACCGCCGCTGCGTCACCGGCACCTCAGCGCTCTGAGTTTGAGCCGCCGCCGTCTCTTGCTGACTCTCCTGTTCTTCCACTGGACTCCGTGCTTCTTCTATTTTCTCCACCTCTGGCGCTTCGGGGGAGTCTTCGGGCTTGGGCTCGTGGGGTTTGATATGCTTTTTGAAGGAACCGGATTCCATATAGCCTGTGGAGGAGGAATAGTATATTATATGTAGGTATAGACGGCCGACCGTAGGGAGCCTTTTACACGGCTAAGGCATGTATAGCGTTTTTCTCTAACATCCATACTTAATATTATAAATGCGAAAGTGTGTCTGTCTGTCTGTTACCTCTTCACGCTTAAACCGCTGAACCGATTTAGATGAAATTTGGTATATAGATAGTTTTAGTCCCGGGGAAGGACATAGGATACTTTTCATCCCGAATAAATTTAGTGCTCCCGTGGGATGAGGGGGTAACACCGCGGGGCACAATAAAATAAAAAAAATACACCACTCAAAAAAATATATAATTCTGCTGTTCAGCCCGTTAATGAACACAGCCGCCATGTTTTAAAAACAAATTACTTCCGTTCTCTTGAGTTGTTCCGCCCCAAATGTGATATTTCGAAGCGTGTTAGAATGCACGTTATGACGACAAGTCATCGCATGTTTGGAAACGTGTTTTATCGAACACTTTCATGACTGACAACCCGCCTGGTGGGCGCTCGTAACCTCTACTCAGCTGCCGGTCCAGCTCGGCGAATTGTATTATACAAGCGCCCATCTAGCGGGATCTGTCGGTGTCCGGGATGGAGTAAATGAAAGCTATGTTACAAGTAGGTATAAGAGAAAACAAGAAAGGCAAACATTTTAGATATATTAAAATACATTAACGGGTTTACTCACGTCGCAGAAGTCGAATATCGCTCGAGATGTTTCGAAACGGTATGCGATTCATCAAGGCGGCGGCGGCCAACCGAACAATGTCGATATTCGACTTCTACGATGTGAGTAAACCTGTTTATGTATTTTAATATGTTTGAGACCCACGGTAGTTATCTATGTTGAATCCTTTTCAAGTACATAGTGTCCAACATGGCACTAACCTCGGCCGCACACGTTGCACACGTACTTGCGCTCGCCCGTGTGGTGGCGGCGGTGCACGGCCAGGTACGAGGCGGAGCTGAACCGCGCGCTGCACTGCGAGCACCCGAACAGCTTCTCCCGCCTTAGCATACCGGGTATAACCTGGGTAACAAACATGGCACTAACCTCGGCCGCACACGTTGCACACGTACTTGCGCTCGCCCGTGTGGTGGCGGCGGTGCACGGCCAGGTACGAGGCGGAGCTGAACCGCGCGCTGCACTGCGAGCACCCGAACAGCTTCTCCCGCCTTAGCATACCGGGTATAACCTGGGTAACAAACATGGCACTAACCTCGGCCGCACACGTTGCACACGTACTTGCGCTCGCCCGTGTGGTGGCGGCGGTGCACGGCCAGGTACGAGGCGGAGCTGAACCGCGCGCTGCACTGCGAGCACCCGAACAGCTTCTCCCGCCTTAGCATACCGGGTATAACCTGGGTAACAAACATGGCACTAACCTCGGCCGCACACGTTGCACACGTACTTGCGCTCGCCCGTGTGGTGGCGGCGGTGCACGGCCAGGTACGAGGCGGAGCTGAACCGCGCGCTGCACTGCGAGCACCCGAACAGCTTCTCCCGCCTTAGCATACCGGGTATAACCTGGGTAACAAACATGGCACTAACCTCGGCCGCACACGTTGCACACGTACTTGCGCTCGCCCGTGTGGTGGCGGCGGTGCACGGCCAGGTACGAGGCGGAGCTGAACCGCGCGCTGCACTGCGAGCACCCGAACAGCTTCTCCCGCCTTAGCATACCGGGTATAACCTGGGTAACAAACATGGCACTAACCTCGGCCGCACACGTTGCACACGTACTGCGCTCGCCCGTGTGGTGGCGGCGGTGCACGGCCAGGTACGAGGCGGAGCTGAACCGCGCGCTGCACTGCGAGCACCCGAACAGCTTCTCCCGCCTTAGCATACCGGGTATAACCTGGGTAACAAACATGGCACTAACCTCGGCCGCACACGTTGCACACGTACTTGCGCTCGCCCGTGTGGTGGCGGCGGTGCACGGCCAGGTACGAGGCGGAGCTGAACCGCGCGCTGCACTGCGAGCACCCGAACAGCTTCTCCCGCCTTAGCATACCGGGTATAACCTGGGTAACAAACATGGCACTAACCTCGGCCGCACACGTTGCACACGTACTTGCGCTCGCCCGTGTGGTGGCGGTGGTGCACGGCCAGGTACGAGGCGGAGCTGAACCGCGCGCTGCACTGCGAGCACCCGAACAGCTTCTCCCGCCTTAGCATACCGGGTATAACCTGGGTAACAAACATGGCACTAACCTCGGCCGCACACGTTGCACACGTACTTGCGCTCGCCCGTGTGGTGGCGGCGGTGCACGGCCAGGTACGAGGCGGAGCTGAACCGCGCGCTGCACTGCGAGCACCCGAACAGCTTCTCCCGCCTTAGCATACCGGGTATAACCTGGGTAACAAACATGGCACTAACCTCGGCCGCACACGTTGCACACGTACTTGCGCTCGCCCGTGTGGTGGCGGCGGTGCACGGCCAGGTACGAGGCGGAGCTGAACCGCGCGCTGCACTGCGAGCACCCGAACAGCTTCTCCCGCCTTAGCATACCGGGTATAACCTGGGTAACAAACATGGCACTAACCTCGGCCGCACACGTTGCACACGTACCTGCGCTCGCCCGTGTGGTGGCGGCGGTGCACGGCCAGGTACGAGGCGGAGCTGAACCGCGCGCTGCACTGCGAGCACCCGAACAGCTTCTCCCGCCTTAGCATACCGGGTATAACCTGGGTAACAAACATGGCACTAACCTCGGCCGCACACGTTGCACACGTACTTGCGCTCGCCCGTGTGGTGGCGGTGGTGCACGGCCAGGTACGAGGCGGAGCTGAACCGCGCGCTGCACTGCGAGCACCCGAACAGCTTCTCCCGCCTTAGCATACCGGGTATAACCTGGGTAACAAACATGGCACTAACCTCGGCCGCACACGTTGCACACGTACTTGCGCTCGCCCGTGTGGTGGCGGCGGTGCACGGCCAGGTACGAGGCGGAGCTGAACCGCGCGCTGCACTGCGAGCACCCGAACAGCTTCTCCCGCCTTAGCATACCGGGTATAACCTGGGTAACAAACATGGCACTAACCTCGGCCGCACACGTTGCACACGTACTTGCGCTCGCCCGTGTGGTGGCGGCGGTGCACGGCCAGGTACGAGGCGGAGCTGAACCGCGCGCTGCACTGCGAGCACCCGAACAGCTTCTCCCGCCTTAGCATACCGGGTATAACCTGGGTAACAAACATGGCACTAACCTCGGCCGCACACGTTGCACACGTACTTGCGCTCGCCCGTGTGGTGGCGGCGGTGCACGGCCAGGTACGAGGCGGAGCTGAACCGCGCGCTGCACTGCGAGCACCCGAACAGCTTCTCCCGCCTTAGCATACCGGGTATAACCTGGGTAACAAACATGGCACTAACCTCGGCCGCACACGTTGCACACGTACTTGCGCTCGCCCGTGTGGTGGCGGCGGTGCACGGCCAGGTACGAGGCGGAGCTGAACCGCGCGCTGCACTGCGAGCACCCGAACAGCTTCTCCCGCCTTAGCATACCGGGTATAACCTGGGTAACAAACATGGCACTAACCTCGGCCGCACACGTTGCACACGTACTTGCGCTCGCCCGTGTGGTGGCGGCGGTGCACGGCCAGGTACGAGGCGGAGCTGAACCGCGCGCTGCACTGCGAGCACCCGAACAGCTTCTCCCGCCTTAGCATACCGGGTATAACCTGGGTAACAAACATGGCACTAACCTCGGCCGCACACGTTGCACACGTACTTGCGCTCGCCCGTGTGGTGGCGGCGGTGCACGGCCAGGTACGAGGCGGAGCTGAACCGCGCGCTGCACTGCGAGCACCCGAACAGCTTCTCCCGCCTTAGCATACCGGGTATAACCTGGGTAACAAACATGGCACTAACCTCGGCCGCACACGTTGCACACGTACTTGCGCTCGCCTGTGTGGTGGCGGCGGTGCACGGCCAGGCACGAGGCGGAGCTGAACCGCGCGCTGCACTGCGAGCACCCGAACAGCTTCTCCCGCCTTAGCATACCGGGTATAACCTGGGTAACAAACATGGCACTAACCTCGGCCGCACACGTTGCACACGTACTTGCGCTCGCCCGTGTGGTGGCGGCGGTGCACGGCCAGGTACGAGGCGGAGCTGAACCGCGCGCTGCACTGCGAGCACCCGAACAGCTTCTCCCGCCTTAGCATACCGGGTATAACCTGGGTAACAAACATGGCACTAACCTCGGCCGCACACGTTGCACACGTACTTGCGCTCGCCCGTGTGGTGGCGGCGGTGCACGGCCAGGTACGAGGCGGAGCTGAACCGCGCGCTGCACTGCGAGCACCCGAACAGCTTCTCCCGCCTTAGCATACCGGGTATAACCTGGGTAACAAACATGGCACTAACCTCGGCCGCACACGTTGCACACGTACTTGCGCTCGCCCGTGTGGTGGCGGCGGTGCACGGCCAGGTACGAGGCGGAGCTGAACCGCGCGCTGCACTGCGAGCACCCGAACAGCTTCTCCCGCCTTAGCATACCGGGTATAACCTGGGTAACAAACATGGCACTAACCTCGGCCGCACACGTTGCACACGTACTTGCGCTCGCCCGTGTGGTGGCGGCGGTGCACGGCCAGGTACGAGGCGGAGCTGAACCGCGCGCTGCACTGCGAGCACCCGAACAGCTTCTCCCGCCTTAGCATACCGGGTATAACCTGGGTAACAAACATGGCACTAACCTCGGCCGCACACGTTGCACACGTACTTGCGCTCGCCCGTGTGGTGGCGGCGGTGCACGGCCAGGTACGAGGCGGAGCTGAACCGCGCGCTGCACTGCGAGCACCCGAACAGCTTCTCCCGCCTTAGCATACCGGGTATAACCTGGGTAACAAACATGGCACTAACCTCGGCCGCACACGTTGCACACGTACTTGCGCTCGCCCGTGTGGTGGCGGCGGTGCACGGCCAGGTACGAGGCGGAGCTGAACCGCGCGCTGCACTGCGAGCACCCGAACAGCTTCTCCCGCCTTAGCATACCGGGTATAACCTGGGTAACAAACATGGCACTAACCTCGGCCGCACACGTTGCACACGTACTTGCGCTCGCCCGTGTGGTGGCGGCGGTGCACGGCCAGGTACGAGGCGGAGCTGAACCGCGCGCTGCACTGCGAGCACCCGAACAGCTTCTCCCGCCTTAGCATACCGGGTATAACCTGGGTAACAAACATGGCACTAACCTCGGCCGCACACGTTGCACACGTACTTGCGCTCGCCCGTGTGGTGGCGGCGGTGCACGGCCAGGTACGAGGCGGAGCTGAACCGCGCGCTGCACTGCGAGCACCCGAACAGCTTCTCCCGCCTTAGCATACCGGGTATAACCTGGGTAACAAACATGGCACTAACCTCGGCCGCACACGTTGCACACGTACTTGCGCTCGCCCGTGTGGTGGCGGCGGTGCACGGCCAGGTACGAGGCGGAGCTGAACCGCGCGCTGCACTGCGAGCACCCGAACAGCTTCTCCCGCCTTAGCATACCGGGTATAACCTGGGTAACAAACATGGCACTAACCTCGGCCGCACACGTTGCACACGTACTTGCGCTCGCCCGTGTGGTGGCGGCGGTGCACGGCCAGGCACGAGGCGGAGCTGAACCGCGCGCTGCACTGCGAGCACCCGAACAGCTTCTCCCGCCTTAGCATACCGGGTATAACCTGGGTAACAAACATGGCACTAACCTCGGCCGCACACGTTGCACACGTACTTGCGCTCGCCCGTGTGGTGGCGGCGGTGCACGGCCAGGTACGAGGCGGAGCTGAACCGCGCGCTGCACTGCGAGCACCCGAACAGCTTCTCCCGCCTTAGCATACCGGGTATAACCTGGGTAACAAACATGGCACTAACCTCGGCCGCACACGTTGCACACGTACTTGCGCTCGCCCGTGTGGTGGCGGCGGTGCACGGCCAGGTACGAGGCGGAGCTGAACCGCGCGCTGCACTGCGAGCACCCGAACAGCTTCTCCCGCCTTAGCATACCGGGTATAACCTGGGTAACAAACATGGCACTAACCTCGGCCGCACACGTTGCACACGTACTTGCGCTCGCCCGTGTGGTGGCGGCGGTGCACGGCCAGGTACGAGGCGGAGCTGAACCGATTTCTCCCGCCTTAGCATACCGGGTATAACCTGGGTAACAAACATGGCACTAACCTCGGCCGCACACGTTGCACACGTACTTGCGCTCGCCTGTGTGGTGGCGGCGGTGCACGGCCAGGCACGAGGCGGAGCTGAACCGCGCGCTGCACTGCGAGCACCCGAACAGCTTCTCCCGCCTTAGCATACCGGGTATAACCTGGGTAACAAACATGGCACTAACCTCGGCCGCACACGTTGCACACGTACTTGCGCTCGCCCGTGTGGTGGCGGCGGTGCACGGCCAGGTACGAGGCGGAGCTGAACCGCGCGCTGCACTGCGAGCACCCGAACAGCTTCTCCCGCCTTAGCATACCGGGTATAACCTGGGTAACAAACATGGCACTAACCTCGGCCGCACACGTTGCACACGTACTTGCGCTCGCCCGTGTGGTGGCGGCGGTGCACGGCCAGGTACGAGGCGGAGCTGAACCGCGCGCTGCACTGCGAGCACCCGAACAGCTTCTCCCGCCTTAGCATACCGGGTATAACCTGGGTAACAAACATGGCACTAACCTCGGCCGCACACGTTGCACACGTACTTGCGCTCGCCCGTGTGGTGGCGGCGGTGCACGGCCAGGTACGAGGCGGAGCTGAACCGCGCGCTGCACTGCGAGCACCCGAACAGCTTCTCCCGCCTTAGCATACCGGGTATAACCTGGGTAACAAACATGGCACTAACCTCGGCCGCACACGTTGCACACGTACTTGCGCTCGCCCGTGTGGTGGCGGCGGTGCACGGCCAGGTACGAGGCGGAGCTGAACCGCGCGCTGCACTGCGAGCACCCGAACAGCTTCTCCCGCCTTAGCATACCGGGTATAACCTGGGTAACAAACATGGCACTAACCTCGGCCGCACACGTTGCACACGTACTTGCGCTCGCCCGTGTGGTGGCGGCGGTGCACGGCCAGGTACGAGGCGGAGCTGAACCGCGCGCTGCACTGCGAGCACCCGAACAGCTTCTCCCGCCTTAGCATACCGGGTATAACCTGGGTAACAAACATGGCACTAACCTCGGCCGCACACGTTGCACACGTACTTGCGCTCGCCCGTGTGGTGGCGGCGGTGCACGGCCAGGTACGAGGCGGAGCTGAACCGCGCGCTGCACTGCGAGCACCCGAACAGCTTCTCCCGCCTTAGCATACCGGGTATAACCTGGGTAACAAACATGGCACTAACCTCGGCCGCACACGTTGCACACGTACTTGCGCTCGCCCGTGTGGTGGCGGCGGTGCACGGCCAGGTACGAGGCGGAGCTGAACCGCGCGCTGCACTGCGAGCACCCGAACAGCTTCTCCCGCCTTAGCATACCGGGTATAACCTGGGTAACAAACATGGCACTAACCTCGGCCGCACACGTTGCACACGTACTTGCGCTCGCCCGTGTGGTGGCGGCGGTGCACGGCCAGGTACGAGGCGGAGCTGAACCGCGCGCTGCACTGCGAGCACCCGAACAGCTTCTCCCGCCTTAGCATACCGGGTATAACCTGGGTAACAAACATGGCACTAACCTCGGCCGCACACGTTGCACACGTACTTGCGCTCGCCCGTGTGGTGGCGGCGGTGCACGGCCAGGTACGAGGCGGAGCTGAACCGCGCGCTGCACTGCGAGCACCCGAACAGCTTCTCCCGCCTTAGCATACCGGGTATAACCTGGGTAACAAACATGGCACTAACCTCGGCCGCACACGTTGCACACGTACTTGCGCTCGCCCGTGTGGTGGCGGCGGTGCACGGCCAGGTACGAGGCGGAGCTGAACCGCGCGCTGCACTGCGAGCACCCGAACAGCTTCTCCCGCCTTAGCATACCGGGTATAACCTGGGTAACAAACATGGCACTAACCTCGGCCGCACACGTTGCACACGTACTTGCGCTCGCCCGTGTGGTGGCGGCGGTGCACGGCCAGGTACGAGGCGGAGCTGAACCGCGCGCTGCACTGCGAGCACCCGAACAGCTTCTCCCGCCTTAGCATACCGGGTATAACCTGGGTAACAAACATGGCACTAACCTCGGCCGCACACGTTGCACACGTACTTGCGCTCGCCCGTGTGGTGGCGGCGGTGCACGGCCAGGCACGAGGCGGAGCTGAACCGCGCGCTGCACTGCGAGCACCCGAACAGCTTCTCCCGCCTTAGCATACCGGGTATAACCTGGGTAACAAACATGGCACTAACCTCGGCCGCACACGTTGCACACGTACTTGCGCTCGCCCGTGTGGTGGCGGCGGTGCACGGCCAGGTACGAGGCGGAGCTGAACCGCGCGCTGCACTGCGAGCACCCGAACAGCTTCTCCCGCCTTAGCATACCGGGTATAACCTGGGTAACAAACATGGCACTAACCTCGGCCGCACACGTTGCACACGTACTTGCGCTCGTCCGTGTGGTGGCGGCGGTGCACGGCCAGGTACGAGGCGGAGCTGAACCGCGCGCTGCACTGCGAGCACCCGAACAGCTTCTCCCCGGTGTGCTTGCTGGAGTGCACGCGCAGCTCGGCTCGCGACGTGCAGCCTTTGAAGCATACATTTAATCGACTGGGTCAGCTGTTGCTATGGGGGTACCTCAGGGTTCAATTCTGGGTCCCTTTCTTTTTCTAGTGTATATTAACGATTTACCAAACCTTGTGCGAGATAAACATGATATAGTACTATTTGCAGATGACACATCTCTTCTTTTTAAAGTAAAAAGGCAAGAAAACAACTTCGATGTGATTAATGATGCACTGTCCTCTATTGTGGATTGGTTTACTGCAAATAATTTGCTTTTAAATGCCAAGAAAACTAAGTGCATTAAATTTACATTACCAAATGTGAAACAAGTCAATTGTGCCAAGGTAAAACTGAAAGGCGAAGTACTGGAATTTGAAGAAAAAACAGTATTCCTGGGTGTTACTTTAGACTCTAAACTGCAATGGAGTGCGCATATAGCCACTCTTGCAGGTAAGCTTAGCTCCGCGGCCTATGCAGTTAGGCGAATCAGGCAGCTGACAAACGTCGAGACGGCAAAGATTGTATATTTCAGTTATTTCCATAGTGTTATGTCATATGGAATTTTATTATGGGGAAGAGCGGCGGACATCCAAACCATCTTTGTGCTACAAAAACGAGCTGTACGCGCAATTTATGCACTAGGAGGTCGTACGTCACTAAGAGAGAAATTCAAGGAAACAAACATTCTCACCGTAGCATCTCAATACATTCTTGAGAATATCATGTATGTGCGGAAAAATCTCCATGAATTCAAGCTCAACAGTGACATTCACCACTACAATACGAGAAGTAAGGACAAGCTCGCAATACCTGCCCACCGTCTCCGTAAGGTTAGCTCGTCGTTCGTGGGGAACTGTGTACGCTTCTACAATAAAATACCTATTGATGTAGTAAAATTGCCCTGTAGCAAATTTAAAGCGCAAATAAAACGTCACTTATTGAATAAAGCTTATTATACTGTTAATGACTTTCTAAACGACAGTGATGCCTTTAAGCCAGTAGTTTAGTGTTGTGTGTCAATAGTAAATTTTTAAATAAGCATTATTTTGGTGGGTAATTTTTAATGTAACATGAGAGCACAATTTGTTGTTTCTCACCGGGCAAATAGTATTAGTCAAGTATGCCCGGCAGCTTGAGCATGTCATGGTCGCTTAAAGGTCTTTGCTTACGGTGGCGTCGTTGATCGGGTCGCAGCCTTCCCTATAATATGGTTGAGGGAGGCGATGGCTGAGATATGCGTCATACTCGTGAACGGGTGCCGTTTGTGGGGTCCGGTCTGTTCATGCTAGCAAGGGCCAAATTAAATATGTAGCAACCGCATACTAGTGTTAAATTAAGCAAACGTGAGAAACTTCACCTGTACTCGATTGAAGTTATTCAATGTTGATTTTATCTTTTTGAACTCTTAGAGACTGTATACATCTCTAAGAAACAGCTTAGTGTAGTATGACACTCAGAGACTTTATACATCTCTGAGGAAATTAAATCATTTTAAAATATTTTATTGCATGTTATGACGCCTAGAGACCATATACATCTCTAAGAATTTTAGGTTTAATAACTATTTTCTAAATTATTCACGTTGACGCCTAGAGACCTTATACATCTCTATGGAATTAAATTAATTAAGTAATTATATTTTATTGCATGTTGTGACACCCAGAGACTTTATACATCTCTGGGTATATTTAATATTTTAAATTTATTAAATTTTTATTTTATTTGGAGTATCTATACATCTCCTTTACGTGTACCCAGTGTAATTAGTTATAACACAACTGTATCATGTAATTGTTTTAAGTATTATTTACGAAAAAATGACTTACTGTTGAGTTTCTTTCGGCTTTCTTCTCAACAGCGGTCTCCTCTTGCGAAATGCCGGTAGATTCACAATCTGACTTGTAAAAGTGCCCCTGTGGCCTACTTACTGAATAAATTATTTCATTTCATTTCATTTCATTTCACCGGGCACACGAACCTGGATAAAAGACAACGTTTCATCATCATCATCATATCAGCCGATGCCGATGGAAGAAAGGACTCCGCCAAAGTTCTCCACAAAGATTGGTCTTGCGCTGCCCTTATCTCCAGTAAATCTAAAATCGACGCCATGGTTCCTGAGAACAGATTTCCCTATCTCATATAGTTTTAGTTTTCTCCCTACTGACCCATTCGGATTGATCACCCTGTATAGAAGTTTTCTACGTATATTCTCAACCTGTTCGCAATCAGAAAAAGTAGGAAATCTAATCTGTATTACCCTGTTTTCCGGAGCAACAGGTGCACGCTAAATGTGGGTCAAATGTGTCCAGACCCACCTCTTGTTCCCGGTGTGCGTGACCATGTGGTTGTTCCTGGCGGAGGAGGTGGTGAACCTGGCCGAGCACAGCTTGCAGCTGTGCGGCTTCTCGCCAGTGTGCGTGCGGCGGTGGTACATGAGCGCGGACTGCTGCGCGAAGCGACGCTCGCAGAACTGGCACTCGAATGGACGCTCACCTGAACGAGGGACCAATGAGGCACTTTTTAGTTTAGTCGGTTTACCCTTGTTTTAAGGCTCCTTATCTGTTCAAAAATGCTGATTGTTTTAGACCAGTGTTTTTCAAGCCTTTTGGTGTCACGGGCCAAAATTACCAATAAAATTCCTTCGCGACCCCCTTAAACCTAGTTTGTACGATTAAACTTGCAAAATATATGTACATGCTTGAAAAAATTTGCATTCCTTGTAGTCACGAGCCTTTCTCGATGCTAATCCTCGCGACCCCCCTGGATATATGCCGCGATCCCCGTGGGGGTCGCGACCCACAGTGTGAAAAAAACTGTTTTAGACATTACGTCTCATAACATATTATCAATGTTACTACTTAGAACAGGACCATAGCGATTTATTGGTATATATTTGAAACCTATTACAGTTTGAATTTATCATTGATAATTGTTAGTTCAAAAACTTCTCAAAATTGTCAATTTTTTTTTTTACTTTCTAGAACTCAGGGAGAAGTATTAACCACTTATATTGAAATTATCAATATATTAAACATAACATGAAAAAAATTAAATTTAAAAGGAATAAGGCCTGTTAATAACGATTTACAGGTCACAGAGCCACCAGTGAGTAGTTTAGTTACCTACCCGTATGAACCCTCATATGGGCATTCAGCTTCGACACCTCATAGAACGCCTTATTGCATATGCTGCACACGTGATTCCGGATCCCTCGATGCTTCTTCATGTGCTGGCACAGCGTGGAGTGTCTCCTGAAGGTCTTGTTGCACTCAGTGCACTTCAGGGGCTTCTCGCCGGTGTGGAGGCGGAAGTGGACCTGGGAACAGGTATAGGTCAGCAGGGTACGAAATTATCAAGAGAATTATGCTTCTTGATAATTATTGGATAATAATCTTATAATTATTAGATAATTATTGGATAATAATTCTAATATCTAATAATTATTGGATAATAATTCTAATATCTAATAATTATTGGATAATAATTCTAATATCTAATAATTATTAGATAATTATCACCAGTGTTTGTAGCTTGTTTCATAAGATATTTATTTATTTTTATTTATTTATTTATTTTAGGAGAACCAACAGCTAATACACTAAACATAGAAACTTAAATAGAAATACAGAGCCAATTACAGGAACTCACAAATAGTTGCTGTACATAAAACATAAACTTAAGTAAACAGCGCACATCGATGTACCGACGCACACTTGCAGCAAATATATGTAAAAACTATGAACATTCGTTAATCTACAAACTTAAACTTATAAACCTTAACTTTTAGAGCCTTGATGGGCTGACAACCTAAGTACCTACCTAATACACAATAACAATACTGCACAAGCATGTTATAGAAATATTCATTTGTTATACTTATGATTTCATAACAAACTCTAACAAAAATAAATAAAAACAAATAAATGTTACCTATATATTCTTTTTGTTTTATATTTTTCTTTTAAGTCATAGATATAGTATAGTTTTAAGTGGATACCCCATGGCGCGGCACGTTGACACTTCGTGCATTCGGATGGAGGCAAGTGCGGAAATACACGTTCGAATATATAGTTCACAGCTCGCGCAATTTTTTGTTATTATCAATCGATAATTATTCATTCGTTATTATTACGATACTTATCATGATAATTATCCTTTCGAACCCTGTATAGCTAGACCGCAGCCCATCCCCTTATCCATCAGAGGCCTGTGTGCCCAGCAGTGGGGGGTATATAGCGCGATTCATGAGTTAATATCGGACAACCTCACACAAATCGATCTAGTCCCACTACGCGACGAGAAACTAACTCATATAGATAAATACATGTGTAACACTTTAGAGTGTACATGAACCTTAAAATAAGCATTTTAGCTCGCTTGAAAGGAAATTCCTTACCTTGATTAGGAGTCGCCTTTGTAGGTGATTATAAGTATAATTTTCAAATATTTTCATGATTCCAGTCCTTGTACTAGGTAGAACACATCCTGTAGTCTTTATTTTTCACTAACAACTGCCTCTAAATAGTCTATTTTCATTCTAATACTTATGCAAAATACCAGTGCTAAACATACATTGTCAGTCCTTGTTTTTGCCTATTTGTCCTTCACTTTAGGTAATTCCGACACTTTCACAGATAGATACTATTATTCTATACTAGAATACTAACACTAAACCCCAAACGAATGTAATTGTTAAATAAACTAGGTTAATAGAAATTTTATTTTCAATTATAAACAACTTTGACATTTCGTCACGGGCAACGTTTAGTTACCGCTTTAAACTGTTCCGACATTGCACGCGAAGCGTCGTAATAGTAGTTTATGCAACTGATACATAATGAGAGGCATTAAAACACGAGTGTGGTTTTATGAAACGAGCGTCAGCGAGTTTCATAATAGGATCACACGAGTGTTTTAAAGCCTAATTATGTACAGTTGTATACACTACTTTATCTACACACATATCATAAGTACTCTAAGATGGGTTCAGAAGCCATAAGGAAATGACCGGCACCACTAGTGCTACCTGTAAAATATCTAAAAACGACATATACTAATGCAGTAAGAAATAAATCTGAACAAATACATAAACAGATTATTTATTGTAATAGTTGTAATTTACATTTACATTGAAACAATATTTTCAACTAAAATGTGAATTACAATAAACTTTTCTCAATTCTACTTTCGTAACAGCAAAGAACCAACAAACAAATGACAACAATAATGGCGGCAATTCGGACCTCCGTCAAGACGAATGTTTTTTTTTTCTAAATCATATACCTACAAACGAATGTATCCATATTCTCATGTCACTCGAGATCAAATGTCGTGCGGTTTTTATAAAAAAACATACTGAATTTACGTTTCGTATCGATAACAATATTAATATCTATGGATACTAGAATAGAGACCTACTTCAGTTTTGACAGCTGTTCCAAATTTAAACTCATAACCTTACAAAAATTGATAGCGTTATAACATTACAGTACAAATTTTACCTACTGCCACAGATAAGAAAGTTCTCATAGTAAAATTGGTTGTAGTAATGCTGGTCATTTCCTACGGTTTCTGAACGCATTTTGGGGCACTAATGATATGTGCGTAGATAAAATACCTTAATATAAAACGACTAAAATAATGTTACATTTTTGTAATCATGCAATAATAAGACGATAGTCAGGAACGTTCAGAAGTATAGTTTAACGTTTTGTTCGTCACAGCCCTTAACATATTTGTAGTTTTGACGATGTTTTTATTTCAGAAAATTATTTAATATACATTTTTATGGTGTAAACAATGTCACATTTGAATAGGTCTTTGAAAAATAATAGGGGTCTCCAAACATTATTTTTTGATATAATCAGCAGTTTTGTAAAATTTGCTCCGAAAATTAAAAAAATTGTGTCCCCCCCTCTAACTTTTCAACCACGGTCAAAAAATATGGAAAAATTCATGAAAATGAGGGTTTATAAGTACTTTCAATGAAAACTATATGGAATAAAATCGGTCGATCTGTTGAGTTATCGCAAAAATTCATAATTTTCTTTAAAATGACGTAAGTGCCACGCGGTGTCCTTATACTTCGAACGTTATTACACATATTAGTTAAGTGCCATACTGTATTAAAACATTTCGCTCAATCTGGTGCGTATAATCGATAACTTCCAGAAGGTAATAAGTAATTACTCCCCCCAGATTTGATCTCCATAGAGACTTCCATAGTTAAGCTCGCATTAGACGGTCACCCCTCAGTAATAATAGTCTCAGCATACATGTCCCCACACCTTTCACTCCCTAAAAGTGATCTAGAACTACTAACAAAGTTGGGGCCCTCGGTCATTGTGGCCGGAGACCTCAACTCAAAACACACATCATGGGGCTGTATCGTAGATAACCACGGAGTATATGGAGACGGCATTCAGCGCAGTTTGTTCTAGCACCGCTGTAGCCGACTTTTACACGCACACAATTATATTCGTATAAAAATAAGGTTTTACAACAAACAGAAGTGAGTTGACATTGGCTGAGCTAATGTGTGCGTATTACGTGGTCATACACTACTCGTACATATCGAGAATTTTAGTCCTTATATGCATATCATACAATATCTTTATTTTTATTATAACTTAAATAGAAATAAAATAAAAGGCAAATGAGACTTTATGATTCAGTGCGACAAAGCCTCGAATTGACAAGAAATTGATTTCTACTTCCGTCAATTCAGTAGTGTCAATTTTGATATTAACGCTGGCTAAATATCGCAAGGTTTTATGTTACAAACTTAAAACATTTAAAATTTAACCCTATCCTTGTAACACGGGGTCTAATTTTAACGACTCAGAAAATGTAATGTAAGCTCTGCCAGCGGTATGCATCTAATGATTCTAAAGGTTAAGGGCGTGATCAAATCAAAATAGTCGATATCGATAAAATAATAATATGTATAGGCTTATAATATGTATAATGCATGTTGAAAATATTTATTTTTCTCAAACATGCTCGGAAATGTTTCACTTCCCATTTGAAAATAGAATACGCAAAAAGCCTCATTTTTACTAATAAAATAAAAAAAAAGAATATTCGCTCCCTCGGGGAAAAATAAATGTATGAAAACCCATTTTCACCCGCTTCCATAACTTTTTAAAATTTCATAGGTACTGTACATAAATTGAAATCGGCGTAGAACAAATCTCATACAGCCATGACAACCACACGTTTAACATTAAGTAGCATTCACACATTCGCAAACTTTGGCAAGCTGATCAGATTGGACTTTGTTTCTAATTGGCGCCCGCCTACATCCAACGCCATTCGAGCGGGCGAATAGTCAGCTGGTGGAATCAGGAACGTGTAAAGTATGTTTAACAGTTCGTGCAAGTTATGTTTTTTTTAGATGTCAGAAGAAAAAAGTAAGTTTAGGCGGTAAAATTACAATTTTATTTAATTGCTATTGAGCGTATGCGCGTAAATGATTTTCGAGTAAATAAATAATGCTACCTACTAAATTAAGAGATAAATATTATTAAGTGTACGACCAATTTATTTATTTATTCAAGGAGAACCAACAGCTAATTATGACATATAAAAGGAAAACTTAAATAGAATTACAGAGCCAATTACAGGAACTCACAGATAGATACCGTATATGAAACATATAAGTAACAACGCGCATTATTAATACGGCGCGCACACACAGCAGAAATACGTATACACTTACAGTTTATTCATGAAGCCTTCCTAGGCCAACAACACAAATACTTAATACTAAATACTAAACTGCACTAACACGAGATTCTATAACGCTCATTTGAAAAACGCCTCTGCTAAACTACGCCTCACGGAAGGAACTACACAATTAAATACATCAATATCAAGCTCCCTCGTCGAGCTGTTCAGTTGCCGACTAGCGCGTTATGTTATGGAAAGAAAGCAAACATGCAAATTCGTTTTCTACACGAACCTGACAACATTTTGAAAAGACAATCCGATGGTTATAAAAGCAAGAAATTTAAGGTTTTGACTGGAGAAAATGTTGTCAATTTTTTAAAGGGAGCACCAGACGCTACTTGGCTGTTAAGGTAAAAGTTTTACCATAAAATGTACCTATTTTGAACTGGTTATTTTTGTTTTAGTTAAGTGTGTGCTTTACTGTAATTCAATATATTTTCTTTATCTACGCACATATCATTAGTGCTCTAAAATGCGTTCAGAAACCGTAGGAAATGACCAGCATTACTACAACCAATTTTACTATGAGAACTTTCTTATCTGTGGCAGTAGGTAAAATCTGTACTGTAATGTTATAACAGTATCAATTTTTGTAAGGTTATGAGTTTAAATTTGGAACAGCTGTCAAAACTGTTGGAATTTATATTCTCACCTATGGCACCCTATGGCCATAGATTAGAGTGTATTACTGGGAATAGATAGCCAACTTCACGTACATTTTGGTCCAGACAAAAGCGCCACGGAGCGGACACTTTTGTAACTAAGTTGGTGTATACATATTTATAGCTAGGAAACGCAGCGACTGCATATATAGGTAGGTATACTCGATTGCGTTAATATTATTTTCATATTTCGTCATTATCTATATATTTTCAGAAACGATTAAAACATATTATTGAAATAAAATTGCTAGTTATAAGATTTAGTAATAAGAATGACGTATATGGGGTATATTAAATTCAGAAGAGACGGGCTCTTTGCGGATCCATGACGCAGACATATTTTTGGTATTTATTTTTTACCAGACTTCCGAAAAAGGAAGAGGTTCTCAGTTCGTCGATTACTCGAAGACGGCTGGATCGATTTATAAAATTCTACAGATGATGAAATGAAACTACTTGAAATTCACAATTTCATTATTTTCAGTCATGAATATACAAAAAAAATTGAGAAAGCTAGATAATTAAGTACCTGCCCCAATTCGTCAACCGAACGTGATTCAATAATAAAAACAACTTAATTTGTAATTATTTTCTACATATTTATTATATTATGAATCACAAATGCATTAATTTTATTATAGGTACGGGTGATTCCACTATCACGGGTACAATTATACAATATTTAGACTGGTAGTAAAGTAAAAACATTCTAAAAACACGATTGCTTGCTGTCCAACCGACTTCAATTTAGTTGTTTTAATAAATATGTAGGTATTAATGTTTGTTAATAAACGACGATTTCGGAAAAAAACAATTTCTTCTCATTGAAATAGGTAATTTTTGTAAAAAGTGATTATCTAAAGATATGTGTTTCAGAACCTAAAAGAAAAAAAAAACATTGCCGTACAAGAGGTTATAAGAGGTTCAAAGTTATATAGCGGGTTCAACCAAATCGACCTCCTCTGCAGATCGTAATAAAAAAACACATAAATCTATGATTTGTGAACCACTTACAGTGTGTTTCCTTTTCACAATAAAATACTAAGTATACATATATAATCAACTACACATTACACAACCATAATCATAGCATTACAAACAAAATTGAATAACAAATTATTCATTATTAAAGCAACATTTAGTTTACATCTTATGATTTACAGTTGTCCAAAATCAAGTTGGACAATTATTTTATACTTACACGTTTTTATATAAACCTCAGGTAAGAAATTTAAATTAAGGCCTTATCCTTTTCATTTGAAAGGTTAATAATTTAGGTTTTAAGTAATTTTAAAGTTGTAAAGTTGTTATATTAAAAGTCATGGTCAAACAATTTATGATAAAATCATCAGAAATCACCTTTAAACGCATAAAATTTGTCGACAGGCGGTCGAAAGACTAATTGTGTGTTACATTATGCCAAGACGCCAGCAACATGGCTGCAATTTGGAAAAAAATAAAGGGGTCGGAGGTTTTCATTGAATGAAATTGTTTGGCCTTGTCAGTGTATAAGCCGATGTCCAAATCTGTAACAGACTACTAAACAAAATTTACATTTTGCAAAAACACAAACACTTAAGACAAAATCCTAAAAAATAAATTGGCTTCCAGGCATTAATGACATAGTTTCCGAAATTTTTAAAAAGAGAATGCAATGTCATGACTACCAACCCAATCATCAAAGGATTGCTCAATTATCTTTGAGTTTCCTCAATAACACTCCACCTTGCATTAGACATGAATAGTAACATCACCACGGGTTTTGTCTATAACGGCGAGGGTAGGAAAAATAAATTTGTAATCGTCCTCGTATGTATGATGAGAGAAATTATTTGAAAACAAAAAAAAATTGTAAAGTAAGTACTAATAGTATGGACTTGAACAAGAAATCAAAGTTGTAAAAACCGAATCTTATGAAGAGGGGTGTACAAGTTGTAGCCTAATAATTGGCAATGCGCCAGTAATATGACTGCAATAAAGCTTATGTGATTTGCAAGTGAAAATTATGTAAGTAAAAAATGTTTTGTACGAACTACCTCACATCATAGTAATCAGATAGAATTCTCTAACAAAATTTAGAATATAAGATAACTGCAAAGCTAAAAATGCACATGTGTTTCCAAGTTTGATAACAAATCATCATATCGTCTACTGCTGGACAAAGGTCTCCCCAAAGTTCTCCACACCGATCAGTATTGCGCCGCCCTCGTCCAATTTCTGCCCGCTATCCTAACCCGGTCGTCGGTCTCCATTATAGGGGGCCTTCCCACGCTGCGTATTCCGGTCCGCGGTCGCCACTCAAGAACCTCTCTGCCCCAACGGCCAGCGGTTCTACAAGCAATGTGTGAACCCACTGCCACTTAATTAAAATCGGCAAAGATTTATGCCACAATTTGTGGTGTGGAGAACGTGGGGTGACGGCGCACCGATAAATTTTACCATTAACAGGTTTGCTAAAACTACCAGTCGAACAACTCGTCAAAAAATAGCAGTATATCGGCTGTGTCTGCACTCTCCTTGGGCAGGTTCCCGATATCTGGAATAAAAAAAAGGTAGGTATATAAAAAAGAATAGACTATATAATAATCCAATGTAATGTTACGGCCCGGCCCATGAATTTGCGAAAACAACGATCGCGAGAGTGGTGAGTACCGAGCGGCAAAAACAAAATCATTCCGTGTGAAGCGCGCCACGAACCGCCGCGCACGGTGCCGCTCGCCGCTAACACCGAAGTCGTGGCATGTCCGTTAGCAGTGAACGCGTGGCGGTTCATAAATCGGTATGATATTGTTTTTGCCGCTCGCCGCTTACCGCTGCCACCGGTCGCGGTCGCGCAGTCGTGGCTGTCCATGCTAGCCCAAATAAGTATATAATTCAAGACTTCTTCAATAACAAATAAAGCTGCCAGAAAATAAAAACGTAATGTTTGGTAATAAAGTAATTAAATATTTAGGAAAAATCACAAACCTGCCATATACCCCATGGTGGCACCAACGTTTTAGCTAAACATCTGTGTGCAATATTTGACTTGTATTTGGTACCAGATAATTATGGAAACACGTGCAGTGCAGTCCATTTGTTTATAAGTTTCACACCCTTATACCCTGGTCCCCTTCGGTATAGGGCTTCAAGGTGTGCCTATGTGGCTCACCTCAGTTTTCCTCCCATTATTTATATTCTAAATCTTTTGTTATCAAATTATTTCTAATTCCTTTCATAATAAGAGGTGGATCATACAAAACATATATTTTCTTATTATCTACTTCGAAGAAACCACCTTTATATACTTTTTTTTCTTTCACATAACGTACACGTGTCTGTCTCATTAGCTCGTTTAATGCTGCCATGTTACTGGCACCTTGGTCGCTTACTTGCAGTCCAGTTTTCATTACATGGGTTGTGACAACTTCGAGTTGTTTTTTTAAATCCATACTTTTGGTACTTCCCTTGCAAAATGAAAAAGCAACCGGTTGCTTGAATTTTTTAATCACCCCTCTCACCATAAAGACGAGTACATGATCGCAAAACTTCTTTTGCCTGTCCTCGCCATTATCAACAAACCCCGTCGCCATTATCAACAAACCCCGTGATTATGTCACTATTCTTGTCAAATGCGACATGGGGTGCTATTGACATTTCATCAAAGATAATTGAGCAGATCCTTTGATGTTTGGTTGGGCAGACGTTGCATATCTCATTAATGCCTGGATACAAATTGACTTTTTTAGGACTTTATCTAATGTGCTGCGTTTTGGTAAAATGCAAATCTTGCTAAGCAGTCTATACGCTTTTGGGCACGGCTTATATAAAGATAAGGCCAATTCTTTTTTTATCTAATGTAAACCTCCGTCCCCTTGCTTTTTTCCCAAATTGGCTGACTTGTATTGTAAAAAAGCTTTTTGCTGCCGGTGACATTTTTTTACTAAGAATTTCTATCGCTGTAGTTTTCATAATTTTTTCGGCATTTCTTTAGAGCCACTTTGGTCTCGGCTAGAGTGTCCCTTAACTCCCTCTCGACTTTGGACATGGGCTTTACATGCCTTGTCTTGCTGCTGAAATGATATAAATTACTAAATCATTATTCATTATACATATTCTACTTTTGAGTTTTTTAATTTATCAACATTTTAAACCATTAATACAAAGATCAAAGCTTAAAGCGCGGTCCAGCGTGTTAACCATTTCGCTACCCTAGCTACCGGTAATCCAGAGGTACTGGGTTCGATTCCTGGTCTTTTCCACCAGGTAGCTCCTTTTTAAATTTTTCTTTACGCTTTGATCTTTATATTAATGGTTTAAATAAAAATTGTGGTGTACCCACATAAAAAAATGAAACATTACATGTTTCATAAATTTATCAACATTTTTCTAAGAAATTTTTTCACCATTTTTCCCTGGGTTAAGGGACATAATAACATAACAGGTAGACAAGACGTTACTTTTGCATTGATGTAACGTTACTTTTGCATTGATTTTGTATGGATAGAATGGATTTGAAATGCATAGTATTAAGATGCACACTAATGTAACCCCAATTGGGACAAAACATTGTTAGTATAAGAATTTTTAAACGTGTATATGAATTTACATACCTTTTATCGTTGTTTCTCCAGGTTCCAGGTTTCTCTATCATCAGTTTTCGACGTTGAGGCTACGGTGCTTGATGTAGTTTGGTTGAGCAGATCCCCTTCTTTTTGTGATTTCAGTGGTGGTTGGCAGTATGTCGTTTCCGAACCTAACCATAAAATACTTAATATAAGAGCATTATAAATTAAAAAAAACGTCGATATTAACTATGCTGCTCTCAGTAAGGCAAATGACGGAATCTCAAAAAAAAAATGCCGATAAGAAATAGGCGCCTGCATTCCTATGTTGTCAATTATTCGAAATGTCTAAAAGGTATCCTATAATCATCTGGTGATGGCCAGCCATCCCTGTAAAAACCCTTTTAGTTTTTATTTTACCGTTTTGTCGGCGTGATACATACACATACCAAATTTCATCTTTCTAGTACTAATGATCACGGAGCTAAGCCGCGGACGGACAGACGGACATGGCGAAACTATAAGGGTTCCTAGTTGACTACGGAACCCTAAAAATGGTTAAAATTTGTTCAGCCGTTTTGGCGTGATGAGAGGACAAAGTATTATGCGCAACAGATGGCGCTAGACTAGCAAGGCGGCGCCTTCATCATTATCATCATCCTCCTAGCCTTTGTCCCATATCTTTGTAGAGAGTGAATTCTCAATCGGGGTTGGCTACCTAAATCCCAAGATGTGGCGTAGGCACTAGTTTTTACGCAAGCGACTGCCATCAGACCTTCCAACCCAGAGGGGAAACTAGGCCTTATTGGGCTCACCGAAAAGCGAGTAGTAAATATCTAACGCTACTATTTAAACGCCCACCAAAATGGCTTTTATACCCTAAAACTAAATTCCAAGTAAAGTGAATTACTTCCATATAAATTAAACCCACTCTATACAGAGCTCCCTACACTAAATCATTTTGTATTCCAAAATCAATATACATACACCAGAATAATTTTACGTTGAGTCCGTATATCTTTTTGCTTCCCAAAATGGATTTGTTGCTGTTGAAAATGGGTTTGTTGCCGCAACCCGCCCCCCGCCCCAATCAAGCGACGCACAGGCCGGCAGGCCCGCGGCCATGCGAACCGCGCAGGTCCGACTTGGCTTACGATTTACTAACATTACCTATTTCACCTTAAGGCAGGTCCGACTTGGCTTAGGTTAGGTACGACGACGGCAGGCTGACTTTAAATTTTTATTTACGGCACTCAAGGACAGTGTCTCTGCAATACACAATTTATTATTAATATTTATTAGTTTTAGGGTATAAAAGCCATTTTGGTGAGCATTTAAATAGTAGCGAATATTTATTTAAGTACTATATCATATATTAATTGAATGCGTAAAGCGATAAACAAGTTACTTGTGTTTGGGGTGAGTAGTAATATGTTTGGTATAACAAAAAATTTCACGGTCAACAGTTGGTTTTTTGCATCAGCAAAAATGACTAAAATGGAACTAATAATATAAAATATTGGTGACATCCATTTAACAATAATATAGATCATTTGGTCTGAAATTAACTTTAACGGTGTTCACATATTTTTATAGCATGTAAGAAAAAGAAATATTAGCTTTATTTATACAATAGTTTGTGATACACTATTTGGTGAGCATTCATCCGTTTTGGCAAGTATTAAGAATTTATTGGAAGTAATTTATCAACATATTTGGTAGGCGTTTAAACACAAGCCAATATCAAATGACATCTGCTCTATATTGGAAACTGATTATTTAGGTATTTGAATAGTGATATTATTTTGTGCAACAGTAAACAGTTTTCTTACCAGATTTTCGTTATGAGATCGGATGAGATCGGTCGGAACGAAACAAATATAACCATGGGGCTGATTGCGCCGTCGATAAAAATTCTAGCTTTTCTTTTAACTTATCCCCTGAAGATTAAAAACTCCGTTCACACACTCTAAAAGAGTGTTTTACTGTTTGTCGAAACATGGGGATACTTTATTCAACAGTATATAAAAGTGAAAATTCAATTACTTAGTGGGTTTAGTTGTGTCGTCGATTATGATATTTTCCCCATAATTACCATTCTACAATGCTGTAAGCAACTAAAACGGCTTTTGCATCGGCACATTGGCTTAACGTTTCGTGAAAAACATCAAACGGATCGCTCCATTGTTTACTTGCATTCATTCGCAACAGAACAACTTACCCCCGGCACGTTTAGCCCCGCTCTCCAACACTTCAAATGCTTCAGTGTATTGACTTGGGTGTGGCCCAGCATGTGCACCTGAAAATGTATTAATGTTATCTTATTCAGTAGTTGCTTAGTAAAGCGTAATTGTTACGAGGACACAAAAGTATTTGTACCTTCTAAACTTTACATTATGCATTGCAAGTTAAATACAAGCTTGTAAAAACATTAGAATTAGAGTAGAAATGAGACCTGTGGGTGAGAACAGCCAGAAATCTGGACAACTGGACATTGTGAAATTAGTGACCATTTTTATAGGGTGTATAATGTTAGACAACAACTTTAGATACCTATATATGCTGTTTTTGTTGATATAACATTTCTCTAATAATATATAAGTTGTAGTATGACATAATATAAGTACTAGCAATATAAAAAATGAAATGGTATAACAACATTAGGACAGATTTTCTTCTCTGAACTTTCAGAAAAGATAATCTGTCTTCAACACACCACACTTACTTAACCCTTAAATGCATGGTGTAAGATGCAGCTTACATATACAAAAATGAATTTCTGGTTGAAAACAAGAAACATTTATTTGAAATAAAATAATATTTTATAATATTGTGTTTTTTTAATTCATGCATTTAAGGGTTAAGTGTGACTTAAGTGTCGCTTGGGTGTGATATACCCAATTTTGTAATATACCTGGTATATGAAGTGTTGGTATCGCCAACCGTGTCAACCTGTTATTCGGAAATGTATATTGTGCTTTAAAATGATGGTGGCATACACGTCTATTTTTGTAAATGTACAAATTGTCTTCGCCAACAATGTCTCCTCCAATTTTCATAATCTTTCAATTTCATCAAATCTACCTGGGCCAGGATTTGGGAAATTATGCATGGTTATACCTGAAAGATATAAATTATTAAGATAAACAATAATTAACAATTACAGTTATACAACAACAAATACCTACAGATTATTCACTGGTGCAAATAAGATAGCTGAGTCACTTTTGTATGAAATTGATACCTTTGTTCACACCCATACTATTTAATTAAGTACATTTTTTTTGTCAGTGAATTTTTATACCTGACTTTGTAGTTATTTAAAAACAACTTCTTAGATCAGATAATAATTACAAAAACGAAGTTATAAAATATGGAATATGGATTAACATACCAAATATTTTACTTCCTAACTTTGTTATAAGTATGAAAATATTAGGGTCACTTGCATAATGGTGGAAGAATACGCCAATAGACAATGGGTTTGTCTGCAGAATGCTTGGGGTAGTATGATCTTAGTTGTCAGTTAGCACCATGGTTACTAGAATTTTAAACTGACACCAGTAGTGAAGTGATTATGCTAAGCATGTGCTCATATTCAGTGATACAGCTGCAAATTATGCACTTAATAATCATAATACTTGTTTCTTGTATACTTAACTAACGGCATAAGTATTATCCATTTGAGGCAAGTATAGGCCATAACCTCTTGTAAAGACAAGACTTAATGGATTAATATGACAAATAAGTTTCTGTCAAAAATTTCATTTTAGTGACAAGCTTTTAAAGCCGACTGTACTTTTCTTTGGATATCCATCAAATGCTCACTGAGACGATTCTAAAGAGCCCAAACTAGGTAGGGTTGCTTTTTCTATTATAGAGTTCCTATGGCCACCTTCCGGCTCCATCATCAGATCAGCCCCATGGTACCATATATTCTTGTATGGTCATCAAAGTTAAGTAAGTATGCAAAATCTCAGCTCGTTGTTGAAATTGAGTTGCAAGATTCCACCCGAACAAACATACTAACATACATACATACAATGCAAGTTAAATAAAAGCTTGTAAAATAAGTTTGATTTCTAGTTTGATTTGTATTTCTTTTACTATTACTAATTGACTAACATACTGATTCATAGCTCTCTAACGGCTTATAATAATAAGCCGTTAGAGAGCTATGAGAGTTATAATAATAAGCCGTTAGAGAGCTATGGAGCTGATATTTACTAGCTATAATATACTTATAATATATATTTTTTTTTCAATTATTCAGCCTCAATCATTGATGAAATTTACTTTTGTTAAAGCAAGATAGTTTTAGCCCAAATAGGAACACAATACATAGGTCATATGTTGATCTTATTACTTTATTAGGTATATAGTACTTTATCTAATGATGTGTCTGACTGAATACAACACTGCTCTGTTCAGTATAGAACAACCATCTATCCCACATTTATTTACAGTCCATAGTTACAGAATTATGTATTAGCCTAGGATTTTATCAATAATTTTTGCTATAAATAAAATGTGTAGTTCGATAACAAGGAAATCCCATGTATGAAATTTCCGGGTAACGAATAAGTTATTACCTAGAACTCAGGGAAAAGTATTATTCACTCCAAAAAGTTGGTTGAAATTATCATTTTTTTTGTCATAATATGAAAAAAAAAAGGAATAAGGCCTCTTCAGTGAGGAATACCAGATTTCATCTAAATCTGTTCAGTGGTTTAAGCGTTACGAGGTAATAACCTAGTAACGGACAGATATAGACACTTTCGCATTTATAATATTAGTAAAGTAAGGTGGATTGCGCCTTGCGCCACTTATCAACCGACGTCGAAAATCGGAGCCGGTCCTCCGTTAGACGGTAGGTTTGATTTGAAAATTTTAACCGATTTGGAAAAACCTTCTTTTATTGTTTTAAAGAACTTACGAATAGTTGGTCCACTTATAATATAACATTCATAACTTCGTTTAGTGGACGAAGGTATTTTTTTGTTAAAAAGGAGGTTTTCCGATATTTGTTTAGTGTTTTAATTACTTACCATCTTTTAAAGTAGTTGTACACTGTGGTACGCAGCATCTTTGTTGTGCCGGCATTATTATTTTCGTGCGATGAGGTAATTAAACACACAAAATACACACTCAAATTAATTTTTGAAAAATTTACTTGTTACTTGGATGACAAACAGACAACAAAAGTTGCCAGCATTGTAAGTAGAGTAAGTAGAGTAATAATAAAATCTTCATAGTTGCCAACTCAAAAGGCTAACAATGAAATCACCGCAAATAATAAATTGTTCGTATAAAAAGGACTGTTTTTTTTTCTAAGATATACCAATAATATCTTGGGTAATAATGCTGTTCTTCGGAACTTGTTGTTTTTCTTGTACTTTGTCTATAGACCCATCTGGACGACATTATGGCAGAAGCAGTGTTGTGTCGAATGTTTTACATAAGGGTGAATATCACAACAGCATTTTTTACGTGTCCAAGCTGAGAATCCCAGTGTAAAATGCATATTTTTTTCTAAAATGTTTATGGTTAATTATCGGAATAACAAAATAGTTGGCTACAAGTTTAGATTGCAGTAAACATATACATATATTTATTAAAATAAAAAATAACAAGTAAATTATTTAAGAACAAGGTGGCTTGTCCTCAACGTACTTCTTATGAAACAAGCGCTCAGCATGGCTATGTTTTAACCTTGTATATAAATAAGGCATCAAATTAACAATTTATGAAGTCATAGCCTCTTAATGTTGGTATAATTTCATGATTTTACCTATTTAAATACACAAGACTCTGGATCAAAGTTTGTCCAGGCAAAATTGTAAGTTACGGTGACGAAATTTCAAAATGTCGTAGCTGGTTATTAAATGGCGCAGGAGTTGTTGCGTTGGTTTAGCCCACTTAGGTCAGTCGTGCGCTAGCGCCTGCGCGGAGTGGAAGTGCCACTGAGACGGTGTGTTTCCCGCCATAACGTACGTAACCTCTTTGGTGGCATTTTGTTCAAAGATTTGTTAGTTTTGGTGGCTCGAATTGTGCGCTTGTTCTTTGTTCTTCGTGTCGTAAGTATACAGTGTTTTGGTATGTAGTTTAATTTATTCTATAATTACAATCTTAAAATAAATCATTAAATTGTAACAATTTTTTTTCGTAAATTTTCAGTTTAGGTGGCTATATATCATTTTTCATACAAATAGTAAGGAGTTTTCAGTTCTAGGTGGGCAAGATTAAGTTTTGGTGGCGTATATTTAAGATTAGTATTTCCTCGCTTCATTGTTCGATATAATTTAGTTAACATTATTGTAGTTTATTTTAGGTACTGGCAACTTATTGCACGCTTATTCAGAGATTTTTGAAAAAAATAAGTATAGTTTTGACTAAACCTCCTGCCGGCCCCTTGCGGTGGCGCCATTTAACTCTCATTATTTTTTCGTGCACGGCAACAGACGCACGCGTCCACTACCGTTATTGCGTAATAGTGTGGTGGAAGTTTGAGAAATGCCGAAACGGAAACTCAAAAACGAGGAAAAAATTGAACATTATCAACGAAAGTTGAAAATGTTACGTGGCATATCATCATCGTCATCGTCATCGTCGTCTTCATCAGACGAGGAAACCGGTGAGTAATTTAAACCTTAGCTGCTTACTTACGGTAATACGGCCAACGGTCGTTTTATACAGTATGTAATGCATCTTAACGCGTACTTAAAAATAAGACGCTAGCCTGGGGGTTGGCCGTGAGTCAACACGATGGCATTCCGCATGTAAGACGTGATAATTCTAATGTGAATACATGTTGATATGCGAACATTATAACCTCAACTTTACCCGCGAGGTAAACTTGAGCTAAAATGTAAATAAATTGGGTAAATCTCATCTACCCTCTTTTGAAATTTATTTTATTTAGTTTAAACAAAACTAAATTCATACTTTTGTTTTTGTTCTTTATAGAAAGCGCTGACTTTCCTGAGAATGAGACCGAACCCGCAGCCCCGGAAGACACGTCGCAACCACAGCATTCGACGACAATTTTTTTTCGTAAATTTTCAGTTTAGGTGGCTATATATCATTTTTCATACAAATAGTAAGGAGTTTTCAGTTCTAGGTGGGCAAGATTAAGTTTTGGTGGCGTATATTTAAGATTAGTATTTCCTCGCTTCATTGTTCGATATAATTTAGTTAACATTATTGTAGTTTATTTTAGGTACTGGCAACTTATTGCACGCTTATTCAGAGATTTTTGAAAAAAATAAGTATAGTTTTGACTAAACCTCCTGCCGGCCCCTTGCGGTGGCGCCATTTAACTCTCATTATTTTTTCGTGCACGGCAACAGACGCACGCGTCCACTACCGTTATTGCGTAATAGTGTGGTGGAAGTTTGAGAAATGCCGAAACGGAAACTCAAAAACGAGGAAAAAATTGAACATTATCAACGAAAGTTGAAAATGTTACGTGGCATATCATCATCGTCATCGTCATCGTCGTCTTCATCAGACGAGGAAACCGGTGAGTAATTTAAACCTTAGCTGCTTACTTACGGTAATACGGCCAACGGTCGTTTTATACAGTATGTAATGCATCTTAACGCGTACTTAAAAATAAGACGCTAGCCTGGGGGTTGGCCGTGAGTCAACACGATGGCATTCCGCATGTAAGACGTGATAATTCTAATGTGAATACATGTTGATATGCGAACATTATAACCTCAACTTTACCCGCGAGGTAAACTTGAGCTAAAATGTAAATAAATTGGGTAAATCTCATCTACCCTCTTTTGAAATTTATTTTATTTAGTTTAAACAAAACTAAATTCATACTTTTGTTTTTGTTCTTTATAGAAAGCGCTGACTTTCCTGAGAATGAGACCGAACCCGCAGCCCCGGAAGACACGTCGCAACCACAGCATTCGACGGGTAACGGGGCTGATCACGAAATCGCGCCTGTGGTACAACCCGCAGCGACACCGCCTGCGCCTGATGCGCTCGGCCCAGTTATCTCGACGCCAGCTCAAGAAAATGAAGCTCCAGTCTTGGACCCTGAACTGTTAACTGCTTTGGGTGACGCAACAGACGACTCGCCCAAATTTGGAGAAAAAATTCATCCAAACCTGGCATCACTTTGGCCACCCTTACTTCGGAAGGGTTTGTCCAAGGACTCCAAAGAAAAATTTCTAAAGGAATACCTCATTCCAGAAAACTGCAAATTACTACAGGCACCAAGACTTAACGCCGAAATTTCGGCAGCTGTCACTGAAATGGCGCGAAATCGCGACAAAAAAATTGAGACATCCCAGCAACAATTGGGTGTTGGGATTACAGCGGTCAATCGCGCTATGACAATACTATTGACAAGCGACGACAAGGTGAAAGCCATAAAAATACTTAGCGACAGCAGTCGCATCTTATCCGACCTGCACTTCTGTGAGACTAAGGCGCGCACAAAGATGATAACCCCTGGGTTAGCGAAACCTTTCCTAACCATTATTCAGGATACCGAAAGAGACGAGATGTTGTTCGGGAATAAGCTCCCGGAGAAAATAAAAGCCTCCAAAGCAATAGAGAAACAGGGTCTTCAAATTAAGAAACCTGTGCCTGCTGTAAAAAATACAGCGACTCCATCAACATCGGCTGCTTCGCGCAGCAATTACCAGTACCAGGGAAACTGGACTGCCCCTTCGCGCTACCCGTCGAACAGGGGGGGGCGTGGGGGGCAGAAGAAAGCCGTGGCAGCACGCAAGCCACCTCCGAACCCCACGTCCAGGCCAGCAGGCCAGGGCAAACCCCGTGTCAATCCACAGCAATGAACCAGGTACATGCTGGTAGAATAAGTAATTTCTACGATTGTTGGCTAAAAATTACATCAAATCAGGTCATTTTAAATTGGCTAAAAGAAGGATATATGATACCTTTTGATAGACAGGTTGTCCAAGATTTTGTACCCCAAATAAATTGTTCACCATCAGAAAAAGCTGACATGAAATTGGCTATAAACGGACTAATGGAATTGGGTGCAATTGCGCCCTGCTCCCCATGTGATCAACAATTTATTTCTAAAACATTCTTAACACCAAAATCTAATGGAGGTAAACGTTTCATCCTAAATTTAAAGAATCTAAACAAGTTTATCCCAAAGGACCATTTCAAAATGGAAGACCACCGTACCGCAGCAAAGCTTATTCCAAATCAAGGGTTTATGGCCACTATTGATTTGAAAGAGGCTTATTTGTTGATACCGATGGCGGTACCTTGCCGAAAATATTTACGCTTCCATTTTGAAGATAAAAGCTCTCAGTTGCTAACTTATGAATTCACAGCTTTACCTTACGGGCTTTCTGTGGCTCCAAGAACGTTCACTAAAATTATGAGAGAGGTTATTACTTACCTAAGAAGCCAAGGTAATAAGTCAGTATTTTTTCTGGATGATATTTTGTGCATCGGGGATGATTATAACACATGTTCACAAAACGTCCAACAAACGGTTAATTTATTGGAATGCTTAGGTTTTGTAATAAATTACCAAAAAAGTGTCTTGGAGCCCCAGCAGTCATGCAAATATTTAGGATTTATCTTTAACTCCATAGATATGACGTTAGCCTTACCTACCGAAAAGCGCGACAGAATTGCTGCTATGGTTACAAAATTTTTGTCACTACCCACTTGTACCATTCGAGAATTTTCTCAGCTCATCGGTACACTTATAGCGGCGTGTCCAGCGGTCAAGTATGGGTGGTTATATACTAGGATACTAGAAAGACAAAAATTCTTAGCTTTACAACGGGAAACAAATTATAACAGAAAAATTAAATTACCAGAGGTAATTATAAATGACCTGATTTGGTGGAAACACCAGATTTACACATGTGTTTGTTCCATGTTACCTATAACATACACACTGGAAATATTTTCTGATGCATCACGCACCGGCTGGGGTGCATTTTGTAATAACTCCCGAGCACACGGAGCGTGGAGATCAGACGAAAGAGCTTTTCACATTAACCAGTTGGAATTGTTAGCGGTGTTTCTAGCTCTTAAATATTTCGCGCATGATCAAAGTAATTGCTCGTTATTACTGCGCATTGACAATACGACAGCTATTAGCTACGTAAACCGTATGGGTGGCGTTCAGTTTCCGCACCTAAACGATCTCTCCCGACAAATTTGGCAATGGTGTGAGGAGAGGAACATTTGGATTTTCGCATCCTACATAAATACAAAGGATAACATAGAAGCGGACAGTGAATCACGCAGAGTGAATCCCGACACTGAATGGGAACTATCTAGGATAGGTTTTAGTCTGATAACAAAAAAAATCGGACAGCCGGAAATCGACTTGTTCGCCTCCAGAGCCAATGCCAAATGTCAAATTTACGTGTCATGGAAGAAGGATCCGGATGCAATAGCCATAGATGCGTTTACGATGAACTGGAACAGCTATTTCTTCTACGCGTTTCCTCCCTTTCCGGTTATATTGAAAGCCCTGCAAAAGATAATTCACGACCATGCAACGGGAATCTTCGTATTCCCAGTTTGGCCGTCACAAGCGTGGTTCCCGTTATTAATGTCCTTAGCAAGATCCGATATATTGTACATGGACGCTAAAGAACATTTAATATGTTCTGATTACAGGTACAGACGCCAGTTACACCAGCATCTTACCCTGGGTGCAGTGGTGCTCTCCGGTTAGCGTACATGCGACGTGGCCTCCCCGAAATCACCTGGGAACTAATGATTGCTTCCTTGTCCAAAAATACCATCCGACAGTATAACGTGACCTTAAAATTATGGTGGGCTTTCTGTACACAACACGATCATGACTTTTTTGATAGTTCGACTAACTTGGTCTTGACATTCCTGACCAATCAATTCAATCAAGGAGCCTCTTATGGCTCAATTAACAGTCATAGATCAGCGCTATCCTTATTCCTTGGTGACAGTATTGGAAAGGATGAAAATATAAAGCGTCTCTTAAAAGGGGTATACAAGATGAGACCTAATTTACCAAAATATACACATACCTGGGACCCAAAAATTGTTTTAGATCACGTTGCATCATGGCATCCAAATAAGACAATTTCTCTAGAGCGGCTCACTAAAAAATTAGTCATATTATTAGCGCTTTGCACCGCTCACCGAGTGCAAACATTATCACTAATTAAACTTCAAAATATTAATTGTTGTGCCAATGGTGTCAAAATTAATATATCAGACATAATTAAAACCTCTGCTGCAGGAACTGACCAGCCAGTCCTATTCCTGCCGTACTTTAAGGAACGCCCGGAAATATGTGCCGCCACTACCCTCCAGGACTACCTCCCAAGGACTAGGGACTTAAGAGCCCAGAACTCTGAACACCTCTTAATAACTGTGAAGCGTCCCCATAGGAACGCGACAGCACAGTCAATAAGCAGGTGGATAAAACAGGTCCTAGAGGAGAGTGGCGTAGATACAAAGATGTTCAGTGCGCATAGTACGAGGCACTCGGCCACATCTAAAGCCTCTACCGCAGGGGTTAGTGTAGATGTCATCCGGAAGACTGCCGGATGGTCGGCTACCTCACAAACATTTCCGAGGTTTTACAATCGTCAAATAATAGACGAAGGTATATTTGCAAGATCAGTATGTAATTAAATATAAGATTATAGATTTAAATACTGATGAGACTGATTGTTAGTTATTGATCAGTTACATACCTATTATCATACCTTTGTAAGAATTAAGGATAAGAATAATACAATTTCTTGCTTAAATCTGTCTTTTCTTTTCAATCTTGTTTTTGATGCAAAACTTGATCTCTTAACAGCTACAATAATGTTAACTAAATTATATCGAACAATGAAGCGAGGAAATACTAATATATGATCAAACGAGCTTCGCAAGCGAAGTTCGATCAATATTATATGACTCGCTTCATTGGAAGATATAATTTCCCTCCCACCCATATACCCATATGCAAGTTTTGCATAGTTGCTAATCTCTGAAAATAATGAGAGTTAAATGGCGCCACCGCAAGGGGCCGGCAGGAGGTTTAGTCAAAACTATACTTATTTTTTTCAAAAATCTCTGAATAAGCGTGCAATAAGTTGCCAGTACCTAAAATAAACTACAATAATGTTAACTAAATTATATCTTCCAATGAAGCGAGTCATATAATATTGATCGAACTTCGCTTGCGAAGCTCGTTTGATCATATATTAGGTGGGCAAATTTCAGTTTTGGTGGCAACCCAAAAATTTGGGTGCTCATATTTCATTAATTATTGTTTAAATTCTTGGACAAATATGAAAATATGTAATATTGTGAATAGATATTTAGTATTATAACTTAATTTCTTCTTAAAAACTAAAAAAAAAATGTGCCACCAAAAATTAAAAAAAATTGCAATGTTGATATTCACCCATAAGTATCCAACTGATGGCGCTAAAATCAAGACACTTTTAAGACACTTTTACTTGTTCAGAGATATCATAGCATGACCATGACGACAACAAGACGTTGGAATTTAAAGTAAAAATATTTACCATTTCCACAAAGTGTCATTATTAGACAGCACAGAAGTGTTGCTACCAAAAAAAAAATCTGTCTTGTAGGTTGGCAGAATACCTTCTCGGCCACCATACATTCGATTTTTTCTATAGGAGTTTCGCCAGACTGACATACTTGACAAAATACCATGTAAAATATCGCTACCAATATAACAAGGCACTATGGTTTATGAACAAGAAACAAAAACGTAAAATCAGTGTAAACGAGAAACCTTTTTGATAAGAAGATTATACGAAGTATTGGCATTGGCACAAAACATTTTTTTTTTTTTCATTATTTTTGCTTCTCGAACTTCTATCAGTCATCAGTCGCATTTGACATTGTTCAGCTAGTTCAGCTTATAAAATTTTTTCGTAATCTCAGACTCTGAGTTCGTAATATAAGCGCTATGGATAATACTCAAAATTCTCCGAAAAAGTGCGTCTGTGCAAAATGCTTCCTTCCGATAGGGGCGATAGGTGAAAATTAAAAAGTTGAAATTGATGGACGAAAGTTTCATAAGATGTGTGGGACATGCTGTAAGTATTCTTTAAAAATATCACGATTCCAACAACCTACCTACGTCACGTATATATGGATGTAGATATCACGTAAATTTATAGAAATACATTTTTAGGGGTCCGACCTCGAGTGAACAATTGGAACCCTTGCTCTATATATATAATTATATGCATCCTCATTTATCACACTCAATACATTCATCCATCCATTAATATTGCCCTGCTTGTGGGAGCTGGGAGAGAAGTTGGTGGTCGTTTCTGGGCTCAGTGACGACATCCACATACATACCGTCCATCTCACTTATTCTCGATCCAAATCGTCTGCATACAATTTATATAATAGCTACGACAATGGCAATCGAAAAGAGTATCACTTCTATAACATTTAGAAACCTGATCTTGGTACTTGACTCAGTTTGAGTATCATCATTGTATCATACATAACCAGGGCTCGGAAATTCGGGTATATATTTACATTGTTAACAAAATCCTATTGCTATCTCACTCATGCCTCAAAGCCGCCTATACCTACAACTGAACAAGTTGTTCAGAACAACAAAGCCGCCGCCAAAGTGTAGGTAAATATTTATCCGAATTTCCGAACCCTGTACGTAGCCGATGTTTCCATAACGGCAGTATCTTAATCCTCTTGAGTTTTGACTAAAAACCATATGTTTTAATCTGCAGGCGCCTGCCACCAAGTGCCAAAAGACGTGATGAAGTTCTTCTTTTGCCAAGTGTTCTGCGAGGAATGTTTCAATCGCCAAATCCTGAACTGCATCAGAGACAACTGTACGGAGTTCCTCAACAGCTGTTTCTATCAATGGAAGGTAAGAATTGAATAAAATTCTCGACTCTTCAGATTCGTCTCTAGCAATAACTACCCCCCAATCTGTCTGAGAAACAGAAATGGCGGACAGAAGGTTTAATAATCGATTGGGCGCGGATTTTAAGAGACATGGACTGAGAGTATTTTCTTGAAGTCATATAAACACCATGATTACGACGCGGTTGACTCGGTTTGTAGACGCCTGCCTACGGACTACTGAGCCGGCGGTCCTGGGTTCGAAGCCCGGCCGGGGCAAATATTTGTGTGAACTCGAATATTTGTTCCTGGGTCATGATATCTGTATATGTATTTATATCGTCGTCTAGTACCCATAGTACAAGCTTTGCTTAGTTTAGGTCTAGGTAGATTTGTGTATGATTGTCCCTTAATACTCATTTATTTATTTTTTGGATTCTGGGATTAGTCTCTGTTTAAGTGTTTACTATTTACATTCAACTGAATTACATGAAATTGTGAATATAATAAGAAATACTACGTAGCAGTAGCAAGTTTTTAAGGATTGTACGTTTACAGAACAACGCTCAAATCGACCAAGGCATGAAGGTATTCATGGTGAACTCTCCACTGGTGCTCATGGCGCTACCAGCCAACTTCAGACTCACGCTAGAACCTGAGGCTGGTCTGCCAAGTGAGGAGTCCTCGTGTAAGTACCATCAAAATTTAAAATAAAATATTATGTCTTTATGGGGACATGCGCATTCATCGGCAGCTGGAGACAACTGAGGAGCGCACGGGCAGTGCGCGCATCTTTTATGCACTTGTTGGAGCGAGACGGAAGATGGTGTGCACTTGTTGGGGTAGAACGAAATTGCTCTTTATTTTCCTACCGGCCTTAATCACGTTTTCATGTTTGTTTTGTTTCTGTCTCATGTAAGTGTATGTCTATCTCATGTGTTGTAATTTGTATATAAGGAATTGAGTTTTTAAAATAAATGTTCATTATTCGACTGCTCGCTGGTATTACTTACAACTGAAAACAAACGATCCCACAATTGGTGACCCCGAGAACTAAGAAACCTTTGGAAGAATGTCGGACGACGTCGGGGTCACCAATTGTGGGATCGTTTGTTTTCAGTTGTAAGTAATACCAGCGAGCAGTCGAATAATGAACATTTATTTTAAAAACTCAATTCCTTATATACAAATTACAACACATGAGATAGACATACACTTACATGAGACAGAAACAAAACAAACATGAAAACGTGATTAAGGCCGGTAGGAAAATAAAGAGCAATTTCGTTCTACCCCAACAAGTGCACACCATCTTCCGTCTCGCTCCAACAAGTGCATAAAAGATGCGCGCACTGCCCGTGCGCTCCTCAGTTGTCTCCAGCTGCCGATGAATGCGCATGTCCCCATATCTTCTTTCATGAAACACATGGCAGAAGCCATTTCAGACCGCTGGCACCGATCTCTAAGTACCGTGCTGGGCTGGCTTAGAGCACGGGTAAGCGTTGCCGTCATACGTGCAACTAGCATGTGCATTCGTGGCACACGTTACAGGTTCAAGCCATTTCATCATCTGCTGGACATAGGCTTCCCCAAAAAGGCTAACCATGTCATCCTGTCATCAGGCTCCTCAGTATCCGCCATAGCTGGGCCGTCCCGCGCGGCCATAGCTGGGCCGTCCCGCGCGGCCATAGCTGGGCCGTCCCGCGCGGCCATAGCTGGGCCGTCCCGCGCGGCCATAGCTGGGCCGTCCCGCGCGGCCATAGCTGGGCCGTCCCGCGCGGCCATAGCTGGGCCGTCCCGCGCGGCCATAGCTGGGCCGTCCCGCGCGGCCATAGCTGGGCCGTCCCGCGCGGCCATAGCTGGGCCGTCCCGCGCGGCCATAGCTGGGCCGTCCCGCGCGGCCATAGCTGGGCCGTCCCGCGCGGCCATAGCTGGGCCGTCCCGCGCGGCCATAGCTGGGCCGTCCCGCGCGGCCATAGCTGGGCCGTCCCGCGCGGCCATAGCTGGGCCGTCCCGCGCGGCCATAGCTGGGCCGTCCCGCGCGGCCATAGCTGGGCCGTCCCGCGCGGCCATAGCTGGGCCGTCCCGCGCGGCCATAGCTGGGCCGTCCCGCGCGGCCATAGCTGGGCCGTCCCGCGCGGCCATAGCTGGGCCGTCCCGCGCGGCCATAGCTGGGCCGTCCCGCGCGGCCATAGCTGGGCCGTCCCGCGCGGCCATAGCTGGGCCGTCCCGCGCGGCCATAGCTGGGCCGTCCCGCGCGGCCATAGCTGGGCCGTCCCGCGCGGCCATAGCTGGGCCGTCCCGCGCCGCCGAAACTGACAAAAGGTAAAAAATGTTAGTATTCTAAGACCAAGGCATATCGACTGTCAAATTGACTTGTCAAGGTGAAACCGCGCTCCATAAACGCTGCGCGTGCCAGCCACACCTCTCGCTACAACGCCGAACTGCCGCCGCAAGCCGAACCCGACGGATAACGTGGAGCACGTCCTAGCAGTTGAGAGGCACCTTCGAGAGTACTTCGCAGCACCGATCGTGGCGGAAGAGGACCCCGTCTTCTTCACACCCGGCCAGGTGAAACGAGCTCTCCAGAGGACCAAGCCAAAGAAGGCACCGGGCGCTGATGCGATCCCGAACAAGGCGCTCCACCACCTGCCGCCGCGCGCAATCGCGGCGGTGGTGCGCCTGTTCAATGGGATCCTGCGCTCGGGACACTTCCCCACACCGTGGAAGCTTGGCCGGGTCATCCTTCTTCACAAGCCTGGGAAGAACATGAAGAAGCCGGAGAGTTACCGCCCGATCACTCTCCTCAGCACCATCTCGAAGGTGTTTGAAAGACTCCTGCTAGACCAACTTCAGCACCACATCGAACCTCGGCCTGAACAGTTCGGCTTCCGCGCAGGTCACAGCACGACACTGCAGCTATCGAGGGTAATGCACCACATGACGGTCGCCATGAATAAAAAGGCGGTCACGGTTGCAGTATTCCTCGATATGGAAAAGGCGTTTGACAGGGTGTGGCACGAGGGCCTCATCCACAAGCTGTCAACGTCCTCCGCTCCTCGTCGCATTGTGCGAGTCATCGCGTCTTTCCTTCGCGACAGAAGATTTCTGGTGGCGGTGGAAGACGCCACCTCTACAGAACGCCCGATCCTGGCCGGCGTTCCCCAAGGAAGCTGCTTATCTCCGGCCTGCTATGCCCGCTACACCGACGACATACCGGTGGAGGGCGACGTCAAGCTGGGGCTATATGCGGACGATGCGGCGTTCTTCGGGACGTCCATTAACCCCACACACGCAGCCAAGAAACTCCAGCGGCAGCTTGACGTCCTTCCCGACTGGCTCTCCAAATGGCGACTGTCGGTGAACGTGGGCAAGACGCAGGCCATCGTCACTGGAAGAGGAAAGCAGCCTCCACCACTTCGAATGCAGGGCCAGGAGATTCAGTGGTCACACACGGCCAAATACCTTGGTGTGACCATCGACCGGGGGCTCACCATGGCGAAGCACGTGGACGAGACGGTACGGCGAACAAGAGTAGCAGCGACTCGACTACGCCCAGTCCTTGCCAGCAGCCTTCCCTTGCGCACCAAGCTTGGGATATACAAGACCTACCTGCGGCCCCGCTTGACCTATGCGGCCCCCGCATGGTACGGTCTTGTATCAGAATCCAACAAGAAAAGGCTGCGTGCGCAGGAGTCCCAGTCCCTGCGCACCATCGTCTCAGCGCCGCGCTACATGCGCAATGAGACGATCTTTCGCGACCTGAATTGGCAAGGGCTGGATACCTTCATCGGGATCCTGGCAGGAGCCATGTTTCGCCGTGCCGACAACTCGGGAAATCCACACCTCGAGGGGATCGCACCACTGCACGCACGTCCACCAGACGGAAGGGGCCGGGCTCTGCCGAGAGAGCTCGTGCCCCCCGACTGAGCCCCCCGGTCTAGTCCACCAGGTCACACCAAAAGCCGCTGAAAGGCCAACAAATCCACATGCCGCTGAAAGGCCAACGCGTCTCCACCGCCTGAAGAGGAGATGGATACCACAAGAACCCGAAGACTCCGAACGAACGGACTCCAGCTAGAGATCCCGTCCGTAGTTGCGGACGGAGAAAGATGCCGCCACAGAGGGCAATGCCCTGAAATGGCTTCCCCACACGCCCGCGAGGGCGAGTGTGAGCGTCCACGAGGCAAGCTACAAGTTACGAAGAAGAAATCCCTGCCCGACTCTCTCCCCGGTGAGAAGATCAGCAAGAAGTTTTTATTACTAAAATCCCTGCCCGTCAGTATAGCGTTGTTCGTCAATCCAACGTTGTACTGTACCCGTCAATCCAACGTAAACAAACCAGTCATAGGTGCGTCAGGCACAGTAGATATAATTGTTTTTAAATTTTAATTAAATTTGTTTTGAAGTATAATATTTACATGATGTAGTTTAATTTCCTCGCAATCGAAGTGAAAAGTAGAGTGTGCAACTCGTCCATAAAACGCATTTTACACTCGACTTTATTTTCATCCTCGCTCGCAAGCTCGCTCGGATGGATAAACGTCTTGTATAAAATGGTGCGTTTTATGCAGTTGTTGTACAATCTACTATTTTTCAATTGCATAGAAATTTGTATGGGATTATATAATTCTAAATATACCTATATATATATTTTTTTCCAGCTCTAAAAAGGCAAAGGAGCTAAAGCAGCGGTCGCGGCGGCGGCAGTGCCCCGCCAAAAAAGAGCAGGAGAGAGAGGCGAACACTCGCGCGATGCGGTCGACGCGCAGACGCCTAAAAAAAAACGGTAAGTCCTTACTATAAAGTGCGCACCCCAGTATGGTCTAGTGCCCACCCCAGGATTTTAGGTTACCGATAGAAATTCATGGTTTTCATCTCATAGGCCATGGCCAGGCCCACCCCCAGACCCCCAATACAATACTTTGGTACCATGCAGCTGAAGATGGCCGTAGGGACTCCTTAACAGCACAGAATAAACCCTATACCTCTAGATTGCCGGTCCAACGTTAACCACTTCGCTACCCTAACTCCCAAGCAACTTAGCGAATTTAGCAGTTTTGGAATAAGATGGCTTTCGGTAAAATGAAAATTAGTCTAAACGTTAGAGGTGGGAAACAAAAATTAGTGTTTCAGATAGATAACCCTGTATCAGCCCCAGCTGTAGGGTCAAAGTACGCCGACCTTACGGTACCTATTTTTATTATATTCCAATTGTTTCAGATGCGGGTAAAAAGTGACGCGGCTTCCAAAATTTTTTTTGTTTTTTTTTTTTCTTCTTTCCTTTATCAGTCATTGTCTATGTGGTGTACAGACATCTTTATGATAATAAAGTGTCTCTGGACCTGCCCGGGGCCGCCATTGCGAGGACAGACGTCAACGGCAGCGGGCAGGTGATGGCCGACAGAAAACCCATTTAAGTGTTTTATTGAATCTACCCATGCACGGAAACCACAGGACATCACTCTGGCGACGAGGATTAAAAAAAACCCATACAAGAAATGATATCCTTTTAAATATTTCCGGAAAACGAAAAGAAAAAGAAAAAGTGGGTATAATGGCTAAGAATATTGAAGTACCTACAACAAAAGTCACATAACATGGTGATCAGAGGAATTGAAAACAAACCGATAACGGTCGGCTTAAGTAATTAGTCGTGAACAGAATGTGTCCGCTAATACTTACCTAAATGCATTCCCGTTGTTGTGTTATGGTAACAAATTGTTAAATTCGACATAGATATACGTACAATTAAAATATTTGGTTAAATATTAAATAAAATGCTTGATGGTTGTTAGACAGCCAGTTACAAATTCGTTATCTTCCTACAAATGTTTCGTTACATATTAATATTTCTAAATAAAGTACACATTAAAAGTGAATAACTAAGTGCCTTGAGAATAAGTATGTTCAAATAAAGACTACCATGAAACTAACAATAGGAAGGCAGTACTGTTGTGTAACGAAAATATTCAACATACATATCTAGCTGTCGCGCAATAAGTTGTTATGATATTATTTGGATCTGTGTTCAATTTATGATAATAGCTTGAACAATATTACCATTCCATACGATTCTTAGTAGGTAGGTAAGTAATTAATATTGAAAACCCACACCTACCTGTACCTATTTACATCGTAACGTGATCAGGTTAGCTAGCATCAGCTGGACTAAAATATACCCACATACTTTCGATGTAAATAGGTTAGTGTGTTATTGTTAAAATATATCATGTTTTACGGATTACCTACAACACAACAATAACAAAGAGTGCCTGTAAATATTAGTGGATTAAAATAAGTTATGGGGAAGTGAAGCCCCGAGTTCCTCATAAACTAGAAACTAAATAACATCAGTTTATACAATTCAAACCTACTTACATACTGCCCGTCTATGCAAACATATATGTAAAAACTGCATGAGTTCTAATAGACTGCATGAGCCTAATCGCATTTATAATTCTCAGAGCAATCTTTAGTATTATTATGTTTCTAAGTGCGAGTAAATATAGTAAATATAACATAACAAACACAAAAGAGCGTAAGCTCACCGAGTTTCTCATGTCTTGGGACTGAAAATAATGTGTGAATTATTTGCACTATATGTTATGTAGCAATCAAGATTCAAGGAGTGAAAATTCCTCGAGGTTCTTTGTAAAAGAGCCAAGAGTAATGAATACCCCTGGTACCAGACAAAAGGTGGAAAGGCCTAATCCAGATACTGTTCATTTTGTCCCCCATACAAGTACCTATGTTTCCTTTTATCAACCAAACCGAAGTATCGACTGATTTTCGGCAGTAACAAATTTAATGTTACTAATCGGCAATATATGCGTGAATTAGTTGTGACATCGGGAGTAGACTATGTGCAAGTACCTAAATAAAACAAGAATAACAATATAAGAGTCACTTGATGACTAAGTAATATAACCTACTTATCAAAGTACATATTAATATGAACTACTAACTTTTCCTAGTATATACATCTTTGAGACCTGTAAGTTTGTACGGAAACATAAAGAGCTCTATGTAAAACGCGGTGATATTCCCTCACCACCACGATCTATCCGTCATAAGAATAGGCTCGTTCCACCGCCTCAGGCCCATTAATAATGTCAATTAAGACTTATAATAATTTACCTGATTCTTTAAAAGAAGAAGAAGACGATAAAAAGTATATAATTATACTAAAGCTACTACTACTAACTAAAGCCTATTACACGCTAAATGAATACTTAGAAGATAAATTATAAACACTTAGTAAGTCCTCCTCTCCCTAACATTGCAGTGCCCAACAGGGTTCACAATGATCGGTAGCTTCAAGTTAACATCTGTACTACTTTTGTGATATTGCAATAAATGATTGAGTATTGAGTACATTATTCGGTTGAAAGACGTTGTATAGAAACAAGTAAGCAAACACATTAATGTACACAAAAGCAGTTAAAGAATACAACTACTGATTACAAAAAGCATAGGTACAGTTGGAAATTCGCATCTAAATAAAACAATATTTAACTAGCCCGTCAGGGTGTTTATCATAATGGTGACACACAAGCACACAACTCTATACTGCGCGACATAAACTACCTGTCACTTTCATTCCAATATCGTGCGAACTAGACAGGCGATGCTGAGTCGCGCGACAAGATAATGAGGTAGTTATACAGATGATGCAAAGCATCGGAAATTCAAATATTCGTAATACAATTTGCTTAAATAAACTACCTAGATATTTGGGTATCTCTTTGCCTAGTAGCCAATAAATAGAGGAACTAGAAACACTTTTAAATAAAATTATAGGATTGGACCATAGTTAAAACAAGACTATGAGATTAAAACAAAGCCAACAGGATTGGCGGAAAACAACCCTATTTAGGGTATCAAAATAAAATCAGTTGAGCTGTTTCAGCACGAAACAACTACAACACAAGCTGTCATTGATTGGAAATTACAGCCGGGAAAATAAAATGATCTACGGATCAGCCCTAAAAGGATATATTATATATTAATACAGGAATCAGCTCGTGGCTTTGGCCAATGTCAGTTTAGTAATATTAACTTTATAAAGAATAATAAACCATGCCTATATATATATATATGTTCGGAAAAATACATTTACATCATACACCGTAGCAAAATACCATTTCTCATGTTCACTTGAAATGTCCTTTAAAAAGTAGATGAACTACAAAAGAAGCTGTCACGCGTTGGCAATGAAAGAAAAAAAGTAGTCTTCTAAAATGTAAGTCGTATAGATGACCGTAATAGGGACACAAATGAAAAATATTACAGTAATTCCGTCGTAGAGGGCTAATCGCGAAATTGATTGAATATATAATAAACGCGGTATTTATGTAACAACACTTAAACTCGACAACTAGTATTATACTCTATTACTTAAATAAACCGTGTTCTAGAAGTTGAAACGATTTGACTTGAATTTGAGTTCACTATAGAATAAGGTATATAACAAAAAAGAATATATACCAGTAGTAACGACATTTAAAGTATCCGTGCATTATAAATAAACGATTACGAGTACAAGCAAATCCTAACACAGGTATTATGGTAAAGACATCTTAAAGTACATTGTCGTTTGTGGCGTTTAAAGTACATCTTCAGTTAGAAATTATCAATCACTAGAACAGCGCAGTTACGTACCTACGTATTTGTTTATTTCTTGGGGTACGTATGTACATAAAAATCGTAATCAATTAATCATATTGTAGTATTCTTACAATAAACAAATGAAAACTTCCTCTCAATATTATATAATTTGATTGGGTATAATTAACGGTATTTTGATTGAGGAATTTATGTTATTCCGTTATATCCTTTTATTATAAATCGGGCTTGCAGGCAGTAGCTTTGAAGAGAAACTCAAACTCAGAATATAATTGGATTTATTCCAGTAGTAATTACGACCATTACAGCACTTTTTAGGACAACTCACAACTATCACAACCGTTGTCGTTTACGACTCAGGCAAGCATGGCCGCCTGGAGCCCAGCTCCTAGGCCAACCGATCGTCATTATGGCGGGAACATGCAGCTCCCCGATTGGCTCGCGTCATCGCGTGATATTCGTGACGCGGTCCAATCGTTGAGCGTTGTCTGTTTTCCCGCCACAATTTTTACCAATAGAATACATACAGTGTTGTCATATACTTGAACGTTAAATATTACTAGGATAAACCATAGACTAGAAACATTAATTTTATACAAAAATTGGCAAAATAAAACATTATAATTAAACAATCAAAACATTATATAGTAAATTCACGATAAATCAGAGTAAAATTAAAATAACCTAACAATCGTCCGTCCTGACATCGTGTGCGTCCCCGCACACGACAACAGGTGGTAACCTAACAATCGGGTATCATCATGGCCAACCTACGTAAGTTATAGCTAATTAAGTACTTAAGTTTAAAATGTGTAATACCTATGTATTTTAATTTAAATGTAAAGTATCAAATTTACTATACTTTTAATTATTCCAAACATACTTACTTAGCTAAAATTGGTAGATGCAAAAAATGAAGTTATAATAAGATATGAATTAAATATTAAAGTTTGATAGCAACTCTAAAACAAAACAATTAACTTCCAAGGCAATTCATATTACGACAAGTTACATTCATTGTATATGTATGAGTAATGCAATTGGATTATGTAGACTACAAAAAGCAAAACAATTAACAGCAATCGATTTGCTGAAATTAAGACTACTTAGTGAACACGAACGATTGATTTGTTGAGTTAACGAACATCAAAATAAAGTCACGACCGATCGATTATATCGTGACAGAATTTGTTGTAATCGAAAGAGTATTCTGAACGATCGATTAATCAGAATACCTTAATCCCTGAACGATCGATTAATCAGGGTGCCCTATCCTCCTGAACGATCGATTAATCAGGATGCCTCGCGACGCCAGTCCGAGCCGATCGATTAATGCTCGTAGTGGCAGCCGAAGGACTTGCTTTGACAATCGTTGCACCAAGCCGCGAACCGATCGATTCTCGCGTACTTGTTCTTAATCCCTGAACGATCGATTAATCAGGGTGCCCTATCCTCCTGAACGATCGATTAATCAGGATGCCTAGCGACGCCAGTCCGAGCCGATCGATTAATGCTCGTAGTGGCAGCCGAAGGACTTGCTTTGACACTCGTTGCACCAAGCCGCGAACCGATCGATTCTCGCGTACTTGTTCTGTAACAACGAAAAACATTCTGTAGTAACTGTAACTTAATTCGTTACAGCTAGAAAGAAAACAACTCCACATTATACTATATATCGTTGCCATTATCATTATCAGACTCAAGACTCTCATCCACATCATTTTCCTTAACTTCTAGAGCAGTTACATGAATCCACGGTTTCATGCGGTCTGCGGCAACGGTTGTTGATCGTCTATTTTCGGTATTGACTAACCCTGGTATTGGCGCTACGATATACCGGTCGTTGCCCAAAACTTTGCTTACGCGGTATGGCCCTATATAGGAGGGCATTAATTTTTGAACTTTGTCCGTTGTTACTAAAGCAAGTCTTTGTTATTTTAACGAGTTCTCCTTCGCTGTAAACTCGGGAGGGTTTCCTATCTACGTCATATCTATCTTTTTGCTTGATTTGCTCACATCTATCCTAGTCTTAACACTATGGCGTATGTCAGAAACGCCTCTATCTTCACGAGTAACTGCCGTAGCGTCATTAATTAAATTGAATTAAGCATGGGGTTAAATTCGCCGTTCATAGGGGTTCCAAACATCACCTCTGATGGTGTCCTCCCTATGGTTTTCTGAACAGTGTTGTTCAAACCCCATTGAACGCGTCCTAAATGACTATCCCAACTCTTTTCCCCATGCTTTATGCTTAGCGCCTTTAAAGAGTCAAGAATTGTGCGGTTGTACCGTTCCACCTGCCCATTTGATCTAGGGCTAGCAACTGCATTTAAAACATGTTTCCACCTGCCCATTTGATCTAGGGCTAGCAACTGCATTTAAAACATGTTTTATTCCTTTATCAAGGCAGAAGCGTTTAAACATATGAGAGGTGAAACAGCTACCACGGTCGCTGATAAGCCGATCAGGATTTCGAAATATACTGAAGATATCTTCGAGAGCCCTTATTACGTTTTGGCTGTTGGTGTTTCTGACAGGTTTGAGAAAACAAAATTTAGTAAAACCGTCTACAATCACTAAGAGGTGAGTAAAACCCCTAACGGATTTCACAAAGGGTCCAAGGTGGTCCAAATGAAGGGTATGGAATGGAATCTCCGCTTTTGTGATGGGGTGTAATAATCATTCGCGACTACTAGAATTGTTCCTTGCGTAGGCACATTCAATACAGGCGCCTACGTACTTCTTGACGAATCTGGACATTTTTGGGAACCAATAGTTACTTCTGATACGTTCCAGAGTTTTCTCAACCCCAAAATGTCCAATGTCGTCGTGATTGAGTTTACACACTTGCCACCTTGCCCCCTTTGGGTACTACCCACCTGAGTTTTGTCTTATTTTCATTCAAGCAGCGAAACAATTTGTTGTCTTTAAAAACATAATTTTCTTTAATATATTTTAGTCCTGTTTCGTCTAAATCACTCTTTAAAATATTTACTATCCTACAAAGCTCTGTGTCACCTAACTGAAGAGTATGAAGCCAATCCTCGCTGCTAATAGACATGACTACCGGAAACTGGTCCTCGAGTGATTCTGCTGGTTCAACTGGATTTCGAGACAACGCATCGACGTGGCTCATTTTAACCCCAGCCCTATACTCGACAGAACAGTTGAATTCTTGTAAAGTCAAACACCATCGTGCTATTCTTGGGATCAAATCGCGCTTTGAAAAAGTGGAACGCAATGCACTACAATCGGTAATGATTTTGATTTCCTTCCCTAGCAAATATACCCTAAACTTTCGAAGTGAACAAACCACCGCGAGGGTTTCTAGTTCGTAAGAGTGAAAGTTTTTCTCCTCCGGGGAGGTTTGCCGGCTGTAAAATGCCACAGGGTGAAAGTTCTCACTGCCCCGCGCTCGCTGCAAAAGGGTTCCACCGATTCCTATCCTGCTCGCGTCAGTGTGCAACTCCAATTCAGCCGTGGGGTCATATATCGCAAGGACAGGCCTATCAACCAGAATAGACTTCAAGTTCTCGAATGCCCGCTCCTGATCATCGCTCCACTGCCAGACTGCATCCTTTTCCCGTTCGTGATGTGACAACCTGTATGGGCGATAAACAACTGGCCGCTGACTATTAAGTACTATACTCATTTCGGTGACGCTCGTACAACCTAGATCTTTCAAAGAGAAGGCAAAGCAATGTTGATATTTGCCTAACAAATTCAATAGCCTCCGCCTAACATCCTCTGGTACCCCTTCACCCACGCGCACCTGACTTTCATCGAATGCTTGACTGATATTTGACTCTACAAAAGTTTCATCAACCACCCGATTCACAACGTCGACTCTCTCAGCTCGGCAGAAGACTAGTTTCGATGGGATGTTGCAAGACTCTGAACCAGGCACAACCAATACATTAATCAGTCCCTTTATAGACCGATAAAGTCCTCCGCTGATGTAGTACTGGTCGTTCGGCTTTCCTGCTACACTACTTTTGACCAGCACGTTACCATCAAAAACAGTTTGAGTTTTCACCCTAATAGAGGCAGCACCAAAGATTTTAATAGTACTGGTGGGCGAAAACATCAATAAGCAGTCACAGTCTTCAACTAGTTCGGAACTAGGCAACTCATTCCCTATATTAAAGAATCTCAATGTATTATTATCTTTATAGACTGATATATGTGATTGCTCAGTGAATGTTTGTCCCATCGGCACGGGAACTTCTAGCAAATGGTCATTGACGACTTTACAAGCTACCTTGGCCTCCACCCCGTCGACACTCAAAAATGAAATGATGAAATGAAATGAAATGATTAATGAAATATCAAGAGTTACATTTCCAAGTGACTCGACTAAACTGTTGCCAAATCCTTTCATAAATGTGGGGACGTTATCGTGAAGCAGACCTAATTTCCTCGCCGAGGATTGTCTAATGAGGGTAACGTCACTTCCAAAATCGATAAAAGCTTTTAACTCAGTGTTATTAACCTTAATATCCTTCAAAAATTTGGAACCCGGTTTGTTGCCTGTAACTGTATTGTTGCTATCTATAAAGTCAATTCTCATAGTTTTCTGCACTGCACCTTTAGTGATCGCCTATCCTTTGTCATCTGACTTAAAACACTTTTCCGCTACGTGGCCAACCTTATAGCAACGCGTGCATTTAAGCAGTGGTTTAGGGCAGTGCAAGAAACTATGGCCCTTCTCTTTACAATTGTAACACCCAGTAATAGGATTAGACCTGATACCAGGTTTAGGACTCGCTGTGTTCGGAACAACTGAACTATCGGCATTCCTATTCCTGAAATGCGGACGGTCGTGATTAGATTGATTGTAATCCCTATTGCTAATCAAATACTGCAACAGTTGATCGGGATGCGTGCAACGAAGTGCCAAAGCCCCCGATTTTAGAGTCTTATCTGTTATACCATGTATTATGCACTCGGCTGCGCGGGTTCCAACTATTTCGCATTGGTTCACTAGACTTAACTTTTCATAGTAGTACACCTCTATTGATTCACCGTACCTACTTTTCCGCCTTATCATGTCTTCCAAGGTCTGGCCATAGTTCTGTTCACATGGAAAGGCACTTAATAGTTTAGTTTGCCATTCCGGCCAAGTAAATAAAATAGTGTTCAGACTTTCGTACCATGTCTTGGCCAGACCTTGCAACTTTTGCATAGCAAAATGAGTGGTGGTTCTCTCATCCCACCCGTACACTGAAGCGCACTCGGTAACCTTTTTCAACCAGACATCCATTCGCTGGTTCTTGGAAGAAGGATCAAAGTTTGGTAATATATTTTTATGGTCGATCTTCTGTAATGGCAGTTGTGCGCTTTGGTTCACGGGTGGTAATGCTAGACCATCTCTCAAATTTTTAAACAAGTCACATAAATCATTTTTCGATAAAGAAGGGCTACGTGACCTTTCAATCCGGTGTCGGCTGTCGCGCTGCCGTGATCCTTGCTCGGCCCGTCGCTCTGCACGCAGCTCAGCATCCCGGCGCCTTGTTGCCTCGGAGGTGCTACGTTGACTGCTGCGGCCGTGGGGCTCGTTGGTGCGTCGCGCAGAATCGCGCAGGTATTCCGCAGCGCACACGCGATCGCGTTCACGGCGAACTTCTTCCTCCAGCATCCGTAGTCGCTCACGTCCCAGCTCGATGTCCGACTCCGGAGGACGGCGGCTTGCGCTTGAACCTCGCAGGCGACTACGGCTCCGCGTGGTCGAGTTCACGTCTCTCGGTCTCGGAGTCGAAAGCCTTCGTCGCTCCGAATGCTCCGACATAGTCTGAAATCTCACGTCCAAAGAATTTAGAACCTTAAAATAATATTTAAAAAGTTATTGAACGGGCCAGCTACCAGCACAAAGCGTGGATAGAAAGTAATCTGCTCCTTAGTTACTTACGAGTGGTTTACAACGAAACAATAAAGTGATTTGATAAATATCTACAAATAAATATTAAATAAACTGTGCAAAATTATTATTTTCCAGTACCCGCTACTTAAACGTACAGATAATTCATGTAACAAGGGAAACTGACAAGCAAACATCGTTACAAAATGAATAAAGATTAGGGATCTAGAGAGGCTACAGCTAGACAAATTGGAATAATTATACAACTTACTTGGATAGTCAACTGCAGCATAGAATACTGTGCTTATTTAAGCAGACGCTGCTGGCGCCTACCCTAACTAGGCATAAACATGAAACAAGACTATTGTCTGGGATTCGAACCCATTTGTATTATTTTATCTAAAATATTAAACCACTGATCCAGTCACCGCATACAATAATGACAATATCGAAATTTACTAGCCAAACATGCTTAACTGGTAAAAATAAATCTACCCACAAAGCATAAAACTATTTTAAAACAGCATAAAGCGTAATATTAAATTTAAAGAGCAATCATTGATAATTATAAGATTAAGAATGCTATGACAATGAAAGAATGGTGACCATCGACCGTACTTAAACAGGGACGATCTAGAATTATAACGTTAGTAAAAATATGACTATTTTTTCTGTTTTAGTTCACTTAGCACTGAGAAAACTTACGAATTTGGGCGTGTACTTACGTTTTACTTGTTCATCCCACTTCTGAATTATTATAAATCGGGCTTGCAGGCAGTAGCTTTGAAGAGAAACTCAAACTCAGAATATAATTGGATTTATTCCAGTAGTAATTACGACCATTACAGCACTTTTTAGGACAACTCACAACTATCACAACCGTTGTCGTTTACGACTCAGGCAAGCATGGCCGCCTGGAGCCCAGCTCCTAGGCCAACCGATCGTCATTATGGCGGGAACATGCAGCTCCCCGATTGGCTCGCGTCATCGCGTGATATTCGTGACGCGGTCCAATCGTTGAGCGTTGTCTGTTTTCCCGCCACAATTTTTACCAATAGAATACATACAGTGTTGTCATATACTTGAACGTTAAATATTACTAGGATAAACCATAGACTAGAAACATTAATTTTATACAAAAATTGGCAAAATAAAACATTATAATTAAACAATCAAAACATTATATAGTAAATTCACGATAAATCAGAGTAAAATTAAAATAACCTAACACTTTCTACCAGTGTACTCGGTTGTTCGCGCTACGACTAGGTAGACTAAATAATCATTACATCGGGTTTACAATAATAAAGGTACAATAATGGTGTATAAAAAGTGCCGAAGGAGCACAAAGTCCAAACAAAAAATGCCGAAGGGGCACAAACTACAAAAATGCCGAAGGGGCACAGAACAGAAAAAAAAATATATATATATATGTTGGAGCGGTGTCATACTCCATAATGCAGAGCTACAATGATTCTTTAAGAATACTTTTGAAAGCTACATATGAACTGGTGACGGCACGGCAGTGAGGTGGTGATGAGGAGTGTGAATGAATAAACGTTTATGATAACTTCTTGGTGTTGTATTTCTCGTAAAAGTTCACAAAGGAATGAGCAGAGACGTCACTGCACCTGGTATTTAAAGACTATCAAAGTACCATTAAATGGAGGGGAGAAACAAGTAAGTGGTAGTCGTCAAGTAACCAGGTGTTAGTAACATTTTTAGTCAATTGACACACTGTGTAAATAATTTAACAATACTAATGTTGAATCTACTATTTCTTAAATTGCTATTATTAATTACAATATAACTCATGCACTTCACATGGACTAATAACTTATAACTAAATTATCAAGATACTCAATGATCTATTCAAATGTGCTTCTGAGGTAAAGAAAATCCAATTAATATCATTATTTGTTTTCTAAGATACATTTAAATGCGAAATAATCTCAAAGGCGCTATCACGGCCATACTGACCCGAAGCTCGTGCTCAGAGCGAACGGTTTGAAAAGAAAACTCAAGCTGGTTAAACAATCCAGTAAGTGGCACTTTAACAATGATCGGCTTGTCAGCCCAGTAACGGGACTAAATCCTTCTGATCCATCCACGCAAGTGACTGACAAAACTATACTCTTTATCATATTGCCCAGTTGTTGGACTAAACCCTTCTGATCCATCACAACAAGTGGCATGTTAGTAATGCTTTAGTTGACGGTCCAGTTGCGGGACTAAATCTATCTGATCCATCCACGCAAGTGACCAAAAACTATTCTCTTTATCATATTGCCCAGTTGTTGGACTAAACCCTTCTGATCCATCACAACAAGTGGCATGTTAGCAATGCTTTGATTGACGGTCCAGTTGCGGGACTAAATCTTTCTGATCCATCCACGCAAGTGACCAAAAACTATTCTCCTGTTTATCTTATTTTAATATTGCCCAGTTGCTCGACTAAATCAGTCTGAAAACTAAAACTCATCATATTCGCTATCACGGTCATCCGAGGGTTGGGACAGGCACACTAACAACATTGTACACAGTTATATTTTACTGTCTATAATCAATTATAGTTTGGATATTATTTAAACAAACATTTGTCACATCACAGAACCCATATAACGTAAATCTGCGCAACCTATTGAATTTCATAAAAAAAAAACAATGACATAGTGGTTTTTCAAGTATCTATAAACGTTTTTCACTTTCTATTTGATACAATTGAGATCATGTTACCGATATTTTTTCTTATCACGGAATTGAAGTATTTAACGAGAATAAATCATTACTCGAACAGTTACGTACTACGTCTTTCTTTTTTTTTTGTAATAAAAGCTGTGTTGTGACTAAATCTTGCTTTTCGATTCATGTACTATTTTCTGTAAATTGGTAGAAATCGATTAAATTGATAAATTTATAACCTAAAGAAAGAAAAATGAAACAAACTATTATTTTCCATAGAAATCTCCAGTGAGCCCAAAAAAATTGATTTACACATTTTGAAAAAAAAAAAAAGTTTGTGGCTAAAATCGATTTGATCAACCATTCATAATCGTTAGGTTTGGCAAACAATATGTCTTTGCTACATCACTACAAACATCAACTGAGAACTGTCATAGTGTGTTTAAAAATCATACACACTGTAGGTATTGCAAAAAAAAAATGCACTCGATGGTGATCGTCAGTGAAGAGAGTGGTCGTTTTCCGTGAATGACCGCCAAGACTGTCAAGCGCGCTAATACTGGTTCAAGGAAGCGCTCCTGTAGTCTTCCGATGGAGCACTTGTCGCGATGATCAACTGAAACAAAACTCCAAGCACAGTATCACAAAGCTCGGTCACTCCTGACCTAGATCATAATGGGTAGTACTTTGTAGTATAAATAAAACTAAGAAAAGCATGCCTTTATTATGAATAATCCTCAAAAATTTAATAAAGTGAAAATGAAGGTACACTTAAATTATTCTGATTGTAATTTAGTTAGTTTATGCACGAAACGATTCTCGAAATTGAAACTTCGTATTTCGCTTTACTTAAATACGAAATAATAAAAATGTTTGATATAAGAACATTCTAGACAGAGAGAATGAGAAGAAAAGATACAGTAAGTTTCGAAGAAATCTTTTTGTGACAAACGTAGGCTCCATTATTAATATTATTACTGTAGTATAGTCCTCGATTTCTATACGAAAGTTGAAAATTAAATAAAGAAATATGGTCAAAACTAAGCTATTACTTATAATCTAATTTAAACTATAATATGATTGTCATTTATCTCATAAAAGAAAATTCAATACAAAAAAAAAACAATATTGTTGATGACTGACGTTGAATTTCACAATTTACTGTAGTAATATGAATAAGCCCAAACTTTTATGAAATAAAGAAAAGAGTAAGTATCGAAAAATTAGGGAAATGATGAAATATGATATTTCAAATGTAGGTAGGTATCTAAACAAATTTGAAACCCTTTTTTTTTAACTCAATTGCAAATTTGACCTTATATTCAAAATCCTCATAATTTCAACAAAACATGAATTATGGAACAACCATGTAAGTAATAAAACTATAAACGCACTTTTTTAACATTTTCCCTCCGCTTAATATTATCACACACGCAGCGAATTATCTGGCCAAATTCCTGTTTAATAAGCTGCTAATGGAGTACAAATTAAATCCATGACTAATAGCAAAATGCAAACAGTATCTTTTGACAAAATTTATTATTTGTTATTTCCAGTAATACTACATCTTGACTTTTTAAATGTTGCTGACATTTTGTAATAACTATCCATTATTTAGATTTAATTGTATTTTATTAGGATATTTTAAGGCTCCTTTTCCGTCCAAAACTGCTGATGGTTTTAGAAATTGTTGTCTATGATCAAACATGTTTCTTAACATATCAATGTCGCTAGTTAGAAAAGGGCTATTTCGATATATTAGTATGTAAACACTACTCCAAATTGACAAAATGCACGCAAAAAGCTGTTTTCTTCTTTTTTTTTACTTATTTTCGGCTGCACGAAATGAAGGTATGAAATAACTATGTTACAATCAAAAACTCAGGCAAGAGTTCATTCACTTAAAAAATTGGTTGAAATTATCAATGTAATTGTCATAATTATGAAAAAAAAAACATTTTTAAATGTATACGGCCTCTTAATGACGTTTAAATGGAACTTTAACTATATTTTATGTCTAAATTATTACTTAAACATGGGTTATAATATAATATTATAAGTATAATAAGAATTATTAATTACTTATGCGTTTTTTTTTTATCATTTGGAATTTTGCTTTTTATGATACGTTTATTTTTGGTAGTGTTGTTTTAAACTTGGATGTAATGCATTGATTATAATTAAAGTAGTAATGTATAATTATTATTGTAATCAATAATGTGTATTGATTTAATATTTAACACCATAATTATTGCTTAGAATGAATAAATGAAATGAAACGAAATCAATCAAGCTCTAATCCTCTGACATCAATCTATGTATAGCGGTCATTATTATCGAATCTCAAGCTTATCAATTCTGAAGCGAGTCTTTGGTGTATAAAGTATAACTATCCAAAACATCAACAAATATAAATTTTCGTTCCCGAGGAATGTCAGTAACAACGATTGCAAAATCATAAAATGGAGGGTAGATTATTACCGCTGCCGTTACTACTTGATTCTAACAAGGCTACATTAAAACAGCAATGTTTACATTATTGACAGAATATTTAACTATGTAACGGTTATAGTAATTCGGAATCTTTGTTGTAAAATTTCGTTGTAAAACTTTGTTGTAATCGAAATATTATCTCATCGCGGAAACAAACGTCCTATACACTAAAATTTCGAGCATATTATTAATTTCTACTACGCATTAGTAAATTATTTTAACTAGTAACACTTTATTGACACATACCCTCTAAACTGAATAGGTTTTTTTTTTTTATCGCATCTACCCCAGAATCTACCTACAGTTTCATTTATTATTAAACACTGTACTAAAATCGCAGTGAAAAGTGAACGACTGACCTTTGTGTTTTAAAATCTCTGTCGATGGGGTCACGGCGCACACGCGTTCCTGGCTGATCGCCGATCTTGCGTTGCCTTTACTGATGCAATGGCTGACGATGTGTCCCACTGTTCCTTACTTGAAGCAAACAATGGACTTCGATATATTCCATTCTTTCCAATAATTTAATTGGTCGACGTGGAAGGGTTAATTTATTTTCTTCACTCATTATTTCGGTGGCTGCCGAGAACAGAAGAATATGAGGGTGCAGGATCAACGTCGTTGTCCTCGTTGTCCTGATATTGTGGGGCGTATGGTTAAGCTCCGGCTTCTGATGTTGGAGCGGTGTCATACTCCATAATGCAGAGCTACAATGATTCTTTAAGAATACTTTTGAAAGCTACATATGAACTGGTGACGGCACGGCAGTGAGGTGGTGATGAGGAGTGTGAATGAATAAACGTTTATGATAACTTCTTGGTGTTGTATTTCTCGTAAAAGTTCACAAAGGAATGAGCAGAGACGTCACTGCACCTGGTATTTAAAGACTATCAAAGTACCATTAAATGGAGGGGAGAAACAAGTAAGTGGTAGTCGTCAAGTAACCAGGTGTTAGTAACATTTTTAGTCAATTGACACACTGTGTAAATAATTTAACAATACTAATGTTGAATCTACTATTTCTTAAATTGCTATTATTAATTACAATATAACTCATGCACTTCACATGGACTAATAACTTATAACTAAATTATCAAGATACTCAATGATCTATTCAAATGTGCTTCTGAGGTAAAGAAAATCCAATTAATATCATTATTTGTTTTCTAAGATACATTTAAATGCGAAATAATCTCAAAGGCGCTATCATATATATATATATAATAATAATAATAATAATAAAAAAATAACGCAAACTGCTAATTTGGAAAAAAAAAAAAAAAAAATTGCCGAAGGTGCCAAAATGTACCATAGTTTACAAAATGTACCATAGTGTACAAAATGTACTATGGTGTACAAAATTAACCATGGTGTACAAAATGTACCACGGTATACATAATATACAAAATGCTAACGTGCATACAAAAAATGCCAATGGGCACAAAATAACAAGGTGCCAGAGGGACCACAAAGGTGAAAAACTTGCCAATGAACATATAAATAATAAAATGTATAATTAATAAATAATAAATAAATATTAAGGGACAATCATACACAAATCGACCTAGTCCCAAACTAAGCAAAGCTTGTACTATGGGTACTAGACGATGATATTAATAATTATATTTATCAATATATATATATTAAGGCTGTGAAACCTGCGACCTGCTTTAGAATGAAGTGTAAACGATTGTGGTTCCTATTTTCAACAAACTAATTTTATACTTTTAGTACTTATGATAAATGAGTCTTCGTGATTATACATGCATTAAAACAGTGCTGTCCCTGAATTAAATAGTAAAATGAATAAAATTTGGGTTGAACGAGGGTTTCCCAAATTGAAGACTTTGTTTTAATCGAGAGACGCAGAATTTATAATATTTTGCATCTAGTCTAGTTTATGATCCACGAGCCCTCATAAGAGACGTGGGTAGTGTGTTTACCTATCTATTTTCCTTGAAAAATACTCACCTGTATCTTTCAATATAAATTTCGATAATGCAGTAAAAAAATGTGATTCCTTATGAAGTTACTACGTTATTTGCGATTATGGTCGGTGTACCAATCAATTGTGTAAATTTCACTATATAGAAATTAAAGTAAACAGATTTTCTCTTCAAGTGATGACTAGTCAACGCCGGTTTAGTATTCTGAAATACTTACATTTCGTGAGAAGATTTTTAACTTCATACCAAAAATTGGAAAATGTACATTTCATTGAAAAAGGCAAACTGTGAGTTTTCTTGCGGCGCTTCTTTCTCACAAAGGCCTTAGTTGGAAGCGCTGGTAGATTCCGAAATTTTCGAAAATAATAGCTCCATAGTACATTAATTCACGAGTAAATGAATATATATGTAATTCAATGTTATGATGGGCGAAAGCAATAAAATAAAAATAACTGTTACAATACCAAATACAAAATATTCCATTACTTAATTCATTCCATTTATCAATAAAGAACAAGTACCTAATTGAAAAAAAAAAATGAAAAACAAAGGGAAATAGTTGGTAACGGAAACGAGAACATAGAATTATTTAATGATGAAAAAATGAAGACAAAATTATTGAACTTGGAACTACTAAATAATAAGTATCACTCACTAAATTAACTTCATATATGCATAAACTTATGTTTAAAAGCCTTGTCTCAAAAGGAGAATAAATACCGAATACGCGAATAGTAACAAAGAAAAAACATTTCTTTATGACACATTTATTACAAATTTACAATACAGTTGTGATAAGATTAAACTCGTGTTACATTTCAATGTAGTACATTCAAATTCATGATTAAGGATTAAATTAGAAACATTACATTTCCAACTACAGTCACAGAATAAAGACACTACTACAGTCTAGTGACCGAGATATTACTAATAGGTATGTTGTGCATGCCGGTTACTTTGAACAATGTTGTCTGTTTTGCTCACTGCGCTGACGCACAAGCAACCCATATTAATGGCGAAACTCTCATTCTCGCTGTCACAGCGAACGTGCTGGATGCACTACACCGCCACGATAACCGTGCTCAGCCGAACCCTGAGTCTGAGCAAATGCTTCGCACCTTGGTGTCTGGCGTAGCTGGCTGGTGTGGGGCATCTAGAGGTAAGCCTCGAATTTAGTTCAATTCACTCAGACGGAGCAGTGAGCGAATTTGCAGAATATTTGTAATTATTAATAATATGAATCAATCTAGATTCCATAAATATATTAAATGTACATGTAATGCAATGGTGATATGAAATGTTAATATCTAGTAATAATTAAATAAATAAGGTGTCAATAAATAACTATTTCGAATTTATGAAAAGAGGATGGTGTGGTGTACAGACACCTTTATGATAATAAAGTGTCTCTGGACCTGCCCGGGGCCGCCATTGCGAGGACAGACGTCAACGGCAGCGGGCAGGTGATGGCCGACAGAAAACCCATTTAAGTGTTTTATTGAATCTACCCATGCACGGAAACCACAGGACATCACAGTCTAAACGGTCGGAGGTGTGCTGTGCGGTAATCACTGGCGCCGTAATTTAGGCGTCTCAAAATTGGCATCGTCTTTCTTGGCTATGAAGCCATAATCTGATGTGATCATGGTTTGGATGAAAGTTAAATGGCTGATATTCCAGCGAATATCATCCCAATAGTTAATTTCGATGGCCCAATTCCAATATTTGCCACCTCTTTAGTCGGTTTATATTCCCTGTAGTATCCAGGAGCTTTTGCGCTAGGTCGTTTGTGTGATTTTTAAGTCGGTTTCTGTATCTTATGCTTGCGGCGCTTAGCGTTTCTTTAATGGCTTCCAAAATGGCGTGAAAAATGAATTTAAAAACGGGATCCTGCCGTCTTATCAAAATTATTTTCGTCAAATTTCATTACCCAAACAAATTTTACCAAGTGTTTTTATTGCCAATGCAATCTTTGACATAATTTCAATACGCACATTTTCATTTTGTCAAATTTTCATTCAACAAAATATTACTCCGAAAAATATAATTTAGGCATTTGGTATTTTAGCAAATGCTTTATTAAAGCAAAACAAAATTGGAAAACAAACATTTAGTCAAATGAATTGTTATGACAAAAACTAAAAAAGACAAAAATCGGATTCGTTTGGGTAATAAAACATGGCTTATTATTTTCGCGGCGACAGAAAAATTAAAGAGCAGCAAACTATTTGCAACTAAAATAATAACACGGATAAGTTGTTAACACACAGTTCGAAGTGCTAAATATATAGTTTAGAAATGAGTTAAACAACTAGTGTTGACGTTATCTACTTAACGGCAACTGCCTATTTTTTCACATTTCGCTCGGCCACAGATTATATACAAGTTACTACGTAACAGATACACCACTTGTTTGGACGGCAGGCGTTGCCACCGCTATCGATGCCCCCTCCCGCGGGTGACGCAACGTCATTGGAATGTGCGCTAGGGTTGCCTCCGTTATGTAAACGCTAGCTTTTTCTCGTGCCTTCGCTCGTTTGGTCAACCAGTCTAGTCAGCAGAGGCGTGGCGTCCATACAACCCGATTCCCACTGGGTTGCCCACTTCAGGACGATTGAACACCATTCTCTATTGCTTCCGAAGAAAAATTAGCCCAAAATAAGTTCCGGCTTTAATCTAGATTAAATTAATCGGCAGAGTCTTCGATTAACGATTAACTAATCGTCACATTAATCGATTAAATTTCACGATTAATTCTCGATTAAAAGTTGGAACACGCTCATTTGTGCTTTATACGAAAATACATACAATATGTCTTGTCCAGGGACTGAAAAGGTACCTTTAGAATCGGTTTGAACAGGGTCTTTTTCTTTAAAAAGACCCTGTTACCTTTGCATCCGACCGTTTCCTCTTTCCGCTCTCCGCACGCCACTCTCCGCACGCCGCTTTCCGCTATCCGCACGCCGCTCTCCGCACGCCGCTCTCCGCTCTCCACACGCCGCACTCCGCTCTCCGCACGCCGCTCTCCGCTCTCCACACGCCGCACTCCGCTCTCCGCACGCCGTTCTCCGCAAGCCGCTCTCCGTTTTCCGCACGCCGCTCTCCGTTTTCCGCACGCCACTCTCCGCTCTCCGCACGCTGCTCTACGCTCTCCGCACGCCTCTCTCCGCTCTCCGCACGCCGCTCTCCACTCTCCGCATGCCGCACTCCGCTCGCCACACGCCGCTCTCCGCTCTCCGCACACTGCTCTACGCTCTCCGCACGCCTCTCCGCTCTACGCACGCCGCTCTCCACTCTCCGCATGCCGCACTCCGCTCTCCACACGCCGCTCTCCGCTCTCCGCACTCCGCTCTCCGCTTTCCGCACACCGCTCTACGCTCTCCGCACGCCAATTTCCGCTCTCCGCACGCCTTTCTCCGCTCTTCACTCTCCGCTCGCCGCTCTCCGCTCTTCCCTTTTGCCTCTTGTTACAGTAATACGAGATGGTTTTTATAGTGCGGTACTCTAAGATGTTCTAGGCAGGGACTTAGACTTATAAAAAGTCTTCTTATTTTTCCTAATATTAATCGAGAGAAAGTTAATCGAATTAATTTATCGATTAAAAATTTAATCACTAAAAATTTATCGACAATCAACTTACTCGAGATTAAATCAATCGGAACTCGTACGATTAGATTAACTAATCGTCAATTTTAATCGTTAATCGAGATTAAAAAAGTAAATCTTAATCGTTAATCGATTAACTTTTGCCCATCTCTGCTGGGAGCGCGGAAATCATGTTTTTTCAGTTTAATTATTAAAATAATACAGATTTTGAAAATGTAAGACATATTATACATTATAGATAACATCTCGTTATGTTATTCTTATTATTAAAAAAACTGATAACTTTCCCTGCAGTATTTATGACATACTAAGGGTTTATGTTGCTTTTTTGAGGTAACTTTAAAAAAAACTATCGAGGAAACTACAAGTCATCGTGTTTCTAAAACATAACGTATTATAGAGTGAATCTTTAAATATTTTAACTTATTGATTGTATAACTAAACCTTCAGTAATAACAACACAGCATGGAATCTAACCAACACAATTATTTCGAAAAAAAGCTAGGCGACCCCATAAAGAATTTTAGAGAAATACCTAGACTTTAATAGTCACGCGTCAAAAGTGCCCCAGTAAACGTTAATTCTTAAACAAAATCTTTTATTCCAGAGAGTTTAATGTGTTTTTGAACAAATGAAATCATTTTCAATCGTCTTTGTTGCCACAAAAACAATATGCCCGACTTTTATTTTTCGACATCGTACAGTACAGGTTGCGCGGGAAGCGTTAACTGTACGCCGTCCGCTCGCCGCGAGGCGTGGCAGCCCACTGACGTTTTGTCCCGCCGGGGAGCTACTTAGAGATCGGAATGTTTCGCGCGGCCGAAACGCGTGGGGATAGCCTGGCTCGGCGCAGTCTTAAACTCAATGCATCCATGTTGTTCATAGATAAGTTTTAGTTTTCATTACTGTTGCTTAGTTGGTGTATGTTAGACTTGCTCGAAATAACGCTACAGTAAGATATGTCAGCTCGTTAAGTATGATCTAGCTGGGATGAATTCCGACATATGCTTACAAGTAGTAAGCTATTAAATTTCTTACGTGATATACACATGCCAAAGAAAACTGGTAGATTTTGATATGTGTATTTTCTATCTAGTGATATCAATGGAGACATTGATAAAACACACAAATGTCTCCAATATTGCAATCTGACAGTCAAAATATTATTTTGTATAATTGTTAGGTATAAGTTTTATATACTGTTTGCTATTAATTCGAGTGGTGCTTGTCAATCAATCAGAATAGTCACTGGTTGTTTGACGATAGGATTGTATGTTGATAACAGAGACTAGATTGATGGACAAGCAGCAGTCTGGTAGCGAGTGCCGCGTCTCACCCGCGCTTGTGAACACCTTGGTTACTCCCCTCTTTGACTTTGCAGGTCGTTATTAATAGTTCCGTGATGCCGAGGTCAACTTCATAGCATAGATTTTGATACACACCCTCCCATAATGTATCGCTGGCCTCTTGTGCATTTAAACAATATCTGTGTAGGCCGATCTAGTTAATCGAATATTGTTAATTTGATATGGATTTTGTAAATAAAATGGTTAAATATCGATCGTTCGCCACGATCGCGCGTTCTGGTGGCCAGTCAGCGAGAGAGACTCGTTTTTGTTTAACATTATACGCGATGCGAAAAGGGTCTAGATGTAAGTTAGTCTGTAACGCCCCGACCGGGGCATAGATGCCTCTAGGATGTAAAATTATAATTAATAAAGTTTTAACACTAAGTCTAATATTGATTTTGTTTTATTAAAACTTTCGTGAGACATATTTAATTATTGTATTAAGCGGTTTACACTCATCGTGACGAGTTTGCCGCGGCGGTGTACGTGCACGGGCAGCCGTCCCTGATGAAGGGCTCCATACGAGTTCGAAACATGTCGGGCCGTTCCTGACAATTTCACGTGAGTGTAAACCGCTTAATACAATAATTGATTTTGTTTGTTTGAAAAGGTATTGAAACAAGAAGTAAAGGATGAAGTTCCTTGAAACTAACTGTGTTGAAGTTTTGAGAATGTTTGATTGAAAAGTCCTTTCGAAATGGCGGTAGCCGAAAATCCCGACCGGTTGGTGGGTGCCGAACAGAACTGCTCGGTGCCGAAGCGAAGCTTTCGGAAAATGTTGGCAAATGTCGAAGCGAAAAGAATATGATCGAGTCGGCTGGCGTAGAGTAGGGAGCGGCGCGCGGCAGCCCGGGACCCTCAGCAGATCATATTCTTTATCTTCCGACAAGCGAAACACTAAGTCTTAAATCACTATTTCCTTTACCTACTTCAAACGTGATTTCTGCATTTTTCAGACATAGTATGTATTTAAATATAATTATATATCGAAGCATTGAGTATGATGACATCATATTTCACATTATTTAGTGTAGACTTGTGTTGTGAGCGACTTGTTAATAAACATTAGTTTTGTAATGTCATTATGGTTCTTCATTCATTATTCTGCCCCACCTATTATTATCCATTAATCCCTTCAACTTCCAACTAATGTAACGGCGAGAGATATGGAGCTACTACGGTTTGGTTTGCATATCGCTATCGCATAAAGGGGCGGTTAAATAATTTTTCATTTATCCTTATATGTACAATATGTATACATATACATGTATATGAATGGTTTTATGACACGCTTTTATTATTTATTTTTGATGTTAAAATTAAGTCGGATAATAAACCGTCTACCGCCATTAGCATTACCAATGAATAATAAATGCAAATGTTGAATACAAGGAAGTATAAGGGAAGTAGATTCTAACCATTCAGTCTGATTTGTAGTAAAGTTGTATTTCGTGTATCAAATTATGTGTATTATTCATAAAGTTGTTATTGTAGTTCTGTATTTCATTAACTAGTAGATTTAGTGGGATTTAGTAGTATAAATAACACAATATTCTCACTATTGGGTTTTATTAAAATCCTTAACAATATCTATGTATAACTATTATAAATAAATATTACATACGTGTCACATTGGCACTCCTTCTAATGGCAACTTTTCAAATATCCTTCCAAATCATATAAAAATATTAAATAAACTTTAAAAACAGTAAAAATAAAGAGTCCGATAATTTATAGCAACGTATATAGAGCATTAGTAAGGAATGTTTTTCTTAAGTAGTAAAATATCGCATTTAAATGCGTACATGATTGATAGTTATAAGACGCATTATGTCCAAATTATTCTAGGAAAATATCAAATATTTATACGTTTTGATTGGACTTATCATATTCACAAAATATGTGATTTGTATAAATAAGCACTCATGTTGGCTGTCAAACAATAACACTGGCATACGTAGGTAAAAATATAGCAAATATGCAAGAACTTTTGCTTTGGACGCGTTACGTTTTGTACATCATCTTAAAAACTACATAGTCATTTATTCCACATTACCGCAAGACTGAGACGATTTTCAGTCCTCCTACCTCACTGGAACGTCCTAGCGACCTCGTTACACCAATCATATTGGAATGGCGTTCAAATAGTGTAAGTTAAATGTGTGAAAATCGTGTACTAAGTTTAAATCAATACCTATACATGTAGGAATGTATGGAAGCTAACTCCCTTCAACGCTTCTGTTGGATAGCTGTCGACGCCGCCATGATATCCCGGTGGGGCAGGGGACTTATAATTTGGCAATCATTTATATTAAATGAGCTTTAAACTAAGGATATTTTAAAATTCAAATAATGGCAGCTACTTTAAGGTAGCAGAAATAATAAACAAGATTACTGAAATCATAGGCGAGGTCAATCACAGACGGATAACAAACTTTATATTAGTGGCAACTACAGGTCTCCATCTAAAAAAGCATTTTGGGCTTTGATTTGCTGGCAGCTTAAATATTAAAATGGGTACTATATAAAAGTAATGGGGAGTTATTTTTTTAGTTTTCGAAACCATAATTTAATGAAAACGGCGATAAGCTAAAACACGCTACGCTAAAATAAGCATTGCATTATCATAAGACTTGCCTCAGAACCGAAGCTGTCAACCCCGATTCCACGTGGTCTTGTCTGCCCTACCCCTAGAGTGTATATAAAAAGCCGGAGGCGCGGAGGGAGGCGACCGTGCTTTGCCACGTAAGGGCGGAAGGGCTGCACTTCCCGCAGCGCCGGAGCTAAGGCAGAGTCGGACACAATATCCAAAAAATATTGTCGGTTTAGGAGTCCATATCTCGGTAATTATTAAGTTTAGAAAAAGTTGTCCATACAAAACACATTTATTTTAACGTATTCTATACGATAGAATCATAAAAAATAGTTGTCAATATGACATCACACCTGTCGAAAATTTTCTGTCCAAAAAAAAAACCCACCCGTAACCCCCCCCAACCAAAATTACATTGGGTCCCCTTTCGTATTTCACATTACAAATCATTTGCCTTATTTTATTTTGCGTAAAATATGTTATGCCAACTAAAACATTTGACTAAATGAAATTTGATTAAAATACCGGTTGGCAAGCGAGTCATTGTTTAAACGTTCACTTGCAAAACATAGGGTTTGCGTAAAACTTATTTGCGTAGAGTTTATTTGCTTAATAATAATTTGGCAAATGAAATTTTACGAAACATTGTTTGGGACCTGATAATTTGTCAATTTCTTTTTGATGAAACATAGTGTTACGAGCGTGGGGTTCGTTTTTGATAGAAAAGCACAAATTAATCCACAAATGAAAACGCACTCTTTATTACCAAAATTACGCACTTACAATTTACACGAACTGTACTAAAAATGCACTAATTAAAACAAACACACTGTTACACAAATTACGCACTCACTATTCACACGAACTGTACTTAAAGCGCACTAATCACTTAAGAGTATTTCTCTCCGAATATCCTTTTACTCGCACTGTATCGCAGTTAAAATGTAACTAACTCGCGCCGGCTGCTTGCGCCTTTTATATCCCGCGGGGCCCGCTTTCTCGACGCATTGTCCACACATATCGCGAATATTCTAGTAAAGTCCAGCGTGAGGGCCAAAACATTCGAGGCCATATTGGCCTCTCTCTAATGGTGCACTCTCTGTCACTCCCTTCTCGAATGTTCCGAGTATAGCTATTTCTTTCTAGTAGTCCCATCCTTGTTACACACTTCTCGAATGTTCCGAGTATAGCTATCTCTTTCTAGTAGTCCCATCTTTGTTACACACTTCTCGAATGTTCTGAGCATAGCTATCTCTTTCTACTAGTGCTATCTCTGTCACTCCTACTGGAAATTTCGCCATATAATGATTTGTGCTTCAGAGGCCCATAAGGGGTCCTGAAAACGCCTGAAAACGGGTTTTCAGGTTATGGCGTCATCTGATAGAGGGTGCCCTGAAACGGACTGAAAACATGTTTCAGGCGCCTGAAAACGACGGCAACTTGGGTGAAATTTCGATCTTTAGATATGTGACAGAGCAACTTCTGAAACGGCCTGAAATGACTTTTCAGCCTGCTGAAAACGCCTCTAATACTCTAAGAAAATTAATAAAATCAGGGGAAATAATTCGTGTAGTTTTGAAAATTGGTACAGTTATACCCTATGGTGTCTAGATGAACATACTAAAAGTCCTCGAGGGTGGGGGCTGTGCTAAGGGAGTAGGGGGGGGTTAAAGGTACCTTTTTCCTGATTTTCGCTCATATCTCAAATATTTGTAGAAATAGTATTATGATTACTTCGGACAAAAGTTTTAACATAAAATTCCCTGCAAATTTGGTCATATTCATTTTTACTCTACGATCAATACTTTGGGAGCTACAGGGTGCGTAAGTTAACAAAAATATTAAAAAGTAGTGTTCAAGAAAACGTAGTTTTTTCGTAGTTGCTCATCATAACACTTGTGTTGTGCAGTTGAGAAATTCCCGTTACCGGTTAATTCTCATTTGGGAATATTCCAAGAAAATTCCCATTGTTCCCGGGAATATACGAGCTTGGTGGATCCATTCCTTTGTTATTTAGTTTTAAGCTAATTAATTGAATACAAGCATACCGTTTTCGCTTTTCAACTCATCCTGAATCACCACTTAAAGTGAATATCATAAAATTTACCTGATGATGGACCCTGGAAGCCCGTAATGGATCGGATCTCAAGATACGTTCAACGTAGACATGTGCGGTTTTCGAATTTGAACTTATCTTGATGAGCAATTAGAGCCGGTATCATAAAATAAGCCTGATGATGGATCCTGGAAGCCCGTAATGGATCTCAGGATACGTTCAACGTAGACATGTCTGATCTTCGCATTTCAATTCACCTTGATGAGCAATTAGACCCAGTATCATAAAATAAACCTGATAATGGATCCTGGAAGCCCGTAATGTCACATGTGTGCAACGTACACATGTGCGGTTTTCGCATTTCAACTCATCTTGATGAGCAGTTAGAACCGGTATCATAAAATAAACCTGATGATCATACTAACACAGATGAAATAAACCTGGTGGTGTCTAGATGAACATACTAAAAGTCCTCGAGGGTGAGGGCTGTGCTGAGTGAGTAGGGAGAGTTGAAGGTACTTTATTCAGATTTTAACAGCATTATAATCACTTCGAACAAAAGTTTCTACATAAAATTTCCTACAAATTTGACATATATATGTTTACTCTACAATCTTTACGTTAGGAGCTACACGGCGCATATATATTTTTGTTGATATGGTCAAGAGATTATAGTATTTTGGCGTACTGTCTTGTCGTTCTGGTAGTATATAATACCAGACATGAAAATATACAAATTATTTTATAGTACAAAATCCAACTCTGACGTTATTCGGCGGTCCGCGCCGCGCTGACGCCCGTAGTAGCTAAGGTCTTATCGAGATATAGTACAAATTATCTAAGCTAAACTAATCCACTTACCTGCATTCACAATGGCATTGTGTCTAATACAATCCTATCTGCTTTTGTTCTCGTAAGCGCCAACCAGTTACTTACAAAAACAGGTTAGAACTACATTGCGTGGATATTGAATTTTAACCTTATTCCTTGTTGAATAGGTTTAAAATGTTTGTTGACGAGAGTTCATAGTCCTTTTTCAAGAGAATACGTTCTTGTGGAGAGTCGGACGGTTGTAAAATTCCAAAAAAGTTATGATCACCATTATTCTGTTAGTGCATTTTGTAGTCTAATGTCAAAGGAAATAGAGTCGATAATCTATATTAACCTTCCAAGGTGGTTACAATCTGATTTTACTACGAGCTCGTTATCTTAATTTGTGGTTTACCAGTTGTGGTTTGTTCAATGGTATTCAGTTCTTAAGTGGATTAGCTTAGCTTAGATAATTTGTACTATACCATGACTTTGCGCGACAGCGGCAGCGGCAGCGGTAAGTACGGATGTTTCGCTCACTGGTATGGCCGCCGTGCTCGGAATTCTCGCTCAATCACTCGCTGCGCTGCTGCTTGCCGCGCAAAGTCGTGGCAGCTCCGTTACGGTAATTTCGCACGCTCGCAGACGTTATGATGGCGACGTATCCCTAAAAAAACTATTTTTCTTTTACGTTGAACGTATCCTGAGATCCATTACGGGCTTCCAGGATTCCATCATCAGGTTTATTTTATGACACCGGCTCTAATTGTTCATCAAGGTGAATTGAAATGCGAAGACCAGACATGTCCACGTTGAACGAATCCTGAGATCCATTACCTACGGGGTTCCAGGATTCCATCATCAGGTTTATTTCATGACACCGGCTCTAATTGTTCATCAAGGTGAATTGAAATGCGAAGACCAGACATGTCTACGTTGAACGTATCCTGAGATCCATTACCTACGGGGTTCCAGGATTCCATCATCAGGTTTATTTTATGACACCGGCTCTAATTGTTCATCAAGGTGAATTGAAATACGAAAACCGCACGTGTCTACGTTGAACGTATCCTGAGATCCATTACGGGCTTCTAAGGTCCATCATCAGGTTTATTTAATGATACCGGCTCTAACTGCTCATCAAAATGAATTGAAATGTGAAAACCGCACATGTCTACGTTGAACGTATCTTGAGATCCGATCCATTACGGGCTTCTAGGGTCCATCATCAGGAAAATTTTATGATACTCACTCTAAGTGATGATTCAGGATGAGTCAAAAAGTGAAAACGGTTTGCTTGTATTCAATTAATTAGCTCAAAACGAAATATCAAAGGAATGGGTCCACCGAGCTCGTATATTACCGGGAACAATGGGAATTTACTTGGAATATTCCCAAATGGGAATTTACCGGTAACGGGAATTTCTCAACTACACAACGTTGCAACACGTTCGCGTGTTATGATGAGCAACTACGAAAAAACTACGTTTTCTTGAACGACCATTTTTTGATATTTCTGTTAACTTAAACACCCTGTAGCTCCCAAAGTATTGATCGTAGAGTAAAAATTAATATGACCAAATTTGTAGGGAATTTTATGTGAAAACTTTTGTGCGAAGTAATCATAATGCTATTTCTACAAATATTTGAGATATGAGCGAAAATCAGAAAAAAGGTACCTTCAACCCCCCCCTACTCCCTTAGCACAGCCCCCACCCTCGAGGACTTTTAGTATGTTCATCTAGACACCATAAGGTATAGCTGTACCAATTTTCAAAACTACACGAATTATTTCCCCTGATTGCCCATATTCGGCTTAATTTGCTTGAGCTATAAAGCACTGAAATTGATGTTCAAAGTTTTTGACCTAACCTACCGGCGTAACACTACCCCCTCCTAAGACATGCTCGTCCCGAGCATCATTATTTCCGTGGTATCTGGCCAACCGGTCAACATGAACAATCTTGCTCGGACTACGAGGATTCCGCTGAATTCGATACGTGACGTCGTTTATTTTAATGACTACCTTGTAAGGCCCCTCCCAATTCGGGGACAGTTTCGGGGACTTTCCCACTCGTCGCATAGGGTTATGTAGCCACACCAACGAACCTTCCTCAAAACCCTCTTGGTAAGGCTTCCGGCCATATCGGGTTTCGTGAACACGATTGCACGCCGTCCCATTCCATGGCGCTCCCACGTTGCACAACTTGAGTGTTTCTCTGCTACGGGTATGCGGTCCCTTGTCTGATGCGCACCTAGTGCATCTTCTGCACCAGTTTTCTACATCTTCTCGGTAGTTCATCCAATAGAAACGTTGTCGAATTATCATCAGGGTCCTCTTGACTCCAAGGTGTCCACCAGACGCTCCGTTGTGAAAGGATCTTAAAACATCTCTCACTCTTTTCCTTGGGACAACGACTTGCAAATGTACATCCTTCCCATTTGCTGATTCCCACAACCGGCACAGCACACCATTATGCATAACCTAGTTATCCCATTGTGCCCAGTAACTTTTTGTTACCGCACTCATCGGAGCTACGTCACACCATCTTGGCTTTGGCGCACCCGTACTAATCCAATTGAAAATGGGTCTCACGTCGGGATCCTCTCGTTGCGCTTTCTGCATTATTTCATCACTCCACTCATCGCTGCCGGTAACAGTTCTTAACATTCGAATTCGAACACATTCCTTGTCATCTCGTCTTAAGCAATGTTCATCGTTATCCACACAAGGTCTTCGTGATATACGAGGGCGATTGAAGTGACCACTGATGACATGGTGAATAAAGTCCACGATATTGTTTTGGATGACCGTCGCATGAAGATACGTGAGATAGCCGAGATTGTACACATTTCATCTGAACGAGTTTTTCATATCTTACATAATATTTTAAGTATGAAAAAACTTTCCGCAAGATGGGTGCCGCGCTTGCTGACAGCCGACCAAAAACGAATTCGCGTAAGAACTTCCGAGCAATGTTTAGCCAAATTGAAACATAGTCCTAATGAATTTTTTCGTCGATTCGTGACGGTGGACGAAACATGGATTCACCATTATACGCCAGAGACGAAAAATCAGTCAAAACAGTGGACTTCTGTTAGCGAACGGGCCCCGAAGAAAGCGAAAAGCGTTAATTCGGCTGGAAAGGTAATGGCCACTGTCTTTTGGGACACCCAAGGTATTATTTATATCGATTACTTGGAGAACGGTCAAACAATAACTGGCGTTTATTATGCTGCTTTGTTGGAGAAATTTAACGCAGAAGTTGTGAAAAAACGGCCACATCTGTCAAAGAAGAAAATACTGTTTCATCACGACAACGCCCCTGCACACTCGTCGGCAGTCGCAACAGCCAAATTAGTAGAATTACGTTATGAAATACTGCCGCACCCACCCTATTCTCCAGATTTGGCACCGTGTGATTTCTTTTTATTCCCAAACATGAAGAAATGGCTCGGCGGGAAAAGATTTTCATCGAATGAGGAAGTCATCGCTGAAACTGAAGCCTATTTTTCAGGGTTTGACAAAAAGTATATTTTCGAGGGGATACAAAAGCTGGAGCATCGTTGGACGAAATGTATCGAATTGGAAGGAGATTATGTAGAAAAATAAAATAAAAAAATTTGAAAGTTTTTTTTTTACTAAAAGTCACTGACTTATCAAACCGCCCTCGTAGCGTCAGCGTTTACCCGTTGTGGTACTGACCCCAAAGGGCCCATTGCCCTTACTATTGAAGCTGGATCCCTGTCCCTCCTATTCCTATTCGGACAACTTGACTGCATGTGTCCACGTTCTCCACATTGGTAACAACGTGGTCCGGATTCGCCGCGAGGAGCTACCGGCTTCCTAGTCAACACGCCTCGACTTTTCCTTCTCGGACAGCTTAACTGTATATGTCCATGTTCTCCACATTGATAACAACGTGGTCCAAAGTCGCGCTGGGGAGATACCGACTTCCCAGTCGACATCCCTCGCCTATTCCTTTTCGGGCAGCCTGACTGTATGTGTCCACGTTCTCCACATTGGTAACAACGTGGCCCGAATTCACGGCGGGGATCTACCGGTTTCCCAGCCGACACCTCTCGCACCCTGTGAAGCCTAAATGAGTCGTGCCGTACCGCCTCTACTTCGAGAGCGTGGGCTACTGCATCTTTCAGGCTCCCATGGTGACCCAATCTCACGGCTGCCCTCACTTCCAGATCCCGGATCTCATCGATAAAGGCCTGCACCAGCATGATGTCCACGAACGATGCTGACGTGCGTTGATAGGCCTTTCTGACCAACTTCTCGATTTCCAGGGCCCACTTTTGTAAGGACTCGTTACGTCCTTGCGTCCTATCCTTCAACTGAGCTCGGTATACGTGCTCCAGGTGACTGTCGCCGTAACGTGCCTCCAAAGCTTCTAGAAGGCGTTCGTACGTCTGGTCGTTCCCCAGAGCTTCCAGTATGGTAAGGGCCTCGTCACGCAGTGCCAACGTCAGTGCTGTTCTGGCTTGCTCCTTATTCCAGCCATTAGCCCGGGAGACAGACTCAAACTGTAGCTTATAGGCGGTCCACGATGAGGTACCATCAAAAGGCGGTACCTTGAACCTGCCGCCTCCAGCCACCGATGCGTCGGGTACACAGGTGCCCGTACCATTACTCACTTTAATTTCTAATTTCTGGAGGCGCTTCTTATAAGCTTCGACGTCCTCCTTGACAGTTTCCACCTTTTCCGTGACCTCATGGACTCGACTTTCCAATTTAATGTCCATATCGGCCAGTTTTTCCTGTACCTCAAACATTTCCTTCTTCCATTCGGTCGTAGACACGTGTACCTCACGGAGCATTCGAGCCTGTTCCTCCTGGTGTTCCTGAAGTTCGTTCCGGAGGATTCGAGACTGTTCCTCCTGTTTTCGCGACTGTTCCTTTAGCTCTCTCGCCTGTTCCTTTAGGAGGACGAAGATGGCGTTAAGGTCCACTCCCTGTGCAGCTGGAGCAGGTGACTCCGACGTACCAGGCGTCGAGTCTCCCGATCCAGATGTTTGGCTTCGCGTCGTCACTCCTTTCGGCTCGGTTTCTCGTGGCATTAACGGCATTTTCTATCCGCACTTCTGACACCAAATGTTACGAGCGTGGGGTTCGTATATGATAGAAAAGCACAAATTAATCCACAAATGAAAACGCACTCTTTATTACCAAAATTACGCACTTACAATTTACACGAACTGTACTAAAAATGCACTAATTAAAACAAACACACTGTTACACAAATTACGCACTCACTATTCACACGAACTGTACTTAAAGCGCACTAATCACTTAAGAGTATTTCTCTCCGAATATCCTTTTACTCGCACTGTATCGCAGTTAAAATGTAACTAACTCGCGCCGGCTGCTTGCGCCTTTTATATCCCGCGGGGCCCGCTTTCTCGACGCATTGTCCACACATATCGCGAATATTCTAGTAAAGTCCAGCGTGAGGGCCAAAACATTCGAGGCCATATTGGCCTCTCTCTAATGGTGCACTCTCTGTCACTCCCTTCTCGAATGTTCCGAGTATAGCTATTTCTTTCTAGTAGTCCCATCCTTGTTACACACTTCTCGAATGTTCCGAGTATAGCTATCTCTTTCTAGTAGTCCCATCTTTGTTACACACTTCTCGAATGTTCTGAGCATAGCTATCTCTTTCTACTAGTGCTATCTCTGTCACTCCTACTGGAAATTTCGCCATATAATGATTTGTGCTTCAGAGGCCCATAAGGGGTCCTGAAAACGCCTGAAAACGGGTTTTCAGGTTATGGCGTCATCTGATAGAGGGTGCCCTGAAACGGACTGAAAACATGTTTCAGGCGCCTGAAAACGACGGCAACTTGGGTGAAATTTCGATCTTTAGATATGTGACAGAGCAACTTCTGAAACGGCCTGAAATGACTTTTCAGCCTGCTGAAAACGCCTCTAAAGCACTGAAATTGATGTTCAAAGTTTTTGACCTAACCTACCGGCGTAACAATAGGTAACCCTTTAAAAACACCTAAACTCACATTATTTGTTGTTATAGCCGTTCCATACTATACAACTCGGATTAAATCACAACCAAATCCGGTAGGGCCAGAACATATTTACAAAACACGACATCGTGATGCGATTTCGTGTCGCGGAAATACATAAATCCAAAATAAACGATTTTCCATGGTATAATAAAATAAGGTATGACACTTCGGCTAGTGAGACTTCACTGAATAGTTGCCTCTTTATGGTAACAACATACGAGTACAATATAATTATAAGAAAAAAATTTTAGCCGCCAGTCTTATCAAAGAATAATATTCATTACAGTTCTCTAACTAAATGTTATATTGTCGTGATAATGGATTAAAAACACTCACTCTTTTATGAGATTCATACAGGTAACAAGGGAATCGGGGAGTATTATGATACACCACAGGCAACACAGAAACGGATTGACAGAACCGTCCAACCAATCATAGCGAGAGTCATTCCGGAGTGCCACCTAATTTTCATATACCATGGTTTCTTCAAACTGTATATGCCAATATTCTTTCTCATCTCGATGGCCGTGGTTATATATGAAATATTGTTTAAACTTTGTACGTTTATATGTGATTTGAGATGCATTTACTTATTTGTATATTTTAGAAACTTGTATAGAGACTTGTGTGATTTTGATAATAAAATATGTATTAGTGAGCAAACGTGTTTTGTATCTTTTAATTAACCAATATGATTAAACGGTTGGCGCAGGTTGTGGTTGCCTACTGAGTTGGTGGTCCTGGATGCGAATCTGGGTTCAAATATTTGTGCGATGAACTCGAATATTTGTTCATGGGTCATGGATGTTATGTAAGTATGTATTATGTCGACTAGTATCCATAGTACAAGCTTTGCTTAGTTGGGGACTAGATCGATTTGTTTAAGATTGTCCCTTATCACTTACATATTTATTATCAGACGATACGTGAGCGTCAGGATGGCGGGTGTACATCAACGAATGGAGCTGCGGTATACGTCAGGAGTTAGTGCTAGCAATGTGCTAAATGTGCGCCAAAATTGGAGCAATGTGCTCTTAAAGCTCCAGAGATATTTAAGAAATAAAGGACGCCCGCCAACCTTTGTCAGGTTTACGCATTTCCAGTTCTAGATAATGGCTGCCTACTCAAGAGTGAAAGAACTGCCTAAGGTTAGTGCTCGCAATGTGCTTCCACATGTATAACTTACTTACTTCCGCTGGCGCTACAACCCTGTGTGGGTCTTGGCCTCCTCCACGATCTTCCTCCAGTTGTCACGATGCCTGGCCACCTTCTTCCAGCTGGTAAACTTCCCCATCTTCCTGAGATCTTCCTCCACACAATCACTTCAACGTTTTCTAGGTCAGCCTCTCGGTCTCTTCTGTTGCGGCGTCCACCGTGTCATTATCTTAGCGGCGTCTAGTGTCCGGCATTCTTTCAAGGTGACCCGCCCACCTCAGTCGCTGCGACTTACAGAACCTGACGATGTTCTCGTGCCCAATGAGTGCATCTAGCTCATGGTTCATGCGTTGACGATATCCACATATGAAGCACAATCAAATTCAGAGAGCGGTTAAAGAGTAAGAGTGATTCAACTTTTTTTGTAAAGCGCCTGCATGTTTTCTGTGTGCCTGAACTGCCTGCAATGAAGATGTGATATCGCTACGCTATTTCAAATAACCAGGCGTCTATATAGATACTTTTTTCAATTTCATAGTACTCTTAAACCGCTGGAGGGTCTCATGATGACCATGGTGGTGCACCTACCAGGTTTTCAAGTTATTGGAATTTTCTCAAACATGCAATGAAATATCGTCGTAACGTGCGTTAGAACAGGCTTCGAAGTGTCAAGTTTCGGGCGGAACAATTCGAGAAAACTGTAAAGGAATTTCATACAAAATTGAAGGCCTAAGCCGGGAAGTAATTTGTTTTTAATTTTAATGTAAACATGGCGTCTGTGTGTATGAACAGCTGATATATATTTTTTTTCTAGTAGCTACCCATTCAGCCATCGGACCAACAATATCCGTGTTAATGCCTAGTACACACGAACTGAAAATACCGTCTATACGTAAGTCACCAGAGACCATAGACAATATTAAAAATCCTCTGCCTTTATTTTCCTTATTATAGAAACTAAGATTCTTATTATCAGGTTGTGTATAATGGCCCTAATATTCGCACACTACACACGTGGACTTAATAAAGAAAAAAAATATAGAGGGATTGGAGGGAAAATTAAAAATACTTTTTTTAAACATGGCGTCTGTATTCATGAACTGGCTGAACAGCTGAATTATGTTTTTTTGAGTGGTGTATTTTTTTATTTCATTGCATATGTTTGAGAAAAGCACTATACATGCCTTAGCCGTGAAAAGGGCTTGCCGGCTTCGTATCACTAGACGGCCTCCCTTACGGTCGGCCGTCTATACCTACTCAGCCGGCAAGCCCTTATTTCCCGGCGTCTGCAGTAATCTATATATATAAAAGAAGAAGTCCTGACTGACTCATCAACGCACAGCCAAAACTACCAATGTTAGAGAGTTGATTTTTGCACAGTAGGTTACTTTTATAACGTGGGCTAGAGATAAGAAGGGATTTTTGGAAATACCTCCCCTAAGAGGGTTAAATAGGGGTGCAAAGTTTGTATGGGGTAAACATTTTTTTTGGAGTTAGAGACTTGAAACTGTGTAGAATGATTACTTATTCAAAAACCAAAAAAGCACTTTCAGCATTTTAGAAAATTTCACCCCTAAGGGGGTTAAAAAGGGGTGCAATGATTATATGAGAGAAACTTTATTTTTTGAACTAGAGACTTGAAACTTTGTAGATAGCTTACTTAATCAAATACAAAAAAAGTGATTTCAGCGTTTTGGAAAATTTCACCTCTAAGGGGGTTAAAAAGGGGTGCAAAGTTTGTATGGGGAACACCGCTAATGTTGTTTATAAAGAAGTGTTACGCTTTACGCTAAGGTTATCAGTTTATATTTTTTTTTATTTCCTGTCTTCTACCCAGTGACTACGTAAGTTTTTTAAAACGAACTTGCACCCCTTTTTCTATGGTTGACTGTCAACAATATTTTCTTAGTGCTTTCTCTTATTAAGTAATTGTGTTCCAAACTTTATGTGTTTCTATATTTAGTGAGTTGTCTATCAGCACATGAATAATCTATACTTTATATACCTACTAGCTTTTGCCCGCGACTACGTCCGCGTGGAACTTGGAAGTATGGAAGCAACCTCGTACAGCACGACAGATATCCACCTAATCACCTTAGTTAATAAAAGCGATTATTTAAAGCGCCTAAGCAAATGTAAGAGCAATTGTGCTTTTGGTCTAACCATTACATTTCCGACAGGGACATCGATGTCATCATGAATTACTTACTTACTTTTCAATGTTTTTAGAGATAATTTCCAGGATGAAAACTATCCTATGTCCTTCCTCGGGTCTTAAACTATCTCCATGCCAAATTTCATCAAAATCGATTCAGCGGTTTAAGCGTGAAGAGGTAACAGACAGACAGACACACTTTCGCATTTATAATATTAGTATGGAAGTATGGATTCTAACTTTATTTAGCTTCTTGAGATATATAGAGAACTGTAGCACCAGAATATATTGAATCACTCTTCAAACAATACTTCCTAGCCTGTAGACCAAAATAGTACCTAATCGCATCATTAAATTCGTCGCTTATGTGCATTAAGTTTTTAATGGTCATTTTTCAGCATTTTCTTTAAACACTAGCCTTTTTAATAACTGGGGTACCTGCTAGACCATTTAGAAACATTTTGGCCAGCCTCGGGAACTCCGCCACACCACTCTTTTCGTTTAATAGCCAGGCCGGCGTTTACAAATACCAGTGCTGCCTTCTTATGAAAAGAGGTCATTATTTATTATTGTTTTGAAATAAAGTTTATTATTTATTATTGTTGAAAGAGATACTTTTCATTAAACTGCCTCCATCTCTCGATTTCCAGTGCTGAGTTTAAGATTGTTTTAACAGCCTTACGATATTTAACATTTTTTTTAAATCTCACTCATAATAACTAAGATCCCCATTTTCTAACTCCAAATCTATGCGTCGCTCTATATCATGCAGAGTAATTTTTGCCAAAGATTAAAAGCATCAGGTAACTGACGGAATAAATATTAAGCATCCTGCAAACAATTCCCGTAATCTAATTGGAAAATCTTCTAAAATTCTTTAACAATTGCATATCAGTGTCTGCCACTGTTTGAAATGTAATATTTCTAGACCATTTTAATTAAGAATAAAATTCACTTACCTATTTTAATATCTTTGTCATCATCAAAAATCTACGCGGACGAAGTCGCGGGCGGCCGCTAGTCTTCTATATATATAAAAGAAGAAGTCCTGACTGACTCATCAACGCACAGCCGAAACTACAAATGTTAGAGAGTTGATTTTTGCACAGTAGGTTACTTTTATAACGTGGGCTAGAGATAAGAAGGGATTTTTGGAAATACCTCCCCTAAGAGGGTTAAATAGGGGTGCAAAGTTTGTATGGGGTAAACTTTTTTTTTTTAGTTAGAGACTTGAAACTTTGTAGAATGATTACTTATTTAAAAACATAAAAAGTACTTTCAGCGTTTTAGAAAATTTCACCCCTAAGGGGGTTAAAAAGGGGTGCAATGTTTATATGGGAGAAACTTTATTTTTTGAACTAGAGACTTGAAACTTTGTAGATAGCTTACTTAATCAAATACAAAAAAAGTGATTTCAGCGTTTTGGAAAATTTCACCTCTAAGGGGGTTAAAAAGGGGTACAAAGTTTGTATGGGGAACACCGCTAATGTTGTTTATAAAGAAGTGTTACGCTAACGTTATCAGTTTATATATTTTTTATTTCCTGTCTACTACCCAGTGACTACGTTCTTTTTTTAAAACGAACTTGCACCCCCTTTTCTATGGTTGAATGTCAACAATATTTTCTTAGTGCTGTCTCTTATTTATTGTGTTCCAAACTTTATGTGTTCCTATATTTAGTGAGTTGTCTATCAGCACATTAATAATTTATACTTTATATACCTATTCTTACTTTATTTAGCTTCTTGAGAGATATAGAGAACTATAGCACCAGAATATATTGAATCACTCTTCAAACAATACTACTAGCCTGTAGACCAAAATAGTAATCGCATCATTAAATTCGCTTATATGCATTTAGTTTTTAATGGTCACATTTCAGCATTATCTTTAAGCACTAGCCTTTTTAATAACTGGGGTACCTGCTAGACTATTTAGAAACATTTTGGCCCCCCTCGGGAACTCCGCCACACCACTCTTTTCGTTTAATAGCCAGGCCGGCGTGTACAAATACCAGTGCTGCCTTCTTATGAACAGAGGTCATTATTTATTATTGTTTTGAAATAAAGTTTATTATTTATTATTATTAAAAGAGATACTCTTTATTAAACTGCCTCCATCTCTCGATTTCCAGTGCTGAGTTTAAGATTGTTTTAACAGCCTTATGATATTTAACATTTTTTTTTAAATCTCACTCATAATAACTAAGATCCCCATTCTCTAACTCCAAATCCATGCGTCGCTCTATATCTTGCAGTCATTTTTGCCAAAGATTAAAAGCATCAGGTAACTGACGGAATAAATATGAAGCATCCTGCAAACAATTCCCGTAATCTAATTGGAAAATCTTCAAAAATTCTTTAACAATTGCATTGTCTAGACCATTTTAACTAAGAATAAAATTCATTTACCTATTTGAATATCTTTGTCATCATCAAAAATCTACGCGGACGAAGTCGCGGGCGGCCGCTAGTCTATATATATAAAAGACTAGCTGTTGCCCGCGACTTCGTCCGCGTGGAATCTTATCTTGAACAGTTTACATCTTTATTATATTATTTTCAGATCTAAACAATGTTGATATTACGTTTCTTTTTTTGCAAGTTGATGATTTTGATGTTGGTTACTGTAATTCAACAAAAAATAAATAATAATAAATACTAAAGTGCTGCTCCCATACAATAAACGTGTTTTTTTTGCCATTGTATACGTAATGGTACCGAACTACGTACGGGAGTTCGACTCGCTCTTGGCCTCTTTTTAGTTTTTTTTTCGGCTAAATTGCTCTAATTACGCGGAATCATTATGAACTCAGGTTTCAAGTCCCGCACTCAAAATAAATATTTGATCTTCAAACAAATTTTCAACCCCTTTTTCACCACCTTCTGGGCTGAATTTTCAAAAACGAATTCACTTTTCTTGTATTCTGATAATATGCCCTTATACAAAGTTTCAAGTCCTGCGCTCAAAAAAATGTTTGATCTCAATACAAACTATCAACCTCCTTTTTACCGCCTCAGGGGTTGAATTTTAAAAAACGCTGAAATTACTTTTTTTGATTTCTAATTATATGCCTTTATACAAAGTTTCAAGTCCGGCGCTCAAAAAAAGGTTTGATCTCCATTCCATTCCAAACATTCAACCCCTTTTTAGGGTTCCGTACCCAAAGGGTAAAAACGGGACCCTATTACTGAGACTTCGCTGTCCGTCCGTCTGTCACCAGGCTGTATCTCAAGAACGGTGATAGATAGACAGTTGAAATTTTCACAGATGATGTATTTCTATTGCCGCTATAATAACAAATACTAAAAATAAAATAAATATTTAAGGGGGGCTCCCATACAACAAACTTGTTATAGATATATATATAGGTACGGAACCCTTCATGCGCGAGTCGGACTCGCACTTGCCCAATTTTTCACCATCTTCAGGGTTACATATATTTTCAAAAACGCTGAATCACTTTTTTTGTATTCTAATAATACGCCTCTATTTAAAGTTTCAAGTCCCACACTCAAAAAAAATCTTTTCACCAACTTCAGGGCTGAATTTTCAAAAACGCTGAAATTTCTTTTCTTGGATTCTAATTATATGCACTAATACAAAGCTTAAAGTCCCGCCTCCATTCAAAGTTTCAACCCCTTATTTACCAGTTTTAGGGATGAATTTTCAAAAACACTTAAATCAGTTTTCTTTTATTTTATTTTAATACCTATTTACAAAGTTTCAAGTTCCTAGCTTAAAATTAAAATTGAACCCCGAGACAAACTTTCATCCCCCTTTTAACCCTCTTAGAGGTTGAATTTATAATGACGTTAAATTAATGTTATTTTGTTATTATTATATATGCCTTAGTCAAAGAATTTGTAATGGAATCAAACTTTAAACCCTTTTTAACCATTTTAGGGGACGAATTATTGAAAACGCTGAAATTACTTTCCTTGTATTTTAATTATATGCCTTTATACAAAGTTTAAAGTCCCACGCTCAAGAAAAGGTTTGATCTCCATACAAACTTTCAACCCCCTTTTTACCACCTAAGAGGATGAATTTTCAAAAACGCTGAAATCACTTTTGTTCCATTTTATTTGCATAACTTTTTACGAAGTTTAAAGTTCCTAGCTTAAAATTAAATTTGAACCCCAAGACGAACTTTCATCCCCCTTTTAACCCCCTTAGAGGTTGAATCTTTGATGACTTTAAATTAATGTATATGCCTTAATAAGAAGTTTCAAGGAATTTGTAATGGATTCACACTTTCAACCCCTTTTTAACCCTTTTAGCGGACGAATTTTTGAAAACGCTGAAATAACTTTTCTTGTATTCTAATAGTATGCCTTTACACAAAGATTCAAGTCCCGCGCTCAAAAAAATACTTGATCTCCATACAAACTTTAAACCCCTTTTAACCCTCTTAGGGGTCGAATTTTTGAAAACGCTGAAACGACTTTTCTTGTATTCTAATAGTATGCTTTTACACAAAGATTCAAGTCCCGCGCTCAAAAAAATACTTGATCTCCATACAAACTTTCAACCCCTTTTTTACCACCTTAGGGGATGAATTTTCAAAAACGCTGAAATCAGTTTTCTTTTATTTTATTTTAATATCTTCTAACAAAGTTTCAAGTTCCTAGCTTTAAAAAAAACTTGTATCCCATACAAACTTTGCACCCCTTTTTAACACCCTTAGGGATTGAATTTTTCAAAATCGCTTCTTATCTCCAGCCCACGTTATAAAAGTAACCTACTGTGCAAAAATCAACTCTCTAACATTAGTAGTTTCGGCTGTGCGTTGATGAGTCAGTCAGGACTTCTTCTTTTATATATATAGAAGAAGTCCTGACTGACTCATCAACGCACAGCCGAAACTACTAATGTTAGAGAGTTGATTTTTGCACACTAGGTTAATTTTATAACGTGGGCTAGAGATAAGAAGGGATTTTTGGAAATACCTCCCCTAAGAGGGTTAAATAGGGGTGCAAAGTTTGTATGGGGTAAACTTTTTTTTTGGAGTTAGAGACTTGAAACTTTGTAGAATGATTACTTATTCAAAAACACAAAAAGTACTTTCAGCGTTTTAGAAAATTTCACCCCTAAAGGGGTTAAAAAGGGGTGCAATGTTTATATGGGAGAAACTTTATTTTTTGAACTAGAGACTTGAAACTTTGTAAATAGCTTACTTAATCAAATATAAAAAAAGTAATTTCAGCGTTTTGAAAAATTTCACCTCTAAGGGGGTTTAAAAGGGGTGCAAAATTTGTATGGGGAACACCGCTAATGTTGTTTATAAAGAAGTGTTACGCTAACGTTATCAGTTTATATATTTTTTATTTCCTGTCTACTGCCCAGTGACTACGTCCTTTTTTTAAAACGAACTTGCACCCCCTTTTCTATGGTTGACTGTCAACAATATTTTCTTAGTGCTGTCTCTTATTTATTGTGTTCCAAACTTTATGTGTTCCTATATTTAGTGAGTTGTCTATCAGCACATGAATAATTTATACTTTATATACCTATTCTTACTTTATTTAGCTTCTTGAGAGATATAGAGAACTATAGCACCAGAATATATTGAATCACTCTTCAAACCAGGGATCGATACCGGTATTCATGAAAACGCTCTAATTTCGCGTTTTTTTTCGAATGTGAAAGGCTTGTGTTATGTAGAATTTCGTTATAGATATAGATCCTTGAAATTAGCCCACTATAGTATTTTATGCAACCGTTGTATAAGAGGGGCCAAAAAACGCGAGTGGCATGGGTCGTAAGAATGATGCCACGAGTGTTTTTTGACCTACTTATACAACGTTGCATACAATACTTTTTCTACGACTCGACATTTCATAAATAAAATGCAAATAAACAACAAAGAAAATAATTAAATGTTCCCGCTCGGAATCAACAAAATTAAAAAGAAAAATTGTCTCTGATAAACTTTTTTTTATTGACATCCATCTGTCAAAAAAATATTAACTTATACATAAAGGTATACGATCACCATACTAAACATCTGTCAAAAAAATTAAACTTATACATAAAGGTTACGTTCACTATACTAAACATCCATGCACTGAAGATAAAACTTTTTTTTTAAGTTGGCAGCAATACCTTAGTACAATAAGTTTTTTTTTTATTTGCAAATTGTGTGAATGCAGCTGTTCATCTTGTAATCTGTGGTACTAAGTGATGCTTTTTTGGCGACATTATACCATTGGTTAGCAGTGTGTTTTTGGGCAGTAGAGTATAGACTTTTACAGACTTTCATAATTTATGTCTTTATATTAGAGTTAGTAACTATATAAATGACAGAAAAAAGTACTGGAGTAGAAAAAAATATAAACATGTGTGATAATGAGCGAAAAACCGGAATTTAATAACGTTATTTTGTGCTATTTTGTATGGAGCAAAATAACGGTATCGATCCCTTCAAACAATACTACTAGCCTGTAGACCAAAATAGTAATCGCATCATTAAATTCGCTTTTTAATAACTGGGGTACCTGCTAGAGTTGCTAGACCATTTAGAAACATTTTGGCCAGCCTCGGGAACTCCGCCACACCACTCTTTTCGTTTAATAGGCAGGCCGGCGTGTACAAATACCAGTGCTGCCTTCTTATGAAAAGAGGTCATTATTTATTATTGTTATGAAATAAAGTTTATTATTTATTATTATTGAAAGAGATACTCTTCATTAAAATGCCTCCATCTCTCGATTTCCAGTGCTGAGTTTAAGATTGTTTTAACAGCCTTACGATATTTAACATTTTTTTTAAATCTCACTCATAATAACTAAGATCCCCATTTTATAACTCCAAATCCATGCGTCACTCTATATCTTGCAGTCATTTTTGCCAAAGATTAAAAGCATCAGGTAACTGACGGAATAAATATTAAGCATCCTGCAAACAATTCCCGTAATCTAATTGGAAAATCTTCAAAAATTCTTTAACAATTGCATTGTCTATGTCTAGACCATTTTAACTAAGAATAAAATTCACTTACCTATTTTAATATCTTTGTCATCATCAAAAATCTACGCGGACGAAGTCGCGGGCGGCCGCTAGTCTATATATATAAAAGAAGAAGTCCTGACTGACTCATCAACGCACAGCCGAAGCTACTAATATTAGAGAGTTGATTTTTGCACAGTAGGTTGTTTTTATAACGTGGGCTAGAGATAAGAAGCGATTTTGAAAAATTCAATCCCTAAGGGTGTTAAAAAGGGGTGCAAAGTTTGTATGGGATAAAAGTTTTTTTTAAAGCTAGGAACTTGAAACTTTGTTAGAAGATATTAAAATAAAATAAAAGAAAACTGATTTCGGCGTTTTTGAAAATTCATCCCCTAAGGTGGTAAAAAAGGGGTTGAAAGTTTGTATGGAGATCAAGTATTTTTTTGAGCGCGGGACTTGAATCTTTGTGCAAAAGCATACTATTAGAATACAAGAAAAGTCATTTCAGCGTTTTCAAAAATTCGACCCCTAAAAGGGTAAAAAAGGGGTTTAAAGTTTGTATGGAGATCAAGTATTTTTTTGAGCGCGGGACTTGAATAATTGTGTAAAGGCATACTATTAGAATACAAGAAGTTATTTAAGCGTTTTCAAAAATTCGTCCGCTAAAAGGGTTAAAAAGGGGTTGAAAGTGTGAATCCATTACAAATTCCTTGAAACTTCTTATTAAGGCATATACAATAATAACAAAATAACATTAATTTAACGTCATCAAAGATTCAACCTCTAAGGGGGTTAAAAGGGGGATGAAAGTTCATCTTGGGGTTCAAATTTAATTTTAAGCTAGGAACTTTAAACTTCGTAAAAAGTTATGCAAATAAAATGGAACAAAAGTGATTTCAGCGTTTTTGAAAATTCATCCTCTTAGGTGGTAAAAAGGGGGTTGAAAGTTTGTATGGAGATCAAACCTTTTCTTGAGCGTGGGACTTTAAACTTTGTATAAAGGCATATAATTAAAATACAAGGAAAGTAATTTCAGCGTTTTCAAAAATTCGTCCCCTAAAATAGTTAAAATGGGTTGAAAGTTTGATTCCATTACAAATTCTTTGACTAAGGCATATATAATAATAACAAAATAACATTAATTTAACTTTATTATAAATTCAACCTCTAAGAGGGTTAAAAGGGGGATGAAAGTTTGTCTCGGGGTTCAATTTTAATTTTAAGCTAGGAACTTGAAACTTTGTAAATAGGTATTAAAATAAAATAAAAGAAAACTGATTTAAGTGTTTTTGAAAATTCATCCCTGAAACTGGTAAATAAGGGGTTGAAACTTTGAATGGAGATCAAACCTTTTTCTGAGCGCGGGACTTTAAACTTTGTATTAGTGCATATAATTAGAATACAAGAAAAGAAATTTCAGCGTTTTTGAAAATTCAGCCCTGAAGGTGGTGAAAAGGGCTTGAAAGTTTGTATGAAGATTAAAAATTTTTTTGAGTGTGGGACTTGAAACTTTAAATAGAGGCGTATTATTACAATACAAAAAAAGTGATTCTGATGAGTTTATTGTATGGGAGCAGCACTTCAATATTTATTATTATTTATTTTTTGTTGAATTACAGTAACCAACATCAAAATCATCAACTTGCAAAAAAAGAAAAGTAATTTCAACATTGTTTAGATCTGAAAATAATATAATAAAGATGTAAACTGTTCAAGATAAGATTCCACGCGGACGAAGTCGCGGGCAACAGCTAGTCTATATATATAAAAGAAGAAGTCCTGACTGACTCATCAACGCACAGCCGAAACTACTAATGTTAGAGAGTTGATTTTTGCACAGTAGGTTACTTTTATAACGTGGGCTAGAGATAAGAAGGGATTTTTGGAAATACCTCCCCTAAGAGGGTTAAATAGGGGTGCAAAGTTTGTATGGGGTAAACTTTTTTTTTGGAGTTAGAGACTTGAAACTTTGTAGAATGATTACTTATTTAAAAACACAAAAATAACTTTCAGCGTTTTATAAAAATTCACCCCTAAGGGGGTTAAAAAGGGGTGCAATGTTTATATGGGAGAAACTTTATTTTTTGAACTAGAGACTTGAAACTTTGTAGATAGCTTACTTAATCAAATACAAAAAAAGTAATTTCAGCGTTTTGGAAAATTTCACCTCTAAGGGGGTTAAAAAGGGGTGCAAAGTTTGTATGGGGAACACCGCTAATGTTGTTTATAAAGAAGTGTTACGCTAACGTTATCAATTTATATATTTTTTATTTCCTGTCTACTACCCAGTGACTACGTCCTTTTTTTAAAACGAACTTGCACCCCCTTTTCTATGGTTGAATGTCAACAATATTTTCTTAGTGCTGTCTCTTATTTATTGTGTTCTAAACTTTATGTGTTCCTTCGTGTGTATATTTAGTGAGTTGTCTATCAGCACATGAATAATTTATACTTTATATACCTATTCTTACTTTATTTAGCTTCTCGAGAGATATAGAGAACTATAGCACCAGAATATATTGAATCACTCTTCAAGCAATACTACTAGCCTGTAGACCAAAATAGTAATCGCATCATTAAGTTCGCTTATGTGCATTTAGTTTTTAATGGTCACATTTCAGCATTATCTTTAAACACTAGCCTTTTTAATAACTGGGGTACCTGCTAGACCATTTAGTTACATTTTGGCCCCCCTCGGGAACTCCGCCACACCACTCTTTTCGTTTAATAGCCAGGCCGGCGTGTACAAATACCAGTGCTGCCTTCTTATGAACAGAGGTCATTATTTATTATTGTTTTGAAATAAAGTTTATTATTTATTATTATTAAAAGAGATACTCTTCATTAAACTGCCTCCATCTCTCGATTTCCAGTCCTGAGTTTAAGGTTGTTTTAACAGCCTTATGATCTTTAACATTTTTTTTAAATCTCACTCATAATAACTATGATCCCCATTCTCTAACTCCAAATCCATGCGTCGCTCTATATCTTGCAGTCATTGTTGCCAAAGATTAAAAGCATCAGGTAACTGACGGAATAAATATTAAGCATCCTGCAAACAATTCCCGTAATCTAATTGGAAAATCTTCAAAAATTCTTTAACAATTGCATTGTCTAGACCATTTTAACTAAGAATAAAATTCATTTACCTATTTTAATATCTTTGTCATCATCAAAAATCTACGCGGACGAAGTCGCGGGCGGCCGCTAGTCTATATATATAAAAGAAGAAGTCCTTAATGACTCATCAACGCACAGCCAAAACTACTAATGTAAGAGTTGATTTTTGCACAGTAGGTTACTTTTATAACGTGGGCTAGAGATAAGAAGCGATTTTGAAAAATTCAATCCCTAAGGGTGTTAAAAAGGGGTGCAAAGTTTGTATGGGGGAAACTTTTTTTTTTGAGCTAGAGACTTGAAACTTTGTAAAAAGGTATTAAAATAAAATGGAAGAAAACTTATTTCAGCGTTTTTGAAAATTCACCCCCTAAGGTGGTAAAAAATGGGTTAAAAGTTTGTATGGAGATTAAGTATTTTGTTGAGCGCGGGACTTGAATTTTTTTTTAAAGGTACACTATTAGAATACAAGAAAAGTAATTGCAGCGTTTTCAAAAATTCGTCCTTTAAAAGGGGTAAAAGGTTGTACGGGGGGAACTTTTTTTTTCAGCTAGACTTGAAACTTTGTAGAAAGATTACTTATTAAAAAACACAAAAAGTGCTTTCAGCGTTTTAGAAAATTCCACCCCTTAAGGGGTTAAATAGGGGTGCAATGTTTATATGGGAGAAACTTTATTTATTGAACTAGAGAGTTGAAACTTTGTAGAACGCTTACTTAATCAAATACAAAAAAGTGATTTCAGCGTTTTGAAAAATTCTGCCCCTAAGGGGGTGAATTAACTAAGAATAAAATTCCTTACCTACCTATTTTAATATCTTTGTCATCATCAAAATTCTACGCGGACGAAGTCGCGGGCGGCCGCTAGTGTACTATAAATGTCAACCATTGTACCTTTTTAGAAAGCTTATGAACTTAGAAACTTATTTCTGTAATTTGTACGTCAAGTATCCAACTTTTTTTTAAAGTTATGTGTTTAAATGTTACAGAATTTGGAAATAAAATCAAGAACTGGTGACTTCAAATCCTTTTTTTTTTCTGTAAAGTTTTGCATTTTTTGCATGTTTTTGTTATTTATCGTAATTAGCAACTCATTGGCTAAAAGAAAATGTTTATTTTTAATCCAAATTAAAGTAGTTTTTAAAAAAATACCACTTGTAGGTCGATAGGCAGGTATTTTCCAAAAAAATCTAAAAGCTCCAAAAACTTGAAAACCAATGAGTTTTGACCCCTACTTGACTGGACTTAAATCATTGCAAATGAACCATAGAATAACCCCTTTGAAGGAATACGTCGAATTTCCAGTCACCCTGTATTTTATTTTTGTTTTTTCTAATTAGCTTTAAGAATAATTTGTACGTAATAGTTATCCTTTCTTTTATATTTATCTGTAGTTTTTAATATTGTAAATATATTGACAACCTACCTACTTGTGTTGGGAAGTTATAGTACAGTTTTGAAGAAAGAAACCTGTACATTAACGTTATAATTATGGCTGTTGACATTGTGTCACAAATAGGAAGCAAAACATTTCCAAGTATAACACAGCATAGTGAAATTGGGCTTATATTCATAAACATTTCCTTGTCCAATGTTTACGCGACAGCTCAATAGTCGAATCGAACGAAAATAGGCGACTCGCTTCTCAGAAACGTACCGTACGCAGGTGGGCAGCGAAATGCTACTCCGAAGATAGAAATATTATTTATAGAAATATTATTTACTAGCGACCCGCCCCGCTTCTCACGGGTGCAATGCTGATAAATTACACACATACATAAACACCTTCCTCCTGAATCACTCTTTCTATTTAAAAAAAACGCATCAAAATCCGTTGCTTACTTTTAAAGATCTTAAGCATATACATAGGGACTAGGGACAGACAGCAGAAGCGACTTTGTCTTACACTATGTAGTGATTGGAACCTAGTACTTAAGTTTAGGTATATAGGTAGGTCAAGGACCCTTGTCGGGTGTAGCATTTCATCATGTATCACTTATTTGCAAGAAAAACAGGTTATGAGGGGTATCTCAGGGGTTTGACCATGAAACACAAGATAGGTTGATAAAAAGTCTAATTCGTTAAGTTACACAGTTTACAAAGTCATTAAATGTAAAAAACACAGGTGGGACGTAGGCCCTAATCTTAGAAAGATCTGGTAACAATTTAGGTATAGTGCGATAGCGCGCGTGTATACAGTGGCCGCTCGGTACGAGGCTCCCAAAGCAACTGGCTAGGCCGTTCGGGCGCGAGCGAGACAGCAAGCGCTGAAAGCGCTACGTTGTGTATCGTGTTGGTACAGTCGAGTTCATTTATATCTACACACTTACGAGAACAAAAATATCTGAACACGACTTTATGCTCCTGACAATAGGGTCGTGTTCAGATATTTTTGTTCTCGTAAGTGTGTAGATGTAAATGAACTCGACTGTACACGGCCGCGAGTCGCCCGCGGAGGTAAAACAGATGTGTTCAATGGATGGTTTGCTATATGCTCCCCCTCTAGTCCTGGATGACGCCCTCGCTCCTGGGCTAGCTCTTTACAAACCTTAGCTGGACGTCCGCGTTTCCTTTTTGGAACAACAGGCTTGGGAGGCGTGTCATCACTACCTTGGTAGCGGGTGAGATCTTGAGAATGATACCTTCCCAACACTACATCAGGTTGGTCGGTATTTGAGATAGTATAAGTTGTGGGCTAACCTTTTCAGAAATACGGTATGGTCCGTCGCGTCGCGGGAAGAACTTGGCAGTGACATCTTTTGATGCATTGCTGAGCAAATGTGATTTAAGGAGAACTAAATCACCTACCTTAAACTCATCGGAAGGTCGGCGAGAAGCATCTGCATACTGCCACAGAATAGATAATAGTACAAGTACAGAAGGCACACTACTTTGATCTTTACAAAAGCCGCTTTTTTTAGCCAAAAAAACATGATTTATGGCCCTTCTAAAGTCGTCGTCCCCAGCGCAAGCCAAACGGAACGTTAAAGCTGCGTACCAACGGTGAAAATGAATTGGCTCGCTTGCCGCGTCGCCGAGAGCGAGGGCTGTCAACGACTAAAAATAAAAATGTATTTCCCATTTATTTCTTGCATTCAATATAGAGAGCAATATTATTTATATTCTTCATACTTTATATTTATAATTTTATTATTTAACTATAAAATTAACAATCTCAGAATTTGGACGAATTGAATCCACCACCAGGCCGCAAAACATTTTAGCCTTACGCTTTACTTTTAAACATTTTAATACGTATAATATAATAAAATAATGCAACGAATGCCTTACCTTAACATGCAATTAAATTCTTGAGCTTCATTTTGTTTTTGCTTAGTTGTCCGATATTTATTTATTTGTTCATATATATTCATCACTACACACCTAGTATAAAACAAAGTCGTTTCCTGCTGTCTGTCTGTCTGCCCCTATATGTATGCTTAGATCTTTAAAAATACGCACGGACGCACCGTGCGAAGCCGGGGCGGGTCGCTAGTAACAAATAAAACATGTACAAAGGCGAACTTATCCCTATTAGGGATCTCTTCCAATACATTTCTTTTAACTCATTATTTATATATTTTATATACTTACCTATCAAAAACTATCACTCAATCGTTTATTCATTACTAGTAATTTTACAAACTTGATATTAAATATTATTATAAAAACCTCTATGATTGTTGATTTAGTAGTAGACATACTTATTTTACAAGAATTTAAATTGACAAATATCAGCAAATAATCTGTAGCGAACGCCACGTAATGTTTCGCGAGTATTCCGTACTCCTTGTATCGGAACGTTTTGGTGACAGGCCGCTGCGCGCGACTTTTAAAAAGTTCGAGTAGTGTCACTCTTGACGGCTCTATTATTATCGGTTGGCAATTGCTTATGAAATGTTGTTTTATGTTATTTTTGTTACCTAATTATTGTGACAAATAAATATAGTTAATTCATTACATATGTTGTTTGTTCAACTTCGTATTTTTACAGTGGTGACCCCAAGTTTTATTGAACACAGCGTGCAGTGAAATATAAGACATAAACAATGTCGGAAACAGATAGTGCACATATAGAAAATAAGTGTGAATCGGCTATTTGTCGCGTTGCTATTAAAATTCCACCATTTTGGCCAGATACACCTTTACTATGGTTTGCTCAGTTAGAAGGACAATTTTTGCTATCTGGAATTTCTGTAGACGCTACAAAATATTACCATGTGGTATCGGTGTTGGACCCTAAATACGCGACAGAAGTTGAAGATATCATTGTGGCTCCACCTGAGGTGGACAAGTACGTGACTTTAAAGCGGGAACTCATCGCTCGATTATCGGCCTCACGGGGTGAGCAACTGAAGCAGCTCATGACAGTTGAAGAGTTGGGTGATAGAAAACCTAGTCAGTTTCTTCGGCATATCCGTTGTCTTGCTGGCACTGGTTATCCTGACGAATTCATCCGATCGGTGTGGTCGAACCGTCTGCCGACAATGTTGCAGAGTATGATTGCGATGCAAGATGATAGCGTACCGTTAGATAAATTGGCGCTGATAGCTGATAAAGTCTACGAAAGCACATCGCACACCATTACACCAAACGTATTCGTTGCTTCAACATCAACTATGCCGCCTTCATCAGTTGATGACTTGAACAGAAAAATCGACGCCCTAACTGTGAGACTCGATGCTATCGGGTTGTCAGCGGAACGCCGCCGAAAGTCCAAAGGAGGAACAAGATCCCACCCTGCACGTCGCAACCGTTCCCGAAGCAGTTCTCGTGCTCGCGGCCGCCGGCCATACTGCTGGTATCACTACACGTTTGCGGACAGAGCAGCTAAGTGTATCTCGCCTTGTAGCTATCCAAAAAACTAAATAGGCAGTCGCTTGAAGCGACTAATACTAATACAAGTGGTAGTGCTTCTAAGAGTGACGAGTGTAATTCGGTATCTAGTCGATTATTCGTCACTGATTTTAAATCTAAAGTACAATTTTTAGTTGACACTGGGTCAGATTTGTGTGTTTATCCTTTAAGTTATTTACGCACGCAGAAACGTCACAAGACTGATTATGAACTTTTTGCTGCGAATAATACTGTTATTGCTACTTATGGTTATTTGAGCTTAGCTCTTGATTTTAATTTGAACCGCACGTTTGCATGGCGTTTTGTTATTGCAAATGTAAGCAAGCCGATAATAGGAGTGGATTTCCTATCTTACTATAATTTATTAGTAGATGTACGAAACTCACGTTTAATAGACAATACGACTTCGCTTACATCAGCCGCCGCTGTTGCCTCGGCTTGCACGTGCCCACAAATCAAAGTAGTTTCGGGCAAATCATCCTATCATAAATTGCTAGAGGAATATCCTGATATAGTGCGGCCACTTGGTAGCCCGCAAGAACGCACATGTAAGCACACTACACAGCATTATATCAGGACAACCCCTGGCCCGCCTGTATTTGCACGACCCAGGCGACTAGCACCGGATCGTTTAAAAATAGCGCGGCAGGAATTTGAAGACATGGAGCGTACAGGTATCGCCAGGAGATCTGAGAGTGCTTGGTCATCTCCTCTGCATTTAGTACCTAAAAAGGACAGGGGCTGGCGTCCTTGTGGTGATTACCGAGCACTTAATGCGCGCACAGTTCCAGACCGATACCCAGTACGACACATTGGTGATTTTTCGCACAACTTGTTTAATTGTACAGTTTTCAGCAAATTAGATTTAGTACGTGCGTACCATCAAATTCCTGTTGCACCAGAGGACATCCCTAAAACAGCTATCACGACACCGTTTGGAATGTTCGAGTTCCCGTTTATGAGCTTTGGACTGCGAAACGCAGCTCAGACATTTCAACGGTTCATGGACGAGGTGTTGCGGGGTCTTGATTGTTGTTTTCCATATATCGATGACGTCTTAGTGGCTTCGGTGAGCGACGAGGAACACGAGAAACATTTGCGGATGGTGTTTGAGCGTTTTAGCGATCACGGTATTTTATTAAATCCTAACAAATGTGTGTTTGCTGCACCGGAAATTGAATTCCTGGGCTACAAAATTTCATCAAAGGGCACAAAACCTATTGGAGACAAAGTCAAGGCCATTCAAAACTTTTCTCAGCCTAAAACAATCAAAGATCTTAGACGATTTCTAGGTGCCATTAATTTCTACCGGCGCTTTATTACTGATGCTGCCAAATTACAAGCACCTCTCCATGCACTGCTTAGTGGACCTTCTGTAAAAAGTAATAGCGTTATAGATTGGACTCCAGAGTTGGAGAAGGTCTTCAACGCTTGCAAACAGAGTATTGCTGATGCTGCTCTTTTAGCCCATCCCAATCCACGTGCCCCGTTGGCTATTGTTACGGACGCGTCTGATGTTTCTTTGGGTTCTGTATTACAACAAGAGGTCCACGGTCACTGGCAACCGCTTGGTTTCTTTTCCAGGAAGCTAACACCAGCTCAGACGAAATATAGTGCTTACGATAGGGAGCTTCTGTCGGTTTATGAGTCGGTTAAATATTTTCGTCACATGGTCGAGTTAAGACCCTTCTTCATTATGACTGACCATAAACCAATAGTATCCGCATTTAAAAAATCTCCTGATGCATGTTCGCCGCGGCAATTTCGGTACTTAGACTTCATTTCTCAATTTACCACTGACATTCGATACATTGCTGGTGAGCACAACGTCGTCGCCGGCGCGCTCTCGAGAACTGACGCTATAACTGACGGACTAGATCCAATTGCCTTAGCGGCATCTCAAATTACTGATACGGAATTACGGGAATTACTAAAAGTTGGTTCATCCTTAAAGCTACAACAACTTAGCTTCGGTAATGTTAAACTGTTCTGCGATGTGTCTGGGCCTGTCAATCGCATTTACATAACACCCGAATTTCGGAGAACTATTTTTGACTCACTTCATCGCCTTAGTCACCCTAGCGTCAGAGCTACTACTAAATTGATTACTGATCGTTACGTTTGGCCGGGTATTAGGAAAGACTGCCGTAGTTGGGCCAGAACGTGTATTTCATGTCAGAAGTCAAAAATTTCTCGGCATGTTTATGCCCCGGTTCAGGATTTCAAGCCTCCGTCAGCACGGTTTTCACATGTACATTTAGATCTGATTGGACCGTTGCCGATTTCAGACGGTTACAAATACTGCTTCACCGCGGTTGATAGATTTACTCGCTGGCCCGAGGCGTTGCCCATCAAAGACATAACGGCGGAAAGTGTCGCAAAAGCATTTATAGAGACGTGGGTAGCTCGATTTGGTTGCCCTGAGAAGGTAACTACAGATAGAGGTAGACAATTTGAGTCTCATCTGTTTAGCCAAATTGCGTCACTGACCGGCTTTAGTCATTTAAAAACAACCGCATATCATCCTGCTTCTAATGGAATGGTGGAACGTTTTCACCGACAGCTAAAGGCAGCTATTATGTGTCATGCAAATGACACCTGGACAGAATCCCTTCCACTTGTACTTCTGGGTATTCGCAGTGCATGGAAGGAAGACCTGTCAGCATCAACAGCGGAGTTGGTTTATGGAGAACCACTTAAGCTTCCCGGCGATTTCTTTAATCTGACACCTAACAGACCTACTGACTACACAGATTTTACGGCTAGGTTGAGACATCATATTAAGAAATTACAGCCTTCGTCTGTAGCACGTCATGGCACTCACAAGGTGTTTGTCTTTAAAGATCTTTCGACGGTGACACACGTGTTCCTACGGCAAGATTTTGTGCGTAGATCACTGCAACCACCTTATGCAGGTCCGTTTAAGGTATTAGAGAAAAACGATAAATATTTTAAAATAGATATAGCCGGTAATACCGTTTCAGTTTCAATCGACAGACTGAAGCCGGCGTTTATCCTTGCAGATGAATCGTGTAGTTCAAAACAATCGTCCGTTCCGGATTCGGTAACAACGCCAGTTGTAATTCCTGTAGCTCCTGTTCCTCCTATCGTTGAGCCTAGATCGACTCGTTCTGGTCGTCAGATATGGTTGCCTGAACGTTATCGACACTAAAGGTCTCGGGGGAGGCTGATGTAGCGAACGCCACGTAATGTTTCGCGAGTATTCCGTACTCCTTGTATCGGAACGTTTTGGTGACAGGCCGCTGCGCGCGACTTTTAAAAAGTTCGAGTAGTGTCACTCTTGACGGCTCTATTATTATCGGTTGGCAATTGCTTATGAAATGTTGTTTTATGTTATTTTTGTTACCTAATTATTGTGACAAATAAATATAGTTAATTCATTACATATGTTGTTTGTTCAACTTCGTATTTCTACAAATCTACAATTAACAATTAAAATTGTTCTGAGTAACCAGTGTTAAATATGGAAGTAGATACACCTGCAATATGTTTTTTATTATTATTCAGTAACTACTTATTATATATTATGTTCATTTTTTTACCTTTCGGCATCCTTCGGACGTGTTGGGAGAACTAAAAACGCGTGATTCCAATTTCGATCATTGTTCCTACAACCCGCTGCGATACAATATCTTTTCGCTGTCTTTTTACTCATTTAAACACTTTATATTATAATATAACACTGGTATCAACAGATGAATGCGGAACGTTCACTTGCGACGTAAATCGTGATCGAGACGTGCGCGTGCGCGAAAATCGTGTAGGTACGTGCGTTCCGAGACAGAGTGTGTCAGCCACTGAATAGTCCGCATGCATGCGGCCACCGGCATGTACTTGTAGCGGGAAACGTTAATCGCGGAGTGCGCCCCGCCTGATACTGCTTAGCTTTGTCCTGTTGGATCTCCACACGTTCACGAACCCCAGTTAACGAGTTCAGAAAAGCTTTAAGGTATGGAGTGATCTGTGGGATAAAATTATCCTTACCTAAAATGGCACGAAGGTCATGAGTGACCTCTGTGGGTGACCGCATCTCTCTGCCAAAAGTTAAGTAAGCGGGTGACTTGCCTGTAGTGCGACACCTGGCACTGTTCAAGGCGAAACGAATCACCGGCAACTTCTTGGGCCATGAGGTATGGTCTTCTTCCACGAGTTGCGCCAGCATCGCTTTCATGTCGCGATTTTTGCGTTCCGCAGGATTTGCTTCCGGGTGATACAAAGGAACAAGATTTTGTTTGATCCCCAGAGTAGACATGCATTGACGCATGACTGCGGATATGAATTGGACTCCATTGTCTGAAATTATCCTGCGTGGCAAACCGAAGCGCATAAAATATTCCTCAATGAGTACAACAGCACAGGCCTCAGCGGTAGCTTCCTTAAGGGCATACAACTCTACCCACCGAGTTGCCGTGTCCTCGATGAGAAAGATCTACCTCTCCCCCTGGTCTCCTGCTGGCAATGGACCGAATAAGTCCATTGCTAACACTTCATTGCGCTGGTTCATAAGAGGTGTTTGTAACAGACCTGCTGGTTTGGCGTTGGCGGCTTTGTAGCGCTGACAGTGTATGCAGGCTTTGACATAATCAGTGATTATTCTCCGCATACCTGTAAAATAATACAATTGAGCTACCTTCTGATAAGTCCTGTCAACGCCTGGGTGGCCAGCTGTTTGCGAGTCATGCAGCTCCTTCTTGGAGGGATTGACACGATCAGGTGGAACAGCTATAGGCGGGTGCTCATGCTCACTTGTTTCGATGCGGTGCTCTGCATAAGGTGTTGGAGCTCCTTCTGCTTTGAAGACGTGCGCGTGACGAGTGACGACATCAGCGAGCGCCTGCCGCTCAGCTGATTTAAGGTGAGTGCCCTCATCATTCCTGAGGACATCTGCAGCAGCACAGGACACGCCACGAGAGGTAGGTTCGAAACACAGTTTATATTGAATAGTATTATTATTACTAAAATACCAAACCTCTTTGTGAAAATTAATCACAACTCCAGCAGCGGTAATAAAATCAATGCCTAATAAAGTTTCGTTATTCGTCGCCTCTGGGAAAATTAAAAACGGTACCCTAATCACCTGTTGCTCTAGACGTACCTCCAGTGTGGTAGTCAGCACTTCCATCGTACGCACTATCCCGTCAGCAAGCTTCACGTTCTGCGTTGAAGGCTGGAGCGGATGGTTGTGACGAAGAAGGAGAGCATACAGCGTGTGACCCGCAATACATTGCTTAGCCGCCGTATCAATTAACGCGGTGCCGTTTACGCCTAAAATACCAATTTTAAAAATTGGGCGGGAAAATCGACCCGAGCGACCCGCGCGATCGGTATCATTTGCCAGAAGGGCGACATTGACATCGTGATCATCGTTATACACCACCGAACATTTTCGTACGACAGTCTGAAGTGACAACAACATCATCACTTGAACCCGTCGAAACTATAACCGAACTAGGCAGCCCATTGAGTATATTTTATAGGGTGACCATGCCCTGGGTAACCATTCCCGTGTATTATTATTTTTTTGGAGCGAAGACTCCATTAATACGGCATTAGATATCTTATAGGGTAAATGTACCGATACCGTAATACCAGTACAATACATGTGATATATACATGAGATTTAATGGTGAATTTTATAATTTTTTTGGAGCGGAGCGAGCGAAGCGAGCGAAGCGAGCGAAGCTCCCATGGATCGACTCGAATGGACTTTGTAACAATGCGCAGATCTCAGCGAGTTCTCAACCGATTTTGGAAATTTTTGTTTTAAAATGCACAAATTAAATTTCGCTAGGTCGTGACGAAGAGAAAATTTCGAAAAAAAAAAAAAAAACTCCGCTCCAATCTATGGTGCAAGCTTAGCCGGTGGCTGACTCTGCATCGACCTAGTTATTATTATTTTGAGAGAGATTAGGTAATTGATAATAATATTAATAATTTTGTTGGAACAGACAGGAATTTTAATAAAAATAATTTAAACTTTAACTAAAAAATATTTCATTTGAAACAGTGACACTGGGATATGACGACAATTTTTTTATGGGGTGACCAACTAATTTTTGATAAATCCTTTTTAAAGTGTTTAAACTTAGTAACAAGTATTTAAATAAAACGATTTAAACGGATTATATCGCGTATATTAATTATTTGAGCCTCCCTGACGTTTCAGTACCTTTACAGATACCGTTGTCAAAGGTTGACTGAGAAAAACATAATTTTTCTCTGTCAAAGTTACTGGCTGCGCCGTTACTAATTGTATAATAATATATTATATATTTTTTGCATAACACTCATACACGCATAAACTTTTTAATACATACCTCAAACGAACTCACATTATTCATACTTGGCAACACACTTCCCTTCCCCCCCGCCGTCCTAAGAGCCAGGGGCAAGTTAAATTCCCTCCTAACGCGCGCGCGAGTGACTTTCGTTGTGAAAAATCCATTTCTAATTTAAAAACAATAATTGTGACCGTAATTCCGCTTAATCTGTGTCGTGAAGACAGTGGCAGTGTTCTTCGACGAACTGAAACGTAAAACTCAAAAATTGGAGGATGTGACCGGCATACCATCATACCAAGGTTAGTTCCTGGCTACTCCAAGTGTGGTCCTTCGAGCCGGATCCCGCTCAAACTCACAAAATACTCTATATTTCAACGTTATTCTATTATACGCATTATATATAAACAATACAGCATAATTATAACACGCAAACGCCGCACACAACACAAGCCAACTTTAATTTGCTCGCATCGCCTACAGTACTTATTATTTCCAAGTAAAATACTCTTAAAACGCAATAACTACGCATATACTCCCTATTTCATACGATATTTTCAGTAAAATAATTATATTTAAATTTTCTGGTTAGAATCTCATAGTCAATTTCGGCCGTTTGTTCCTTGCAAATTCTACCCACTATTGGCCGCCATATTTGTTCATTGCTACTTTCATTCAAATTTAATTTGTATTTTCATTTAAAATTGAAAATCAATTCATGTTTGAAACTCTAAAGTAAAAACGCATCCATTTGCCTACTAAAATGGATAGTAAGATTAAAAAGGGTGAAAGTTCCGATGACAGTCAAGTCATAATTAGTTTCCTCGAACAAAAACGACAATGTTTGTTTCAAATCATCCAGGAGGTTTACAACCTCAGTTTAAAGGTATCTGATTATGTCAACCGCACAAAGTTCCTCGCTAGAGTCCAATCCTTGGAAAAAACTCGTACAGAATATATAGATACAATTGACAAATTGTTTATTGAAAAACTTAAGGCTGAGCCCGAGGTACAGCAAAGCTATAGTATTCTCAATACATTTGATGAACTCTATTGCTACATAAAGCAAACTGAAACTAATCTGCGACAGGAGATAGATGATAAAAAGATAAATTCAAAGGTTAATATTAAATTGCCTTCGCTCACACTCACAAGTTTTGACGGATCGCCAAATAAATGGCCCGTGTTCTATGAGAACTTTCAAAGTGTTATACACACAAATACTCAGCTATCAAACAGTGAAAAGGTTCAGTACTTGATAGGTTGCCTGTCTGGAAAGGCTCTTAATGTTTGTGCTGGTATTTCTGCTACCGCAGACAATTATGAAATAATATGGAAGGCTCTTCTAACTAAATACCAAGATATTAGGGTACAAGCTTCTATGTATATAGAACAAATGCTACACCAAAAGCCTGGACAGTCTGTTGATAATATTCTGGACAATTTTTGCTCCGCAGAAGCTGCATTGCAACGCTTAAAAATTGATAACTTGTCAGATTTCATGATAACTCATATTGCATTAAGCAAGCTTGATAAAACAATGCTTGACTTATTCGAACAGTCATATAGACAGAAAGATATACCCACATTTAGTGATTTAAAAGAATTTTTGCTCGAACAAAGTAAACTGTCCATGCTGCATGCTCCATCCCGCTCTCAGCCAAGTACTACTAATCGCTCTCAATATAGTAAACCCGCACCAGTCGCACCACAAATAAGCAAAACAAAAGCATTTTGCACTCAAACTCAAAGTACTGATCCTCAGACTCAATATAAAAGTAATATCGCTCCGTCTCAATCTCCATGTAAGGTGTGTCAGTCTCCACTCTCTCATCCTTTGTTCAAATGTGAACAATTCTTAAAACAAGATACTCAGGTTCGCAATGATATTGTACGCCAACACTCATTCTGCATAAATTGCTTAGGCTTTCATCACATAAGTACATGTAAATCAAATAACAGATGTTCGGCTTGCAACCGCAAACATCATTCTTTGTTGCACTATGATAACAACTCAAATCATAGTTCCCGCGCATATGATCATAATCATAATAATGGTATTCGTAACCATGACAACGTTCCAAGCCGTGAGCGCACAGCGCTGCCCTCGCCGAGCGCCGCCGGGAGTCGTCCGTCTCACTCATTCTCGCATCAGTCTTCCGCGCCGTCTCACTCGCACTCGCACCAGTCTACCGCGACTCGTCAGCAGTTCGCGCATCCCGCTCTTACGCACTGAGAATACGCAACCACACCCGCCGATTTCGCGCTCGAATTTAAATAGTGATAACAACAACTGCGCGCTCTCAGTAACCGTCCCAGCGCTTAAGACAAGTAATGATACTACAGTATTGTTACCTACCGCGACTGTTAATGTTTTTAATAACGCAAAAGAAAACACTGTGCGCTTATTTTTAGATACCGGCTCTATGAGTAATTTTGTTACAAAATCCTGCTGCGATCGCTTAAATTTGAAAATTACACACGCACCTTCCGTTGTCAAAGGTATCGGTCAACTCGAAAATGTCTCACTCGGAATAACGCAATTCAAGATGTACTCTCGCTTCGATCCGCGCTGTTCTTACACAGTTTGCGCGCGAGTTATTGACACGATAACGGATCGTTTACCTAACGCTGAGATTGATACGCGAGAATTAGCTCACTTGCAAAATTTACCAATGGCTGATGAACAATATTACGCGCCTGGTGAAATAGATTGTTTGATAGGTAACGAATTATTCCCGCTTTTACTCGGATCGCAAAAATCGACCTCGCCGAACTCGTCGGTCGTAGGTATTGAAACTACGCTAGGATTCGTAGCTATGGGCAAAGTTGAATGCCTTTCGTACTCGTCGCTTAACGCAAACAAGCATGACGCAGAGAAATCTTTTTTCTGCCAAACAGAAGATATGTCGCTTAATCAATTAACGCAAAGGTTCTGGGAAATAGAAAGTGTTCCTGATAAAAAACATTTTAGTCCCGATGATGAAGCATGTGAAAAAATATTTCAATCTACCTACTCCCGCGATGACACCGGTAGATACATGGTGGAATTGCCTTTTAAACACCCGCCCTCTGAGTTAGGTCACTCTTACTCTATTGCAAAACGCCGCTTATCAAATCTTGAAAAGAAACTCGACTCTGATAATTTGCGCACTGATTACAACGCAACTATTCAGTCATACATTGACCAAGGATATTTGACTAAAGTTCAAAATGATTTTAAAGACGATCAATCGTACTATATGCCGCACAGAGCTGTTTATCGCCCCGAGAAAGAAACGTCAAAAACGCTGGATGCTGGTTGTAAAACCACATCATCGAAATCACTTAATGATTTATTATACACAGGTCCGATTTTGCATAACAACATATTTGATCTACTTCTCAACCTCCGCATGTATCCAATCGCGTTAAGCGCTGATATTGAAAAAATGTATTTTCAAGTGAAACTTTCTCCAAAGCACCAGTCATTTCAGCGAATCTTATTTAGATTCGACTCAAACGCTCCAATTGATATATACAAGTTTAACTGTGTGTGTTTCGGAGTTTCCAGCTTCCCGTTTCTCGCTTTACGTGTCGTGCGTCAGCTCGCCGCTGACAGCCGCAATTCTCATCCGCTCGCCGCTTATGAAGCTGAAAATCATATGTATGTTGACGACTACATCAGTTCAATCGATAATACAGATGACGCTGAAAATACTTACAAGGAAATGATCGCCATGTTTAAGTCAGGAGGTTTTAACTTAGTTAAATGGATCTCAAATGATACTCAATTCATGTCACGCATTCCCTCCGCTCATAAAAGTCCTCTCTTTGTCAAATTCGATGACGACCCTAACGCAGATACCAAGATTATAGGCATGCAATGGAAACCTACCGATGACAATTTCCATTTCAAAACAAATATAGATTTTCCAGAGATTTGTACCAAACGCTCGATTCTCTCAGTAACTGCTCGTCTGTTCGATCCAATCGGTGTATTAGCCCCTGTCGTCGCTTATATGAAGCTGCTCGTCCAGGAGTGCTGGAAACTTCATCTCGACTGGGATGATGAGGTTCCGGATTCCATTCTTACTAAATGGACCAAGTTTCATAACGAGCTCCCATGCCTAGCTGAAATTAAAATACCGCGCCATATTGGAATCACTTCCAACGCAAGAATAATACTCATAGGTTTCGCGGACGCTAGTCAGCAATGTTACGGTTCTGCCGTCTACGTACGAGTGGACACCGATGAAAACGCTAACGCCCATTCCGTCAGATTACTCACCTCAAAATCAAAGATTTCGACGCCGAACAAAACCCTCGCACGCCTAGAGCTCTGCGCCGCAGTTTTACTCGCCAAATTAATTGATTCGGTACGCACCGTCCTCGGCAAACGCTGTAACATAGACGAGATATACGCATTCTCAGACTCCACTGTTACTCTGACATGGATTCATTCGCCCGCTTATAAATATCACACATTCGTAGCTAATCGCATATCTCAAATAAATGAATACTTACCCGCGTCTCACTGGTTTCACGTACGTGGTACTGAAAATCCGTCTGACATTGTTTCTCGCCCTGTAACGCCGAAAGGATTAGTAAATAACACATTTTGGTTCCATGGTCCGCAGTGGTTGCTCAATCCTGTGAGCACCTGGCCTGTAAAAGAATATGGAAATTAGTGAGACTAAAAATATATCTTGTCATGTACAAATCACGGACACGACGGATGTCGCGCATCCCATTCACGTACTCGCAGAACGTTGCTCGACTTGGACCAAATTCATACGCGCACTCGTATATACACTTCGCTTCGCAAAATTTCTCGATACTCGAGGCGCTATAACAATTGATGATTTAGAAAAGGCAGAATTTTACGCAATACGCTACGCACAATCTGAGTATCTCTCTCACACAATTGACGCTCTTAAAAATAACAAAGCTTGCTCTAGCAAAGCTATTTTAAAGCTCAACCCTTTTATTAATTGACAACAAAGGTTTGCTGAGAGTAGGTGGCAGGCTTACGCATTCTTACTTGGATTTTAATCAAAAACATCCAATTTTACTGTCGGCCAAAGGTCGCATAGTTTCTCTTCTAGTTGACTATTATCATGCTACAAATTTGCACACAAGTCCCGCGTTGGTATTATCCCTAACTCGTCAAAAATATTGGATTCTCTCTGCCAGAAGTTTAATCCGGCACAGAGTTTACAAATGTAATTATGGTTTTAAAATAAAACCGCGCAACACGATCCCGCAAATGGGTGACCTCCCGGTTATTAGAGTCTCTCAAGTCAAGTCATTCGTCCATACTGCAGTTGATTACGCAGGACCTTTTTACGTCACTCATATACGTCGCCGTGGTGTGAAAAGCCATAAAGCGTATATTTGTTTGTTCGTGTGTCTCACGACTAAGGCTATACATTTAGAACTAGTTTCTGATCTCAGTACAGACTTATTTCTCGCCGCTTTCAAACGATTTATTGCACGCCGCGGTCCTGTCTCTATTCTTTATAGCGACGGAGGCACGAATTTTATGGGCTCTAAGCGCAAATTACATGAAATATACTCTTTAATACAGTCCACTGATTATAATAATTATATGAGTTATTATCTCACTCAACATAAAATTCAATTTCAACATAGTCCGCCATATGGCCCAAATTTTAACGGATTAAGCGAAACGAATGTAAAGTCAGTTAAAACTCACTTGTTCAAAGCTATCGGAAGTCAAATACTCACATATGAGGAATTGAACACAACCCTAGTACAGATTGAAGGCTTACTGAACAGCCGACCACTCTGTGTTCTTTCGTCAGATCCTTGTGATCCATCCGCTTTAACACCCAGTCATTTTCTGAATGTAACTCCTTTAAAATACTTGCCCGCAGAAAATATTGATCTCTCCCTCGCAGATAATAGACTCACTCGTTATCAATTGTTGAATAAAATTGTTCAAAGTTATTGGAAGCGATGGAGCATGGAGTATCTTACTTCTCTCCAACAACGCGAAAAATGGAATACGCCCTCAAATCCTGTGAGTGTGGGAACTGTTGTCATAATTAAAGAGGATAACGCGCATCCTATGTTTTGGCCTCTCGCTCTTGTCACAGAAGTTTTTCCTGGTAAAGATAATATCGTTCGCGTCGCTAGAGTCAAAACTCCTTCGGGAAGCTATATACGCCCTGTAACTCGGCTCTGCCCGTTACCAACTCAGTAGTTTTAACACTTTTAACCTCAATTGTATTAGTCTTAATTTTAAGAAGTTAAGTTACGTTTCAAAGTTTTTTTTCTTTATTTTAATGCAATGTAGAGGAAACCTCTAGGCCCCCCGAAGTTGGCTGCGCCGTTACTAATTGTATAATAATATATTATATATTTTTTGCATAACACTCATACACGCATAAACTTTTTAATACATACCTCAAACGAACTCACATTATTCATACTTGGCAACACACTTCCCTTCCCCCCCGCCGTCCTAAGAGCCAGGGGCAAGTTAAATTCCCTCCTAACGCGCGCGCGAGTGACTTTCGTTGTGAAAAATCCATTTCTAATTTAAAAACAATAATTGTGACCGTAATTCCGCTTAATCTGTGTCGTGAAGACAGTGGCAGTGTTCTTCGACGAACTGAAACGTAAAACTCAAAAATTGGAGGATGTGACCGGCATACCATCATACCAAGGTTAGTTCCTGGCTACTCCAGTTACATTTGTGCAAACTACCCATTTTATAAATATTAATTTCAAAATAAAGGTGTTTATACATGCCAGATGGGCCTAATGTGTAAAGACAGTTACACATGTGCCAGAAGGGCATTTATTATTTTATTTAAAATATCTACCAGCGGTTCACTATAAGGCTTACTGAGGAGAAAGAACCGCCAAAAAAAACTCCCAGATTGCCTTATTTATTACTATAAAATACAAAAACTCTACATATACTACTTTTAACACTAATTTGTTTTACACCGTTCGAGGCCCAAGGTTTCCAGTCTTGTGTCTTGCTTGATCCTTGATAAGATGTACAACAGGATCCCAAGCCGGTGGTAATGACAAACCATCTTCTCTATTGAAATTGGGATATTTTTTGATTTCAATAGCCTCGCGCAACATTCTGGGAAAATATCGTTTCTCTCTGGCAAGGATTGAAGTGTTATCAAACTTAATTGAATGGTTTGGTTTGTCCATAACATGCTCGCAGACTGCAGACCTGTTGCAACGACGGTGCTTGACATCGGCTACATGCTCCTTAACCCGTGTAGCTATACTACGTTTCGTTTGGCCAATGTATGACAGACCACACTCGCAGTCCAGCTTGTAAACACCAGCACTCTGCAGAGGGACGCTACACTTCACGGGCCTCAGGTATTGAGACATCTTCTTCATCGGCTTGAAATATGTTTTAATGGAAGCCCGTTTCAAGATGTTTCCAATCCTATCCGTGACCCCTTTCACATATGGCAGGACCGCAGGTTTACGCTCGACTGTAGGAGTCTTCACACGGGGTTTCTGGTTGAGGCGTGGTATCTTGAGCCCATTGGCCCAAAGCGCACGCTTGACATGCTGGAGTTCATCAGTCAAATGTTGGTCGTCACAGATTCCCTTGGCTCTCTGAAACAAAGATTTACCCACTGTAGCAAGTTGACTAGGATGGTGATGTGATTTGCCATTTAAATACCTATCAGTGTGAGTAGGCTTCCTATAAACAGTATGACCTATTGTATTATCAGACCTTCTCAACACACTGACATCTAAGAAGGCTAGTGAATTGTCATTTTCTAACTCCATTGTAAACTTTATTTTCTCATGAATGGAGTTTAAATGGCCTAGGAAAACTGAAACACTAGATTTAGGTAAAATAGTAAAGGTATCATCTACGTATCTTTTAAAGATCCTCGGCTTGACAGGTGACGATGAGAGTGCTTTCTCCTCGATGTCCTCCATGAAGATATCGGCGACAACAGGAGATACTGGAGACCCCATAGCCACACCATCCACTTGCACGTAGAATTCACCGTTCCATAGCATATAGCCAGATGTAAGGCAGTGTTCTAATAATTCAGCATATTCCATTGCCATATTCTGTTCACGTAGCCTCCTCCTCACAATATTGATGCAATCCTGTACTGGTAGGCATGTAAAGATACTTTAAGAAGAAGATACTTTGTGAAGATGAGGAGAGATTCCTAAACAGGAAACACTATCACTCTTTAAACGTGCAAATGGTAAGTTATTTTTTAATTCTAAAACAATGGAAAGTACCCTATAAATTGTTATTTCCTGAGTGTTGAAATATCTGTTTTTTGCGGCATAAACGGCCGTATCTTTTTTTTACGTTAACTTAGAAGTTTGATTTTTTTACGGCTTTTTTAAGCTTGAGGGCATGTAGATCCGAGAATCATCATGGGCCTTTACATATTTATCACAAGAATATATGGAGCGTTTAGACCTGCGTATTAGAGATGCGCAGAATGTGCCATTAAAGTGAAAAGAGTGATATGTGTCTTTAGCTCATCGAGATATGTATCACTCTTTTAGCTCATTTAGCTCAGTAGATCTTTAGACTATATCGTTCACGAGTGAGAAGAGAACTAGAGATGTCGATCAATCAGATTCACGGCAGCATGGCAACATTCCTTTCATGAGCGAGAGAGAGTGAGTAATACTGATATGATAGATGATATACTGAGCTACTTGAATCTTCAGTGAGCGAAAGAGCTAGTGAGCTAAACCAAATGATACAGCTCGTTTGAATGACTCACTCGTAAGCACATCTCTACTGCGTATACCTATAGAAATTTTGAGACAAACCCGCGAAGTCTAACAGCTCACAGAGCCACCAGAATAGTATTTCTTTCAAATCGGATGTTTTTCATATCGTGGAATTTTAGGGTTCCGTACCTCAAAAAGAAATAAAAACGGAACCCTTATAGGATAACTTTGTTGTCCATACGCCCGTCTGTCTGTCTGTCTAAACTCTTTATCTCGGGAGCGCGTAGAGGTATCGAGTTGAAATTAAAACCGAATACTCAGGGCTACAGTCTCTTGAAACTGTGAAAATTGTACCTAATTTCAAATCGTAATCCCAATTTCAGATTTCTGATGAACTTAACCTGATTTTAAATGTGGACGCGTCGTATGGGGGAGCGACGCATGACTCCTTCATTTTCCAAAATGGTGACATCAGGGAGCACTTTGAGGACCTTAGTACGCGTGAAACCGCTGTTTTATTAGGTATGTAAGTGATTAACAAAATCGTTTTGGAAAACTATATGAAGTACAGTAGCGGCAAAAAAAACTATCATACTTATTGAAATATTTTAACTTCAGTCGAATTGGATTCAAGGATAAGATCCGAATGAATATTGCCAATATTGTAGTTGCAAGTATTAACTGAACGGCAAATTAGTGTAAAAACGCGTTTTTTTAAGACGACGCAGAATGTCGACAATGTTTTTTTAAATAACATTTTGTATAAAAAATTGATGTTTAATTGGTTAATAAATAAATTTTAGGTCAGTACTTTGTTATATCGCCGTTTGCAATTGTAAAAGTTAGGCATTCTCTTCATAAAAGGGTTCTGATACCAGTCATATTTCTGAATTATACACTGCAAACCTAATCTAAGATGCAAGGAGGCAATAAAACAAAAGTAATAAATAGTACTCAACACCGAAATTATTTACCGCCCCGGGGCGTAATATACGACTTACCGCCCTTTTTTCTAGCATGTAAACCCTTGTTTACGTGATGAAAATTATTTTTTATCACTTTTGGTATTGACTACTACTACTTTTGTTTTATTTCCTCCAAAGTGTGATGACAACGTCGTACGTGACTCTGGTGTAAAGGAATTCCAAACTCGTGTCATTAAAGCTCGCTTTCGGCTTCGGGCTTCTAATAGACACTCGTTTGTAATTCCTCGTTTACCACCCTTGTTACGTTATGTGCTAATACGCAGGTGATTCCGGTTACGCCTTGATGACGCCCGCGGACGGCGCCGCGGAGCACTCGCCCGAGGGCCGCTACAACGTCATCCAGAAGAGGGCTCGCTGCACCATCGAGCGGACTTTTGGAATACTAAAAGGTAAATTAGTGGGCAATTGATAACACGCTTTTATTGTTTTTTTTTTTTTTTCATTTAGCAGGCGTATTTTAATTCGATAGCATTGATTAAAAAAATATACGACATATTAAATTTTTAAAGCTGGATGTACTAAACTCACTAATATAATCATCAGCTACGCAATGAGACAATTCAAAGTTCTTCCAAAGTGTTATGTATATACACCGTTAACCGTTCATATGCAATAAACGTTAGTCAATACCGGATGTTGCCGCGCCTACCCTAAGATATCTTAGGGTACCTATAACACAAAGCTATAAGATTTTGAGGGGTTAAATTCAACTCGCATCTTAACTTCGATTATAAAATTCACTCACTCATTGGCTTGGCTTCAAACAATTGCACATGAGCAAAAATAGGGATGCTATTAAATTATTGTACACTCAAGGATTGAGACTAGTGCGTGTATAATGTTAATGGTAATGGTAAAGTAACGAATCTGTAATCTTCACAAATTAGGTTTATTTTACCATGAAGGCGAAGACTTCACTCACTTTGGAAACGTACAATTTTTTAAAAGGACGTTGGAGATGTCTGCTCGCCGCTCGACAGCTCTACTACGACCCCGAGATGGCCGGAAAAATAGTAGTCGCCTGCAGCGTGCTGCACAACATGTGCGTCACGTCGCGCCTCGAGCCCGTCGAGCTCACGGAGGAGGAGCTGGAGGAGGAGCTCCGCCTGCAGCCCGCCGTGCTGCACAACATGTGCGTCACGTCGCGCCTCGAGCCCGTCGAGCTCACGGAGGAGGAGCTGGAGGAGGAGCTCCGCCTGCAGCCCGCCGTGCTGCACAACATGTGCGTCACGTCGCGCCTCGAGCCCGTCGAGCTCACGGAGGAGGAGCTGGAGGAGGAGCTCCGCCTGCAGCCCGCCGTGCTGCACAACATGTGCGTCACGTCGCGCCTCGAGCCCGTCGAGCTCACGGAGGAGGAGCTGGAGGAGGAGCTCCGCCTGCAGCCCGCCGTGCTGCACAACATGTGCGTCACGTCGCGCCTCGAGCCCGTCGAGCTCACGGAGGAGGAGCTGGAGGAGGAGCTCCGCCTGCAGCCCGCCGTGCTGCACAACATGTGCGTCACGTCGCGCCTCGAGCCCGTCGAGCTCACGGAGGAGGAGCTGGAGGAGGAGCTCCGCCTGCAGCCCGCCGTGCTGCACAACATGTGCGTCACGTCGCGCCTCGAGCCCGTCGAGCTCACGGAGGAGGAGCTGGAGGAGGAGCTCCGCCTGCAGCCCGCCGTGCTGCACAACATGTGCGTCACGTCGCGCCTCGAGCCCGTCGAGCTCACGGAGGAGGAGCTGGAGGAGGAGCTCCGCCTGCAGCCCGCCGTGCTGCACAACATGTGCGTCACGTCGCGCCTCGAGCCCGTCGAGCTCACGGAGGAGGAGCTGGAGGAGGAGCTCCGCCTGCAGCCCGCCGTGCTGCACAACATGTGCGTCACGTCGCGCCTCGAGCCCGTCGAGCTCACGGAGGAGGAGCTGGAGGAGGAGCTCCGCCTGCAGCCCGCCGTGCTGCACAACATGTGCGTCACGTCGCGCCTCGAGCCCGTCGAGCTCACGGAGGAGGAGCTGGAGGAGGAGCTCCGCCTGCAGCCCGCCGTGCTGCGCCCGCGCCGCCCGCGGGGCGCCGGCGCGCTGTCGGCGGCCGAGGCTCTGCAACGCGGACGCCAGGCCCGCAACCGACTTATACAACTCTTGTATAGGAATTAAACGCTTAAATAGTGAATAAGGCATTATTTTTAAGTATAACATTGGACAGTAATTTGCAATGGAGTCCACATATAGCAGTGCTTGCAGGTAAATTAAGTTCAGCGGCATACGCTGTTAGGAAAATTAAACCATTGAGTAATGTTGATACAGCTCGCTTAGCATAGTCATTTTCATAGTGTATTCTGGTTTGAGGCAAAGCAGCTGACATTCAGACTATATTTGTGCTACAAAAAGAGCGATTCGTTCTATATATAACCTAAATTCTCGTGACTCCTTAAGAGACATTTTTAAAGACATAAACATCTTAACTGTAGCGTCCCAATATATTTATGAAAGTATTATGTATGTTATTAAGAACCTAAACACATTTACAAAAAAAAATCCGATGTCCACAATTTTAACACTAGAAATAAAATTAAAATTGCTATATTAAGGGACGGAAGGAGAGAGGGCGCTAGTGTGCTGCCGTTAACTTCGATCTCTTATTAAAACATTGTTTATATCTGGAAAAATACGTATTATAATACAAACAAACTGTGTAATTATTGTGGAAGTGATAAATAACGTTATACGTTGTGGATAGTGCAATAGCTAAACAATATAAAACGTAATAAGCCGATGAAGACTTCTCAAATTAATAGACAATTTTACTAGTTACCATCGCAAAAATGCAAAACCAGTGTTTAAATAACTCTAATGTGTTTAAAGTGGACATAGTGGCGTGTTAATATTATATAAATATTGAACTTTTTGAACTCATAACCTATTCATAAATAAACAAAAGTGCACACTCATTAGCAACAGTGTTTTTGATAACAGCGCCATCTACTTCACATGTTGCAAATTTCAACGCCGACAACTGCACTACGGCGCATAGACCGATCAAGATAATATCAGTCTTATAGAGCCGGCCTCGCATTTCGTGCAGATTACCATAGAGGACGCCACTAGTACCAACAACAATATGGAACAGCTTCAAAAATTAATAATTGAGTTGAAAACCGAGTTCAACAACAAATTTACATCAATAGAAACACAACTGTCGCAAATTCCACATTTAAAGGAACAAATAAGCTCAAATATCACTTCTCACATAGATGTAAAATTCGACGAACTAAACACAGACTTGACAAAAATACGGTCTCAGTTAGATGAGCAAGAGAACAGGTTATATGTACTGGAAAAAAACAGTGTACAAAGAAATCTCGTGTTTTTCGGGGTCGAAGAAACGGAGAAATCATATTTCCAGCTACAAAACAAAATAATTGCTATAGTTAACAACAAAATTAAAGTACCTATAATGGAGCTGGAAGTGCAAGCAGTAAGAAGAGTTGGCAAAAAAGGAGAAAGACCACGACCCATCTCGGTCACGTTCAGTACTCTTGGGAAAAAGATAAAAATTCTCAAAAATAAAAGCAACTTGGAGGCATCTAATATTTACATAAAAGAAGAGTTTCCAGCAAAAATATTAAAAGTGAGGGAAGAGTTAAAACCAAAAGTACAAGAGGAAATTGAGAAAGGCAACACGGCTTTTATTATGTACGACAAGCTAGTCATCAAAGAGAAAAAAAATGAAACTGGCAAACATAAAAGACAACTACCGGTCTCTCCGTCAGAATCAACTTCTACTTTGAGTACTACACTTACACCGCAACCAACTCAGGAACACCAAATTGTGCAATCAAATAAAAAGTACAAAACGCAAAATTCTATTATGTCATACGTTGTCACAAGAAACGAAGAAGCATGAGAATTACAGGCCCCCTCCACAACCACCTTCAAGGAACCCTCAAATGATAAACTACATAAAAATAGAAATCTCCCAGTACGGGCGGTCACCGCGGGAGATCAAGACCAAAACCCTCCATCCTACCAAGACACCATGACTAACGACAGCCGCTTACGGACACCGACCTATAGCGTAAAATCACCATCTCTCTTAACAAAACGAAACGATAAACAAAAATCCGCAGTATCGTCCAGTACGGGTGGTCACTGCGCGAATATTAGACAGAATGCCTTCGCCAAAGTAAAGATATACATAAGCACACTCAATGTAAGATCATTAGTTGGCACAGGCCGCCAAGACGAACTGGAGCACTCCTTGAAAAATATAAAATGGGACATCTTAGGAATGTCAGAAATTAAAAAAGAAGGCACTATTATTTCTGAACACGAAAAATACATAATGATGTACACTGGCAAAAAAAAAACGGAAGAAATGGAGTCGGCTTCATGGTAAAAAGAGAGCTGAAACAAAACATAACTAGCTTCAAACCAATATCTGACAGAGTTGCTAGACTAGACATATATTTAGAAAACAAAACTATTAACATAATTCAGACCTACGCACCTACGGAAAAAGCTCTTGAGGAAGAAGTGGTTTCATTTTATAGAGATATACGCTCAGCTTTAGAAAATACGAGTTATAATGTAATTTTAATGGGTGACTTCAATGCCAAAATTGGACACTCTACACCAGACGATAGAGCAGTCATTGGTCCGTGGGGGTATGGCAAACGAAATGAGAGAGGCAAAACTCTAATCAACTTCTGCTTAGAACATGAACTCTACATACTCAACACCCACTTTAAGAAGAAGCCCAAGCAGAAATGGACGTGGAAGTCGCCAGATGGAAAAACAGTTAATGAAATCGACTTCATAATAACCAAAAAGAATAGAGCAACTCATATTGAAAATGTAGAGGTATTAAATACCACCCACCCCACAGACCACCGATTGGTACGAGCTACTTACACGCTACAAACATTTAACAAAAAATCAAGAAAAACATTCAACAATAAAAGAAATCAGGACTTTAACCCCATAGAACAGGAATCCCTTAAACATATTTTTTCAGAAGAGTTTTCCCCTCACGAACACGCTACAGTACAAGAAACTTACACCACCTTAACAGAAACAATAAAAAAATGTGTGAATAAATTACCAAACATACAAAAAACATATAAAAAGGACAAGATAATAACCGATGACATTAAGGATTTAATTTTGGAACGAACTATTTTAAAAGACAAGACAACACAACGAACTAAAAAAGAAAGGAAAAGACTGAAATCGCTCTACCCAAAAATCAGGAAAAAAATTAAAAGAAATAAATTACACTTTAGAACGAATATTATCAAAGAGGAACTAGAAAAAAGAAGCTCTGCTAAACGAGCCAACAAAAGACTTAAACAATTTAAACTCTGGATACCATCTTTAATGGACGAAGAAAGACAAACACATACAAATCGAAGGGATATTCTAAAAATAGCTACTAACTTTTATCAAAAGCTCTATCAGGCTCAACAGACTACCGAGATCAGAACACGTGCAGTTTGTACAAGTGACGTACCACCACTTCTAGTACAGAGCGAAATACGCTACGCTATTAAGTCTCTAAAAACAATGAAGAGCCCAGGCCAAGACGGCATAACTAATGACATCATCAAAGCCATACAAGAACCTTTAACACCGATACTGACAGAACTATTTAATAAAATTATCTGCGAAGAAACTATTCCGGAAGACTGGGAAACTTCAATAATTACTATTTTATATAAAAAAGGCGACCCACTAAACATTAATAATTACCGCCCGATAAGCCTTTTGCAGTCAACGTATAAGCTTTTCACAAATATTATACTGAACAGAATAAAACAAACCCTAGACTTTGAACAGCCAATCGAACAAGCAGGTTTTAGACGTAACTACTCTACGATAGACCATATCTTCACATTACAGCAAGTTATTGAAAAATACAGAGAATATGGAAAACGACTCTACTTGGCATTCATAGACTTCTCTAAAGCCTTCGACTCTATCTCACATGAAACTCTATGGAAAGCGTTGGCAGAGCAGGGCGTACATGTCAAATACATAAATATATTACAAGAAATATATGGGAAAAGCAAGGCCGTTGTTAAGCTAGAAAGAAAAGCCAACATACTACTCAGTCTACCAATCAGCTCGTTGATGTAAAGATTAAACATCAGCTTAGGCGACGTAATGCCCCCCTGCCTCACTCCACATTCCAATTTAAACTCTTTGGATAAAGCATTGTCCCACCTAACCTGATTTACCTGATTGCGGTACCAGTATTCAAAAATGTTTACATACTCTATAGGTATACCTGTTTCCCTCAGTTTTGGCCAGAGTATGTCATAGTCAACGCGATCAAACGCTTTAGATAGGTCGAGGAAACAGGCATACACAGGAGTTTTTCTATCCGTATAATACCCGACAGTATGCTTCAGACAGAAAATAGCGCTTTCAGTCGATAGTCCGGCCCGAAAGCCGAACTGAGCGTCGTGTAACTTTATATACTTTTCAAGTACAGAGTCCAGCATACTGTCGAGTATTTTCGCCACCGTGGTAGCCAGGGATATTGGCCGATAATTGGTTTTATCAGCCAGGTCCCCAGTTTTGTTTTTAACTACTAGTACCACAATCGTTCTCATAAGAGCCTCAGGTAAGTGGGAATGACACATACACAAGTTAAACAGCAATGACAGAACACGTGGCAAATGAGGTCCCGCATATTTAAAGATCTTTATTATTTCTTGATAAATAATGATCTTTATTCTACAAGTAGGCCACAAGGGCACTTTTACATGTCTGAGTCTACCGGCATTTCACAAAATGAAACCAGGTTAGGTTAGGTTAGGTTAGGTTAGGTTGAGGTTTTTGAAAGGGTGCTTTTGTGAGGATAATAGTGAAATTTGGAACGTAAATAGAAACGAATTTTTGCTATCTTATACTGACTTGCTTTCTTCAATAAACTCGCGACTTGGCTTTCATTTTTGGATTTTTCGATTTTGGCTTTACGGACTTTTTGTGAGCGTTTTTTCTGTGTCTTATTAAATTCATTTCTTCTTTTTGGTTTACTTTTCTTTGTTTTTATTTCTTGCATAAATTTCTACTCCGCGTTTACTATCCGTCGCCGTTTAGTTGATAATTTTTGGACATCCCGTTCCAAAGTTATTCAGCTTTTACGGCGGGCGTTTTTTAAACCGCGGAGTTTTGAAACTTTTGCAAAAAATCTTGTAAAAATTGTATCTTTCTCTTCTTTTCTTTTTCTTAACTGTTTTTTCACTGGTAAATTTCTTCCGTCGATCTTCTATCGATTTGTTTTGGCTACATATTTTTAGGACCTTCCGTCCTAAAGATATTTTGAATTTTCACTTTACTATTTTTTTCCATCAGGCGCTGCGAACTTTTTCTTAACTTTGTTTTCTTTTTTCAAAAATTGTAGCGTCTGATCCATTAGAGTCTCTGAGTTTTAGTTTGGGTAGTGCGTAGGGGGTGTTGAGGGCTACCCATTGACACCTCAAACGTATTTTTAGCTTTTAAGGGGGGGGAAAAAACTTAAGAAACGCCGGAAAATTCCTTAAGTTTGTCAATTTGGTTCGACTCGCTCTTGACCGTTTTTTCGGAAGGAACGGTTTTCCTTCCGATTTTGAGCGGTGGGGAGTGTTTTTGGCTGGGTTGGCAACTATAAAAGGCGAAACTCTTCGGACAATGGGGGATTCAGCCCCGGACGAAGATGGGGGAGGGGGGAATAAGGTGGGGATGGTCCTGAGGTACAGGGACATCGGTCCTGCTCCCGGACCCAGAGCGGAGCGCAGGAATATGGAGGACAGGCGTAGTGCCGAGGGGTCCACCAATGGGGGGAAAAGGGGGGGGAAAAGGGGGGGAAAGGGGGGCAAGAATTTTTCGCCGAAAATCGTGTCTCCTGACATTGAGGAGTCGGACGTCGGTGCTTCGGCCTCCGATATAGAGGGGGCTCGGGATGAAGAGCAAGCAGGGACCTCGGGTCTAAAGCGGAACAGGAGCCCTGTCAACCCTGTCAACTCCGATAGCGATTCGGACGAGCTGGAATGTGGCAGAGGAGCCAAAGTCGGCTCCAGTCACCGAGGTCGCCACCTTGCGTCAAAGGGAGCTTACGCAGGGCTTAGCGCGGCCAAGGCGAAGCTCAAGGCTGCGGAATTCGAGGAATTCGAGAGGGAGGCCGACAGAGCTTCGGCTTACCTGGTGAATCCCCCGGAACGCACTATGCGATCGGACCGGGCACGGAGGAGCGCGTCAAGGGATAGAAGCCCAGTGCGGGGGGCACCCAGCGAGGCGTCGGAGGACTGCACTGAGGCTCTGGAGAGGTGCGCCAAGGCCGTTTTAGCCGAGGTGCAGAGGTCGGGCAACCTCAAGGGAGAGGTCCAAGGCCGCATGAAGGATGCCTGCCTTGAGATCCTGGAGGTTGCTGGCCAAATGAAGACCACGGTGGAAGCGGAGGAGATCCGCAAACTAAAACTGGATAACCAGAGGATGCGCAAGCATATCGCGGACCTGCGGATGGAGGCCAAGGCGCTCCGGACCGCCTTCTCCGAACGAGAGGTGCAGGCGCCTAAGGAAATAGTCGCCCAGGACACGAATCTGGCGGACCTCCTCGAGGACCTAAAGAGAGACCTATTCGTGTCCATAGGCGACATGGTCAACGTCCGCATAGGAGAGTTGGAGCGCAGACTCCCGGCGGAGCCCATCCTCCGACCTCCACTGGCGGGGGACAAAAAGGCTGCGGCTGCTGCTGCTGCGGCTGCCACTGCGGATCCCCCCGCAACAAGCAGCCGAACCACGAAGGGCTCAAAAGAACAACGCGTGGTGAAGCCCCAACAGGCCCCGGTACCGGCACCACGAGTGGCTCCGGCCAAATCTCTGCCGCCGCGTTCGGCTGGGAAGAACCCGGGATCACCGGCGAAAGAGGCGGCCCAGCACCTATCCCAGGCCCAGCCCGTCATCCCTGCCCCAAACACTTGGTCGCTGGTGGTGAGGAAGGGGAAAAAGCCCACCTCATCCCAGGTAACGGTCACCCCGAAGGTGGCTCCTGCTCTACCTCCGAAGCCGAAGAAGTTCACCGCCCCAAAGTCCGCTGCGGTGGTGGTGACCCTCAAGGAAGGGGCAAATACCGACTATAAAACGGTTATGGGGAAGGCCACCACCATAAAATTGGCGGAGCTGGGCATCGAGAGTGTGAATGTCAGGAGTACGGCGGCCGGTGCTCGCCTCATCGAGGTCCCTGGGGCGGACAGCGGGGCTACAGCCGACAACTTGGCTGAAAAATTAAAGAGCCTAATTGGCGAAGTGGCGGACATCCACAGACCCGTCAAGACGGCGGACATACGGATCTCTGGTTTCGGTGAAGCTGTATCGCCGGAAGCCGTAAAGGCAGCTATTGCTGAAAAGGGGGCTTGCCCACCCGATCAGATTCGGATGGGCAGGATCCGGCTGGCACCGAACCAGACCGGGTCTGTGATAGCCGTATGCCCGGTAGAGACCGCCAACGCGGTGGTGGCCGCTGGGCGGCTACAGGTAGGGTGGACGATGGCCCGAGTGGAGGCCCTAGACCCTCTACCGATGAGGTGTTACAGGTGTATGGGGATTGGCCACACCCGTGCACTCTGTCCCTCACCGGTGGACAGGAGTGGCCTCTGCCATCGCTGCGGGAAAAATGGGCACACCACAAGGGAGTGCGAAGCCGAAAAGCCGTGGTGCTCTGTGTGCCACCACGCGAAACTTGCGGCCGGTCACGTGATGGGGGGACCCTCGTGCACCCCCCCATTCACAAGGGGGAAAATGGCCACTGCCAGGCCCCAGGCAACTGGAAAACCCCAGACTGCCCCGCCGAAAGACACAATGAGGTCAAATGGGGAGGGACTAAATAAAATGGACCACTAATGCCAGCACAACCTCAACAAAAAATTTGGGAAGTGCTGCAGAGCAACCTGAACCACTCCGCCCGAGCTCAAGATTTACTCTTGCAGCACATGGCGGAGTGGGGCATTAGTGTTGCCATCATAGCGGAACCATATTTTGTTCCTCCCCAGCCCAACTGGGTCGGGGACGCGGACGGGCTGGTGGCAATGGTGACCCCACCCATGGGAGACCACCCCCCACTCGCCAAAACCGAGGGCGGCTCCGGCTACGCAGCGGCCAAATGGGGAGACACGGTACTCGTGGCAGTGTACTTCTCCCCTAACAGGCCGCTGGCGGATTTCGAGCGCTACCTCGGTAGGCTCACGGGGGTGGTCGCAAGAGCGGCGCCGTCACCGGTGGTGGTGTTGGGGGACCTTAACGCCAAATGCAGAGCGTGGGGTTCCCCGGCCACAGACCCCAGGGGCCAGGCCCTCTGGGAGTGGACGGTGCGGTCCGGACTGGTGGCAATGAACAGGGGCACCGAGCACACCTGTGTCCGCCGGCAGGGGGGGTCTATAGTGGACATCACTTTCGCCTCCCCTGCGATTGCGGACAGGTTGTCCGACTGGCGGGTCCTGGTGGACACGGAGACCCTCTCCGACCACAGGTACATTCGGATGAGGGTCTCCAAGTCGATGACAGCTCCGGCGCAGGACCCTGCGGTGCCAGTGGGACGTGCTCGGTTCCCCAGGTGGAGCCTCGCCACCCTGGACCGGGACATGGCGGAGGAGGCGGCGATGGTCGAGGTTTGGCGAGCACCACCACCGGACCGGACGGCGGATGTTGAGGAGAGGGCTGTGCAATTTCGGGCGTCACTCACCTCGGTGTGTGACGCCGCCATGCGCAGGGTGGGGCGGCCGCCTGCGAAAACCCGAGTGTACTGGTGGACGGAGGAGGTTGCGGCCCTCCGTCTCACCTGTAACACGGCCAGACGGGCTTACACTCGGTGCAGGCGGCGAAGACAGCACACGGCGGAGGAGGAAGGGCTCCTCCATGAGGCTCTTCGGCTGGCGAAGGAGGCGCTGTCGACGGCCATCGCAAGGGCCAAGGACTCAGCCTATGAGGAGTTCCTGGCGACGCTGGACAGGGATCCATGGGGGCGACCATACAAGGTGGTACGCAACAAAATGCGCCACGCCCCCGGTATGGATTCCCTGGAGCCGGAACTCCTCGGCAGGGTGGTTGAGGGCCTGTTCCCGGCAGCGCCGGACTTTGTCCCGCCCTGCATGATGGCCCCCGCGGAGGAGCCACTGGAACCGGATGCGGTCCCTCCAGTGACGGACGGCGAGCTGGGGTTCACCATCCACCGGCTGCGGGGCTGTAAAAAGGCCCCTGGCCCGGACGGCGTACCTGGCCGCATCTTGCCGGTGGCACTAAAGCACCTCGGAGACCGCCTAAAAGACCTTTACGACGATTGTCTAGAGGCAGGGCGGTTTCCGAGATGCTGGAAGGAGGGGAGGCTGTGCCTCCTCCGCAAAAACAATCGGCCGGCAGACTCCCCTTCGGGGTGGAGGCCCATTGTGCTGTTGGACGAATCCGGGAAGATGTTCGAGCGCATCATCGCTTCCCGGATCGTCCAACACCTGGAGAGCACAGGGCCAAACGTGTCAGACCGCCAGTTCGGTTTTCGAACTGGGCGGTCGACCATGGACGCGCTTGGCGCCCTACGGGCATTCTCTGATTATGCTGCGGGGCGGGGGGAGGGAGTAGTGGCGGTGTCACTCGACATCGCCAACGCGTTCGGCTCCCTCCCGTACACGGTAATAATCGAGGCACTCCGCTATCATGGAGTGCCTCGGTACCTGAGGCGGATCATAGAGCACTACCTCTCGCAACGGGTAGTGCTCTATGAGGCACAAAATGGGCGGCGCCACGAAAGGGTTATGACATGCGGAGTCCCCCAGGGCTCCGTGCTCGGACCCCTCCTCTGGAACGTAGGTTTTGATTGGGCGATCAGAGGGGTCCTGCTCCCCCGGATGACCGTCATCTGCTATGCAGATGACACGATGGTGGCCGTCCGGGGAGCGGAGCTGGAGGAGGCCCTGCGGAGGGCAGCGGTAGCGGCGGACCTCATGACCTACCGAATTGGCCTACTGGGGCTGAGGGTGGCGCTGCCCAAAACTGACGCCATCGTTTTTGGGGGAAGGGGCTGGCGGTTGCCGGCTGCAGCGGCGATACCTGTGGGAGGGGAAGCGGTCCGGGTGAAGCCAAGTATTAAATACCTGGGCATTCACCTGGACCGCAAATGGGATTTCGGGGAGCATTTTGCCCAACTTGCTCCCCGAATAGTGGCGGCAGCGTCAGCCCTAGGCAGGCTACTGCCTAACGTGGGGGGGCCTAGCATGGCGTGCCGCCGCCTGTATGCGGGGGTGGCCCGAAGCATGGCCCTGTATGGTGCGCCGATCTGGGCGGATCGGCTCAGTGCCACCAACAGGGCCCGCCTCCGGGCCCCACAGAGAGTGGTCGCCACCCGGATCATCCGGGGCTATTGCACGGTGTCGTGGGCGGCGGCGTGCGCCCTAGCGAGCACCACGCCCTGGGAGCTGGATGCCCAGGTGCTCGCAGAGGCGCACCGGGAGCGGGTGAGGCGCAGGGCGCTCAACGAGTTCCCCGCTCCCGAGGAATTAAGGGAGGAGCGCCGCCAGGCGCAACGCCGTGCAAGGGAGAGATGGAGAGAGGACCTGGAGGAGTCCCCCTATGGAGTCCGCACCATAGGGGCACTCCTCCCGTCATTCTCCGAATGGCTGGAGAGGGCGCACGGCATCATCGGGTTTAGGCTGGCGCAGGTAATGACCGGACACGGGTGCTTCGGTCATTACCTGCACCGAATTGGGAGGGAGGCCAGCCCGATGTGCCACGAGTGCGGCGACCCGGACGACACCGCCCAGCACACCCTTGAGGTGTGCAGTCGCTGGGACGGTGAGCGCCGCACTCTAGTGCGCGCCCTCGGAGTGGGGGATCTCTCGCTCCACAGTGTCGTGGCGGCCATGCTGGGGAGCGAGAGATCGTGGGAGGCGGTGGCCTCCTTCTGTGAGTCAGTCATCTCACAGAAGGAGGCCTCGGAACGGGAGCGCGAAGAGAGGGCGGATGCGCTCCCGATCCGGCGTAGACGGTTGGGGCGGAGGCGGGCACAATATGCTGCTCGCCAAAACCCCTAGTGGAGTTCGTGGGTTAGGGGCCCACGAAATAGACTCCACACGTCTGGGGGAGGGATCGTAGCGTATTCCGATCCCTCCCTCCTTTGGCGCGGGAGCCCTGGCAGCAGCCAGGGCAGCCGGGGGGCGTCGTGGTAGAATGTTCGCGACCCCATGGCGCCCCCACAAACGGCAGTGCGGAGAAACGCCGGTGTGGTTTTAGTGGGTATGCCCCTCCTAATGAGGGGTGAGTCCCACATAACCCCCCACCTTGGCTTCCCTAGCCTCGGGGGGTATGCGTAATGCATTTCCACACCGTCAAAAAAAAAAAAAAAAAAAAAAAAAAAAAAAAAAAAAAAAAAAAAAAGGTTAGGTTAGGTTAGGTTAGGTTAGGTTAGGTTAGGTTAGGTTAGGTTAGGTTAGGTTTTTTTTTTTTTTTTTTTTTTTTTTTTTTTTTTTTTTTTTATACAATCTACCTCCAACGTAATCGGAGCCTATGTGAACAGTTTCTCATTCATACCAGTTCTCGCTAATTTGCTGCTCGTACTTCCATGCTTCATACAGTTCTTTCTTTCATTCATCATCTTTCTCGCTTTGTGGTTGGGATTACCACCTAGGTTTTCTATGCTAACTATGATCTTTTTATTTTTATTTTACAGATTCGTGCATGCAACGGGGTATGGGTAGGTGAACACAGGTAAGTTTTTATTGTAATAAAGTTTGACACATATTTTCAAACATTTTTCTTTTACATTTTCCTTTTTTTTCTTAATTTCTAATTAGATATATTATAGGAAACTTATTTTTATATATTTATATACATAACAACATATTTTCTACGCTACTGTTTCGTTGCTTATTTCTTAATTTTATTTCTTATTGCTAGTTTTTATTATTTATGCTTATACCTAATATATTTACTATATTATATAAACATAGTTTAACAACTTGCATTTCTTTTTACAACTATACTTGTTATTTGCTCACAGTATCTTAAGAAAGTTTCCCTGCTTTCGGAATTGATTAGTTCCTTTATACTGATCAACGTCAAATCTGTGTTTAATTTCTGTTCCAGGTCGTACCTCATTTTGGCGAAGACGGGGCACTCCAACAGGATGTGTGACACCGTTTCTTTAATCGTGGGGTCGCAGACACACGACGGGCTCTCCTTGCACTTAAAACGGTTTAAGTATTCCGAGAAACCGCCGTGGCCTGTCAGGAGTTGGGTTCTTATGCCGGTAGGTTTGAATTTCCTTATTGATTTGTACGCGGTTATAACGTCCGGGAAGAACAGTTTTGTTCCAGCTGCGGTGTCGCCTGCTACGTACCTCCGATTCCATTCGTCAATCGTCGCCATACGAATGGCTCGCTTGGCGAATGAAATCGGACATTTGTCGTAGTTGGGTTTCCGTTTGGATCCCAGAGCGGCCTCCTTTGCTAACTCGTCCGCCCTCTCATTACCCTCCAGTCCGGCGTGCGCCTTGATCCAATGCAAGGTTACCATCTTGCCTTGGAGGGATGCAGATCGAAGGTTATCCCTGGATTCCATTGCTAACGGGTGGAGGCACTTTTGATTCTGGACTGTTTGGAGGGCCGCCATCGAGTCGCTGTAGATTCCGAACGTCCTTTCACTGCTCTTTCGGATTTCTCCCGTGGCTTTGCACAGCGCCAAGAGCTCCGCCTGATAGACCGTGCATTGTTCAGATAGAGCAAGCTTGTGGGTTTTGGTCTCGGCTTCACTATTCCATAAGGATAGTGCAGCTCCGACTTTGCCCCCAATCTTGCTCCCGTCCGTGAAAATGCGAACTTGGTAGTTACTGTAAGCGTCTACTTGCTCCTGGTCCATCAGGCTTACTATCGCCAGGTCGCTGTGCTGGGCGGGGTGAGGTGCCTCAACCGCCGGCGCCATCCGTTCTATTTCCCGGTCTAACAGTATAGGCTGGGGTACCCCTTTCCTGGCCTCGTATAAGGAGGCTGCCTCGCGTACTCTGAGGTCCAGTGGGAGCAGTCCGGCCAGTAGTAGCGCGGCATTCAGTGAAACCGTTCTGTACGCCTTGCATATTTTCTGGGCAAAACCTCGCTGTACGGTACTAAACTGTTTGATTACCCCCAGCTTTTCGGCTGCGGTTGCCCAGGCGCTTGCTGCGTACAGAATTACCGGTTCTACTGCCGCTGTATAAATCGTATAGATGACCTCCGGATGCAGCCCCCAGCTGACCCGGGCTGTTCTAGCCAATTTTTTATACATATTTAGAGCCTTCCGGCAGACGCTCGCCACATGCTGGTTAAAAGTTAGCTTGTGATCAATGGTGAGGCCCAGTATCTTAATTTCGTTCGACATGACTATATTCACCCCGCCCATGCTCAGACGTGGTACATCAAACTTTAATTTTCTAGTTAATACCATAGCGCACGTCTTGTGTGGAGCAAATTTTAGTTTGTGGTCGATGCCCCACGTCCGAACACGTTCGAGGGTCGCATTTGCTTGCAGTTCTATGTCCAGGGCCGTCTTACCATCGAACACAAGCACCACGTCGTCCGCGAACGCCTGACAGTAGACTCCTTTCTCCTCCAGTAGTTTCAACAGGGGATCGAGAAGGAGATTCCACAGGATAGGTCCTCCTATGGATCCTTGGACACAACCCTTGTTTGTCCCTTTGCTGAACTCCTCTCCAGCGTATCTCACCCTCACACTCCTGTCTTCTAAGTAGCTGTCGATAGCCCGCCTCAGGTTTACCGGGCAATTTTCTTCAGCCAGTCTCACTTTAATTGCCGGCCACCATGCGCTATCGAAGGCTCCCTCTATGTCCAGTGATACCATTGTCAGCAGTCTTTTTGCGTTTAATTTGCTGTATATGTGCTGCATGAGGTCATAGAGGGAGTCTTCCGTGCTTCTCTGAGGCATGAAGCCGTACTGCTTGGGACTGATCCCAGGCAGTAGATGGTATTTGAGGCGGGCTATCAACATCTTCTCATATATCTTTCCCAAGACAGGCAAAAGTCCAATCGGCCTATATGATTTGGGCAAGGTGTAAGTCTCTTTCCCTGGTTTTTTAAGCACCACCACTGTGGCTCCTTTCCATATTTTAGGGAAGTGGGTGTGTTCCAGGCATTTGTTCAGCATCGCCAGAAAATAATCGGGGTTGCATCTGATGGCTTGGACGCAAATGTCTGCGGTAAAGCCGTCGTCTCCCGGTGCCTTTTTTGGGTTGAATGACATCATCGTCCCATTTAGCTCGCTCTGTGTAAACGGTGGGTCATGTTCTTCATCATGATGCCGTACATTTACTTTTTGGGCTAGTTCTCTGATGTGACGATGCTTTACGTTATCCTCTTCTTCTGTGTCATCGGGGTAAAAAGTTCTGGCCAACAGCTCCACCGATCCCTTCCCGTCCAGTACTTCCCCATCTTCTTCCAAGAGCTGGTCCTCCTCTCGTTTGGATATTTTCCCCATTACCCTGTATATCCCTTCCCACACTCCCTCCCGATCCTGTCTACAGCAGAACTCCTTCCAGCTCTCCGTTTGTGCTTTTTGCACAGCAGTCTCATACTCTTCTTTTTCTTTTAGGTATAGGTCGATCACCCCTGCTCTCCGGATTGGTGCAGCGTTTCGGATTCTACGCTTTTTAGTGGCTACGGCTTTCTTCTTCTCTGCGAGTTCTTCGGACCACCACGGCAAGGTAAGTGTGCTTGTGTTCTTTTTGATGGGTATGGTGCTTTTACATGTATTTGTGATGGCTTGTGTGTAACTTTCTATTGTATTATCTATTTGATCGGTGTTGGATATGTTTTCTAGTTGTTCTTTGGTGAGTTGCATGTCTTGCAAGGTCTGGGTCAGTTTCTCACGAAACTGTTCCCAGTTTGCCTTTTTGGTGTTATATATTCGTGTTGTCCTCTGTATGCTGGTCCCTTTAGATGCTTCTAAATTTATTTTAAAGGTAATGCCGTTGTGGTCCGAGCTCGTGAGACCTTCGTTTACCCGCCAGTCTTCCACTAGTCCGAGCATGTCCGTCGAGCAGAGTGTTATATCGACGTGACTGCTGTACCTCTTGCCGCCTCTTACTGTATCGAAGGTTGGAGTGGTGCCTGTATTCAGGATCTGGAGTTCCAGTTCTTCCAGTAGGCCATTGAGTTCTTCCCCTCGCACGTCCTCAGTTTTGCTACCCCACCAGGTACTTTTGGCATTGAAGTCCCCTCCTGCTATGATCTTCACCTGCCCTAGCTTCTCGTGCACTTTTCTTATGTGGTCCAGGTAACTCTCCATGGGTTGGTCAGGCTCGAAGTAAATGGACATAATCGCTATGGTCCAGGCTCTTGTTTGGATTTTCACCACTGCGATATTTTTGGTGGTGAGCTCGGGACACTGTATGACATCCAGGTCATGGTCAAGTACCACGATGGCCGCTTTTGTTGGTAATTCATCCATCTTTTTGTCCTGGAATACTCTCACCCCTGGATATCCCTTTACTTCTCCCTCCCTTCCCACGTAGGGCTCCTGGATCAGTGCGACGGCTACTTTTCGTTTTTGGGCCTCCAGCAGGAGTTCGCTTGTTGCCAGTTTGCTGCGCTGTAGGTTAGCTTGCATGCATCGATATCCGTTGATCTTTGGGGTTTCTCGGCAAGGTGTTGTATCAACTAGGGTGCCCTTAGCAATATGCCACTGTCGATCTGGCTAAGTCGTCCCATTTCCGCCGTATTGGGCAGGTATGGCTAAAGGCGTTGTGGTCCACTCTTTCCAGATTGGCTTTCGAGCAGTTTCGGCATTTTGGGTGCTCTGCTGCGAGCCAGTCCGCACACGTCGATTTCATGTGGGGGCCACCGCAGTGGCTGCACAGGTCCACCGTCTCAGTGCAGAACCGTTTTCCGTGCCCATAGCCCAGACAGCGCGTGCACTGCAGAAGCGGTGTCTGGTCCTCCACTCTAACGCGCTGGAGGTCGATATGCACAGCTCCACTTGCAGTCGCCCTTTGCCAAACAATGGGTGAGGTGCTAATCACTATATGACACGTGTGTGGGTTCCTCGTCTTCCTCCTGTATTTTACTTCCACTCTGTCATCTCCCTCACCGAGGTCTTGAAAGACGTTCCGGTTTTGATTCCGGAGGCCTTTGAGAATGTCTTCATCCGTGTTTATGGTGAGGACATTTTTGAGGATAAGAAGTGGGTCCTTATTCCTCACTTCTTCTATGGTGAGGTCGACTTTTTTGCTCTCCATTCTTTCTTTAAACCTGTCACGGTCTCCTGCCGTCTGGAAGCCCACTATTATCTTCCTGTCTTTGGCTTTCCTTACCCTCTCTACTTTGGTCCATCCCTCCTTGGCATCGGCTGCTTTTCTTATTTTTTCCAGGACCTCCTCTCCACTGTCGGTGTCTTCTTTGGAGGTGACCACGACGGAGTGCAGTGTGCTTCTTTTAGGAGCTGGATTAGCGCTTGTTGTTGCATTTGACGGCGCATAAGGTGTTGTTGCAGCTACGCTCGCGTATGTCGTCGTTGCTGCCACTTTCTCCAGTAATTCCTTCTGCGTCCCCATGGCGGCTTTTAGCTCTTCTAGCCGCCTGGTATTCTCCTGGATCATCCTCGTTTGGTGCTCAATCTTGGACAGGACAGGGTCGGTGTCCGTGCCCATTACAAAGGTGGTGTTGGCTCCTGTTTTTTCTTTCGGTGGCCCTTTGCTAGGCCCAGGCTTTTCCTTCCTCAGCTCAGCCTCAGCCTGGTTAGGTTAGGTTAGGTTAGGTTAGGTTAGGTTAGGTTAGGTTAGGTTAGGTTCACGGACCTGCT